>JAOTON010000799.1:0-600000 GCA_034440635.1 Lepas anatifera | reverse complement strand
CGGATCCAGGATTGCCTATCGGGGGCGACGTGGAAGGGGAAACTTCCTGGTGGGCGCTATCTACACCAGGGACGCCACTTTGGCAGGAAAAACCTATCAAATAGGCGCTAAAACCTATCAGTAGACCCCGATACCTGCATCTCGGGGAAAACGACATTTCAGGGGGTGCCATCGAACTTTCCAGGGGTTTCCGGGACAATTTCAGGGGGCGCTAAGATTCTATGGTGGGCACCCGTCCCCTTTCCCCTTGGATCTGCCTATGTCGTTTCGGGGGCGGGGGGGGCACGGAGGTGGGGCGTTACTGGTGTGGGGGTAAGGAGATCGAGCATAAGCGGATCCAGGACATCAGCATGGGGGTAAGGGCTAAAGAGTTCGAGCATAGGCGGACCCAGGACATCAGTACGAGGGTGGGGCTATGGAGTTAGAGCATAGGCGGATCCAGGACATCGGTACGAGGGTCGGGCTAGGGAGTTAGAGCATAGGCGGACCCAGGACATCAGTACGGAGGTGGGGCTAAGAAGTTCGAGCATAGGCGGATCCAGGACATCAGTACGGGGGTGGGGCTAAGGAGCTCCAGCAAAGGCGGATCCAGGCCTCAGTACGGGGGTGGAGCTAAGGAGCTCGAGCATAGGCGGATCCAGGACATCAGTACAGTGGTGGGGCTCGGGCGTTCCAGCATAGGCGGATCCAGGACATTAGTAGGGTGGTAGGGGCTAAAGAGTTCGAGTATAGGCGAATCCAGGGCAGTACGGAGGTGGGGCTACGGAGTTCGAGCATAGGCAGATCCAGGACATCAGTTCAGGGGTGGGGCTAAGGAGCTCGAGCATAGGCGGATCCAGGACATCAGTGCAGGGGTGTGGCTCCGGAGCTCGAGTAAAGGCGGATCCAGGACATCAGTACGGGGGTGGGGCTAAGGAGATCGAGCATAGGTGGATCCAGGACATCTGTACGAGGGTGGGGCTAAAGAGCTGGAGCATAGGCGGATCCAGGACATCAGTATGGGTGTAGGGCTAAGGAGCTCGAGCAGAGGCGGATCCAGGGCATCAGTACGGGGGTGGGGCTAAGAGGTTCGAGTATAGGCGGATAAAGGACATCAGTACAGAGGTGGGGCTAAGGAGCTCAAGCATAAGCAGATCCAGGACATCAGCACAGGGGTAGGGGCTAAAGAGTTCGAGCATAGGCGGATCGAGGACATCAGTACGGGGGTGGGGCTAAGGAGCTCGAGCATAAGCGGAGCCAGGATATCAGTACGGGGTTAGAGGCTAAGGAGTTTGAGCATAGGCGGATCCAGCATATCGGTACGGGGATGGGGCTAAGGAGATCCAGCATAGGCGGATCCAGGACATCTGTACGGAGGTGGGGCTAAGGAGCTCGAGCATAGGCAGATCCAGGACATCAGTATGGGTGTCGGGCTAAGGAGCTCGAGCAGAGGCGGATCCAGGACATCAGTACGGGGCTGGGGCTAAGGGGCTCGAGTATAGGCGGATCAAAGACATCAGTACGGGGGTGGGGCTAAGGAGCTCGAGCATAAGCGGATCCAGGACATCAAGGGGCAAAAGATTTAAAACAGGTAGGGGCTAAAGAGTTAAAACATAAGCGGATCCAGGACATCAGTACGGGGGGGGCTATGGAGCTCGAGCATAAGCGGATTCAGGACATCAGTAAGTGGGTGGGGCTCGGGAGCTCGAGCATAGGCGGATCCAGGACAGCAGTAGGGGTAGGGGCTAAGGAGTTCAAGCATAGGCGGATCCAGGGCAGTATAGAGGTGGGGCTACGGAGTTCGAGCATAGGCAGATCCAGGACATATGTAAGGGGGTGCGGTAAGGAGCTCGAGCATAGGCGGATCCAGGACATCAGTTCGGTGGTGGGGCTGAGGTCTCGAGCTGGGGCATAACTCGGTAACAAATAGGCTGAATTGGGTGAAAATCTGCAGGTATAGGTGAAATACCGTCGGAAAACCCATCATATTTTATATTGTATCTCCTTTCTTCTCGTCATGCCCAGTCTTTGCTTAACAAAACAAACATTATGCGTGTGTTTATTTATTTGATGACATGAACAGAGGGCAAGCGTGGTGCAGTATGCAGAGACATGCTAATTTAGGAAAACATGGGCCTAGACAGGGGATTGAATTGAGCCATAATGAGAACACAAAACCTTAAACTCCAACATTGCGTTGTTATAAGTATCAATTTGTTGAAAAACTCGCCTGTCAATCGAACTGTTTGTCTAACGTACATTGTCACCGGCTTCTCCTGCGCCAGAGCGGCACCTGCCGAGGCGGCAGGCCGAGGTTGTTGTTGTTGTTGTTGTTGTTGTCTGTTCTGAGCGCTGGTATCAGAGACCTAAAACTTTTGTGGATAGAAGGCACTTCCAAATGAATAAGCACCACGGTTGTCAATTTTCAAAATTGTCAAAATTTTGCTCAGAATTTTGCATTATGTGATTTTTAACTTTTATTTTTCTATTTTTTGCAAATTCATCTAGACTCTTCAAACTTGCACCCTTTTACATCAGGGAAATTTGTAGTTCACACAAAAAGTTGGAAAGAAAAAGCTTTAAATTTAGGGCTCCAAATTAGCTTTTAAACTTTGCACCCTAAATTTGGCATAAAACTCATGGTCTTAACTACAGGCTCGAAATATCTGAAGCTACAGCAGTTCAGGTTCTGAGTCAAATATCAACTTAAAGGCCGGTTTGTGCAGTACTGCACAAACACAGAAACAAAACAAAAACGGAAATTTAAGGGTCCTTTTTGGCCCATTCCGTGAAGGTCTGCATTTCCCAAAATATCATTCAAACCCTTATATCTTCCGATCTAATTAAGATAAATTAGTTCCCATTTCAGATAATACAAGAGAATAGCCTCCTTTATTATATATTTAGAGATAAAAACTTTCAGGCTGAAACTTTTTATTTTATAGGCAAAAATAAAATATAAGTTTTTAAAATTTTTATTCTCAGCCCCCTGGTTTCCAGACCATGATAGCTACGGTATTGAACTTAACACGGCTGGATAGAAAACTTCATTGCCGTCATTTCTCTCGCTGATACCCCCCACTTATCTCTTACGGCTTCCGCGCTATAAGCCGTAAAATGCATTTCAAAGTGGTAATTTTATCGGTTCATTTTTGCTTCACACCAGGATTTCGAATGGTTAATATAGATGGAAGTGGATGAAATTCGGCAAAAAGCTAGTTCAAAGACATATCTTGCCATCGCAACAGGTTGCATATCATAGCAACAACAGTGTACCTTTAATTAAATGTAATACACAATGCTAGTAAGTTTTCCGCTCGAAACCTCACCCCGCCGTTCGGCCGTAGCGTCGCGGCGGGCGGCGCACTGGTAGCTGCTATGCGAGACAGATACCATAGCCATCTACGCATGCTATAGACCAGCGCGAATGCCCGGTGGTGGCAGGGTAGTCTGTCTCGTTTCGGCTCCTCTACTCGTGCGGCGGGCGCGTTGTCTATTAGACATTCATATCAGTCGGGCGGCCGGGTGGCTGCCGTGCGGTAGGGTCCCGCTCGCTGCGGCGACTTGCGACGATTAAAAAACAAAATGGTGGTCAGGAACTGGTTTGCTTGTTTGGTTTGTTGTGTTTTGTTTCTTCATGTGTGTCCAAATCTTACTGTGTATGTGTGTGATAGGTCCGGTAAAAGTGATGTGTTTTATGAGAGAGATAAGAGAGGCCCCACCACTTAAGCCTTCGGGCTTTTGCGTCAATCTATTTGTTATACCTGTCATATTGTCAATCTATTTGTTATACCTGTCATATTGTTTCCGTCCAATAAAAGTTTATCATCTGTCTATCTATCTACCCACTAGTTAATACATCCTCTAACCATAGGTAGCACTGGCCAAAGGATCCACCGTTGCACACCATTTCTTTCCCAGCCGAATAAACCTCTTTGTGGTGATACCATGACACGTGACTCCTTGCATTCCCTGCTTAAATAAAATTAATAAGCAGTGGCGGATCCAGGCCATTAGTATGGGGGTGGGGCTAAGGAGCTCGAGCATAGGCGGATCCAAGACATCAGTACCGGGGTGGGGCTAGTGAGCTCGAGCATAGGCGGATCCAGGACATCAGTACGGGGTGGGGCTAAGGAGCTCGAGCATAGGCGGATCCAGGACAACAGGAGCGGGTTGGAACTCGGGACCTCGAGCATAAGCGGATCCAGAACATCAATACGGGGGTGGGGCTAAGGAGCTCGAGCATAGGCGGATCCAAGACATCAGTAGGGGGTGGGGCTAAGGAGCTCCAGCATAGGCGGATCCAGGACATCAGTTCGGGGGTGGGGTTAAGGAGCTCGAGCATAGGCGGACCCAGGACATCAGTACGGGGGTGGGCTAAGGAGATCGAGCATAGGCGAATCCAGGACATCAGCACGGAGGTGGGGCTAAGGAGCTCGAGCATTAGCGGATCTAGGACATCAATACGGGGGTGGGGCTAAGGAGCTCGAGCATAGGCGGATCCAGGACATCAGTAGGGGGTGGGGCTAGGGAGCTCTAGCATAGGCGGATCCAGGACATCAGTTCGGGGGTGGGGTTAAGGAGCTCGAGCATAGGCGGGCCCAGGACATCAGTACGGGGGTGGGCTAAGGAGACCGAGCATAGGCGAATCCAGGACATCAGCACGGAGGTGGGGCTAAGGAGCTCGAGCATAGGCGGATCCAGGACATCAGTACAAGGTGGGGTAAGGAGCTCGAGCATAGGCAGATCCAGGACATCAGTACGGGGTGGGGCTAGGGAGCTCGAGCATAGGCGGATCCAGGACAGTACGAAGGTGGGGCTACGGAGTTCGAGCATAGGCGGATCCAGGACATCAGTAAGGGGGTGGGGCTGAGGAGCTCGAGCATAGGCGGATCCAGGACATCAGTACGGGAATGGGCCTCAGGAGTTGGAGCATTAGCGGATCCAGGATATCAGTTCGGTGGTGGGGCTAAGGAGCTTGAGCATAGGCGGATCAAGGATTACTAATAGAGGAGGCACCGTCCGCAGGGCAAGGGGTGTAATCCGGAGCATTGAGCGCAACTTTTGACACGTAAAATCCTTCCGATGGGCGCCAATTTTTGCATCTTAGGGGAAAGGGTGGGAAGTGAAATTTCAGGGGTGCCATCGAATGTTTGAGGGGCGCCGTGGCCATTTCAGGGGGTGCTGAGGATCGACCAAAGGGGGGGTGCACGTGCCTCCTATCCCCCCCGCTACCCTGAATTCACCTTTTAGCTCCAGCCTCTCTGCCATTGCCTCCAAACATCCTTTGCTCATGCTATAGCTCTAGGCATTTTCACATGGGGGGGACTTAAGCCCACTAGCCTCGCCCCTTGTATCCGCTATCGTATTTAGACATGTAAATAATATATAAATCTCGTTGCACTCTATTCCATATTGTCGAACAATATTAATGAGAGGAAATCGGTCATGCAGATTTTGAATCCGGTCTTCAGGTCAATGAAAGGTCACTGCGCATGCGCAGTGGAACTAATGGTAACAGAGGCTATCCCGGCAACCTACGGGTCGATTTTTTTGAAATTTTGTTAACAAGAAAATGACACGGAGTGAAAACCACAAATAATGTCATAGTGAAGCTGCACTGCCCTGCGCATGCGCAGTAGAAATCTTAAAGATAAGCCTTAAAGGTGAGGATATTTCAGAAGAGGACATGGACAGAGGAGAGCGAACATGCTTAAATTTAGTATGAAAGTTTTGACACCCTTGCTTACTACAAAGGTAAGTGTGCATGCGCATTAGAACGTATGGTCAGGGAGGCTATCTCGGGAGCCAATAGACCGATTGGGCTCAAAATTTGAGAGTAATAGCAGAATACTATCTGCTAATCCCAATTCACGGAATTATGACATTGCATTGTGCTGCGCATGCTCAGTATGAATTCTAAGCAATATTAGGCTATAAGGGATAGTTTAGTTCAGGAGACAAACAAACGACACACCAACATGCTTCACTCAATTATAACGGTATCTTCGCTCTCATTCACTGCAGACTTTACTGCGCATGCGGACTGGGACTCAGGATAACCGAAGCTAACTCGGCAACAAATAGGCTGAATTGTGTGATGATCTCCAGGTGTAGGTGAAATATGGTCGGCAAACCCATAATATTTTATATTGTATCTCCTTTCTTCTGGGCATAGCCAGTCTTTACTTAACAAACCAAACTTTATACGTGTGATTATTTATGTGATGACATGAACAGACGACAAACGTGGCGCAGTGTGCAGAGACATGTTAGTTTAGGAAAACATGGACTTACACATGGGACTGAATGTAGTCAGAATGAGAACATTAGACCTCAAGTCCCAACATCGCGTTAGTATATGTATCATACTGCTGAAAACACTCGCCTGTCAATCGAACTGCTTGCCTAACGTACATTGTCACCGGCTTCTCCTGCGCCGGAGCGGCACCTGCCGAGGCCGCAGGCCGAGGTTGTCTGTTGTCAGAGCCGCATGACGAAATCCATGGAGCGAAGCGCATTGAGATTTCTCAAGCGGCTCTATTCTGGCCGCTTAGACGGGTCTCGTCGTGGTCAGAGCCGCATGACGAAATCCATGGAGCGAAGCGCATTGAGATTTCTCAAGCGGCTCTATTCTGGCCGCTCAGACGGGTCTCGTCGTGGTCTGTCAGAGCCGCATGACGAAATCCATGGAGCGAAGCGCATTGAGATTTCTCAAGCGGCTCTATTCTGGCCGCTCAGACGGGTCTCGTCGTGGTCTGTTGTTGTTGGCGTCTGTCCGTCCTGAGAATTGATGTCAGAGCTCTGGAATTTTGTAGGGTGATAGCCCTTCTGCTCCAGACACCCAAACTGAAGCCCCGAGTCGAAATCCAAAATAGTTTTTGAGAAATTTTGGCTCAAACTTTTTCTGTTTTATATTTTTCTAATTTTTACTTCTTAACCTACGAACTTGAAACTTATGTCCTTTTCGAAAGATAACAAGGGCCAGCTAGGGAAAACGAATTGAGCTGATCCGACAATATTTATTGCGCGAAAACGCGGCATTTCTCACGCGAGCAAAAAACCTGCTAAAAGTTGATGGCCGACTTGTGCGCTCGAAATGTCAGAAGACAGGCCTCAGTTAGCTGAAAGGCAGTTACCTAGGGGTAGCTAGGAAAATTTTGTAGTGCTTAGGCATAGTTTTGAGTGCAAAACGCAAAATTTTGACCTACTTTTTACAGTTCTTCCGGAAGACTGAATTTTGGTTCATTTCATTTCAACGTTAATATCTCACAATCTAATTGACCGATTTGAGTTTTCATTTCAAATAATGAAGAGAACATTGCTTCCGCCTGATAATATTTGGAGATGGAAGTTGTGAATGTGAAATTCTTTGTTTTATAGGCATAAATAGAAATTGAGTCAAAAAACTTTTTATTTGCATCTTCCTGGTTCCAAGCTCATGTTACTCACAAACTTAGAACTGACATGGCTGAAGAGGAAAGTTACTTGCGGTCATTTCGCTCACTTATACTACCCACCTATCTCTAATGGCTTTCGAGTAATTAGTCCAAAATGTATTACAAGATGCTAAAGTTCTCGGACCACCTTTGCTTCTCACCATGGTTTGAAGTCCTTAAAATGGATGGAAGTGGAAGTAATTTGGCATGAAGCTAGCTTACGATCCTAGCTCGACGATACAACTAATTTCAGCCCAAAAGAATGCTTGGTTCGTCTTCTAGAAGCACCTTTATATCGTGCCTTTTCGGGACAAGCACAGCACCCGGCGCCAGCGGCCCGGCATATTCGGCGGAGTTGTACCAGCCAGTGACCTCCTGACGGGTCACAGCTGTTCAGCTAGTGGGAGGGTGAGTGGTATGGCAGGGTGGTCTAGTGGTTAGAGGCCCTGTCTCTTGATCAGGTAGGTCCGGTTCGAATCCGGGGGTGACCACGTAATCTTTATTGGTTATTTCAAAGAAAAGAATGATAAAACTGACTTGCAGGCTTATGAAGAGATACATTAAGAACGAAATATGGTTTGCTTTCAGCACATTGTCATGCGGCTCTCCTGCGCCGGTGGGGCGTTAGCCCAGGCCGCAGGCCGAGTCTGTTGTTGTTGGCGTCTGTCAGTCCTGAGAATTGATGTCAGAGCTCTGGAATTTTGTAGGGTGATAGCCCTTCTGCTCCAGACACCCAAACTGAAGCCCCGAGTTGAAATCCAAAATAGTTTTTGTGAAATTTTGGCTCAAACTTTTCTGTTTTATATTTTTCTAATTTTTACTTCTTAAGCTATGAGCTTGAAATTTATGTCCTTTTCAATGGATAACAAGGGCCAGCTAGGGGAAAAAATTTAGCTGATCCGACAATATTTATTGCGCGAAAACGCGGCATTTCTCACGCGCGCAAAAAACCTGCTAAAAGTTGATGGCCGACTTGTGCGCTCGAAATGTCAGAAGACAGGCCTCAGTTAGCTGAAAGGCAGTTACCTAGGGGTAGCTAGGAAAATTTTGTAGTGCTTAGGCATAGTTTTGAGTGCAAAACGCAAAATTTTGACCTACTTTTTACAGTTCTTCCGGAAGACTGAATTTTGGTTCATTTCATTTCAACGTTAATATCTCACAATCTAATTGACCGATTTGAGTTTTCATTTCAAATAATGAAAGAACATTGCTTCCGCCTGATAATATTTGGAGATGGAAATTGTGAATGTGAAATTCTTTGTTTTATAGGCATAAATAGAAATTGAGTCAAAAAACTTTTTATTTGCATCTTCCTGGTTCCAAGCTCATGTCACTCACAAACTCAGAACTGACATGGCTGAATAGGAAAGTTACTTGCGGTCATTTCGCTCACTTATACTACCCACCTATCTCTAATGGCTTTCGAGTAATTAGTCCAAAATGTATTACAAGATGCTAAGTTTCTCGGACTACCTTTGCTTCTCACCATGGTTTGAAGTCCTTAAAATGGATGGAAGTGGAAGTAATTTGGCATGAAGCTAGCTTACGATCCTAGCTCGACGATACAACTAATTTCAGCCCAAAAGAATGTTTGGTTCGTCTTCTAGAAGCACCTTTATATCGTGCCTTTTCGGGACAAGCACAGCACCCGGCGCCAGCGGCCCGGCATATTCGGCGGAGTTGTACTAGCCAGTGACCTCCTGACGGGTCACAGCTGTTCAGCTAGTGGGAGGATGAGTAGTGTGGCACGGTGGTCTAGTGGTTAGAGGCCCTGTCTCTTGATCAGGTAGGTCCGGTTCGAATCCGGGGGTGACCACGTACTCTTTATTGGTTATTTCAAAGAAAAGAATGATAAAACTGACTTGCAGGCTTATGAAGAGATACATTAAGAACGAAATATGGTTTGCTTTCGGCACATTGTCATGCGGCTCTCCTGCGCCGGTGGGGCGTTAGCCCAGGCCGCAGGCCGAGGTTGTTGTTGTCTGTTCTGAGCGCTGGTATCAGAGACCTAAAACTTTTGTGGATAGAAGGCACTTCCAAATGAATAGGCACCACGGTTGTCAATTTTCAAAATTTTCAAAATTTTGCCCAGAATTTTGCATTATGTGATTTTTAACTTTTATTTTTCTATTTTTTGCTAATTCATCTAGACTCTTCAAACTTGCACCCTTTTACATCAGGGAAATTTGTAGTTCACACAAAAAGTTGGAAAGAAAAAGCTTTAAATTTAGGGCTCTAAATTAGCTTTTAAACTTTGCACCCTAAATTTGGCATAAAACTCATGGTCTAAACTACAGGCTCGAAATATCTGAAGCTACAGCAGTTCAGGTTCTGAGTTAAATACCATCTTAAAGGCCGGTTTGTGCAGTACTGCACAAACACAGAAACAAAACAAAAACGGAAATTTAAGGGTCCTTTTTGGCCCATTCCGTGGAGGTCTGCATTTCCCAAAATATCATTCAAACCCTTATGTCTTCCGATCTAATTGATAAAAATTATTTCCCATTTCAGATAATAAGAGAGAATAGCCTCCTTTATTATATATTTAGAGATAAAAACTTTCAGACTGAAACTTTTTATTTTATAGGCAAAAATAAAATATAAGTTCTTAAAAATTTTATTCTCAGCCCCCTCGTTTCCAGACCATGATAGCTACGGTCATGAACTCAACACGGCTGGATAGAAAACTTCGTTGCCGTCATTTTTCTCACTCATACCCCCCACTTATCTCTTACGGCTTCCGCGCTATAAGCCGTAAAATGCATTTCACAGTGGTAATTTTATCAGTTCATTTTTGCTTCACACCGGGGTTTAGGGTGGTTAGAGTCATTGGAGGGAAATGAAATTTTGCATGCAGCTAGGTAAGAGACATATGTCGACATTCCATCTGCATATATATCAATGAAACATCAAGTTACCTTTACTAACATGCCGTTTCTCCACGCATCGTTGTAGCAAATCACCACGCGTCACCCCTGCGTCCACGTCGCGGCAACGCCGGCGATCGGCGCGGCCGTTTCTGTTTATTTATGGTCTGGTAAAAAAGTACCCAACACTACCCATAATGCATCACAAGTAATTAGAGTACCGTAAAAGTCTGAGTTTACAATAAGAGTATTATGTTTCTGTTTTGGACCATGGGTGGATCCAGGGAATAAGTAGGCTAGGTGCCCCCCCACCCTTCTCCCCCATCCCCTCCCCCAACCCCCCAATCGACCATCGGCGCCCTCTGAAATTGTAAAGACACGCCTCTCAAGGTCGATGACGCTCCCTGAAATGTCGCTTCCCATACGCGGATCCAGGATTGCCTATCGGGGGCGAGGTGGAAGGGGAAACTTCCTGGTGGGCGCTATCTACACCAGGGACGCCACTTTTGGCCGGAAAAACCTATCAAGTAGGCGCTAAAACCTATCAGTAGACCCCGATACCTGCATCTCGGGGAAAACGACATTTCAGGGGGTGCCATCGAACTTTCCAGGGGTTTCCGGGACAATTTCAGGGGCCGCTAAGATTCTATGGGGGGCACCTGTCCCCTTTCCCCTTGGATCCGCCTATGTCGTTTCGGGGGCGGGGGGCACGGAGGTGGGGCGTTACTGGTGTGGGGGTAAGAAGATCGAGCATAAGCGGATCCAGGACATCAGCATGGGGGTAAGGGCTAAAGAGTTCGAGCATAGGCGGACCCAGGACATCAGTGCGAGGGTGGGGCTAGGGAGTTAGAGCATAGGCGGATCCAGGACATCGGTACGAGGGTCGGGCTAGGGAGTTAGAGCATAGGCGGATCCAGGACATTAGTACGGGGATGGGGCTAAGCAGCTGAGCATTAGCGGAATCAGGACATCAGTACGGGGTGAGACTCGGGAGTTCCAGCATAGGCGGATCCAGGACATCAGTAGGGGGGTAGGGGCTACGGAGTTCGAGCATAGGCGTATCCAGGATATTAGTACGGGGATGGGGCTAAGGAGCTCGAGCAGAGGCGGATCTAGGAGATCAGTACGGCGGTGGGGCTAAGAAGCTCGAGCATAAGCGGATTCAGCTGATCAGTACGGGGGTGGGGCTCGGGAGCTCGAGCATAGTCGGATCCAGGATATCAGTAGGGTGTGGGGGCTAAGTAGTTCGAGCATAGGCGGATCCAGGGCAGTACAGAGGTGGGGCTACGAAGTTCGAGCACAGGCGGATCCAGGACATCAGTAAGGGGGTGGGGTAAGGAGCTCGAGAATAGGCGGATCCAGGACATCAGTGGGGGGGGAGGTACGGGCTACGGAGTTCGAGCATAGGCGGATCCAAGACATCAGGAAGAAGGTGGGGTAAGGAGCTCGAGCATAGGCGGATCCAGGACATCAGTACGGGGGTAGGGGCTAAGGAGTTCGAGCATATGCGGATCCAGGACATCAGTACGGAGGTGGGGCTAAGAAGTTCGAGCATAGGAGGATCCAGGACGTCAGTACGGGGGTGGGGCTAAGGAGCTCCAGCAAAGGCGGATCCAGGAATCAGTACGGGGGTGGGGCTCGGGCGTTCCAGCATAGGCGGATCCAGGACATTAGTAGGGTGGTAGGGAATAAAGAGTTTGAGTATAGGCGAATCCAGGGCAGTGCGGAGGTGGGGCTACGGAGTTCGAGCATAGGCAGATCCAGGACATCAGTTCGGGGATGGGGCTAAGGAGCTCGAGCATAGGCGGATCCAGGACATCAGTGCAGGGGTGTGGCTCCGGAGCCTGAGTAAAGGCGGATCCAGGACATCAGTACGGGGGGTGGGGCTAAGGAGATCGAGCATAGGTGGATCCAGGACATCTGTACGGGGGTGGGGCTATAGAGCTGGAGTATAGGCGGATCCAGGACATCAGTATGGGTGTGGGGCTAAGGAGCTCGAGCAGAGGCGGATCCAGGGCATCAGTACGGGAGGTGGGGCTAAGGGGTTCGAGTATAGGCGGATAAAGGACATCAGTACAGAGGTGGGGCTAAGGAGCTCAAGCATAAGCGGATCCAGGACATCAGCAGAGGGGTAGGGGCTAAAGAGTTCGGGCATAGGCGGATCCAGGACATCAGTACGGGGGTGGGGCTAAGGAGCTCGAGCATAATCGGAGCCAGGATATCAGTACGGGGTTAGAGGCTAAGGGGTTTGAGCTTGGCGGATCTAGCATATCGGTACGGGGATGGGGCTAGGAGATCCAGCATAGGCGGATCCAGGACATCTGTACGGAGATGGGGCTAAGGAGCTCGATCATAGGCGGATCCAGGACATCAGTATGGGTGTCGGGCTAAGGAGCTCGAGCAGAGGCGGATCCAGGACATCAGTACGGGGCCGGGGCTAAGGGGCTCGAGTATAGGCGGATCAAAGACATCAGTACGGGGGTGGGGCTAAGGAGCTCGAGCATAAGCGGATCCAGGACATCAAGAGGCTAAAGAGTTAAAACAGGTAGGGGCTAAAGAGTTAAAACATAAGCGGATCCAGGACATCAGTACGGGAGTGGGGCTAAGGAGCTCGAGCATAAGCGGATTCAGGACATCAGTACGTGGGTGGGGCGCGGGAGCTCGAGCATAGGCGGATCCAGGACATCATTAGGGGTAGGGGCTAAGGAGTTCAAGCATAGGCGGGTCCAGGGCAGTATAGAGGTGGGGCTACGGAGTTCGAGCATAGGCAGATCCAGGACATATGTAAGGGGTTGGGGTAAGGAGCTCGAGCATAGGCGGATCCAAGACATCAGTTCGGTGGTGGGGCTGAGGTCTCGAGCTGGGGCATAACTCGGTAACAAATAGGCTGAATTTGGTGAAAATCTGCAGGTATGGGTGAAATACCGTCGGAAAACCCATCATATTTTATATTGGATCTCCTTTCTTCTTGTCATGCCCAGTCTTTGCTTAACAAAACAAACATTATGCGTGTGTTTATTTATTTGATGATATGAACAGAGGGCAAGCGTGGTGCAGTATGCAGAGACATGCTAATTTAGGAAAACATGGGCCTAGACAGGGGATTGAATGGAGCCATAATGAGAACACAAAACCTAAAACTCCAACATTGCGTTGTTATAAGTATCAAACTGCTGAAAAAACTCGCCTGTCAATCGAACTGTTTGGCTAACGTACATTGTCACCGGCTTCTCCTGCGCCAGAGCGGCACCTGCCGAGGCCGCAGGCCGAGGTTATAGATGCAAACAATTTCGAACACCGTGACCTTGACTTCTGGTGACCTTGGTATTGCCCTGACCTCAAAATATATGACAGTATGCAGATTTATCGTTTCAAGAGCGTTCGAATGATGTTTAGAAAGTTGATCTAGCTGTTCTGGAAGCCGGATTACACTATTGGTATGTCAGCCTGCTTTTAGAAGATCAGAATCACCTTACATGGGTTTAGAAATGACGTCATAACTCGATGAGCTGACCTGACCTGATGCCAACTTTTGGTCACAAGTTGTCAAATTAGTTACCCTAGGGGCCTGAGAAGTGACATGCGTCTTATTTAAATCGGTACGTAATCATTTACAAAAAAACCGAGGGGGAGTTCGATCGAACCCACTGGAGGTGAAGGGTAATTAAGACTTGTGCTGCAGCATATTTGTAGTGCGTTTGGGTAAGAAACTTTGAAGTACCCGCTCTTCAACTACCCTGGGCCTGCGCATCTCTCGCTAGATAAGAATTTCATGATGGTCAATGATTTGTCCCCCCGCGTTGGAAATCGTCATAAAAAGCCGACCACCCTCCTCCTTCGTCGGAAAAAAATTCTGAAAATGCCCTACCCCCTCCCCCTTTTGGCGGCTGGCGTCATATGTGAATAGCCCGTGATATAAAGTGAGCCTTGCATTCGCACAGGCCTTTGGACAGCACATAACCAACTAAAAAATTCTGAAATGAAAAAGACGATACTTAAAATAATATCTTAGCAATGCAATGCCTTGATGTTCTATTGTGCACCATTGCTGTTCATACTCCCAGAAACTAACACGTACATTGACGAGGGGGTGGGTACCTCGGGTTATTAGAAGGGGTTCAAGAACAGCGCAGCTTAGCGGTGCCCTGCTTGGTATATCTTTTCTCCGATTATTTTTTGCAAATTTTGTCAAATTTTTGGGTCCAGGTCATTTTATGTCAGGTCACGAGTGCAGGTTAAATGGCCTGACATCCAAAAAAGTTTCAGATAGATTGTTAAGAACAGGGCTAATATATCGATGTACACTTCATATCCCACCGGATAGTATTAAGGTATTTATTTATTTTCATATCGATGACATAAGGTCAGGAACGAGATCTTTTAGAAGTTAATGGGTAAAATGACATAATCTCAATACCTTTGTTTGAAATGAAGATAAAGTGGTTCTTTTGACGTCATTGAATTTTTCATCCCCATAATACTAATGATATGCGTTTTGGCCCAAGTTGATCTTGAATTGACCCTAAGGCAGGTCAAATATTGGGTCTGAACCAGAAAAATCATATTATTTATCTCTAGAAGTGGCTTATTGGGAACATTCCAAATGTGCATAGTTTCTTTATAGCTCTTGTGGTCTGACTAAGTCTCAAATAAGGACCCTCACGCAGTTTTTTCTTCAAAAATAACTAAATTTACTTCTGAGGGGTGAGATGAAAAGTTACACTAGTTACTGAAATTTTTAATTCACCCCGTTTTATTTTACATTAAGGGTGCGTTATCAATGTTAACCCTATGGGAGTATATTTCGTGAAATATCTCGTAAAGTAAGGTGGCCATCGTCGTGATTTTTTCACCAAAAGTAGACAATATGTGTATCTTTACGGCAGTTGATATTTCAAGCGTGACGCATTTCTGGTTTTTGTACAATTTGACTTTCTTTTTCAAATTTCTCAAACTTAAAGTTTGAATAACTTTTTACATAATATAATCATTGAAACAGTGTGAGTGGGCCTATGTTCTAGGAGTCAGTCTCCACAACTCTGTTGTTTTACTTTTTTGAATTTTTGCTTTATAAGAAAGATATTAGAAGCTGAAATTTGAAAGCGTTTTCCAAAAATTCAGGGTAAAAATCGGAAAAACGGAAACAACAGAGTTTTGCGGCTATCTCCTCTATATAATTTCCATACAGAATCAAAACCAAAAAAGGCTCGGCGAAAAAGTTATTTCAAGTTTTATAAAACTTTCCCAATAGATGGCGCTGGCAGTACCAGAATCGCATGAGTCGCCGCTGAGCCAGGTCTGTTCATTCATGATTTGGTGAATGGGACAGGAGCAGTGGCATTACAAGAAATACTTGAAGGTGGTTGATAGCAGAGAAACTGCAGTTAGAAGCCAAAGTAAATATATTCAAAAATTTGGATAGGAAATATTGAACAAAAGGAGAGCCTATAGCCTGATCACCCCTTGGCTACGCCACTGGCACACGGACACCTGTTTACCGGCGTGACCGGTTCCTCTGCGCCTCGGGCGCGCGCCAGTCACGTGGCAGCCGACTGAGGACAGGATCCAGCTGCTGAGGCCCTGCTGAGTGGATAAGGACGTCTCCATTGGGCAGTGCCGGATCTAGCCGGTCGGTTGGAGGGGGGGCAAGGCAAAGTCGCAACAAACAAAAAAACGTCACACAGTGAAAAATGTTGCCGCAATATAATTTGACCGTAGCTTTTGGGAATGCCCAGGACGAAAGGCAAAAAACCATCACGGGGTGAAAAATATGCGCACAAGATGCTTGTTTTTGCTATCCACGGCCCAATGCTTACACTGAAGTTGACTGGTTCTGTTTGAAGTTTAGAGTTAAGGGAACACAAATCTCGGTTATGAACTCAAGCGGAGTCGAGGCAAAAAGGAGGTCGATGACTTTGTGGGGGGAGGGGAAGGCACAACATAGTTCTACCCCGAGCTTGTCCGTTTGGGGGGGTAAATATTTTTTGCCCTCCCCTCTGGATCCGCCACAGCCATAGAGTTTGCATGAACTTTGACTACCGTGTTGTCGAATCAAATATTTGAAATGAGGATATGAAGGATTTGTAAAAAAACAATGGGATTCACCCTAATTAATATTACATCATCCCGCTCATCAAAACTGGTTCAGTTTTTACCACCCCAACATTCATCTCCGCAAGGTGTTTTCTTATTGGATGGGAAGTCTTAAACATCATAAATGAGCTAAATCAAAACAAGTCGACGGGACCAGACGGAATTCCAGTTAAATTCATCAAGCTTGTCGCTCTTATTATTGCGGAACCCCTTTCCCGGCTATTTAACAAATCTATTCAAGAAGGGCGATTCCCAAAATTATGGAAGATAGCCACAGTTAAACCAATTTTCAAGAACAAAGGTAGCTCAGCTGAGGTATCTGGCTATAGGCCCATAAGCTTATTGTGCTGCCTCTCAAAAATTTTCGAGAAAATAATATTTCGTAGAGTTTATACACATCTGACTGAAAATGACCTCCTGACGGAAAGACAGAGTGGTTACAGACCTGGACACGGAACCGATCTTCAACTGTTTTACATGACTCACAACTTGTACGAATTGCTGGACAATGGATTTGATGTATCTGTGCTCTTCTTCGACATATCTCGCTATTTTGAGAAAATATGGCACAAAGGACTTCTAGAAAAATGCAGGCACGAGTTCGGACTGACTGACATTTTGCCCTGGTTACACTCATACTTGACTGACAGATAAGAGACAGTTCAAATCAACAATGTTAAATCTTCCCTGCTTCCATTGAACGCCGGCTGTCCACAGGGATCTGTCCTGGGCCCTTTGCTTGCCTTACTGTACCTAAATGCCTTGTCTGGCAAAACTGAAAACGAAATGATGTTTTTCGCAGATGACGCTTGCCTTATTACAAGCCACAAGCCAGAAAATATCCAACATGTACAACAATCCCTCCAAGACGACATCACCCAAATTCAAAACTACGGGAAGGAGTGGCTAATTAAATTTAACGCATTAAAAACAATCCAGCAGACATTTTCATACCGAAGAAATAAAGTAGTTCCAAACCTTGTTTTTGACTCCCAGGCTATCCCTGTGGCCAGCCAGCACAAACACCTGGGACTAGTCCTTTCAACTGACCTAAGATTCCACGCCCACGTTAACCACATTGTCAAAAAAGTAATTACTACACTCGGTCCACTTTACCCGATAGCCCCATACCTACCCAGAGAAGTCCTTGCTCAAATTTACAAGACATACGTGCTGCCCCACTTTGATTATGCCGACATAATATACGACGGACCCCTGACAGTGGACGACCCACAGCGACTCGAGCGACTTCAGAACCGGGCTGCCAGACTAGTGACATCGACACTACAAAGAACTTCTACAGACAATCTAAGACACGAGCTTGGGTGGTCCCCATTGAAAATTAGGCGTGAACAGCACAAATTGAAGTTTTTCCACCGACTTACCCATGGTACAACCCCCAACTATATCCAAAGAATCCTACCAGACATACGGGCAAACACAGTTTACCGTTCACTTCGAAACGCCAGAAGCAGGACGGAAATATCATTTAGAACATCACACTATAAGTCTTCATTCCTACCCAGCGCAATAAACCTTATCAACAAGCTACCTAGACACCTTTCAGAATTACAGTCTCACAACACATTCAAACAACAACTAGAAAAACACTACAAAAAATACGACCCACCTAAGTACTTCAATTTCGGCTCCAAAATCGAGAATTGTCTTTTAGCTCGGCTAAGAGTAGGCATGTCAAAATTAAACGGTCATTTGTACCAAGTCCAAATCGCTGAATCACCTTGCTGCGACTGCGGTTATAGCTGGGAGGGAACGGAACATTTTTTTCTACAATGTCCAAAGTTTATTATACAGAGACAAATTATGATGAACAACATTAGCTCAATAATTAACAGACCATTTGAAAACCTACACCGTAAGCTTAAAATCGACGTTATTCTTTCTGGCTTTTCTCTTCACCCAGGCAATGATCGCGCGGTAGCTCGGGAGGTTTTCCGCTTTATAAGCAGCAGCCGGAGGTTTGCCTGAACTGGTAATTGGCAGTCGTGCGCGGCCGACCGTTCAGCCGGCCCGGCGTAGTGCGTGGCCCGTGCGGGGGCGGGGCGTGGGCGGTGAGACCTACGGCGGCGCTACCGTGATTGCAGCTATGACACCCGAGCGGTGCCACGATCTAAGCGCTTCGGCGCTTTTGCAACAATTGGGGTTGCACATGTAATGATGTTCTGTAAAAGAAGAAATAAATGAGTATGAGTATGAGTATGGTCTAGACGAGCGAGAGGTGAGCTACAATGATGTGTCCAGGGTAAAGATCGAGAAAACGAAAACAACAAAGTTTTGTGGCTATCTCTTCCATACCATTCCCATACAAAATAAAAATTAAAAAAGGCTCGGCGAAGAAGTTTTTTTAAGTTGTATAAAACAGTTTTCAAGTTTTATAATAAAATCTACACTTCTGTCTTTGAAAAACTTCCAAGAATCTAAAACAGTGCATCGCACCTGCTCGTACCAAGAAGTGAAATCTAGCTGCTGATGTTTTATCATTTTAAGTCCGCCTAACAATTTGTTGTCTCTCAAAAACCATGATCAGTGCTCTTACAATTTCCAAACTGAGACGAAAGCATCAGACTTCATCCGACCGATTGTCCAATCATGATTGATGATATTTCGGTAACTTCTGTATTCCATTAACAAGAGAAATAGCTACTTGTCTTGTGAAATAATATCGTGGTAATTAGACGAAAATAGCTAATTCGGGCTTGCAAACGTCCCCCCAGAAAAAATACTCCGGAATTTTAGAATGACTAACCGACCGAGGAGACAGAGAGGGGGACAAAAGGTCCGACGGGAGCGTTTATCTCTACAGGGGAGCATCGCTCAGGGGGTGATGTTTTCATCAAAAGCAGCCGAAGTGTAGCCCATAGCAAAATTCGAATATTTTAGTGGGACTGATGTTTTAAATCTAAGCAACCATGTATTATTGTTGAGCTATAAAACACAAAATGAATAGAATAAAGCAATTTGAAATAAGGCAGGAAGAAAAAATTGGAGCAACACTTCTCAGTTATCACACATTTGTATTTACTAAGAGGCAGGGGCGTAGCCAGGATTTCGCTCGAATTCCCTGCGACAGCGCCACAAGAGCCCTGATGGGTAACAAGGGCCCTGCTTGTTACAGAATAGAGTGCTGAAGAGGGCTTGAGAGTGCGCTGTCTGGTATGAAATTTCAAATTTGGTCACAGATCATAGTGGAAGCGAGCCGCGCTTCGCGCGGTCCGTATCCTCAGGGGGCCCTAAGGGGGGCAGCTGTCCCTGCTGCCCCCTCCTTGGCTACGCCCCTGCTAAGAGGTCTCATTAAAACATTAATGGGGCTTTGCGAATTCTACCTATATTTTTTATATTACGATTGATGTAATATCCCAAATATATGATTAACTAATAAAGCATACACAGCATGATCAGGGGTACTGAGCATCATACTAAGCCGATGGCTACCACATGTTTTGGACCAAAAAAACAGTCAATTATGTGCAGACCCTACATTGTCACAATCATGGATGCAGTTTTTTTGCCTATGCAACAATACCGGAAATCATGGATCTGCCGATGTGATCCTTGCTCCAATTGGTCCCATAGATCCGACGGAGTGGAGATAAATCTTCATGACATACAAAGAAGATTCAACACAAAGTCGTCATTTGGGAAATGCAGTCCTGCGTTCACTTCCTTGCTATCGCTCGCTAGCTCACTCCGTCTCATGACCGCATTTCAAGCACGTCCTTTCTTTCAAGTCTTACCTCCCCTTGTGGACCAGTGAGGGTAACTAACAGGCTGTTTTCACAAAATGAGCCTCAGGTGAGACCAGGCAATTTCACTTCCTGCAAAAATGTTTATTTCGTTTTTAATGGATTTGTGGGCACAAATCCATTTTTCAGTGTGATTAACTGGTAGCAAAAATAGGCCAGAATCTGGTTAGCTTTCAGTTTTGCAGTAGAAAATGTAGTGCCAGAGTTAGATGCTGAAGGTCTATGGTCCCCTCACTTTCTGGCCAGTTTCGGCCTGCCTGGCCGAAGCTGGATAGCGCACATTGTTCTGCAACTGGACAATATGAGCCTTCATGAGTCTACTAACATATGACATGTTGCTGCATTGGTGTTTTTTTTAAATCGATGTGGCTTCATATTTTGCCTATGTTTGTTTAAAAATGAGCGCCCCGCAAATTTTCCATGATATGGTTTATTTTGGACATCCGATCAAAATTTGGTCTTAATCAGGTCACTGCCCGCGTTCGAGAAATCAGCATGAAATAAATTTTGCATAGTTGCAGCTAAAAAATCGTACCAGAAAGCTACGGGGTGTGTTTTCGAAATAATATGGACAGAATAGACCATTCTTAACACATTTAAAGTACAAATGAAGAATAGGCTGAGCTACTTTGTACCTGATTTGGGTCAAATGGCCTAGTTGACCCAAGACGGTGTTTTTACCGATGTGAGCTGTGTGCAATATCAAGGAGAGACGGGTGACAGGGAACGATCCTGAGGGAGGTTTATGCCGAATTGACCCGCCCGAATCCTTTTCATACCTTTTAGGTACCCAAATAATCGATTTTAGGGGACACCTAGAAATTGATTGGTCTATGATCACTAGAAGCAAAAGCCGCCGCGAGAGATCTGTTCCAACGAGTGAAAACCCCAAAAATTATCCTCCGGGGTCAGCTAAGATCTATGGAAGCCTTCTTCATTTGTTGCTCATCATCCTCCCTCAGCAGGGCAAAACTTCCGACAGCGAGAAAGGTCTAAAATACAACCTTACCAGCAGCCGGAAGATCCGGACTTTTATGGAGATGCCACTGTTACCAGCGCAAGTTTAAATGTGAATAGATTTTGATCCATGGCGTCCACGGAATACACTACAAGTGGAACTTCCGACGACTGCTTGATGGAATACTTTTGCTGACAAAGAGCAGAGTGCGAAGGTGACACTCAGAAAAAGACGCGTTCAGTATGTTGATAATCTTTCGGATTTCGCAGCACTCCATTCTGCAGTGTCTCAAAACTGGTTTTGCATTAGGATAGTGAGTGTAAAATTCACGCTTGCAAATATGGAAGGCGAGTAGAAAGTCCAAACGCTATAATATTGTGGGAGTTAGTTGAAACTCGGTTACAGCCCTTACTAGCCCTTACTCGCGCATTTTTCATCAAATTTGTCTTTCCTTCCACACTAGATGGTTTTATATATACTAGGCTTATTGAATTATGCTAAAAAAAATCCCCAGGAAAAGTGTTTGGAAAAGTGAGTTAGAAAAAAATGAAGGGGAAAAAGTGAAGGAAATTCAGGGCGCCTGGGTGTCACACTCTACTAAGCAATCCAGGATTTAGATCATTGTGCCTCCATCGCCATTATCAAGGATGACACTTTCCGTTCAGCGGGATACAAACGGCAGAACACCAGGCTCTACCAATATCAGTAAGACCCATTTCTGGCCACCACGGGCTGGAGTGACAAGATCTTTCAGGGGAAAAGAAAGCAGTGATTGTCCTTTGAGCAGAGTGCTAGCGACGACGACTTCAGGGCAGCGATTAACTCAACCAGTGTGTCCCCGTAGTACACTTCTCATACGGAAAGGCAAGCAATTGTGCGAGTCATACTTCTGTATCATATTCTGCCAGCGCCTGTTATCACCGAGGCTGGTGACTAGGGTATCCTCCCCCGTAGGCGGATCCAGGATTACCGATCGGGGGGCGGGCAGCTTCCCGAGGGGCGCCATTTGGACCAGGGGGCTGCCACTTTTGACCGGCAAAACCCATCAGTTGGGCGCAAAATCCTATCGGTTGGCACTGATTTTTGCATCCTGGGGGGACGGAAAGCGACATTTCAGGGGGAGTCTTGTTAAAGACGTCACGCTTTTTCTTGAAATGAAAATGGAAGGACTGAGGTCAGTTTTGATTCAATTGTCGAGTTTGCCGCACTTGTTTTAGATTTGTCTCTGCGATTAATTTTTATGATCGGAAAAATATTGGAAGAATATTCTTTATGATACTCCAGTCATGGAACCTCCCTGAAGCTGGTTTCTAAAGATATTGTTATTTTTGGTATTTATGCATATCTCGTGCATAGCGGGTGGAGATAATTTATTCATCGCCCAATACGTAGAAAAATGTCACACTACAATATAATAATAAAATGATAGCCACTAATTCGTACCCGAAATATCTAGTTACTTGTAAAAAAACAGGACCGACAGACTCACGAATGCATCTCCACTCAGTCGACCAAACCGACTACCGAAAAGTCTGGGCTGACGGCCAACACCTATGCCTTGGATCACCCAAGCTGATCGAGGTTGCAATGCGGGTATCCAAGTCCGGGAAATCATCCCGAAAACGGTCCCGAAGACAGCCACCTCCGGTCCCGAGAGGGAGCCAGGTGGGACCTGGACGGCGGGGACGGTGCAACGGCGCGGGTCCTCGCCACAAATCGGCTGTCATCCAAACCGGAATCGCCAGAGCTTCCTTCGGCGATTGGGGCGACTTTAACGAAGCGCCCCCCATGTGGATATCTTTATTCGACGGCCGGAACAATCATCATCATCACATTTCAGGGGGTGCCATCAACCTTTCAGGGGGCGCCATGGCCATTTCAGGGGCTCCGAGGGTCGATAGAGGGGCATGTACCCCTCTTTGCTCCCCTGGATCTGCGTATGATCCTCCCACTTTGGGGCAGCCATGTGATGACTTGGGTGTCTCGTTCCTTAGTCCATCAGCTTTATCGCATTCAATGTTCCGAATTTTCGACCGGTAAACCCTCTTTACTCTCGGGGCGTGAGGCCCGATGCAATTATTTGCTGCTGATGTTGCCACTTTGCAGTTTGTTAGCAAAATATCAGTTTATTCTGCTTTTTGCTGTGATGTATATGTTACAGGGAGAGTGCGAAATCCGGGAGTTCGCGAACTCCCTAGGGATTTCGCGAAATCACTGACCAGCCAGGGAGTTCGCGAAATCCCTAGGGAGTTCGCGAAATCCCTGGGTGACCAGGGAGTTCGCGAAATCCCTGGACTTAGAAGTCAGGGAGTTCGCGAAATCCCGGATAAACACTCAGGGAGTTCGCGAATTCCCTGACGTTTAGTCAGCTCAAGGATGACTAGCTAGGATTGCGGACTATTGTTCTTATGATTTATTTCAAACAGTAACCGGACATTTTCCGTAAAAATCACGTATAATGGAGGTTTTAAGCTAAATATAAGGAAGGTCATAATTGTATTGTTGAGGTCGTAGCGATACATTTATCGAGTTTCGCTTATCAATATTGTACTGCAATGTAAAGGTTCAGTTGCTGCTGATTGCAAATGTGGATCACGGGAGAGAAAGACACAGGCTCCTGGCGGTTCCAAAACGCCCTGGTCCACTCCTGAAATTTGGTTCCCACACACTCCCCCACAGAATACACCTTCGCCTTCACTGTGATTTGGTACTTGGTTATTTTATATTCATGATATATTTTATACGCGGATTTAGGGGGACAAAGGGGGGCAGGTGCCCCCCCCGATCGACCCTCGGCGCCCCCTAAAATGGTCACGGCGCCACTCTAAAATGTCGCTTTCCATCCCCCGTCCATAGGGATGTAAAAATCAGCGCCCACCGATAGGATTTTGCGCCCACCTGATAGGTTTTTTCGGTCAAAAAAGGCACTCCCCTGGTCCGGATGGCGCCCCGCCATCTCCCCCCTGGGAAGATGCCCCCCCGATCGGCAATCTTGGATCCACCTATAATAGATCTGTATATTTAATATTATACATATGCAGTGCATGGAGTCAGCATAACTACCCAAGTATTCAATAAAAAGTGATCTACGCTACCACCACCTTTCATAATTATGTGACGCTACGGTTATTTTATGTCAAATCTACATCACAGAAT
The DNA here is from genome assembly GCA_034440635.1 of Lepas anatifera. Classification (NCBI taxonomy): domain Eukaryota; kingdom Metazoa; phylum Arthropoda; class Thecostraca; family Lepadidae; genus Lepas; species Lepas anatifera. The sequence goes on along the minus strand of JAOTON010000799.1, from coordinate 575,744 downwards.
AGCGTTACGATATTTTATGTAGGTTACATTATTATGGAATTTTATCTACGGATACGATAAAGAAAATGGTACGAAATCCATGGCTTGATCACTAGAATAAATCTGGGTGTAACACAGTTCAAGAAATGGCAGAAATATTTGCGCTACTGAAAAATGGTATAAATACTCGGCAATGGCGCAACGCACTTACTTTTGAGCAAACCACGCCATCCGAAAAAGATGTGCCCGACGCTCACATTTTTTGAAAACTCATCACGTGTCTTTTGGCTGGTGGTGTCGATGAGGTGCCGGTCACCGAGAGCAATTGCGAAGTCTCTTATGACTATGTCTTTTGATAGCTTAAAATCATCACAGTTAAAAACGTTTGGTATGAGTCTCAAACTAGTTTCGCGGGATGCAATTTTTAAGACGTGCAATGCCAGGGGTCTGAGCCACCTTCAGCCTGACGAGGGGTGGGCTACGCCCCCCCGCCTAAAATCTAAAAACTACGCTAGTTAGCGAAAAAGTAAATGGCGTTAAGTAGCACAACCTAAGATTTAAAGGAAGTGTTCTATGCATTCTTTTCTCGGGTAAAATCTGAGGGCATTGAAAGCCAAACAATGTCACAATATGGATATGGTGATATAACTGAAATACAGTTCTTCAGTCCTACCATCTGATGTAGAAGAGATACAATATATAAGGATTCACTATCTGAAGCTTTTCTGCAAGCGACGTCGAATGATTAATAATGTGACTATTCTAGGTCAAAGCTAAGATTTGACCTGACCTTGGATCAGGTTAATATCGAATTGGGTCAGAATGCATATCATTAGAACTGCAGAAACAAGACAACCCCAATGATGCCAAAATATACAATTTAGCTCCGTTCCCAACAAAATTATGATGTTTAAACCATTTTACCGATACTTTTCCAACGGTGTTATCATGACTCATAATTGGCCTTAGGTCATCGACTTCAGAAACCCAAAAAAACTGTGTATTCAGTCGGCCCTTTATTCAATACGAATTTTAGATTGATAAATTAAGCTGTTCCTTGCTTATGTTGTTTTCTTCTTTTTTGGAGATGATATCACTTGACCTGCACTGATGTACTGACCTGAAATGACCTGAACCGAAAATGTTGATAGGAGTTGTAAAAAGCTACAGAAAAAACTGTACTGGGTACAGCAGCGCTGCGCGTAGCCGTTTTCAAGACTGCGAAAAACCCAAGGGGTATGGTTACCCAACCCCCGCCCCAGCCATGCACGTACTCGGTACGAAGTCGGTCAGGTGCACCAACTGTGAGTACCATTAGAGACAAAATTCTGAAGCGCTTCTTTCCAACTCACTTATCCAGCATCTGCAGAGAGATCATTATCATATCACAATCCTCATTACTACACAAAAGAGAAATGCTGCATATCTGATGGCCATTTCGTATTACTTTCTGGGTAAGGAAAATACAATAATGCTATATTATTTTTTGCATTAAGTTCATTAATGTATTCCAAAACTTTGGCCAATCTGTACAGGTACGGTTCGGCTATACTAAGATAAATTTTCAGAGCTGGAACATCGAAATAATTATTCTGCAAATTACCTTAGACCATATCTCTGTTTTCAGTTTATCAGTATATCAGAAGTGTTATACAGTTTCAGCTACAGCTGAACATAAGCCGACAACTATAGTTGTCGGTATAAGCAGGACACGGAATAATACAATTGTTACGCATATTTGCAATGTGCTATCTCATTGCCTATTGTCATGACAGTGGCTGGAGCACCTAAGCTTGAAGTGCATTTGCTAGCCCGCCAGAATCGACAATAAAATTTCTGAAAGCCTTGGCAAAGGTCAAACGATGACAGGCGTGCCGCTTCTTACACCGAGAGCAGTTTCGAGGTCGACACTTCCTCCTGTATCAAAGTATTGTTATTGGAAAATTTGTGGACGTCCGTAGTACATTCCAACATAGACATAGCTAAAATAGACCTTTGTGAAAGTATATAAGTTCTTTGTCCGTTTCTTACGGCACAAGACTTCCCATCAGGAGTCTGCTTTGTTAAGAAATCAAGATATTCATTACAGATGATAATGAAAAAAGTAGTGGCATCTCTAGTTTGTTTTGAGCCCCCCCTCCACACCTACGGTTCATATTGCATAAACCATGCACCTCGAGGAAGGCTAGTGACTCGAATAGTTTGTCAGCGGGCACAAGGACCCGGTGTGAGGTAGAGCTTAGGGTGTAAAATTAATTTTCAAAAAATAAATATCAGGCTGACATACATAAAATCAAGCAAAATACAACATAGAAAGAGAAAACATGGACGGGGAGTGTAAAACCAGATCACTGAAGGATCATTCTTCGGATTTAAACTATATGACATATTGGCATGTTAGGGATTTCGCGAAATCCCTGAAAAGCATTCAGGTAGTTCGCGAAATCACTGAAGTCTCAGTGAGTTCGCGAAATTCCTAGGGAGTTCGCGAAATCCCTGGTCGGCCAGTGATTTCGCGAACTCCCTAGGGATTTCGCGAACTCCCTGGCTGGTCAGTGATTTCGCGAAATCCCTAGGGGAGTTCGCGAAATCCCGGATTTCGCACTTTCCCTGTAACTTATACATATATTTTGGTCCACTGACACAGTAACGTGTTTGCTGTATCCTTTAGACTCCATAAAAGTCATTTTTGGAACTGTGAATTTCCAGAAAGAGGGTACTTTCTCGCCCAATTGAACTACGGCTTTTCCTGAAATGATTACGATACTCCTTGAAATGGCTAATGACACCCCACTGAAATTTTGCAGGGGAGGTAGTGTTGCATCACCCACTAATACTTGCCGAATATTTCAGGATCGTCGTTCAGGTCTTGAAAATCTATGCGGACTATAGAACATTTACTGCGCGTGTTTTGCACACACGTACCTTTAGCTCCTAACATCAGGGAACTACTGACTCATGACTGGAGGCATGTGAGGGTTATTTGGACGTCAGCACACGTATTCAGACGAATCTCTCACGGTTCCTCTCCTCATAAAAAAGGTCACACAAACAATTCCAAAATCCAATGGTGATGATGTGTGGACTCCATTGAATCATATCAGTCTTAATTCTAAGTCAGAGCTGAGGGCCTATCCATAAATTAAGTTACATGTATTCTTATGATTCTAACCCCCCCCTCATGGTAATACTTGCTTACGCCCTGTTGTAACGTCTAAAAAATGGTTGCTGACTTCCCGCTCCCCCTTGTTTTTCCTTCTGTACTTTATGGACGGTCTCATATGTTTCGGAGACCATCTTTCGATACTGTCCTAGGTCAGGGCCTATACCTAAAGAAACTGCTTCTAATACATTACAAAGGCTTTGGTTTATATCGAACTGATGTGGTCAGAAAGCGTCTGGACGGGATTGAGACAGAACACGTGTTTTGTCGATTACAACACAAACTACCCTATGATCAGAAACACTTCTCGATCACAGTGAGGAAAACTCCGCAAATGATCGAGGGATACAACGCCCCCCATCTCCGAGCATCAGAACAATGTTCCATAATAAATACTTTGGTAAACACATGGAGCTGCGCGCCTCAGGGTTCGGTGGGTGAGCAAGTCAGTGAGTCCCGTACGAACGCACGCCCCCTTCCGTGACCGCCACGGGGCGGGGAATCTCAAGAAAGAAAACCCCAAGGCGATCACAAATGCGGGCACCCGGCCCATGTGTCATGTGTATGTGCGTGTGTGTGTGTTTACACACGCACGGAAAATGACGCACCACTGACGCAAGGCGGGCCGAGCAATAATGCTGAAAAACGATAGCTTTCAAAAGAAGACACTATATGTTTACAAAGTTAGGGCCCTCCGCATAAAGAGGGTATGTTATGTGAATTGGTGGACGACGTTTTTTTATATTTTTTCGGGATGGAAGAAGTCGTTAAATTTCCCTGAGGTTCTCACGGAAAACAGTAAACAAGGATATTACGGAAATATTTCTGATATATTTACCAGGATGGAAAAGGACTAGCTTAGTTTGGGAGGAAGAAAGTGGGTCCACAAGGTTTGGTCACGAAAGTGGACGAAGTAGTCGAGGATCCTACAACTAACTAGCTGCTAACTGACGCAAAGAGCGTAGCCAATCCACTGCCATGCTTGAAATGTCATTTGGCTAGCTTTGGTCCATCCCAGGTGACAGTTGTGCGAGCTGCAACTGCTTTCTTATTTAGAGAAATCAAGACAAAGGTTTTAGCAGTCTGCTCTCGGACAAATACTGGGCCCGCCCCTGCGAGAGCACCTGTTACTGCGACCCGTCTGACCTTGCCCGCAGCGGTTCTTGTTTACCTGAAGGGTCGTAAAGCGTGGAATGCGGGGGCGTACTACGGTTTACAACCAACGTGTCACGTGGGCGGTCTGTGTATCGAAATGAATGAACGAATGACCTGACATCTGTTGTTTGGGAAACAGGGTATTAGTTCTGACGGGTCATGTCGTGTGGTGCATGTGTCGAGGGTAACGCACCCTTAAAAACTAGGTCCTGACGATTGTTGAAACGGGGAAATCACACGCTGCTTTTCAATATTGCTGTTTCTGTGTGTTCCGTCATGTAGGTAGAAATTCGATCAAGGTAAGCCGATTTAACATTGTTTGATGGGCTCATAGCATCTTAAAAGTCTCTGAGAGATGAAACCATAATATTTGTCTTACGCTGCGGGAAACTCCCGAACGTATCTGCTCCTATTTCTATTTTTCTTCATCGGAACCAAGTTCAGCAGTCATTGTACGTATGTTCCTGTGAACAATATTACTGGCGCCCTACTATGTAGTGTTCGTTAAATGTTTTTGTCGTGATAATTTATTTGGGAGCCGCCTTGAATCGCACCAGATACCACTTATCTAAATGCCCAAGTCCTGCACCTCTACACCGTATGGCTTGAGTATCTCCAGATCGATTGACACTTATGGCGGTTGTTGGAAATATCGGGATGGCGTCCGCCCTTGCCTTCAGACCGTGCTGCATTTTAACGAGCTCGAAAGGGACTGGTATCTGATGCATGCCGCTTTATAGCTGCTACTTTGGTATCATCGACAATTTATGAGGAAATAACGACTCGCTGGTAGCCTTGATCTTCTATGATTAACGTCGGCATAGCTACAACCGGGGATTCACTATCTGGCTCCTGAAAAAGCCTCAGGAATCCACTTGAGGTCAGTTCTAGCTAAAGTTAGAAACTGGCCGGGAAAGAAGCATGCCAATATCGTGCTTCTCTACTTTGAACTGAGAATCACGATAGGCAAGAGACGAACGGCAATACTCCGAGACACGGATAGATGAGAAGAGCCTATATTCTCGATTATGAACTAGGAAAGCACATGTTCTATTTTTGTTTTGCTATTGGAACTATTACTCTATTATTAGAACTTTTAGTGACAAAATGAACACCATACGTCAAAATTAGTATTTAACCCTCGCCCCACCGGGGGCCATCGATGGCCCCCCTAAGGTTTTTCCGGAATAGCAGAAAAACGACGAGGCGCAGCACCGTGGTTGAGGGCTCTACTTCTCACTGCATCATTTTCCCATCATCCCTGAAATTTTTACCCCGGGTCACCCAAGGTCAGGTCACCAGACGAGGTCAACCAAGGTCACCTCACTTCAATTTTAGAGCTCTGTAAGAGCTACATTTCAAAGTTGATCGATTTGAAACTTCCTACACTTCATAACCCCTCCAGGGTCTACAAGGTGTATATCCGGGATTTTTCGATTTCGTGCCCTGAGGTCAGGTCACGAGGCGACCTCTCCCATTGGAAAAGCATGGGGAAAAGTTGTTTCATGATATAAAAACCACAAAAATGATTGCAAATACTCAGACTGCTCAGAACAACGTTTTTGGACACCCTTTCAAGGATCCCAGGGGTTATATTTGCCCTTTGACTTTTCCAAGGTCATCCAAGGTCACCAGAGGTCAAAAACAGTATTTTGACAATAATTTTTGACCTAATTAAGCTAGAGCAATGAAACAAACACTATCGTGTTTGTCGTGTCACTGGCTTTAATTTGATATACGGCAAGGTCACTTTTTGACCTTTCGTGACCTCAGGTCAAATTAGGTCACGAGGTGACCTCTGGAGGTCAAACCACTGGCGGGAGGTCTTTACGTTCCACATAGCGGAAAAAGTACTGGCAATTTGCTATCAAATTTACTTTACCAGGCCTCAATAGCTCTAATGACATCAGAGTTATGCCCAGTTTGCTTAATCATTGCATATTTGAGTGAAAATAGCCGATCTTGACCTAATTTGACCTCTGGAGGTCAAACCATTGACCTGAGCACTAAAACATGCGAAGTAATTTCTTACTGAATTCACGCGAGCTTTCTATTGCACTTTGCAGATTTGCGGTAACGCCCATATTTTCGGAGTTAGAGGGAGGGCCATCGATGGCCCCCTGGTGGGGCGAAGGTGGCGCCGGACCCCCGGTGGGGCGCGGGTTAATTTTCATGCCTTCCTAGTTTCTGTGCTGAACATAAAGAACTGTTTTAACCCTATTCCTGTCAGGAACTACCCATATTCTTGTCGGGGACGGGGATAGGAGGGGGATTCGGCCGTCTGAGAACCTCTCAGATGATGAATAACTACCAGAGTTCAGTTTAATGACGTCGCGAAGTATAGGAAAGTAATGTTTATTTTAATGTATTATGTTTTTGTTGTTATTGTCACTGTATCAAAATGCTTAGCAACCATATTAGGTCAGCGTGTGATCTTCAACCGACCTTGAATCAGGCCGCTTTTGCGTTTTGACCTAGTATGGCCATATTACGGGTCTGTTCCAAGGCCTCCTCAGAAAAAATATGAGAGGAACCTAGAGGACGTCGGAGCAGTTGTGGAAATCGATATCCGCTGGAACAGGCGTGAAGGCCATACCAGCTGATTGCGACTGATCAGCGCCAATATGGTGGTCATCATTTTAGTGGAAGTGGCATACAGAAAAACAGCGTTATCATAACCATTAACTATACACAAACGTCACTGTAATACCATTTGTTTTGGCCCATCGAAATTTGTGCATCCGAATTATGCTCCTCTAACCTCCTTCGAAAAAAACACCTTTTGTTTGTGAGGTGATTGGAAAAGGTTTGAGATGAGCTTAGAGGAGCTGTGAGGAAGTTTGAGTAAGCACTGGAACGGGCGGGAGGAAGCTACAGGAGCTTTGAGGAAGTTAGAGCAGGCTTGAGAAGGCGCTGGAACACGCCCTTTACATCACTATATTTGCCGTAACCAGGAACATCTAATTATGACTCGATATTGGATCTAACTCGATTCATGCTGAGGCTAGAGCTGAAAAATTGTATCTAACTCCTCACCTTTTGATTTTTTTTGCTGGAGCTTACTCTAATGCACCACCTACCACCTTTATGGCATCGAGAAGGATGAGCTAACTAGGCTAGGGCTAGGGCAGGGCGCCTAATTCTATCTGTGGGCGGGCTCGGTCTGGCGAGCCTCTATACTTAATGCAAAAGTCACGTGATTGAGCCGATGTGATGCGATAGCCGACTACGCTACCCTGACCTATCCTGCACTGCGCCTGCCTTGACCTGGCATGGGCTCAATATTGACCCTAGTAAAAATTGACCGATTTAGTTTCGTGATTATTTCTCACGGCATATCTACCACCACTTGCGTTTCCTCGTTCTGACGCATAGGAGCCGAGATTAAGGGTGGTGGGCGTTTAAACCTCTTCCCCACCCCACTGGGCCGAAGGTGAATGGAAGGACCACCGGAGTGGAGGCCCATTGCCGAAATAGTTACCTCCAAAACTAGTATACATTTCCTGACTGTTATCACATATTTCGGGATATTTTTCGTCTTGAAATGCTCTAAACTAGGCCAAAATGGCGCAGCAGCTTCTGGTCTCTGTCTAGAATCATCCGAAAACTCATATAAATATAGATATCCTGTAATTTTGTATGGCTCTTTTGGCTCTGATCCGGATGATATTCAAATAAATTCGGATGCACCAGTTCCACAGACCGGATATGTGATGAGGTGTTCCATGAAATTTGCTCGAGCTCGATTCCTCACATCTGCGATTTGATGAGACCGAACCGTTAAGGGTGAACCTAATCTACCCCTGAAACTTTGCCTCCTCCGCACCGCTTTCCCCTCAGATGAGCAAAACAGCAGTACCTCTCTCTCTCTCTCTCCTCTCTCTCTCTCTCTCTCTCTCTCTCTCTCTCTTTCTGCTGACATCTGAAATGGCATCGCGTCTCATCCTATGCCAACAAAGCTGATGTTTCCGCCATTCAATCCCGTAACTCCAAATCCTCGTAGCATGGAGTCAATGCCAACAGAGCTTTACAATCCACGGGAAAACACTGTGTCTAATACTATTGGCACGTATCCTGTTGTTGCAAGTACAACATCCCATGCTTTCAGTCCAAATGATGCTCCTGTGTATTTGGTTTGTCCCAGGTTAAATCAGCACCCGGGGGTTCCTGGCTCGAATGCAATCACTGCGTTCAGGGAGTTCAGCTAGCTGGGTACAGCTCCCACTTGGCATCTGGTAAACTCCATCTCGTATTTCCAACGCCACTTTCGGTAAGGTCACCGGCACCACCTGGATGGTATTCATACATCGAGCTAAACATTTCTGCGACTGGCTCAAATCAACTGAATCCTGGAATCCTACCGGACAATCGGCTCATCCGTTTTGGCCACGTATCCAGTTGTCTTTATCAGTGTGCGTCTGAGCAGCTTCCGGTGAGCCCCTTGACGGTTAGACGCTCCGAATTGGAAGCGGCGTCCAGTGTTGAATACGTGAATGGCAGCAAACCAGCGAGCTGGCTTCCTGCGAGAGCGACGCCTGAATAGAGATGTGAGGCGAAGAGCTATTGGGCGTGCTGAAGAGAGTGTGAACGGATGACGTCGTTCTATTGTGGTGGAATAGATGACAATCTAGCGTCGTATTGTTTATGATTGTTTTGTGGGTTCGGAACTAGGCATTAGCATCAACATCTGTTTTGCCTGGTCAGTCTCTATTTTCTGAAATCTCTCGGCCTGAAATGTTTATTAGATGTATTTTGGCTTGTGTGACCGTTCGACTTTCAATTTTTCGTACTTAATGCTTTGATTTTGTGCAAAAAATGTCAGAAGCACGCCAGGAGCCTGCAGAAGCGTTCAGTGCATTTTAATGGGTTTCATGCTAGGTAAGCTCTAGTGCCGGGCTGTGGTGTAACCTAGTGCTCACTCAGGAACTCAGGAACGCTACCATGGCAACCAGGGTCGACTGCCACGGTCTCTCGTGTGATAAATTTCCGTCATATCCGGGGCAATGTTTCACGCTCCATCTCTGGTTACGACCGTGGTGTATATATGACCATTATTTGGAAAAATGTACTGATTTCGTCTAAATTGGAGCAAGAGCCTTACCTTGCGACTTCGGTATTGCAAGAAAGCTTGGTAAAACAAAATTCTACCTATGATGTAAGTCTGTTATCAATTTTGATCACTTCTAAAGCCCATGTTTTAACATACATCCGTTCGCCCCATGCACTTGCTGCCAGTTAGTGCTATCGCCGCGGTAGGTAATTTTAGACCATTTATTTTCCTTAACTTTTAATTCCTGTTCTGCCAGAATCACTTATGCTCTGAGTGGCGCTTCCCAGTCTAGGATGATGCATTTTATTGTTCTTTTGTAAGATGCGTGCAATTTTTTAGTCATATTGTGTTTATTTTTAGTTTCTGACTTCGTCTGTAAATGGATATTGATCTGTTGGCGATATGAATTCTTATATATAATTTATAAAATGTCTGTCCGTACGTCCGCCGTATGTCATAGCACCTTTTGGCAAGTGTGGCCAAAACGGTTACAGGTAGGGGCTTGAAATTTTGCACGAGGGTCCGGTCATGCGGTCCCATCATCGTATTAGATTTTCGCAGTGGTGGGGTATGTGGGGTGGGCGTGGCGCGCGCCAGAGTGCACCCATGTCGTTTCAAAAATCGGCTTCAGATCGTCGAGCTCTTGAATTTTGCAACTTTTTGGCACGTGCTCGGCTGTATTTGGTCTCTGACTTTAAGGTGCTGGTGAATATTTCCCAATTAAATTACGGCAGTTTTTTGGCAGGGTGCGGGCATTGTATCGACACATGTATCGACGAAAGTTGCTATTTATAGAGGTTATTTTTTAATTTTGGGTGTGTGGGTAGTCCGCCCGCGGTGCATGGAGGGGGATCCTCCGCTAAAGGATATTTATTGAGGATTTTTCTATCTTAGCTTAATTAGAGCAAATTCACCAAATATGTATTTAGTAAGCAGTTGTTCATTGAGGGTTTTATTTAGTTTTTGGGGGTGTAGGAAGTCCGCCTGCGGTGCGTGCAGAGGGATCCTCTGCTTCAAGGGGAGTTATTCTAATTTTTCTTGAAAAAAATAATGTGTTCAGGCGATCCGGAAACAATCAACCAGGAAGCGGTGGAAGTCTGCGAGCAAGGTGAGCAGTGCGGAGTCCTTAGGCGGGCGCGGCGAAGCCGCGGCCGACGAAGGCGGTTCTTGCCCCGAAGGGTAGGGGCGCCGTTTTTTGCACTGAATCGGGTCTCCAATGCATAGGTGCTGACAAATGGACCCCCATATTTTGAATTATTTTTGAAAGTTTTATTAAGCATGTATCGAGCCAAACATTGTTTATTGATGGTGTTTTTGAGTTTTTTGGGGTATGGGTCGTCCGCTTGCAGCGAGTGCAGAGGATGCTCCGCTTGAAAGAAATTATTGAGTATTTTAATATTTTAAATGAATTTACGGCAGATTTGTCACACATGTATCGAGCAGACCGTTGTTTATTGAGTGTTTTATTTAGTTTTTGGGGGTGTCGGTAGTCCGCCCGCGTTGCGTGCAGGGGGGTCCTCCGCTTCAAGGAAATTATTCTATTTTTCGTGAAAAAAAGATGGGTTTAGGCGATCCAGAGACAATCCACCGCGAAGCGGTGGAAGTCGTAGAACAAGGCGAGCAGACCTGAGACCTGAGAAGGGCGCGGTGAAGCCGCGGTTGACGAAAGTGATATTTGCCCCACAGGGTAGGGGGGCCGTTTTTTTGCACTGTATCGGATCTCCAATGTTAAGGTGCTGGCAAATGGAGAGACATCGTTTAAATTATTTTCGGAAATGTTATTACGCATGTATCGAGCCAACCGTTGTTCATTGAGGGTGTTTTCAGTTTTAGGGGTGTGGGTCGTCCGCTTGCGGCGCGTGCAGTGGGATCCTCCGCTGGAAAGAAATTATGGGGTATCTTTTAGCTGTGTGCCACAGCCGCCGGGTTTCTTTTGTCTGTTTGTGACTTTGTGCTGGCGTGCTCCGATGAGCATGGTGTAAATAGGTGTTGGCCTCCTGGCTGGGCACGTGACCCCTCTCGGGCTACCCTTTGATGGAAAAACTTAATATGTATACGTTATTAGGTCCCAGAAGTGTGCCGGTAACCCTTCGGGACAAAAAGCGTATGCAGTCGTATTGACATAAACTTTGGACAGTTATCGAGGGTATTTTTTTAGTTTCTTGGGTTTTGATTGTGCGCCCTTGCCGCCTGCAGGGTGATCCTCCGCTTGAAGAAAATTATTAAGTGTTTAAATTAATTTACCTCAGATTCAGCAAACATGTATCAAATCGTTGTTCATCGAGGGTGTTTTTGAATTTTGGGGGTGTGGATTGTCCACCCGCGGTGCGTGCAGGGTGGTCCTCCGCTCTAAGGAAAATATCCGCTGTCTTTTAGCTGTGTGGCTCAGCAATGCTCGGCTCGGCTGTACTGGATCCCTGATTTCAAGGTGCTGGCAAATATTTTTAAATTTACGGCAGTTTTATCACACATGTATCGACGATAGTGCTATTTATAGAGGGTATTTTTTAGTTTTTGTTGGTGTGGGTCGTCCGCCCGCGGCGCGAGCAGGGGGATCCTTTGCTGGAAGATAATCATTGCGTATTTTAATGCCAGGCCGGCCGTCAAGGAATAAACAAACCGGAGACAATCCACCGCGAAGCGGTGAATTGTCTGCCAGCAAGGCGAGCACACTTGGGTCCCGAGAAGGGCGTGGCGAAGCCGCGGCCAACCAATTCGATACCTGCCCCGCAGAGTAGTGGCGCGGTTTTTTTGCACTGTATCGGGTCTCCAATGTTAGGGTGCTAACAAATGGAGAGACGTATTTTATATTATTTTGGGCAGCTTGAGTAAGCATGTATCGAGCCAACCATTGTTTTCTAAGGGTGTTTTGGAGTTTTTGGGGTGTGGGAAGTCCGCTTACGGCACGTGCAGGGAAATTCTCCGCTAGAAAAATGTATTGAGTATTTTAATATTTTAGGTTGATTTACGGCAGTTTCATTAAACATGTAGGGAAGCAAACCGTTGTTCATTGAGGGTGTTTTTCAGTTTTGGGGGCGTGGGTCATCCGCCCGTGGTGCATGCAGGGGGATTCTCCGCTATAAGGAAATTATCGGGTATGTTGTAGCTGTGTGCCACAGCCGCCGGGTTTCTTTTAGCTGTGTGTAATTTAGTGCTTCCGTGTTCCCATCAGAAAAACGGTACACAGATGATGGCCTCTGGCGGGGCACGTGACCCCTTGCGGATTACCCCTCGATCGAAAAAGCTGTATTATGAACCCGTTATTGGGTCTCAGAGGTGTACTGGTGATTTTTTTGGGCCAAATGCGTTTGCAGGCGCGTTGGTAGAAACATTAAACAGTTGATAGGTGGTATTTAAAATGGTGGCATCATTTAGGGGGGGCGGGGGTCTCCCATTAAGAAGAACCAGAAACTTCTAATTTTGCGTGTAAATTCTCCGATATATTTTAATCAACTCATGGGAGTTTTTTTAATATATTAAACAAGGTGTTGTTTATTAAGAGTGTTTTTTTTGTTTTAGGGGTGCGTTGCTCGTCTGGTGCTGTCGTGTTCCCAGGAGCATAGGGTACACAGACGATGGCCTCCTGGTGGGGTCAGGTGACCCCTTGCAGGTTACCCTTTGAATGAAATATTTGATATGTACCCGTTGTTGGGTCTCAGAAGTGTACTGGTGATTTTTTTGGCCAAATGCGTTTGAAGGCGTGTTGACAGAACACTTGAACAGTTGATGATTTTCTTTTTAGTTTTTGGTGGTGTCGGTAGTCCATCCGTCACGTGTGCAGGTTGATCATCCGCTAGAAGGAAATTGTCGGGCATCTTCACATATTTGGCACAGCCGTCGGCTTTTTTTAGCTGTGTGCGGTTTGGTGCTGGCGTGATCCCCTGAGCATAGTGTACACAGATGATGGCCCCCTGGTGGGGTTAGGTCACCCCTTGCATGTTACACCTTGATGGAAAAACATTAATATGTACCCGCTGTTGGGTTTTAGAGGTGCACTGGTAACTTTTTGGGCCAAATGCGTTTGCGGGAGTGTTGGCAGAAACATTGAACAATTGATATGTGTTATTTATAATTTTCGCAATGTTTGGGGCATAGGCGGATCCAGGATTGCCGATCGGGGGGGACACCTTCCCGGGGGGGCACCATCTGGACGGGGGCGCCATCCGGACCAGGGGGCGCCACTTATGACCGGCAAAAGCTATCAGGTGGGCGCCAAATCCTATCGGTGGGCGCCGATTTTCGCATCCTGGGGGGGTGGGAAGCGACATTTCAGGGGGCGCCATCGACCTTTCAGGGGGCGCCGAGGGTCGATCGGGGGAGGCACGTGCCCCCCTTGCCCCCCTGGATCCGCCTATGGTTTGGGGATCCTTTATTGTAAAAACCAAAAAACTCTAATTTTGCCCAAAAAAATAATGGATTCAGGCGATGCAAAGACAAACCACCGCGAAGCGGTTGAACTGTCCAGCACCTGCCCGGACACCTTATCTAAGCTACCCTCTGGGAGCTAAAACAACTCTTCCTACCAAAGCTAAAGTGCACTGACCTTCACAGTATGGGTACAGGATATGAATTGCGGCACAGTTTCACCGCAGGAAACGCATTGCGGTACAGTTTCGCTGCAGGAAGCGCATTTCGGAGCAGCATGCCTATGTTTGAAGACAGAGCAAATGAATTAAAAAGAAAAGTTGACCGAGTGACTTATTGGTTTACGCGACCCAGTGAACTTAAAGGCTATTCCCAGCAATTAAAATTTGCCCCCCCTTTAAAAATTATAAGTTTCCCTGAATGGGCTTCGGCGACCCAGAGACAAACCAACGCGAAGCGGTAAAAGTTTGCGAGCAAGGCGAGCAGACATGAGCCCTGAGGAGGGCGCGGCGAAGCCTCCGCCGACCAAAACGATACTTGCCCCACAGGGTAAGGGCGCCAGCTAGGTCGGAGATCCTTCCCTGTGAGTGGTTATTTAGAATGGGAGATGGCGGGGGTCCTAAATTAAGAAAAACCAGCAAACCTCTATTTTTGCTTGGAAGTGCAATTGGATATTTTAATCAATTTACGGCAGTTTTATTAAACATGTACCGACCAAAGTGTTGTTCATTGAAGGTGTTGTTAGGTTTTGGGGTGTGGGTTGCAACCCGTGCCACGGTCAGGGGATCCTCCGCTGCAGGGAAATTATCAGGTATCTTTTATCTTTGCGGCACAGCCGTCGGGTTTCTTTTAGCTGTGTGTGATTTGGTGCTGGCATGTTCCAATGAACATAGGGTACACAGATGATGGCTCGCTGGTTGGGCATGTGAACCCTTGCGGGTTAGTCCTTGAAGGAAAAACATTAATCTGTATCCGTTATTTGGTCTTAGAGATGTACTGGTGACTTTTGGGCCAAATGCATTTGCAGGCGTGTTGACAGAAACATTAAACCGTTGGTGGGTGGTTATTTAAAATCTTGGCAATATTCGGGGAATCCCGCATTGAGAAAAACCACAGAACTCTAATTTTGCTGAGAAAATAATGGGTTTAAGCGATCCGGAGACAGGCCACCGCGAGGCGTTAGGAGTCTGCGAGCAAGGCGGGCAGACCTGAGTCGTGCGGAGGGCGCGGCGATGCCGCGGTCGACGAAGGCGATTCTTGCCCCGCAGGGTATGGGCGCCGAGAGCCGGCCCGCTGAATCGAGACATGGTTATGTAAGGATAGTGGAGGCACCCTGGTGCGCCCACGCGATTGTGTCGGCCTCAAAATTTAGGTCTGTTTGAAGGCCCATAACCCGAAAAGTTATTGGCCGATTTCCAAAATTTCTTCACCAATCGACGTGCTCATCCATTCTCTCACACGCTCACCCCTTACCACTCGTGACGCGCCCAGAGGGTCAATCTCGCAGCGCGAGACGGGCCGTCTAGTTCTTATATATAATTTATAAAATGTCTGTCCGCCGTATGTCATAGCACCTTTTGACAAGTGTGGCCGAGACGGTTATAGGTAGGGGCTTGAAATTTTGCACGAGGGTCCGGTCATGCGGTCCCATCATCGTATTAGATTTTGGCAATGGTGGGGTATGTGGGGTGGGCGTCGCACGCGCTAGAGCGCACCCATGTCGTTTCAAAAATCGGGCTCAGATCGTCGAGCTCTTGAATTTTGCAACTTTTTGGCACGTGCTCGACTGTACTGGATTTCTGATTTCAAGGTACTGGTGAATATTTCCCAATTCAATTACGGCAATTAATCACACATGTATCGACGAAGTGCTATTTATAGAGGGTATTTTTTAATTTTGGGCGTGTGGGTAGTCCGCCCGCGGTGCGTGCAGGGGATCCTCCGCTGAAAGATACTTATTGAGTATTTTTCTATGTTGGCTTAATTTACAGCAAATTCACCAAACATATATTTAGTAAGCAGTTGTTCATTGAGGGTTTTATTTAGTTTTTGGTGGTGTAGGAAGTCCGCCTGCGGTGCGTGCAAGGCGATCCTCCGCTTCGAGGGAGTTATTCTAATTTTTCTTGAAAAAAATAATGGGTTCAGGCGATCCGGAAACAATCCACCGCGAAGCGGTGGAAGTCTGCGAGCAAGGTGAGCAGTGCGGAGTCCTTAGGCGGGCGCGGCGAAGCCGCGGCCGACGAAAGCGGTACTTGCCCCGAAGGGCAGGGGCGCCGTTTTTTGCACTGTATCGGGTCTCCAATGCATAGGTGCTGACAAACGGACCCCCATATTTTGAATTATTTTTGAAAGTTTTATTAAGCATGTATCGAGCCAACCATTGTTTATTGATGGTGTTTTTGAGTTTTTGGGGGTATGGGTCGTCCGCTTGCAGCGAGTGCAGAGGATCCTCCGCTGGAAAGAAATTATTGAGTATTTTAATATTTTAAATGAATTTACGGCAGATTTTTCACACATGTATCGAGCAAACCGTTCTTTATTGAGTGTTTTATTTACTTTTTGGGGTGTGGGTAGACCGCCCGCGGTGCGTGCGGGGGTCCTCCGCTTCAAGGAAGTTATTCCATTTTATCTGAAAAAACAATAGTGGGTTCAGGCGATCCGGAGACAATCCACCGCGAGGCGGTGGAAGTCTGCGAGCAAGGCGAGCAGACCTGAGTCCAGAGAAGGGCGCGGCGAAGCCGCGGCCGACGAAGGCGATACTCGCCCCGCAGGATAGGGGCACCATTTTTTTGCACTGTATCGGGTCTCTAATGTTAAGGTGCTGGCAAATGGAGAGACATATTTTAAATTATTTTCGGAAATGTTATTAAGCATGTATCGAGCTAACCATTGTTCATTGAGGGTGTTTCGAGTTTTAGGGGTGTGGGTCGTCCGCTTGCTGCGCATGCAGGGGATCCTACGCTGGAAGGAAATTATGGGGTATCTTTTAGCTGTGTGGCATAGCCGCCGGGCTTCTTTTGTCTGTTTGTGATTTTGTGCTGGCGTGCTCCGATGAGCATGGTGTAAACAGGTGTTGGCCCCTTGGATGGGCACGTGGCCCATTGCTGGCTACCCCTTGATGGAAAAACGGTAATCTGTACCCGTTATTAGGTCCCAGAAGTGTGCCGGTAACCCTTCGGGACAAAAAGCGTATGCAGGCGTGTTGACAGAAACTTTGGACATTTATCGAGGGTATTTTTTTAGTTTCTTGTGTTTTGATTGTGCGCCCTTGGCGCCTGGAGGGGGATCCTCCGCTTGACGGAAATTGTTAAGTATTTAAATTAATTTACCTCAGATTCAGCAAACATGTATTGAGCAAACCGTTGTTCATCGAGGGTGCTTTTGAGTTTTGGGGGTGTGGATTGTCCACCCGCGGTGCGTGCAGGGTGGCCCTCCGCTCTAAGGAAAATATCCGCTGTCTTTTAGCTGTGTGGCACAGCAATCCCTGGATCCCTGATTTCAAGGTGCTGGCAAATATTTTTGAATTTACGGCAATTTTATCACACATGTTTTGACGATAGTGCTATTTATAGAGAGTATTTTTTAGTTTTTGTTGGTGTGGGTCGTCCGCCCGTGGCGCGAGCAATGGGATCCTCCGCTGGAAGATAATCATTGAGTATTTTAACGCCAGGCCGACCGTCAAGGAATAAACAAACCGGAGACAATCCACTGCGAAGCGGTGGAAGTCTGCGAGCAAGGCGAGCAGACTTGTGTCCCGAGAAGGGCGCGGCGAAGCTGCGGCCAACCAATTCGATATTTGCCCCGCAGAGTAGGGGCGCGGTTTTTTTTGCACTGTATCGGGTCTCCAATGTTAGGGTGCTGGCAAATGGAGAGACGTATTTTATATTATTTTGGGCAGCTTGAGTAAGCATGTATCGAGCCAGCCCTTGTTTCTTAAGAGTGTTTTGGAGTTTTTGGGGGTGTGGGAAGTCCGCTTGCGCCGCGGGCAGGGGGTTCTCCGCTAGAAAAATGTACTGAGTATTTTAATATTTTAGGTTAATTTACGGCAGTTTCATTAAACATGTAGGAAGCAAACCGTTGTTCATTGAGGGTGTTTTTGAGTGTTTGGGGGCGTGGGTCATCCGCCCGCGGTGCATGCAGGAGGATCCTCCGCTATAAGGAAATTATCAGCTATGTTGTAACTGTGTGGCACAGCCGCCGGGTTTCTTTTAGCTGTGTGTAATTTAGTGCTTCCGTGTTCCCATCAGCAATCAGTACACAGATGATGGCACCTGGCGGGGCACGCGACCCCTTGCAGATTACCCCTTGATCGTAAAAGCATTATTATGAACCCGTTATTGGGTCTGAGAGGTGTACTGGTGATTTTTTTGGCCAAATGCGTTTGCAGGCGTGTTGGTAGAAACATTAAACAGTTGATGGGTGGTATTTAAAATGTTGGCATCATTTAGGGGGGTCTCCCATTAAGAAGAACCAGAAACTTCTAATTTTGCGTGTAAATCCTCCGATATATTTTAGTCAATTCATGGCAGTTTTTTAATATTTTAAACAAAGTGTTGCTTATTGAGAGTGTTTTTTAGTTTTTGGGGTGCGTGGCTCGTCTGGTGCTGTTGCGTTCCCAGGAGCATAGAGTACACAGACGATGGCTCCCTGGCGGAGTCAGGTGACCCCTTGCTGGTTACCCCTTGATTGAAATATTTGATATGTACCCGTTGTTGGGTCTCAGAGGTGCACTGGTAACTTTTTGGGCCAAACACGTTTGCGGGCGTGTTGACAGAAACATTGAACAATGATATGTGGTTATTTATAATTTTCGCAATGTTTGGGGATCCTCCATTAACCCACACCCCACCGGGGGTCCAGCGCCACCTTCGCCACCCCATTGATGGCCACCCCTCTAACTCCGAAAATATGGGCGTCAGCGCAAATTTGCAAAGTGCAATAGAAAGCCCGTGTGAATTCAGTAAGAAAATACTTCACATGTTTTAGTGCTCAGGTCAATAGTTTGACCTCCAGAGGTTAAATTAGCTCCAGATCGACTATTTTCACTCAAATATGCAATGCTTAAGCAAACTGGACATAACTCTCATGCTATTAGAGCTATTGAAGTCTGGTAAAGTACATTTGATAGAAAATTGTCAGTCCTTTTTCCGCTATGTGGAACGTAAAGACCTGCCGCCATTAGTTTGACCTCCAGAGGTCATCTCGTGACGTAAGATGACCTGAGGTCACGAAAGGTCAGAAAGTCAGCTTGCCATATACCAAATGAAAGCTAGCGTAAAGACAAACACGATGGTGTTTGTTTCAGCGCTCTAGCTTAACTAGGTCAAAAGCTATTGTCAAAATACTGTTTTTGACCCCTAGTGACCTTGGATGACCTTGGAGAGGTCAAAGGGCAAATATGGCCCCTGGAATCCGTGAAAGGGTGTCCAAGAACGCTTTTCTGATCAAGCTGAGCATTTTTAATCGCTTTTGTGACTTTTAGATCATAAGACAGTTTTCCCCATACTTTTTCAATGGGAGAGGTCACCTCGTGACCTGACCTCAGGGCACGAAATCGAAAAATCCCGGATATACAGCTTGTAGACCCTGGAGAAGCCATAAAGTGTAGGAAGTTTCAAAGTGATCGAATTCGAAATGTAGCTCTTACAGAGCTCTAAAGTTGAAGTGAGGTGACCGTGGTTGACCTTGTCTGGTGACCTGACCTTTGGTGACCCGGGGTAAAAAATTTCAGGGATGGTGGGAAAATGATGCAATGAGAGGTAGAGCCCTCAACCGCGGTGCTGCTCCTCTTTGTTTTTCTGCTATCCCGGAAAAACGTTAGGGGGCCATCGATGGCCCGGTGGGGCGAGGGTTAAGAAAAACCACAAAACCCTAATTTTGCTGGAAAAAATAATGGGTTCAGATGATCCAAAGACAAACCACCGCGAAGCGGTGGAATGTTCAGCGCCTGCCCGGACACCTTATCTAAGCTACCCTCTGGGAGCTAAAACAACTCTTCCTACCAAAGCTAAAGTGCACTGACCTTCACAGTATGGGTACAGGATATGAATTGCGGCACAGTTTCACCGCAGGAAACGCATTGCGGTACAGTTTCACTGCAGGAAACGCATTTCGGAGCAGCATGCCCATGGTTGAAGACAGAGCAAAGGAATTAAAAGAGAAAGGTGGTCCGAGCGACTTATTGGTTTACGAGACCCAGTAAACTTAAAGGCTATTTCCAGAAATTAAAGTTTCTCCCCCCCTTTAAAAATTATATGTTTCCCTGAATGGGCTTCGGCGACCCAGAGACAACCCAACGCGAAGCAGTAAAAGTCTGCGAGCAAGGCGAGCAGACATGGGTCTTGAGGAGGGCGCGGCGAAGCCTCGGCCGACAAAAGCGATACCTGCCCCACAGGGTAGGGGCGCCGCAGGCCGGCCCGCTGAATCGAGACACGGTTAGGTAAGGTTCGATTATGTCAGGGCAGCTTACCTAATCGAAACGGAAGACACAATCGGCACACCAACTCGTGGTTGCCGGCAGCCTTTGCTAGATTGCTCGAAGGGCTGCCGAAGGCGAGTCAAAGCAAAGCACAAGAGGTGAGGTAGGATAGCAAGCAGCGCACGGAATTGACGCCTAGGGAAAGGAGCAAACTGGCAGCGCCGCGCTAGGGAACGGAGGAACCCGGCAGCGCCATGCCGGCCATCAACTAAATTAATAAACAATCTGGAGACAAACCATCGCGAAGCGGTGGACGTCTGCGAGCAAGGCGAGCAGACTTGAGTCCTGAGGAGGACGCGGCGCAGCCGCGGCCGACGAAACCGATACTTGCCCTGCAGGGTAGGAGCGCCGCAGGCCGTCCCGATGAATCGAGACATGGTTAGGTAAGGCTCAATTACGTCAGGACAGCTTATCCAATCGAAAAGGAAGGCACAAGCCGCACGTCAACTGGTGGTTGCCGGAAGCGTTTTCTGGATTACCGGAACGGCTGCTCAATGGCATGCAAAGCAAACCACAAGAGGGGAGGAAAGCCACCAAGCAGCGCACAGGCGGGCCGTCTAGGGAAGGAAGACACCCGGCAGCGCCAGGCCGGCCGTCAAGGGAAGAAAGAAACAAACCGGAGACAAGCCACCGCGAAGCGGTGGAAGTCTTCGAGCAAGGCGAGCAGACCCGAGTGTTGAGGAGGGCGCGGCGAAGCCGCAGCCGACGAAAGCGATACTTGCCCCTCAGAGTAGGGGCGCTGCAGGCCCGCTCGCTGAATCGAGACATGGTTAGGTTAGGACAGTGGAGGCACCCTGGTGCGCCCACGCGATTGCGTCGGGCTCAAAATTTAGGTCTGACTTTGAAAGCCCACAACTCGACAAGTTATTAATCGATTTGCAAAATTTCTTCACCAGTCGACGCGTCCATGAATTTTGTCTTCTTGGGCACGCTCACCCCTCACCACCCGGGACGCTCTGGATGGTAATCTCGCAGCGCGAGACGTGCCGTCTAGTAAAGAAATAAAATAAAAATACAAAAATGGGACTTGTTCCCCTTTTGCCTTTTGCACATACCTCAGTACCTCCATCAACAAATCAAGTCAATCTGTGTCAGTCTTAAGTCAGTTCTCAACCCACTGCTAACGAGACACTTTTTCTTGTAGAACCACAAACTCCTTAGATTTGAGCTCGCTGTGGCCTTACAATGAGACTGGCTACAACATGGTCAAATTGTCCCTCAAAGGTGGCAGGAGTGAGGAAAATTTTTGTCGTGCAGTGCGCAAATGTGAGATTCCATTTGGCCGCGTCGAAACTGTAAAGCGAGGTGTTTTTATTCGTGCTTTACTTTGTTTCAATGATTTCACAATCAATTGTCCCACAATCGACCCGTTTACCACCACATGCCATATTTTTAAAGGTGCTGTAGTGAAGCATATCAGGCAGCACCTGTTTTGATTATCGTGTGGCTCTTGTTTTAGTCTATGTGTTAGTGAAAGTTTTTGCCTTCATCTTGTGTTTTTGTTTGTGTTTTTATCTGCACATCTTGTATACCCACTTATATTATTGTAGAGGCTTTATTTCATAATGATGTCTTATTTCTTTAATGTTTTAATGACACCAAGACTTCGGGCGAGCGCGTGACTTTGTTGCCTATTTCGGAATGCCACGGGTATCATTTTTATCATTACATTGTAAATACCGTGTCTTTGTTTTACTTGTTTGACTTGAGCCATTAGTGGGTTATACCTGTTGCTCATTTACGTGAATAAATACAAATACTAATTCCGCCCCTCCCCCTCCCCCACCCCTATCCCCACGCGAGTGACGTATCAAAAACAGCATTGCATATAATACGCATAGCACATTTACTGTTCGTTTGCAGATTAACGTGACGTCATCGGTCAAAACAACAAAAATTAGTTTGAAGCTTATTTCACCCGTTTTCCTTGTAGATCTTTCATCCAAGTTTGTCTATTTCATTTATCAATAAATGGCTGCTCGATGGACACCAGCGCAGAAATATATATTAGAGGCCACTGAGTAGGGTATTATGCTAAGCGAGATATCAAGCCAGAAATTAAGTTTATTTCTGGTCACTGGTGGATCTAGGGGACGCGAGGGCACGTTGCTCTCCCAGGAAAGCCTCGGTGCCTGCTGAATTGGTCATAGTGCCCTCTGAAACGTCCTTGGTGCCCCCCCTGAAACGTCATTTCCCATCCTCTCACCCCTAGTGTGAGTATCGGTGGGTCAGCGATGATAGTTGGCGCCTGCCTGATAGGCCACCCCGTCCAAAGGTCGCGCCCCTCATATTCAAATTGCGCTCTTCTGAGTGGGTGCCCACCCCCATCAGAAATCCTTGATCCGCCCATACCTTCAAGCACGCCGATCGTATTTCTCGTTTTGCTCCTCTCACTGCATCCCCAGTGCTGGGCGAAAGTGTGAAAGAACAGGAAACAGAAGTATCTGCTCCCGCGGAATAAGCACCAAGTAACATCGTCTTAGCGCGGACCGAGGCTACTTCTCGCAAGCAGTTGAAATGCCACCCATTGCAACTTTATTTTGGCGGCTCTTTTATGCAGGCTTTGTCTGAATTTTATCGACTGTCCCCGACCTCTTTAAAAGATGTTGACATTGGCAATTAAAACCGTTCATAGCAATCCAAGCCTCGCTTTGTTCACAAATGAGACGCTAATTCCATCTAATGAAACAGTCTACGCCAAAAATAGTGTTTCCAGAGCACTTCAGGCTCTACAGATGCTCTTCACTGGTCTCTGGAAAGATCTGTTATCACCCGACACTCGCATCGGAGACGGCTCCAGCGCCAAGGAGTGCTAGAGGACTCCCGCGTTGATAATTATTTAGTTTAACGACGCACCAACTGCCAGAATTATACAGCGTTGCAAACCCTCACCCTATTAGAAGGGGTTTGAGGGATCAGATCGACTCATTCATGTGTGTATGTGTGATGTATTGCTGCTTTTATGATCACGGCTGCTGTGTTTTTATAGCCCTTACTTTGTTTTTATTCATGACATTTTGTATATACTTTTCATGTCTTACATCGCGACGTGTCATCATGAAAAGCCACATCAGTGTGGACCCTTGACGGAATACATCTAAATCTCAATCTCAACTCAAAGAATTCGCCCGGCCTTGAACCCGGGACCTGTGGATCAGAAGGCAGGCGTTCTGCCACTGAGACACACGTTTCCCTCTTTTCAACATTAAAATATTGATCTCAGCATTCGTTATGAATGCGACGGCTGGCACCGGACTCCGCTCGCGTTTTCAACTACGTCGAAGACCAGTGGCTATTCACAGGTATGCTTCAAGGACGAGTGATGCTCCGGAAATTACTCCTGACTTTCACGAATGACCGTACATAACTATTCTCTTTGAACAAGTCTCGGTGTTTCATTTCAGTTTCTGTTTGTCTCGTCGTCCAAACGATACGCCTAGGCGTGGTCGTGGTTCGATGAGTATGCCTACACTCGTCGCACAAAAACGTGCCGAACTAACGAACCAGCTGGGTGATTATAATTATAGATTGCAGAGGGCCGACTGAATGCAGAGAGGCTCCAAGCTTCCACTTATACATTAATGTGTTCGCTATACCGGATCAAGTCATTAGAACTTGTCAAACAGGCTTTCGCCGTAACAAGCTCCATGTAGTATCATTTGTATGTATTGGGCCGACCCGAGTCTGAAATCATGCAGAGAAATAACGACCCTCTCAATTTCTGCCGCTTGGGATATTTAATTTCTGGGGATACGGCGTCGCGGCGTGAATATCTGCAGGAAATGATGAGAATGACTCCTGAGAAGATGCGTCATGTACCGGATTAGGCGCAAATCCTCCAGAGGATTGCGTAACGATTCTTTCCCACAATCAAGAAGTACTTCCAGGTCTGTAGGGTGGTTCAGGCTCTAAGGTAACTTAGTCAAAGCTTGCGAAATTATTGAAAGTTGATAGATATTGCTGTGTCGTGGCGAGATTATAATTGAGGAAGCATGGTTATAAATTGACAAAATGTTGCTTGGCTTATGTCCATAATTCCGGGACGGAGGAATGACCATAATTCAGTAATAATTCATAATGTTTATTTATTATATATATATATATATATATATATATATATATATATATATATATATATATATATATATATATATATATATATATATATATGGGTGTGGTGTGTGTGTGTGTGTTTATATACACTATATGTTGTATATTTTCGTCCAAAAATATACTTAATCCGACATTTGTGTAATTAGGAACACTTGTCTTGAGTGTTATTGGGCATTATGTCCAAAAGTGAAACAATCTGGGTAGTTTAACGAGGCTTCAACTGCCAGGCTTATACGCAAAGGGTCTCACGTTTGAAGACGTTACTTGTGTTCAACTCTGCTGTTTTTCATCGAAATAATAATAAAGTGTTAAAGGCGTGTTCTCTTGTCCTGTCTATTATGTCGCTACTTTTGAACACGTTCAACTTACATAGATACACAGCAAACAGTGAAGTCTGAAGCATCGCAATTAACAAGACGCCATTTTTTACGAAAGTACAAAAAAACTTTATTCAATTCGCCGTTGCAGACTTTAAACGTCTGCTTACGCTCTTAACGAGGCAGGGAAACTCGCCAAGTGCGGTAAGCAAAGTCAGCTGACTTCAGTTTGATAGCGGTGTTGTCTACGGACACTTTTTCTTACGGTCGTGCGTGCTTAGGCACTGTCCGTAAGCAGGCCACTTCCCCATAATTGTATTTACAAATGCATTACAGGTGTAAAATAATCGCCTCTGTTCTATTTATTTTACTAATATAATTATATTGGTCTCATGTTCACTGGCGTTAAAGGTATCTGTATGACTTCTGGACTACTTCCATGCATGGCTACTCAAATGCAAGCAATTGAGGAACCCTCAACCAAAATTTACGCTACAAAAACTACTCAGAAATAAGGCGGGAAAGACAGACAATCAGGGACAACAAGTACATGCATTGTATCATTGCATATCACTCAGATGCTGTGTTGATCACAACCAGCACTAGAACTATTTCAGAATTGACTGCAAAACTGCGAAATAGCATTTTCTAGCTCCATATTTTGCATCCATTGAACGTATGCTGAGAGAACCCTCTTCTATACATCATCCCACAGCTTACCGGATAAACCGCAATGCCTGAGACAATTTCCTCTTGACGGTGTAGAAATCCGGAACGAAATGTAGGCACGCAGGAGCTAGATTCAAGCATGTTTACTTGCCCAGTTTTTCAGAGTTGACTGGGATTTGAAATTTTGGAAACTTTATTGTAATTTTATACGGCTGCAGAGTAAACATGTATACCGGTTTAGCTATGAAAAGTATGTATATGTATTGATATCTACCCTACATTTCTCACAGGCTGTTAATATGTAATTCAGTAATATACACCCAGTACTGTCACAAATGATATCGACCAGGAATTATACACTTCATCCAACAATAGATCTATCAATCAATAGATCCATCAGAATAAAAATCGAGTATCATTTTCCAAGAATTCCTCAGCGAGCTAGAAGTTGAAATGCATCCCCCAAACTCCAAGCCACTCATTCATTCGGTCATTCATCGAATGCAGGCTAAGCACATCGTTTCTTTTGTCAACTATAGATCTGACGCCCACGAACATAAGACTGGCGCTGGTAGATGAAATCCCGCTTGGGTTTGACGTTAGCTGGCTTGGGTTAATTATTTTTCGGTGAATGCTCTGCTCAGCTGCATTTGCCAATGTTACCTAGCGGTGGGTTCAATTTGTCCCGGCGTCGGAGCACCTCTTACCTTCAGTTGCTTTGATTTATTTAATGTTTGCGGTGACCAAATGGAAGATTTTCTAAGCACTCTCATCCTTAGATGAATAATGTTGGTTGAGGTAATGGGAAGCTTAGGTCTTTGGTTTTGCGCGAGTGGAGTGATCCATTATGCATGTTCGGGCATTGGAGTGATGATTTTGTCTCTCATAGATTTCATGAGATTTGGTTTGAAACACATCAAGGCATTTTACTCATCTTGCCCCATAGGTGGTGAAAATTGAGCCATCGTATGGAGTAACTTGAGCAGGCTATTCATGACTTTAAGATTGAAGGGAAAAATAACATAAAAACTGTAGCTCCTTTTTTAATTAGCATTTGTTGTAACACACGGCTTAAACCCCTGATTTAAACACACTAATACAGTAACGATCTTATTCAGCATTACCCCGAATCTCAGTTGTGGCATTGGTATAAACCACTCGACATGGACCTCTGTCCACCATTCACCCACACAGGCACAATATTTTTGAACACCACACTGATCTGGTATCCATGGCTAAAATGCGATCCGGATCGGACTGGTGATGGAGTCCATCGGATGCTATTTTTCCAGCACTATGGAAGGATTCGTTTTGAAGTGCTGGGAAAATAACAGTTGATGACCTCTTCGGCTCTCCGATGTATACTGATCGGCGGTCCGATACGGATCGTATTTTGACCATGGAAACTACGTGACTTAATCACAAGTGTGGCACTGGTAGCCATATGTAATCCTCTAAATTTTGTTCGTCATTTCTTTCCCATTATTATTATTATTATTATTATTATTAGTATTGCTCGCACTTCCACACTATTGAAGTGGCTTTTTAAGTGTTGTCGTGATGAGTATGAACTTATTTTAAACTATGGAAGGAGATGGTAAGGATGAGGGAAAGGTGAGGATAAAGAGGATGGGGTCCTACCTGGAGGGGTCGCTGCAGCCACAGGCGCATGCGCTCACAGTCTCCAGGTAGAGTAAAGATAAGGACAAGGATAATGTACCGGTTAAAAAATAAACACACACACAGACATAATCGCACACTCACTTCAAAAAATTTAAACTAAAAAAATGAAGGCGAAAATTTTCAGTTTTTCTGCTTCGTATTCATTTTGTCTTCAATCTAATTAATTTCGTTGTTCAATCTGCTCTTTAAGAAATATTATATCGAAATTTGCATTCCTTGCGCAGGCAATATTAACATGAAAACAATATGAATAAAATGTTTTGTTTAATGAAACTCAATGAGACAAAATATTATCTATTATATCTTATCTTAGGATGCTGATACTTCCAAATTTCATTCCCAATCCCCCCCGTTGTCAGTTTTCCTGCGAAAGAATGTGACGTCAGACTCCATCCACCCAACTCCATCCGAATTTCAACCCAGCTGCGGAGGAAACGGTAGTGGAGTGGTTAGCACAGCTGTCTTCTACGCAGCCGACCCGGGCTCAATGCCCGGCGGCTTCCCTGAACAAGGAGCAAGCTGGCTCCCGCGAAACCCTTCCAACAGGGAGAGAGTTGGCGACGCCATATGATCCTGGCAGTTGGTGCGTGGATAAGCCACAAAAATAATTATCGAATAAGATGCCGCTGAAAGGAAGTCCTGGATCCAGCAGTGGCCTCCCCCTCTCGAGTGCCAGACTTACCTATTACGCCGAACAAATGAAGAAGGGAGGGGGAATAAAATAAGCCATTGCTCAGCGTACCCCACTTCAGGGAGGCTCATCTTAAGCCCCACGCTTTAAAATTTTGAACGGTTGCTTGTTAAGGCAGAAGGCCACTTCCCATCCCACATCTGAACACTATATATTATAAGATAACAACCGGGAAATCTACCAAGACTAGAGACACGCTGTGTAGCTAGGTGCTTCTACAGATCAAACAACTAAACAACTCTGACAACTAGAATAACCGAAATACATCCTGAATAATTTTTTTTAACACGTCAAGGTTGGATGTGTTGTCTCCAGCTTGCCTCTACGCCTCCGTGCTGTGTCAACGCTACAGTGCAGAGGCCGTAGTTTGCCTCCGACCGATAGCTGGCAGATAACGAAGCCTGACGTCACATAATTTGAGATTAAGGGGTGGCTCGACTTCTTCAGCACGTACAATTTACTCATTCACCGGTATTTTAAGACCCGAGTGGTACACGGCACACTTCACAGAGCCACCGATACCACCACACACACTTTTTCCGTGTGAAGTGGTGAAAAAGTACCACTCACACTCAACGGCATCATGCCGTTGATGGTGACAGATATCCGAAAAGTTACCGTGGCTCGTTTTATCTTACTTTCCATCCATACCAATTGAGTCAGAGCCACGTAGTGCGTGCCCCTCATTTTGAAGTGACTTTGACCGCTGAAGTGTGCACCTCAGGTGTGTGTGCGTGCGTGCGTGCGTGCATGACCTTAGGTCGAATGTTTTTGTAGCCACCAAGTTTTTAAATTCGTCGCACATGTGCTGTCCGAAAGTGCCTCTGGCTCAGAGGTCGAAAAAGTGCGCAAGTATCACCTGCCGAATTTGAAACTAGGTCTGTGTGACCAAGAATGTTGAGGTTAGACGCCAAAAGGGTATTATTTGCTAGACACTATAAATCCTTATAAGTCTTAAGGAACGTACTGACAGACTGGGCGTCAATTGCTTACGCCGGTGAACACAATTTTGCTGATTTTGTCATTGATACTTTCCCTTTTTGTCAACAACATTGTTGGCGAGTTGGCAGATTTTCCTATCTCTGCTCTGGCTGCTCAGTTCTGTACCTCTGATGTGTGTAGGTATGCCCCTCTTTTGAATGTGCTCTCAGCTGCCAAATCCTGTAGGTGCCTCTAAAGTCCACGTGGTCCATGCCCGGAGGGGTCTCCCGGCTGCTCCATCGTATAGGTCACTATGAAAGTAATGACTTCTGGTCTCGACTCAACAGGAAGAACTTGGAATCGTTCTTCATCATTTGAATCGCTGCATCATAAAATCACACAGTGCTATTTCCTATCTCATATCTGGCACGTACGCACGGTGTGGCGGAAGATTGTAAATTGAGCTTGGATGATGTAGAATAAGTCGTTTAATAATGATACCAGGTTTCAGCTCTTGGACCGATCCAAGATACCTTTACTTAAAGGTACGTTCTAGAGGGATTCCTCCTTGCCCGAGTGACGTCACACGGGCGTGGAGGAATTCCTTCACAACTGAGCTATGTGTTAAACTACTGCTAATGGTACTTCCCGCTTACAAGTTTGTGAGAATACAGGGTAATCAAGTTTATCCCAAATGCAAGGAATAAGCATTTTTTATTTTGGGCCTCTTTTTTGCAAAAATTTGGATATTTAATCATTTGATTTTCCAATCTTGTATGCTACAAGGTGTGACGTCACATCCGGTGGTCTGCGCTTGCTGTTGGAGGGGGCTGGGACCGATCCGCTCCAGTATGTGCATTTTTTACGTTTCCATGTGCTATTGTGCAGAAGTGCCCCCTGAGCGCTGACTCTGAATGCACTCAGTCAATGTTGACTGTCAGAGTTCCCCCTCCTGCCCCCGCTTGAGGCAGTCCGTCGAAGCTGTAAATTTGTAAATTATGAGTCTCTGGTGCCCGACTAGTTACCTTATCTTAGCGAGTGCTGCTAGTCCTCAAACGGAGAGCCTACGAAAACCCGTAAATAACCTACGTAACTGCGATTACTTCTAAGGCAATTGTGTGTTACTATGGAGCCGGAGCATGTTGTTCGTCAGATTTTTATGAGAGATGAGATTCCTGATCTGAAGGTGCTGAGGCTTGCTCTATAATAATCGTCGTTCCCCATGACAGTTTCAACTCCCGTGTGATCCCCCTCACAGTCTCAACTGTATTGACAATGTTTTATCTCACGACAAGTGAGAAACGCCCCGAGCTCAGCTAATGTATCTGGTATCAATAGATGTACTAACTGCATCGTCGTTCCCCATGACAGTTTCAACTCCCGTGTGATCCCCCTTACAGTCTCAACTGTATTGACAATGTTTTATCTCACGACAAATGAGAAACGCCCGAGCTCAGCTAATGTATCTGGTATCAATAGATGTACTAACTGCACCAACGGATCAGTTGACTCCACCGTACAATTGCGTGCCAATTCCTTTATTTTCAAAGAAGGTTTACTAAGAGGCTATATCACCGAAAAAACCTACTTATTCTAACAGCTGTACTTGTGGAATGTGTCCAGAAAATTGATGCAAATTAAAATCAGACATGTTTTGCCCGTCGCAAAAAGTGTCCATTCCTCACCGAGTGCCCCTCGGACTTGGCATGGGTTCAACGTGTGCATTTTAAGACCTTAACACCCGCCCCAGGGGGCCTCCGAGCCACCTTCGCCCTAGTGAAAGGGGGTCAAACACCCCAGTGGGGGTTTCAAATGCCCCTCGATATCGGCTTCTACGCGGGATACCGAAAAACGTTAACGCTGGTGGATAGCTCATAAAAGTCTTCAGTCACTTTTTGACCCACTGGGCAAATTTTAGTCACCATTATCTTTCGCTTACTACAGCGAATGCGTTTCTACACTGTTCCTTTAAATTGTGCATGAAACAATGTCAGAATCACCCCTGGTAGGGCCAGGGGTGACGATCCTTGCACTCCCCGAACCCTAACTTGAACATAGCTCCTGTGCCTCAGTATAATAATAATGTACTTATTTGGACGATAGTTGTTTTTTTCTGCTGAGACATTTTCATGCCAATTAGGTCTCTTTGTACCTGCAGCAATGGTAACTCAGTGTTGATTTCCGGCCCAGCATGCTATCCACTACACCACTCAGGAGCCCAAAAAAATATTGAAATATAGATTAAAAATAACCCTGTGATCGCTTAAGACGCCGCGGTCGGCTAACCACCTCACTCCCCCGACCTGACCCCACTAGATTTCTTCCTCTGGTGATACCTGAATATCTCGGTGTACCTAGACGCCACTGGAGATACATATAGGACAACTCAAAGTAGCTATCTCCGCTGGCATCCGCAAGACCACCGCCGAGACATGCGCCAGAGTGGCAGAGGAAACGAAGCGGCGCTCCAGTGTCTGGACAGTCAGAAATGGAGCTCGTGTGGAGTATCCGCTTGTGTGATGCTCTGAGTACAATATAAATGGTCTTGTTACAATTTAGTAAATTCCTACAGGTTTTCTATGGCTGGTCTAAGTTTTGTTATTCTAGGACAGTTTGTTCTAGTGTTTGTTCCAGTCAAAGATACTTTTGGGACGCCCTTATGTAACATAACCCATTTTGGCACTGCCAAAACATTTGCGAGGAACATAAAATATACGTAAAGGCGGCAAGAGAAACGACAATATGTTCATACTCTCACATTTTTGGGGATGCCAAGTACTGGCCAGCACATAAACAATTACACTTCCGATGCCAGCGACACGCTGGCAGTTCAACACGTTCATCACCCGTTTGTTAACACTCAATTGAGTGCCCTGTCTGTCCAGAAACTCTGCCGAAACTGATCCACCTCAGCTGTCATTTGTCGGCGGACCAAATGGCCCATTGTCCTCAGCCAGCGATAACCTCAACAGCCACCGAACCGGCAACCCGACTCTCTGCTCAACAGACCCTTATCTTTAGGGTGCTCCTCTCCAGCTATTTTTAGCTGTGAGCATGTACTCACTTGTCCGTATCAACTGCTCGTCGTTGCTGTTGTTTCAGCAAGAATCTGACGTTTCACGGAAACAGTTTTCGTCCAACGATGCCACGGTTTACGAGATGGTACTGGAAAACGCATTAGCGGGGCCATTTCAGAGAATGACTGATGGCTGCTGGGAAAGAAATGACCATTGTTTGAGATTATCATCTCTCTCTCTCTCTCTCTCTCTCTCTCTCTCTCTCTCTCTCTCTCTCTCTCTCTCTCTCTCTCTCTCTCTCTCTCTCTCTCTCTCTCTCTCTCTCTCTCTCTCTCTCTCTCTCTCTCTCTCTCTCTCTCTCTCTCTCTCTCTCTCTCTCTCTCTCTCTCTCTCTCTCTCTCTCTCTCTCTCTCTCTCTCTCTCTCTCTCTCTCTCTCTCTCTCTCTCTCTCTCTCTCTCTCTCTCTCTCTCTCTCTCTCTCTCTCTCTCTCTCTCTCTCTCTCTCTCTCTCTCTCTCTCTCTCTCTCTCTCTCTCTCTCTCTCTCTCTCTCTCTCTCTCTCTCTCTCTCTCTCTCTCTCTCTCTCTCTCTCTCTCTCTCTCTCTCTCTCTCTCTCTCTCTCTCTCTCTCTCTCTCTCTCTCTCTCTCTCTCTCTCTCTCTCTCTCTCCCTCTCTCTCTCTCTCTCTCTCTCTCTCTCTCTCTCTCTCTCTCTCTCTCTCTCTCTCTCTCTCTCTCTCTCTCTCTCTCTCTCTCTCTCTCTCTCTCTCTCTCTCTCTCTCTCTCTCTCTCTCTCTCTCTCTCTCTCTCTCTCTCTCTCTCTCTCTCTCTCTCTCTCTCTCTCTCTCTCTCTCTCTCTCTCTCTCTCTCTCTCTCTCTCTCTCTCTCTCTCTCTCTCTCTCTCTCTCTCTCTCTCTCTCTCTCTCTCTCTCTCTCTCTCTCTCTCTCTCTCTCTCTCTCTCTCTCTCTCTCTCTCTCTCTCTCTCTCTCTCTCTCTCTCTCTCTGCTTTGTGGTTTGTTCTTGTTGTTGTATTCTAGTCATATTCATCTGTAATTCTTGTCCCTTTCTGTTTTCTGTTTCTACTTCTCTTTCTCTTTGTGCCGGTCACTGCGCATTTTCCACCCGTCTGCGCTCTAGCGCTGCGTGGTGTTTTCTCGATCATGTGTTGATTATTCTGGGTCGGCTCGATTACACACTACACCAAACCAAACCACTGTTAAAGGTGGTTGGGTAGGAAGAACAACCCGCTGAATTTCTCCTGCTGTACCTACGAAAACAACTACGTGACAAATGTGACAAAATATATGAGAAAACGTGTACCCACCTAATCCACGATGATTTTCCATAATAAAGCAGTGGCAAAATGTTTAAAAAACAATAACAGTTCATATGTTTTACAATATTCTGCGATTTAGGCTTGGGTTGTTATTTACACCAAATAAATTTCAAAACTTCCGATGATGAATTTTGTGTAAATGCTAGCACCCACACTGGAATTTTGTGTAAATGTTAGCATCCACACTGGAATTTTGTGTAAATGTTAACACACGCACTGGAGAGGGGTCTGACACTAACGCTCACTGGAGGGGGTGCTAGGTCTCTCTCTGAGATCTAGAAATCCAAGAGGCTTAGAAAACGCCCGTTTTGGGGTGTGTGGGGGCGAGGATACTCTACATGATATACAACTTTTTTACCTAGGTATCTTCAAGCTCGAACCTGGCCCTAAATCTCGAATCTGAGTCGTGGTGGAGATCTATTATGAAATGCTGCAGCTATGCTAAAAGAAGTCGGAAATATAATGATAACGCACCAAACGCACCAAAGCCATAAAGGGAATGTAAAAAATAATTCCCCGAAATTTTGGGGTCTGGGTCGTTCAAGGTCATTGACCGATAACGCCACAATATGTGATATTCCCTGTAATGTTAGATCAAATGCTGACATTGACCTGACCTTAGGTCAGGACATTTTTACATTTAGATAGTATCACCACGTTATATATCAAACGCAATCTCGTAGCATAGGGAATTGAATGACGCTTAAAGTTATTTCTAACTCAACCCTGTCAGATTCTGGGGCAAAAAATCACCATCTAGCCTAGCATGGTCTTTGATACCATGACCTTTATACTGACCTGAGCAAAAAGGTGTCGTTTCTTGATCATTGCTTGTGGCCTTTCTACCACTCTGGGCCTTCTGGGATGATGCTAGAACACACCTAATT
Organism: Lepas anatifera; assembly: GCA_034440635.1. Taxonomy (NCBI): domain Eukaryota; kingdom Metazoa; phylum Arthropoda; class Thecostraca; family Lepadidae; genus Lepas; species Lepas anatifera. The sequence continues at coordinate 541,922 of JAOTON010000799.1, read as the reverse complement.
CTCTTAATCTAGAGGGTATTGGGGTCTTGGCTTTGGTTGGCACATGCGGTCGATTTATATGTTGGCAGCTTTTAAGCAGTTTCTTAGGGTAAAAAGTATTGGTTTTCATCTTCTAGATACTGCGCTATCTCCGGCAAGGTCTACGAAAACTTCAGGTGTCTAACTGAGGCTGACTTAGAAAATAATATTTTTCAATGACTTAGCAGTCAAACTGATAATTCCGGTTTCCGTTCTAGGAGGCTGACTGTCTTTAGGGACTCATACGTTTCAGCGCCTTTCCTCTATCATTATGATTTTCCTGAACAATCAATGCAGGTATATTCTCTCTGTCACATGCACTATTCCAGCTCAATATTTCCCTTCACTGAGCTTCCTACGCTTGATGATAATGTTTTGCTGTATTTTCTTAGAAGTAAATTCTCGTTATATGCACGGTACTGAGTGATCAATTCAGGCTGTGAGTGGTGCCTATATATATATATATATATATATATATATATATATATATATATATATGTGTGTGTGTGTGTGTGTGTGTGTTTTTTTTGAAAATCTCCTTGATTAGAACATAAAAACTGAGTGCCACTTTTACGGCAAACGGATATCAGATTTTTCCATTTCTACCACTGTCTCTGAGCTTAACTAGCCTAGGCAAGGCTCAAATGTGGTTTTGGTATGCATATCTGATTTACTATCTGTTTGTGTTCATTTCACTTTTGGCACGATAAATTTAGCCCATGTCGATGGTTCTGTTCAACTGCTCCAGCGGAGCGACTTCCGAGACAGAAGCAAGCCTCTGCTTTTTCTTTATATCACCAGATATATACCCACATCACTTCCAACAAAGATTTCAGAATGGAGATAGATGGCTTCCAGGAACCCTTATAGCTCTGAAATGCTTGATAGCTTGTGGATTTCTAAGATACCTTTACTTAAAGGTACGTTCAAGAGGGATTCCTCCACGCCCGAGTGACGTCACTCGGGCATGGAGGAATTCCTTTACCATTGGGGCGTGCGTCAAACTGGTGCTAATAGCACTGCCCGCTTATGAATTTGTAGGAATACACGGTAATCAAGTTTATCCTAAATGCAATGAATAAGCGTTCTCTCTTTGATTCTGGGCCTCTTTATGCAAAAATTTGGATATTTAATCATTTAATTTTCCCATGTTATATGCTACGAGGTCTGACGTCACATCCAGTGATCTGCGCTTGCTGTTGGAGGGGGTGGTGGATTTCCAGCTCAAATTTAAAAGAAAATGACCTAAGGCCCTAGATGAGAAAAGTGAAGAGTAAAAGGTGTCAGGTGTGAGAAAATCCCTAAAAAACTAAAAATAGTTGGAATCCCACAACAGATTCCTGCGGGACACCACGAAAGTAATAAAAAGTAAAAAAGGGATTTTCTTACACCTGTCGCCTTTTACTCTTCACTTTTCTCATTTAGGGCCTTAGGTCATTTCCCTTGACATATCCATCATGGTGCCCTATCTGCAACAACCCCTCCGAGAACTCAACATCAAATTTAAAAGATAGTTCTTTTGATTTTTGCATTCATGCACCTTTTTCAAGCCTGCTTTCACTTTTTTTTTGTGATAGTATTATGATACTCACTATTCATATAAGTGACATCCCAGGGGCATTCTTATATGAATTAATTTGTGTCGAGGCCTATGTTTCTAAGCGATGTTGCAAGCGACACCGGAGTTCTGTTTTGCGCAGTTCCGTATGTGAATTACCAGAACAGAAACTGACTAAAGGGCAGTCGACATTCAACTCCAGCATGTTTTGTGGCCTGTCCTTGCCAGTTAGTCTTGGTAATTAATTGTGTCTAATGTGCTTGCCGTTTCAGGCTGATCGCGCGACTGAAGATAGTTGGGAGGTTCTGCCGGAATCCAACGCTGCAGCTACCACCAAATTCTGTTCACACAATCGCTTATAAGCTGCCGTGGCTCGGGTTTACATAAGGGTAATTCTGAAAGGAGCCAAGACTAATGGTGAAAGCTGGAAACCAGTATGAGATACGGAGTGTCTCGTCAGGTCAGAATGCTGCTGAAAGCCGAGCGAAGCTCCGCCGAAGTTAGGAGCCAGCGAACTCTGCTGCTGCTGCCGGCCTAAGTTTGAAGTCAAGGACGATGAAGCCAGCAGACGAGGCTTGTCAGATGTCTGCCGGGCCAAAAAAGGAACTCGTAACTTCCAACCAGTGAAAGGCATCGTGTTTTGTTATGTCAGAAATCTTAGCTGTGCGTAGCTGGCAGGATCTTTTTCTCCTAAGTTTCCTCTTTGATATACGGCAAGTTTGGAACGAGTGCAGGGATCTAGTTCTGTCGTCAGCTTTGCAGTATTGATTGGCGTAAGGATCGGTCGATCGCCGATTGAGAATGGGGACCGTGATGTGTTCTTAATTCAAGTCTTGGGACAGTTGTTACCAGTTACAAGAAAATCATCTACTTTTTCCCCATCAAGGAAATGAAGAGACGAAGACCTTGTTGCGAACACTTGGGCATGGCAACGCGTGTAAACCTGGGAAGCCTCGGGATCATTCAGGATCTGGTGTTCTAAGAAAATATTTTGAGATTCCAGCAGACGCTGTATAAAGTTGGCAGCACCGCTGCCCGGTATGTGAGCTGAACAGTGTTGGCGTTTCTTCATGGACTACAGTGACGGGAACAGAAACGTTCTGCCTACTCATAGCTTCCTACTGAGTGAAGTGTTCAGCCAACCGAGCACATTCGTCTGACCCTTCGCCACTTTTTACCAGTCATTGTCAGATTTCTGACAAATACCATCATGAGGCTGCTTATGTATGCCGCAGCTGTCATAGCTCTGTCATCCACCACCAGCGAGACGTCTTGGACCCCCATCTATCCTGCCAGCAACAGTGAGTTTATCATGATAACACTCTAAAATAGGGATCCTTTGATGGATATTATATTTGTGCCTTCGTCCTCCGTCAGCTCGCTCTCGGTTAGAGAACGGCTCCAGTGTTGTTTATCGGAGGAATGATGTCGCTTTGAAGTCATTTTTCACCTAGCCTTTGCTGTAACTCGTCTGAAAACCTGAGTCAACACTTATGACTTAATATCCCGGTTATGAAGGGTGTATCAAGATATAGATGATTCGCGCAACAATGAGCATCTTATGTGCCTTTCACTCGGTTGAAGTTCGCCAGGGAACTCTCGAGTAGCAAAATATGAATACTATATTGAGAACTATAAGGTGCACTCAGTTCGATAGATGGGGTCATCGCATGCATGTATTTATGCTCAATGCAAGAGGTATAACATGATTCTGGACAGTCAGTCATGCCAACTATTGTGGTAGGTATTCCCGCCTGTGGCTGGGGTATTTATTCAGTATTCTAAGAGCCAGTTCCGACACGGAGAGCATTTCCTCGTGATATGGCACATGCTCTGTGGTAAAGCATTTTCGAAAGCCTGGGCGGTGTTTACCTTGGGAGAAGGCGTATCAGTTTTAGGGTCATCGCTAAATATCATCTCTGTTGGGGTTATTTTGGAGAATTTTCATTACATTTACTCAGATAATTTGTTGTGAATTAAACCCTGAACCTCTGGCTCAGGAAGCAGTATTCAGGTATGCAGTACATTTCCTAGTATGCTATAGGCCAACTAAAAAGAGAATTGAGATAAAGACAAAACCAAATATAGATTGTGGTCTCAAATGAATAAACATTTTTATTATTGTTTATTTATTGTTTATCGAGCATAATCAGCAACAGGTATGCACCCAGTTATAGCTAAAGTCGAAGTCACCATCGGTTGAATGACAGTTAAGATGAGACACGTTGAGATAATAAGACTAAAATTGTACAGGTTAAAAATTGAAAATGAACGGGAAAACACTGCACTTAACCTCACGGAAACAAATAAATCTACCGCTCTTTAAACATTTAAAGTAGATGGCTTCGTATATGTTTCTTGACACTGGATTTAAAAGCTGCTAATGTTAAATTGAAAGGGTCGGCTTCGGGATGCCGTGTAACATGACAGTTAAAACACAGCACCGCCCGAGAAAACAAGCCACGCCTTATTGTTTCCACGCGTGCCACCGGAACATGGAGCAATTGCTCTCTCATAGACCTGGTTCGCCGCTAAGGCACATGTAAGGGGAACACCTGGAGCAGGGGGGCGGAATCAATTTTCCCGGAAATCACCTTAAAGACAAAGCATACATCTTACTGGAGCCTCCTCTGGGACAGGCTGCTAATTCAAAAAAGATTTAGAAGATTGTGATATAACAGTGAATTCGATGTCCGATATGAGTGAATGTTTAAGCCAGCCACATGATGAATTTGTGCTGGATTTTTTCGATTCTGTCCAATTGGCACTTTGCAGCTCCGCCCCAGATGACGCAACCATATTCAAGAATTGATCTAACATTTCCAAAATATGCAGCCAAAATAGGATCTGTCTGGAACTCTCCTCCCATTCGACCTGTCTGGAGAGAGCGTATCAGAAGTCCCAGCATCCTATTGGCTTTGCCAACGACGAAATCCACATGATCAGAAAAGGTCAATTTAGAGTTCAACCAAACGCCGAGGTCTATCATTATAAAAATTTGATAGAATAGACTTCCAATAGATTCAGAATTTGCGGTGTGTATAGCACCGATGTTGTTCCTTACTTTGTTTGGGGAAGGCTTCTCCGGCCCTTTTTAGTTTTTAGTGCTGCAGCCCTTTGCGGTAGGCTTAGGTCCAACATGAACATCACGTGCTATTTTTGTTCAGTATTTTCCAATAGAAATTCAAAAGTACGGATGCAAAGCCAATGCAGCCAGTACCGGAACATTCAGACATAGGTCTGAGTGGGGCAACAGAACGATTTTGTAAATACTGCATCTGAAGTTGAATGACCAGTGTCATACTGAGGTAGTTTTGACGCACTCCCCCATTAAGACTGATTAATGGCGCTCCACCCTCGGCAGGCGGCCCAGGAATGAGGACAATTTGAAATATGAGGACGTCCACACGAAAGCAGAGTTAATTGTCGCGTACAAAGACATGGTGCTTAGAACTGCTTTTTCAGCTTTAAGTGCCCCGCTGGTCAATATTTGGGAGGAGGGCCTTCAATTATTTCCACATCTTTTTGAGCCGTGCTCTAAAAAGTTTGCTGTCATTCCTCTTTGTTGTAGGGATGTTTTTGTTGGTTGTGCCACGTTTGTGCTGGTGTACATCCCTCTTTGTCGAGAATGGTGGTGTCAATTTTAAGGTCATAGCTTGAAAGTATTGGAGATAAACAATCTGGAAAATTTTTGCAGGTCGTTTTCAATAAAATCTGTTCTGAACAGTATAGATATTCACTAAAATAGATTAAGCCTGCCTTCGCTACGACATCTGCATCATTCAAAGTGAACTCAGTTCTCAGAAAGCCTGCTAAGGGCGGGTGCCGTCAGTCAGTCCCAGGTAAAAATGTTTGAACTTGCCAAAACTCTGGAGAACCAATTTGGGAGAGTCGACATGCTGAATGTATTGTTCGGCATCATAACACGTTTTGTAAGTTCATGCATGTGCATGAATGGGCATTGTGCTCCGGTATCTTTCTCATATTTTGATCCTTTTTATTAGTTTTCGGAAAGTAATTTTTTATTACTCACACATCTTTTGTTTCGGAACAAATTGGTAACATTTGAGCACTCTTTGGGTACAACAAATATGACTTCTGCTGTCAGTTGTAATCAATGAATACCTTGCCAAACTGTTTACGTGTAACACTCGCCACTGAGTTTCACGTATTTTCCTTACCCAGCATGACAGTGATGTAGTGGTTAGCGAGTTCACTTTCCACACTGCCGACCCGGGTTCAAGGCCCGGTGAGTTCCCTGAATAAGGAGTAATTTGACTCCCCAGAAACACTTCCAAGAGGGAGAAAGATAGCTACACCATAGATCCCTCTCAAGGTGCATCGATAAGCCATACATTAATTGATAACCCCAAGCATGAATTAATTTTCCCTAAACGTGGTCATGTCCCACTATTTGGGAACCACTGCTTTGGGTTCTCACTTTCCAGTGTTTAATGGCTTCGTCAAGTTCTGAGGAGAAACACTGACGGGACAGTCGCCGGACCGGAGCGTAGATTGCACAGTTAATGGTGTCACTCTCCTTCCCATATCAGTGCATTAAGCTAAGACTTTGCTTAGTTAATGCCACACGGGAGTCGCTCGGGTCGATAGCTTACAAATGACTTCGGTGGCCTCTTCATTTCATATAGCTACCTCCTCGGATAATTAATTAGCCAGTGCCGGAACTGTGCGTTTCGTCTACCTACAGTGGGTTCTGCTACAGACGAGTATTTCTGTCGCATAGCTGGCTCGTATTTACGCCTGGGAGTAGCTTTGACGGTCTTAGCATTAGCTCCGGGCTGATTTTTACGCCGGTAAGATTCTTATAAACAGAAAGCTCTTTAGCTTTAACAGCATTAGATCAGGGTAGAGCTGGGAATTCAAACCCGTGCGCTTGGCGGCATGATAAGTTCTGAAGCCTGTATCTCAGTGAAAATCATTTCTGAGGTCAAAGGGAATGAAAAGCTCTGTGGATGGTATCTATGTCCAGTGAACCACAGTTCAACTGAGTTAAACAGTTCACTGAGCATGGGTTCAAGTCCCGGCGGAGCCTCTGAATAATTTGACCTGATCCCCCAAACTCCTCCCGACAGGGTGAGATTTAGCGATGCCGTAAAAACTTGACAGAAGGTGCTACTTTAAACCCCAACAGTAATAAACGGTATTTAATTTTGCTGCGAGAAGTCCATATTTTGTGTATGTCATGCTAATTTAACCCTGGCATTGCATGCTACTTGTTGGAGTCAAGCCAGTCCACTCAGTTTCCAAATTGTTGGCCTCCCTTTACGTACTGTACTAAAACGATATCGAAGGTAACTTATGATAATCTTCTTCATATGCTGCTACCTCCAAGTTTGTCCAAGTCGTCATAACATGGAACTTTGAGTGGCCTCAGAAAATGTCACACCTCAAAGGATGTGATTTCCGGCGGAAGCCATGAGGCTTGACATGATACAGATACAGCAGGGACTGACTGAGTTTGGTTGCCCTTCGCCTAGATGGGAGTTCTTTTTAACACCCCCTGAGGGTTTTTACGAGATAACCGAAAACGGCAGCGCAAAATTCGGCCTTGCTTGGTTTAGCCGTTTCTTGATTCTGTTCGCGTCTTTACTGTGAATTGCATGGCATATAATAAGGTTGCTGTGTACCGCATTGTATGGTAACAGGGTTTTATATTTATGACCTAGGGTCATGTACGAGCTATAACCTCCTCACTGTAACCCCGTGGGAGCATTCTGAAATGCCAGTTTCAAGTTTCTGAGCTCGAAACTAAAAAAATTGTCTTGTCTTCTTTGGAAGGTGATCTGGGGGTCAAGTAAGCAGTTTTCGGTAATTCATCCCATAACTTTAGGCTTAACATGTGTAGATAAATGTTTTTACCATCATTGTGTCTGTTCTTTCGCTGCGAGTTGAATGGTGCTCATCAGGACCATACCACGTACTTTTGATCCATCGTTGACCTAAGGTCAGCTCAATGAATTACCCTACCTAGATTGACGTTGATCTTGGTTTAACTTAAACATGTAGCCGCTATCGTTATTTGTTTACAACAGCTTTTAAATGGCTGTAGAAACACTGTTCTATCTTGTCTTTTAGGCCGGAAAAATGTCACATAATCGAAACTGCTTGACATTCTAGCCTGAAGGTACCTACTAAATTAACACTAAATACTAATTGAGTTCATTTATCGTCATTGTCAACGAAAATTTTGATGATGTTATGTTACGAGATGAGCTAATGCGTGACTATTCGTGGCACTCAAAACGGAAAAAATTGTCATTTTCAAAGATTATGCTATCAACTTTAAAAACGCAACTTGAAAAACTTTTGACATGAACAAATAGGTGTCTATCCTTCTCTTGCTGATGGGCAAAGAACATTTGGAATCTCACATTCCACCTTAAACTATGGAACTGAATAGCCGTGTTCCATTTTTGGAACATTGGTGGTTAAACGGCTAAATTTTTTGTTGAGTTGCCAGTGTTTGATTGGTGGCGTTGTGTGGGCTGGTCATTGGTAAGCACGAGGCCAATATGAAATTATACGGCAGTTCGATAAATGACCAATCTAAACTGAAAATCGGCAAAATGATATAGCTCATGCCCAAGGGAAACAGTCAAATAGGTTTAATCCATCTCCAGAGAGTGTACAAAAATATCACGTGGTCTGTGATGCAGCTACTTGCCGTAAAAACCCGTTGTGCAACATGCTTGCCCATTTCCCTCCCTCCCTAGGCTCGTGCAAGCCAATGTTTGTTTCTCCTTACGGCGCAGACATTTATATCAACACTCCTTTTGCGGAGTCGATCATCTCTGCCACTCTCTCTGGTCCGTGTTCCATGCAGATCAGATCGACCTGTGGACCCTTCGGAGCACCGGCTGCACCTGCCCTTTTGACCCGGTGCTGACCTCCTGCGCGTGCTGCTCGGTGGACGGCGGCTGCCCCTGCGGCGCCGCTGTGCCCTCGAGATGTGCTCAGTGTGGTCTACAGCAGCACTGCAGCAATAGTGAGTTCACGATGTAGCGAAACTAGACTTTGGATATGCTTGTGACGGCTCGAGTCGTGACTTGTACCATCATCTCCGTTTATCATGTGCTTTGTGGCATGGGTGGGTCCAGGGGGTAAGTGGGGCACTTCCCCCCCCGATCGAGCCTCGGAGCCCCTTTAAAAGGTTCCAGCGCCCCCTGAAAGGTCGTCACCTCCTACCCCCCTGAAATGTCACTTCCCCCAGGATGCGAGTATCGTTGCCCCCGCGATAATATGTGGTGCCCACCTGACGGTTTTTTCGCCCAAAAGTGGTCCACCGTGATGTAGATGGCGCCCCCTCCCCCCGGCTATGTGCCCCCCCGATCAAAGATCCTAGACCCGCATGTGCTTTGTGGGCAAAACAGTACGATGCTATCGCAATGCTTATTTGTCTGCTATCGCTCCGTTATAGGATGATCAATAATCATGACGCAAAAAATGGTAGTCAATCATGTGTCATGATCACTTAGCTTAGCACAAGATTGGTCTTCACGATTCAAATCAAAGGGGAAGCACGTTGACCACTCTTTTCTATTGTCTTTTTGCGATAGGTATGCAAGCACAAAAAACGCAGTTATTCAATTTCAGTCATCTGAAAACCAGATGCCTTAGAAATTGCAGCATCCCTCCATTCATTTTTCCCCAGCCTGGGACAATAATCACCACATTTCTCTCCGAGCTGCGCTTCGAAGCCAATCCTCCTCTATTCAGCCTCCCCGCGGAGCCATTGTCTCCAAGCCGCTCCGCCGGCCCCGCGCGATCGAGCCGTCACTGCCAGAACAAAAGCGGCTGTCACTCAGGGCTCGCTGCCATGTATCACGCCAACCCATCATCTCATCACCGCCGCCCTCCAGTGACGTCATTTATCAGCTGACGTCGTTAATCAGTCGGCTGTGTCGGCGCGATGCTGGCAGAATCTATCTGGCGCGCGTGGAGGTGCGGGAACTCCGTCACGCGGAAGTAGCCTCAAGCGATAAGACAGCTCGCGCTCTATATATCAAAGACGTGCGCGCATTGTTTCTCAAATGTTCAGAGTGTGGCGGATATATATGCGACCGTTGGTGTTGGGTGAATAAGTGTGAGAATGAATCGTCATCCAGACACGTGGGAACTGAGCTTGATGTTAAAAGGGGCGGGGTAGCGGAGGGGGTTTTCAGTTTTTGGTGGTCTAACACGTGCAGTGGGGGAGGTCCTAAAGTGTCACTCCTCTCACCTATTTTTCGAGGTGGCCAAATTATAGATTCTCAAAGTAAGACCTATATTTCGAGATTGCCATAATGGCGCGGTTGCACCAGATCGCCTGCATTGTATGTACACCGGGTGGTGGCTTCATAACGTCATATGATCGGGATTTTAAATCGAGGTCATATCAAATGAAGGTCAAGGTCAAAAGTTATGCCAGCCCTTTGAGGAGTTCATTGACCCCGGTGCTTTCAGTCAGACGACGTTACCTACTATTACGTATATCATGCTATAACTTCAAGGTCCAAAGTTACCCAATGTTAAGATCTAGGTCACAGGTCAAGGTTAAAGGCCATGGGCGAAGGTCAAATCCTCATTTCCCACCAAAACATTTTTAAAGTGTACAATATAGGGAAATTCCATATTGTGACGGCATATATCAATGACCTTGAATGACCTTAATCCAAAATTAAAAAAACAAAACTTTATTAGGCCTTCCCTGCATGGCCTTAGTCCATGTTTGGTGTATTCCCAACTTGTTTCCGGATAATCACGGCTTTTACCAATACGTTCTCCGCATGGTTCAGATTTGACCTTTATGACCCCGTTTGACCTTGAGGATATTTACATAGGTCAGTGAAGGCTGGCTACAATGCAGGTCACCATAGCCCCACAAACCCCAAACGGCCGTTTTTCTAACGCTCTTGAGAATTTTAGGATCCCCTCCACTGCGCGTTGACACCAGACCCCTCTCCACTGTGCGTGGTAACCTTTACTTTCAAGGTTGCCTTCCCCCTGGTTTTCCATGTGGAGCAACATGTCTCCTTCTCCCTGCTTTCAATGTCTATGATCATGGCTGGTTTGTTTTGTGAATTGTGGGGTCAGTCAATACACTGAGGAGGGTCTGTCAAACGAGGAATCACCGGCAGAATCCGACACCCAGTCACGTAATCAGTGCCTGAAGACACAAAGTGTAGGTTGGGACATTTCATACATTTCTGGGCATTCAGTTGTCCCTCACATTCGTTTTTCTTACATTTTTATTGTCGAAAATGTGATGTTTATCAATGGGCTAAACAGCTAACTTGCTACCAAAAATCGCGTGTTTTGGAGATTTATCTAAGTCTTGTAGGTGATAAGTTCCTCACAAACCTTGAAAGAGAAGGTAACACCTTTGGGTGGTTTTTCATACTTTCTATGTAATCTACATAAATATATCCTGTCTGCCAACACACTATCATAAATGCTCCCGAAAGGTCGTCTTCCGGTGCTGTCGCGGTGCTGGTAAAACCACGAAATACCTACTTCCCCACTCAACGAGTGGTGATGGATGAGGATCGGTGATGATGAATCGTGAGATACTATCCGGAGGGATACCTGCTGTCCATGTGCTGCCCGCACAGGCCCGTGGGGTTTACGGGGACGCCTCCTGGGCTCTATGCCTGCACCACTCTGTCGGATCCCATTAGAATCCAGTAAACCCCCAAAAATTGTTTTCCTAGCGATAGCAACGAAATTGTTAAAATGGCGCTGAAACAGTCATCTATCTTGTTATTGCGCACGATTTCATATAACTTTATCCACTGACTTGTGATATCATCAGGGTTAATACAATCCGAAAACAGTTAAAGCACAATATGCTCCATAATTTGGGCCAATGTATTTATACAGAAGACATAGGCGGATCCAGGATTGCCGATCGGGGGGCATCTTCCCGGGGGCGCCATCCGGACGGGGGCGCCATCTGGACCAGGGGGCGTCACTTATGACCGGCAAAAGCTATCAGATGGGCGCCAAATCCTATCGGTGGGCGCCGACTTTCGCATCCTGGGGGGTGGGAAGCGACATTTCAAGGGGCGCCGAGGGTCGATCGGGGGCACGTGCCCCCCTGCCCCCTGGATCCGCCTATGACAGAAGAGACGAAACAACGATAGTTATTTGGGACAGACTAAAAAGAAATTCCATAGAAAGAACAAACTCACAGAAACATAGGATGGCTTAGGAAAGTAAAAAGATGCTGTCAAATTTGCGCACTTAGATCGATGCCAGTTCAGTTTTTACACGAATTATTGAACAACAATGTTGCAGGCAGCAGGATGCCCAAATATCTATATTCCTTTTCGTCCAAATTTCATCCTGATCCTTTCCGTTTAGGTTGACCTACGCGAAATTTGTGACGTCTTTTAGATGCATATTTTTATCGGAGGGAGGCTGCCGAGAGCCTTTAAATCGGGATAGGGAGAGTGAGCGCTTACAGTTCTCGTTGCCCGTGAGTGGTCAACTGCAGACAGTCCAATTCACTGTGATTTTTAGAACTAGCCTCTTACCTTACATTAGAACTACACTACATTACATTGGAGCCTAATTTTTCAAGCCCGCTTTACTTCTATGCGTAAACTACCTGTTTAAGGTTTTGTGTGGTGTATATGAAGTTATGTGAAGTGTTTCCCTTTCAACATGCGTTTGTGTTGTTTTCAGTGTGCAATATAACTCTGGACAGTGAAGAGCTGCAGTCGTCATCGGGCAAAAGACATGGTCAGATCAAGACTCCAGTTATGTCTGGGCCCTTTTATTGCTGGTAAGACAATGCTACAGGCTTGCTCCTGTCCGGTCAAATTGTGATTTTTGGATCTTGGAACCGGACTATGAACAAAGTTATTAGTATATAAGCATTATTTATAGTTGTTCGCGTCCTGTGTTAGGAAATATCACTCTATTAGCTTTCGTATTCTCTGCAGATGATAGTCTCACTGTTCTAAACAAGCAAAGTTACCTCCATCTGGCATTCAACACCACCTCCTCAAGGTTGACGGAATTGGTTATCAGCAGCGGCTTTGCCACCGGAGGCCGCCTCCCCCCCATTCTCGGAAAGAAAGTCGGAGGACCACCGCTCCCCCCCCACTTTTGGCTGTCATAACTATTGAAAATGAATTTGGCTATGACAATGTTCCCTTCAGCTATTTTTATGATACTACACCGATGTTTAATATGAGAAATGTGTTGCACTTTCCAATGTAGCCGACCAAAGATAGGGACAGGGGGACATAGACTTTCATTGCTGAGTCCGGCCCTCCTGCAAAACAATCCGAGGCGACGCCTTTGCTTATGTCACACTTCTGAACGGGCATCAGATAGTTAACATAGGCTTAACCCGCGCACTGGAGGGCGCTTTGGAGGCCCTCCCCACCTATTTTTAAGCTGGCCGAAAAACCGTATGTCGCTGAACCACTCCACTTGTTGGAATTTGAAAGAATTGATAAGGACGTTGGTTGGTGAAACAGTTTTGAAGTTGGTGGATTGCTTTTTTCAAGGTATAGGCTTTCAAAGTTCGATTACATTTTTAGATCGCCACAATCGTGCAGTCGCACCGGATCAGCTGCACTGCACACCGAGTGGTGACGTCACCACGCCATATAATCGGGACGATATGTTGAGCCACCTCATCACTTGAAAGACAAGATCAAAGGCTACGGGGCAAAATTCATAGGTCAAGGCTATACCAACATTTCCAAGGTCATTGACCCCTGTGCTGCAAGTCAGATGAGATCAACCAGTATGCCATGTATTATAGTATGACATTATATTTAAGCTTCCTCAATGTTAACCCTCGCCCCCAGTGGATGCTGTTTGAACACCTCCGTCGGGTTTTTCCGGCGGCAGGAAAAACGGCGGCGAGAAGCGTCGCCGTACTTGACAAATCTTATCCTTGATCAATTCCGCAACTTGACCCAAAATTATAAGGTTGGGTCATGTCAGGTCAGGTCACCAGGTGAGGTCAAGTGACCTTACCTCCAAAAAAGTTTAAGGAGGCAAAGTAATAAATGGGTGAATCTTTCGGATTGAAACTTATACCAAATAATGGTCCCTCCGTGTTCTAAAAAAATGTTTCCGGGATTTTTCATATCGATGACCTAAGGTCAAGTACGGACCATGCAGAAATTTGGCTGTATTTGTGTAGATACAGTCAGAATATCTTCATAGTGTGAATATCTTCATATTCTCCAAATCGAAGTATCCTGCGCCCCTTTTCAGGTTCATGTTTCAATTTTTGACCTGTGACCTCTGAGAGGTCATCTGGGGCCATTTAAGCAGTTTTCAGACTTAGGTCAATAACTGCTAATGAAATGATGATGCAGCTTTTAGTTTCATAGCATTGCGTTTGGATTGCTATTGCGAGTCGATTGATATGCATATCGACTATGCTAGGTCAAAATGTGACCTTGACCTGACCTGAGGTCAGGTCATTTTTGTGTTTTGACCTAGTATGGTTATATTACACATCATTCAATTTGCCGTGACGAGAGGAAGCGAATGGTGCCTAACAAAGGATTCTAACTCAACTCTGTCAGATTCTAGAGCCCAAAAACTCGACTCAAAATGCCACTTTCTTTGACGTGTCATGACCTCAATATTGACCTGAGCTCAAAAGTGACTGAAATAGTTTCTTCATGAATTGATCTGAGCTATCCACCAGCGTTCGTGTTTTTCGCTATTCAGCATAGGGGCCGAGTTCGAGGGGAGGGATATTCAAACACCCCTCACCAGGGCGAAGGTGGCTCGGAGGCTCACCGGGGCGGGGGTTAAGATCAAGGAGGCAGGTCAGGTTTAAAGGTTATATACCATCATTTCCCACCCAGCAGCTGCTATACTGCTAGTTAAAGTGTAAAGTACACGGAATATACCATATTGCAATGACATGCGTCTTTGACCTTGAATGACCTTGACGTTAATATTTCGGATACAATGTTATGGGATCTGCCCCCCCTCGCTCCTCACGACCTTTGTTCGCTTTCAGTTATTCACGAATTTTCCAAAAAATCCGGCATTTCCCATAGCTACCCAGTATGACTCAGATTCGATATGTATGACCTCGTTTGACCTTAAAAATGTCCACCGGTGCATTACATCAACATTAAAGTTGGGAATATACTTACCTACGCCAAGCAGGAAAACGTGTGGTCAATAAAAAGTCAATTAAACCTTGGTCCATTACATTTGGCTATGTCAAGGTAACTCTCACAGAGTCCCAAATGGGCGTTTTTCTAACCCTCCTGGTTTTGACATCTCAGGGGGCCTATCAGCTCCCCCTCATGCCGTGCGGGTGTTACCTGCTACCCATCTACCATCGAATAAGATTACTGTACTGCCCTGGTTGAAGATAAAATCACCTCCACTTTATGTGCCGTTCGCTCGGCTTTGGCAATAGTTACCCCGCAACTGAATCGGTGCCCGGGTGCTTCCATTCAGTGGAGTGTAAAATTGATGACCGCTGATGCTCGTTTGGATCAGGCTCATTTAAAACTACTTTGGCATGCTGGATTTATTACCCATTAACATAACACAATATTCTCCAAACTGTCAATCTCCAATCCCCAAACACCTACAGCAAAGCTTCCTTGCATGATTTGGAATTTACTGACTCACATGCTCCGAAGGTCTGAAATGTCATATGTCCGTTTTATGTTGAACGCAGAAGAAGAGATGATGGAACTTGTACAATGTTTTTGTGCCGCTGAGTTGAAGGATTGATGACATCGTTATGTAATCAAAATACTGAAAACTTGCATCGGTTGTCAGCCACGTGCATGCCACGTTTTTTTTAGAATGGATGCACCTCAAACCAATCTCGTCACGAAGACGTTTTGTGATACGATCGTGCATTGTTTACGATGGGAATAGGTCAGGTTTCGCCCCACCGTTGATCAGTGTTTTCACCGTGACACTTGTGCTACTGTCCCACTGATTTAACACAGGAGAGTCGACTTAGCCTTGGGGCGGTGCGCAGTAGACTTAAGCCAACCTAATTAAGTCCCCTATACGTACGTAGGATACATTGGCTGTGCGTAGGGCCCTCGACTCTATAGTATTCCATACTGCGGTCTGTCGAGGATTTAAGTGGCCGGTATTCCCCTCTGCTGGTTCAGTGATTGGCCAGATGTCGACGTTGGTATTCTTTGAATGTTTCAATAGAAGAACAAACATGTTGGTATACTTTCCTTATGAAAAGGACTACAGCGTTCTTTCCCTGTAAATTCATATAATTATGATCAAATTATCAATATAGGTTATAAGGTTTTAATGCAATTTTAGACGTATTGGGCCTAATACTGTTTTCTATAATTGGCACAGCAATGATTCCTGCCAGATCATGCCTGCCCTGTTTGAAGGAGAAACTAAACGCTTTTAAACTACCTCAACTACAAGGTTTTGAAGAAAAAAACTAGGAGGTGTTCTCGGAGCCAGTCTCTTTAAGAGGTTGCGGTTCTGGCCGAGGAAAAGTCTGTTATTTGTTTACCCGAGGGCATTCTGAGTGCGATATCTCTAGATAATGAATTTAGTTATAGATATACTTGACAATACATCAGCAATAGCCCCCTCTTCTACTAAGTGTGTTTGGTCATCCATCCAGCGGTTCAAATAATTCAGACAGGATGTTCAACTCATTTGCAGAAATCTGATATCGGCATGGGTTCCATCGCTAGAGGACGAGGGACCATCCCCCTTTTGAGAGTGTGGAACCGGGTGTTTTCCTCCTCACATTTAATGCGGGTGTCCATCAGGCTCTCTTGAACACTGGTATTAACCCTCCCCTCCAACTGGGGCGAAGGTGGCTGGGAGGCCCACTAGGGCGGGTGTTAACAAGCCGGAGCTGGTCATAGCAGGCTGCCTGAGTCCCGCTTTGCTGAAAAGCCCTGCTGAATGTGGTCATTTGTTGGCTAAGGACTTTGCCAGCTTCCTGGCTAAAAGGACTTTGCTGGGCTAAGAGCTCCCATCCCACTATAGTAGCTGCCAGGCGGGCCCTTCCTGATTTCGGACAGATGGTCAATCTGGCTGGGATATTGTGTCGTAAACGATTCTGTCTCCACTGTGGACTTGGATAGACTCCTGCCTTGCCGGCTGCGTATACCACAGCTGGGCTATGGTATCCATAACCTCGCAACCAGGAACTTGTGGGCTTCCCGGGGAGAGATCAGCACAGATGGGAGCCTGTTATATAGCACTTTATTTTCTGAGAGTCAGAGGTCAAGCTCAAAGGTCAAGGGTCAAAGTCAACCCTTATTTCCCACTCAACGGTTGATATAATGCTAGTTGTAGTGTACATAATTTAGCCCCCCGCCCCCTCCAGTGCGCGTCAGTGCCAGACCCCTCTCTAGTGCGGTTTGTTTATGTTGAAATTGAATTGCCAGAAATGAAAAAGGCGATGTTTCGCCAATAATTTCATAAGATAAGCATCAAAGAGACACCTACGACTGCAAAAAACCATATATTTATGTATTCATGTTTTACTGATAATACAAATATTGTTTGCATATTCTCTCTCTCTCTCTCTCTCTCTCTCTCTCTCTCTCTCTCTCTCTCTCTCTCTCTCTCTCTCTCTCTCTCTCTCTCTCTCTCTCTCTGCCTCTCTCTCTCTCTCTCTCTCTCTCTCTCTCTCTCTCTCTCTCTCTCTCTCTCTCTCTCTCTCTCTCTCTCTCTCTCTCTCTCTTTATTATCCTAATTTTTAATCAGCCAACATAAGTACGGCATTGCAAATGATAGGTTCGATCCATGTGACATACTTTGTTAAGTGATGTTTGCACATATCCACAATGTAAGAAGGTTTTCTATTTACGTCATGAAACAGGGTCTGATGTTCAATCATAAAGTTTTCACGCTTCGTTAGGGAAAGGGGAACGAAAATAGCTCGCACCAACAGTCTGGAGCTCGAATTATGGGAACTTTCCAACCGAGTCGGGACTTCTCATTTAGACATCCGCTTCATCGAAGTTCGCAGGACCTTGGGAAACGAATGAAGTTGTCATAACAAGATATTGTGCGAAGTGCGTCTCATCTATCCAGAGTGCCAAAACTGTCAACGTTCTGGAACCGCCCGGTGAATAACTGCCAAACATTCTGCACCATATCCGCACTTCAACCGTACCGTTGACAGTTAGATATAATTTACTTCGCCATGAGCATCAGAGAGAGAGAGAGAGAGAGAGAGAGAGAGAGAGAGAGAGAGAGAGAGAGAGGAGAGAGGGGGAGAGGGAGAGGGAGAGAGAGAGACTTCTACTTGGTGAATGAAGGAATGCATAGTGGAGAAGTTGTTGGATTCGTTCTTGTCAGTACCGGCCCTTAGAGGAAATAACGTCGCCGTAATTGACACTTATGACGGCTGTAACTTTATCGAGGTCTGGTATATTCTGTTATATAATTGGTACATTCTGTTCGAACGGCACATCAGCTTCTAAGGCTATATGGCGTCATTAACTGGCCAGCCATGTTGGTAGTCAGATAGCACCTGATTCAGGGTACTCGCCAGAACGTAAAAGGCCGATTTACTGGTCTCTCTATTTTCCTAAACAAATCCTATCAAAATATGGAACTGCAATATATTGCAAGCCAAACCTGCTGCTGCTTTTTTATAATTCTCTGGCGGGGAAATGATCTAAATAAATCGACGTAAATGTTCATGCAGGTCCTCTGGCTTACAATCATACTTATTATTTTGTAATTCAACCATAATTGTGCATGGGAGAAGACACTGAATCATCCTATTTCGCAGTTAGATGGGTTTTTCTTAGCTCGATTCATGAAATCTTTCATTTTCACCCTCCCATTCATGTAAAAGAAATATTTGTTCATCACAATGTTCAACCCATGAAAATAATATTGCTGTAAGCTTAACATTCAAGCTGCTATGATTTGATGCTGATGCTGATGATTGATTAAATCGTCGTGAAGTGCTGTTTTAAATTAATTGTATTTTTGGAAAGTTATTATGCCATCCGGAACTCATTGTTGGTGTGCATTGTGGTTGCTGCTAGAGCTTGACATCAGATATTGAGATTAAGATAGCGACTGAGTCTAGAAATAGAGATTAAAGGCCGAGCTGCGGTATACGCGGGCAGGTTTTCACAACTTCAGGCTGAGCTGACCAGTTCTAAATTTTGTCGTGGCATTATTTTTGTATTGTTTGAGCACGGGTCAGTACTCCAGTGATGGTTGATCGGGTATCCAAGACTGCCTCAGTGTGTGGCTGGTTCCCCAACACCAGTATTCATGCAAAACGGATCAAAGTTAGCTCCAGAAACGTCAATGTCAAGATTATACTATGATATTGTTCGCGTCCTAAATTGACTGGGGGGTAAATTGGATTAACGACTTTAACAGATTCATGGTGTGGTAACAGAGGGGAGTAGCACAAATATGTGTGTGACAGGGGAAGAATGACTTTTAAAAAAATGAAAAGGGCTTTTCCTATCCGATAGAGAGGCACTGGTGTGAAATTCAGACTGAGAACAGTTATGAAGCTGAGTATGGATTTTAACGGTGTAGTAACGACCATCGGGTGGGTCAAGGCCCCCGCAATTTTCAGGTTGTAGCCATTGACCCCTGTAGCGTTGCAGGGAGAGAAATAGCCCAAAAATCTACCTTTACCCCCAATATTTTGATCATTCCTACCAAAGGTTCTCCTTCTTGTCCTGGCCTCCCTCCACCGTGAGCTGATGCCCATTGGCAGATCCAGGAGCAGCTTTGGGAGGGGACAAAACCAACGTTTTTGGGGCTAAATCGAGAAAAATCGCAAAAACATATTTTTTGAAAGAAGAAAAACTGTTAAAATGTGGCCAAAAGATAATATTTTAGACTTTGGTGGGGGCCACGGCCCCATTTGCCCCCCCCTAGATCCGCCAGTGCTGATGTCAGTCCCGTTTGGACTTCGCCGGGACCAGCGAAGGTGGTCTGCGCCACCTCGCTGTTGGAACCAAAGGATGGTGTCAGCCATGCATTGGACATGTCCTCACTAGCTTAACACGCGCATTGACGGGGGTCTGAGCCACCTTCGCTTTGACGGGGGACGGGTACCCGCCCCCCTCTAAGATCTCGAGAACCACGGTAGGTAGCGAAAAACGGTAAAAGGCGTTGGGTAGCCCATCTACTTCTCCATCGAAAATATTTGAAGCATTTTTTGTCAGGTTGCCGTCATAGGGATAACATGTAAATGAAGATTTTCGGCCATTGCATCTGAACAAGTAAAGATAGAGCAAAACGGCTTGAACTATATGAATCCTCGCAGAAAGCCGAATCAAATGATATGCAATATGACCTTGCTAGGTGAAATCAAGGATTTGACCTGACCTCAGGTCAGGTCAAGCTCAAATTATATGAAATTAATATCATTAACATCACAAAGACAAGGCGAGTCTAATGCAGCTAAAATAAGCGCTCTAACACCGTCCTTTACTAAGTTATTCAGTAAAAACCATTTTTCCCATGCATTTCCAATGGAGAGATCATGGCTCGTACCTGACCATTGGTCACCGATATAAAAAATACCGGAACATATTTTAGAAAATTCGGTGGGCCCATTATGTGATATGAGTTTTAATCGGATAAGTTCACTCTGTTCTGACTTGTGCTATCTTAAATTTTTTGAGGCCAGGTCACTTGACCTGTGCTGGTAACCTGACCTGAGATGACCTAACCTTAACATTTTCACAGAAGTTGTAAAAATGATGAGAAAAAAGGTATACCAAGTACAGCTGCGCTACGCGCCGCCGTTTTTGTGCTGTCTCCCGAAAAACCCGAGGGGGGCGGGTACCCTCCCCCGTCAATGCGCGTGTTAAAGGGGTGACTTTGTAGAATTTTACAGGATCCGTACGCTGATACAGAAAATTCAACTACAATAAGCCTGAGTGCAATTGCATTCCTTCTTCGATACTTTATGTCCATGCAAGTCACCGTTTTCTTTCCAATTCCCATCTTCAGCTTTGCCACTCTTCTACATACAATAATCGAGCTATTCTTTTACGTCCGTTTCGTGCGGGAACCTACTTTTGCCTTGCCGAGACCTTTCCAGGACTTTGTTTGGCCTGTCGGCGCCAGGACCGGCGCAGTAGACAGAGGTTTGGAAGAGTTGGGTCTGCAGCTCCTACCCCGATTACAGATTTATATATTGACCGTGGAACTGGGCACATATAGCCTCAGCAGCTGACGTGCCCTAAAACCCTAATCATCATTGACTTAGGTATCAACGTATTGTACCAGAAAGCTTGAATATTTTGTGTTGTAATTTGATGCCATTTGATCTTGTTTGATATTATGACAGTTTTTATGTCGTGACATCCTGAATTTTTCTCTACAAACTTTTCGGCTGCGGTATTTATAAGATTATGAATCCTGATGAATAGATTATGGACGAGACTTTTCCATGTTTTCCAGGTACAGATTTCACGCTGAATCCGACACTCGGATTGAAGTTCAAGTGTACCGCATGGTGCGCTCGGGACGCTGGGAAAACGGGTACGTGAGTTCCATTTCCAGCCACTCTTACGCTGATGGCACTTAATCACTATATACTTAGGTCAGGGACCCTTTTAACGCATACTCCAGAGTCCTTAAGACATACTCAGATGCCATTCATTGTCTTCACTGGCCATGATATGTTTAAGCTCTGCTCAGAAGCTCATCTTCACGCGGCTAAGAGATTCCAAGAAGTAAGCCGCCCACGCCTAGGGCGCACACTATGCGTAATTTACCACGGCAGCCGCAGTACCGCACAAAGCTAACTTTATCCTCCCGCTTTGCGTGCGCCACCATCGTACAGCCAATTCCACCCTCTCCATCATATGAGAGCACATTCCCTAGGGTCCCAATATCGCCGGATCAGCGTGTGCCAGACGCGGCGCGGTTTCAGATGAAGGGTTGAACCTGTGGAAGTGTCGGCAGGTGCAGCGGTGGAGGCATCCGATTCCGAGCGGGAGTGCACCAGGGGATGGTGTCCGAGACTGATCTGGAGATCTGCGGAGAGAATAGCAGGTTCTCGCCGCCAATCACGATGCTTTTGGACAGCCGGGACGCTGTTCTGGAGTACGAGTGAGTGGGTAGATCCGTGGTGGTGTGGTTTCGGGGAGAGGTTACCTCAGCGATGAGGAGGGAGAAGTGCGAGACTTGATGCGGCGTTAGCGATCTCGTTTGAAGAGGAGATATCTCTAGCGGATCCAGGGGGGGCAAGGGGCCATGGCCCCGCCCCCAAAATGGCCAAATTGTGGCTGATTTTCTGTAAAAACTCTATGTTTTTTACGATTTTTCCCGAGTTGCCCCCCCCAAATGGCGCTTCTTCGTCCGCTAGTGGAGGAGCTGCAGTTAGGAGCTGCTATCCCAGCTGTAGTGGTAGTTTTTTTCTGCGTATTTTCAATAGTATGATGGTATATCTTGTTTGTCAACCAATCTATATGAATGTGCTTGAAGGAAGGGTTTGCTAGCCACACTCTTCAGTCTGAGAGAAGAATATGACTGTTTTGTTCCGCGCTCTCCCCCAGCAACGGTTTTCTTATGAGCGACGGCTCAAACAGAGGTAGAGAAGCGGTAATCTAACCAACATAGTAGAGAAGATCTTGAAAAATCTTAAATTTGTCTTAACTGAAACTGCTACCTGCACTGAGTTGTAAATAATTTCTTCATATATTATTGTATCAGAATCAAGTACCTAACTTCTCATTCTATAAGTTGGATAATAACTATACTCTCTCGTAAAACTGCAAAAGCCCATTTCCTTTCGCAAAAGTTCCTTGCTCCGAAAAATCTAAAGTTAATCTCTCTACAGGTACATACATTTCCAGAATGCAATATCACCCAGAATTTTGCTCCAGGATGTAATATGAGCCATACTCACTTTATTGTCGGATCTACAGTGCTGTCAGCCGCAAAATTACTTTGTTTATTTCATACCACAGGTGCCAGAATGGGGCACTAAGAAAGAAGAGGCTTGGAAACGTTTCGCTGTTTTTTGACGACAAAAAAATGGTAGCCATATTCGGCAATATTTTGATAAGGTTATGTTTGAATGCATGACCATAACCTGCTCGAAACTGAGTTTTCACCCAAACCAAGAGAGCGTTTGAAAAGAGGTTCCCGAGTCTATGGTTCATGCAGATATCTGAAATGACTGAGTTCTTTAACCACGTAGTAAAGTGAGACGGTATTGACGAGTGGTGAAATATTTTATAATATAAAATATTAATATATTATATACTAATATTGATAAAATATGAATATTATAGATATCATATATTAATATTGATAAAATATAAATATTATAGCTATTAATATAATATAATATTGGGGCCGGGGTGGCCTAGCGGCTTCGTTGCCAGACTGCGGATCGGATAGCATGGATAAACGTGGGTTCAATCCCCACGACAGGAAACCGCCTTCCGTGTCCGATCTGACCCGGTGGAGAGGATCCTTAAACACCCACGCCAATACTCCCTGTAATTGGGCAAGTGTGCCTGTTGGGAGTGGCCCTAATAAAATAAAAAAATAAAATTATAAATAAATAAAAATATTACAAAAACGTTTTTTAACATAACATATTTCACCACTCGTTAATACCGTCTCACTTTACTAAGTGGTTGAAGAACTTAGTCATTTCAGACGTCTGCATGAACCATAGACTCGGGAACCTCTTTTTTCAAACGCTCTCTTGATTTGGGTGAAAACTCAATTTCGAGCAGGTTATGTTCATGCATTTAAACATGACCTTATCAAAATATTGCCGAATATGGCTACCATTTTTGTCATCGCAAAACAACAAAACGTTTCCAAGCCTCTTCTTTCTTAGTGCCCCGTTCTAGCACCTGTGGTATGAAATAAACAAAGTAATTTTGCGGCTGACAGCACTGTATATCAGCCAATGAAGTGCGTATGGCTCATATTACACCCTGGAGGAAACTCTGGGTGATATTGCATTCTAGAAAGGTACCTGTGGAGAGATTAAGTTCAGATTTTTTCAGGTCAGGGAACTTTTGTGAAAGGAAATGGGCTTTCCAAATTGTAATTTTTGATTATTACTTTTGGATTTATTGCTTATGAATTATTGGAAACTGCTTTTGAAATTGAAATTATTCTCTGCTTGAAGTTTTTTTCAGTTCCTATGATGCTTTAAATTTTTCCACATTGAGCAGAAATCAGTTATATCAGTTATGTTCCTTCATGGGCGATACAGCATCTGGTGTACACATTTGCCTCTAATGTATATCAACCTAGTTAGAAACACGTTTAATACATCTACGCTACGGTTGTCCCCATCTCTTGATAGAGTAGCGCTTATAGTCAGCCAGACCACAAGTACCCTAGTGTTTCCAATCAGCTGTAATAAGAAGCGATAGGTCGTCTTTATAAGTTGATTGTGTTCGGATTGGTATCGACCGTGGAGGCCGTGATGTGCTTGTAGCGTTGACCTCATCGCTACCAGCACGTCCCGCTTCATCACACTCAACTGCAGGAGCTATGACTCCGCCAGTCCGCTATGCTCGGCTGGCGGATATTTGTTGAACCTCGCTTCCCGCTCAGGCATTGTATTTGAGTTAGTGGAAGGAAGGCTTCACTACCACATGTTTTCTCCATCCCAATAAATTGTCATCGTATATGCATAAGTTAAGGGCATCAACTTATTAGAATCATTTCGTAAAGTTGAAACTACGTGAAAACCCCTTTGCATAATTATCCGTCTCCTGCCTGAATATTTGAAATCAGGGCACCAATGTGACACGATCTCATCAATGGACGAAACTCTACATCGTTTTCATAGCGGCCTGCCCCCACAGGGTGTCAGAGTACACGGACCGGTCTCTCTTCATGGCCTTCTTCAGCTTCTCCTCCCCCGAGAGTCCTCACGTCGGAAGAGCTGCGCGGGGTGCCCGTGCTGTGCCCCACACAGGTGAGGGAGTCCAGAGCTCGCCGCAACAGGTAACGGTCTTAGATGCTGGCGAATAATCGCAGCTAAAAAAACGTTTGATTTTGCACATGAACCCAAATAATGCGTTAGGAGTTGTTCCAAAACATGAAGGCAGCTCTGGGTACGCAGATGTGTGGTGCCTTTTCCTGGCGACTCTAATCAAAACGTTCCGGCCGTTAAAAACCTGACAGTAGTCCACGTTCTTCTCGACACTGATTACTACCTAAATCAGTGTGCCGTGAGCGGGTTCTACTGGGGCAGCGCGGACCTGGCCAGTGTGGTCCGCTCCCGGCTAGCCCTCCAGCACATGCGGTGGCGCCGATCGATGCGCGGTGTCGGGTTTGTCACTCCAAGCCGCCTGCATTTGCCAGACTCGGCTGTATTGGATGCTGCAAATGTTGCAGGGCATTGAGGATGCAGCGGTGGGTCCAGAGGGGATTTGAATTATTTACTCTGCGTTTGATTGTGTATAGTGAAACTGTTCGGTACGAGTCTCAAGGATGGTTCAAGCGTCAAATGTCATCTAAGCCAATTATCATGGTCTGATTTTGGGAGAAAATTTTTATGGATTTCGGGAATGGAAAATATTTATCTGTGTTTGTTGCTGTATCTAAGCTCAGTGGTAGAAAACATGTATGTTAGTATAATTAATTTTTGGGGTCTATCGACGCACCAACTGCCAGCGTCATATGGCGTCGCCAACTGTTTCCTTGTTGGAAGGGTTTCCCGGGAGCCAGATTGCTTCTTGTTCAAGGAAGCCGCCGGGCCTTGAACCCGGGTCGGCCGCGGGGAAAGCGAGCTCGCTAACCACTGCGCCGTGCCCTTCTGTATGTTAGGATGAGGTTCTGATGTCAAATTCACGAAACGTTAACGGCTTCTGATAAGTATATATGTGTTACTATTGTAGCCGATCTGTACCCTCCTCTCCCAACCACCTTAAACCGTCAGGTTTGGGTCTACCACTGCTGAAAGTGGTAGACCCTCATGTCACTGCTGCCACTGCTAGAAGTGGTAGCTGAATCATACAGCTCTCGGTCTCAGACGGTGAAAATATTCTGTTAGAGCAAATCCAATAACCACGGACGCTTCGTGTCAGCAGTCTGGCACATGGAAACGCTGACACGGGACCGAGCTCGTGTACCCCTTGTGAAATAAATCTGATCCGTAGTCTGATCCGAATTCATGGCTGTTTCAGAGTGTGATCTTATGTACCAGGATCTGGATTGCCGAACTGAGGGTGACTGCGCCCTTGCGTCTCCGGGGTACCCAGGTGAGGTAGAGAGAGACATTAAAACACGCGGTGGCAGCATCTCTGATCACAATCAGTGCTCAAGTGACATGGAAATTAATCCCTTTTCGTACCGGGAAGTCCCACGTTTTTGTGCTTTGGTGCCTGGAAAGTGGAAAGAGAGACACGGCTCAGCTTTCGTCGGTGTCAATATTGATCAATCGGTTTTAATTCAATGTCCCAGTCATATGATTATACAATCATTCAAAATATCACTCAAGGCCACAGGGACGACTGAGACAGCAGCACGGCACTGTGTCATTGGCTGTCATTGTGTGTAAACAGAACTTGAATTCCTGTTTATACGCAATGACATTGACCTGTTCCCACGCTCGGGAGAAGGCGAAGTCGGCCGACGTGCACGCTGCCAGGACCGGCTTAATTATTCATTTATTTACTTTAAATAATTTATTTATGTATTTATTCATGTTCATCTATTTTGGGGAATAGCTGGAAGACCGGGCTACAGCACTAATAGCCTCTCTTTTCTTTTTCACTTAGCTTTCGTCTTGTTAGAACACCAGATCCAGAATTGTTTTTAGACTCCACTTTTCTTGCTGTCTGATGAGCGCTTGGCGTGGTTGGCAGTCAAAGCAAGCCCGCATCCAGCACCGTGATTAGTGGGGTGTGTATGTGTGTATTGGTGTTTTAGAACACTTCCAGTAACTTGGCTATATCGTGCCGATGAGTGGAGTTTAAAGACAACATTCGATTTAATGTTCTAAAAGTGTGGAAGTTGAGTTCAGAAGAAAGCAGTAGCTTTTCGTGCTGCAGTCCAATCTTCCAGCTTGCCCCCGCCCCCCGCCCCCTCTACCCCGCCCCAAAAATCCAGCCCTGGCATTGTGCATGTTAGTTAGCCAGCTCTGCTGGCCAATAACGCCGCGCCAGTGTAAACGCTGGATGTGTTGCCTTCTACCAGTATTGCGGTTGTCTTATATATAAAAACTTGGTTTTGTTGACCTTGTTCATTTATTTGAAGATAGTTAATCGCAGGAATGGGGATATTATTCCCTTGCCCAACCAAAGATAGTGCTGTGACCCGGAGGGTCAATCATTGGCATAGAATAAACAAACTCGGTACCTTCTAAGACTTTGTGACGATACTCACGTTATATCCCTTAAGCGTTGTGCCTACTTATATTTAAGCTATTCATAATATCGTTTCAATGACAATTAGCCCACGCGTCAAATCAGTTGCATCATTAAATGTTCTATAGGGTGAAAGCTCACATTTATAATTTGGGAATGATGAATTCACTGGGATTCTTTCTTGGGTTCGAGGCTAAATCATGTATTGATCATCACTTCGGTGCACTTTCTTGGCAGGAATGTATCCCCCTGCCAGACGCTGTAAGTCGCTGATATTCGTCAACAAGATTTCTGCATTAGCTGTGCTCACATTTTCGGTGATGGACCTACCTAAGAAGTAAGTAGTCGTCTATAGTTCTTCACTTGTTTATTTATTAGACATGTAACAATCACGGACAGAGGCTCATTTGGGGTTCAGGGTAGAGCAGGAATAATTATACGATTAACAAATACAAGTTGAATAAAGCATCAAAACAACAAGTTTACACTGAGAGAAAAAACGACACCTGATTGGGGTATCAGGTGATGCCGTAAAAAAGTCCACCCTTTTGGGGTATCTGGAAGACCCCTCTTTATGGAGCCTTTTTCCCACCAAATTTGGTATCAGGGGTGTCAGACTCCTATCTTCGGAGTCTTGACTCTTGATTAGGGGAGTCAAAAGGATCATCTGACACCCCGTAGGGAGTCAACCAATTCTGTGTAAGGTATCATTTGACACCCAATAAAGGAGTCAAGACACCCCATTTGACTCCCATAAAGGAGTAATGATACGTGAACAGGAGTCCATTGACACCTCTGAAGGGAGTCTAGGTGTCATCTCACGCCCCTATTTTATCCTGATGACCCACTGTAAGTTGTCATGAGAAAAGCTGTGACCCCAAATATGGGTTCTTTTCTCTTAGAAAGGATGTCACTTGTTTGTACTTTTGGGGTCAATGCTTCAGCATGCTCCGATTCTCCGGCTTATATCCAACCACAGGACTTGCCTGAGCTTTCATGAAAACCACAGAAGAAAAAAGAACCATTGTATTCGATCTAAAAAACCGACGCATAAACTCGCAAACGAACCAAATGAACAGCTGTTCATCAACCCTACATCCTGACTTGAACAGATCCAGACCGACGGCTGGGAGGGGAGAAGCAACGGGGCCCAAAATTGTTTAAAATACGTTTTTTAACGAAAACCGTTAAAAATCGGGGTTTCAGGACGACAATTGCACAGCTTGCCCTCCTCCTGTATCTGCCAGTGTTCAATGCCGTTTAACGCCGTAAAGTTCAACGCCGTTGAGTCACTGTCCCGATGCGCATTCACACTCATTGACCAAAGGCAATCAGCACATTTTAGTATTTGTAACAGTCAGTGGCGGATCCAGGGGGCAAAAAGGCATTTGCCCTCCAAACGGAAAATATCGGGGCAAAAATATGTTTCTCTCAAAGCTTTTTTGCCCCGACTTTTTAAAAACAAGGTTCTGGTGCTTGAACTCTAAGCTTGAAACAGAACCATGCAATTCCAGTGTAAACATTAGGCCTTAGAGAACAAAACACATACCTCTTGTGGCCATATGTTTCACCCCGTGACAATTTTTTTAGATTATCGACTTTTAAGTTTACCCTAAAAACATACCGTCCAGTTAAATTATGGCAAAATGTTTCACAGTGTGACGCTTTTTTTCTTTTCGACTTTGGATTGCCCCCCCCAAACCTACCGGCTAGTTCTGTCACTGGCAATGGTCCCATACCACAGCACTTCAACAAAAATCAACAGCAGGCCGAATTGGCACGACTTACCTCTGAAGTGGTTTCTTATTGTTTATGATTCTTGGGAGGGGGCGCCCCACCCCACCCGGGCAAGGCCCGGCGGCCCAACGGCAAGCGCCCCAAACCCTCCAACAGGAAAATGCACGCCAAACCGGCAGTGGTGCGCGAAAGCCCCAAAAATTATAAGATTCTTAGGAAAGCCGAATATTTATAGGCTTCCTAAAATGCCTTTATCACTCGGGCATGTCACCCACAATGCACTCTCTTAGTGACAACACGAGTTCAGATAATCCTCCTGTATCCTTGCCCAGTACTCATCTGGGCTGTTCTTGAAGTGGTTCAACCTTTCGCACTCAATAACGCAGGATGAAACTCTTCCAGTCGGCCACGGCCCTGTAGACCAGTTGGTTCCGCCGAGCACGGGTATTTGCACGAGGATGGGCGACCTTGAACTGATGGTCTCGTGTATTGTTGACTTTGCGGCTCCTTGATCAGTATAGCTCCTTTGACACACTCGTGCGGTTTTGCATTATCTTTCGGATAATAATCATGTTGCCGATTATTCACGGAGATCACCACGACAAAGCCACCGAACCGTGTAGCCGATCAATTGAATATGGCTGCCTCAACGGCGGCGTGGTTTGCCTTTCAGTAAAAAAGACAACGCACGTGCACGCAAAGGAGTCCGACTCCGCATTTCGGAGGTATTTCACATCTTTTTAAGCGTCGGACGGTATGAATTAGCGAGTCAAGATCACAGTAGGGGGTAAGCTGACTCTCAGAGCAACTAACCGTTGTTTTTAAGAGTGTCAATCGCTCCAAATGACTCCCATAAGGGTGGAGATGACTCCTTTGTAGAATCAGACTGTGCTTCTGAGGGTGTCTAAGTACGCTCAAAACAGGTGTCTGGCACCCCAAAATAATCATTTACAGATTTGGGGTATCTGAGATCTCGGAAGTGACACCATTTTATTGGGGACTGACCCTTTTCTTTAAGACCGGCGACGCTCTAGGCTGGGGTCGACCACTAAAGGACTGGAGCCGCAGACTCCACGGTGGAGAGTCACTGCGACATCGGGTGTCACGAAATTTCTCTCAGTGTAAGGTCACCTGCGACAAGTGAAGAACACAAACAATGTGAAACTTTGCTACTAAAAATCGTAAAAATATACATAAGTGACAAGAGAATAGGTGATTATGTAAAATTCATTATATATAAAAACAGCGGAATCTTTAATAGTGAGACGCTTTTAGTGCTGCCACCGGTAAGCCGTTCGTGGAATATTACGGAACTCTTAAGCATGGTGTACCTATACAGGAAAGTCTTAAATGTAGAAACCGATCTGCGGCGGATAAATAAATATTGTTCTTTTGTAAAACAATTAGCGCGGTTGTGGAAACTATGGTGGTGGAAACTTGCCACACATGCGTACAAGTTTCCAAGCTCGCAATATAGCCAGATCTTGAACACACGTTGCTACCTGAGCTGTTGGCACCCTGAATACCTTGTCTTGAACGTATATATATGTACATACATTGTGCATACATTGGTAAGGGACATTTTGTGTAAAGTGTGTTCTGCCGTGTAAGAACTTCCGGACATGTGGGCACCAACGATTCACGTCGTGTGTACTGCAGATTTTTCCCTTAATTGATATTTTGCAGCGGTTATCGTTACAAAGTCAGCATGAAAGAGGCCCGTGGGTTGTGAGTGACCATATCGGACGGTTCAGAGGAGACAGTGAAGCGTGCTGGAATAACCCCTACCCTGGTAAAAACGTCAGCCAGTGCAAAACACGACAATATTGGTGAATAGTTGCATGTGTTTATTATTGAACAGCAGCTTTCAAATGCGCAGTGGGCTTGCGTTTTAAGGCCCAACTATTTCTGCAGTTAGAGGGCACTTCGGCAAGGGAAATGGATAGGAAGTACTGCGACCGAAATAGCACAGACGTAGTCCACGAAATGTGGTTCCGGCGCGGCCGTTCAGCGCGCTTGGTGCATGATTGAGGTGTGCAACACTGGCTGCTGAGAGCCATCTGAACCCCGGTCATGCCTGCAGCATGAAATACGGTTAGCCCCCGCAGGAGTCTCATCAACGTAGTGTGGAAACCGTGGTGTAACTTCATCCAAGTAGCGTGTATGGGCCAGTCCGCTGTCGTGGTGAATTTACGCTGCGAATACATTGACGGCGCTCGAGCTGTTGCTGCTGTGCAGCTTTTGTCATTTTGTAGCTATTCTCCGAGGACCAAAGGGGGTTGCACACTTTTGGAGGCTCAAATGACAAATCTTACGTATTTGCTGACGTTATTGTGATATGATTACGGAAAATTTGACGTTTTTTAGCACTTTTGAATAGAAATGGTGGATTTGTTCATAGAATATTCTTTTACCCCTGATTTGAGGTTTAAGTAGCTAAAAACCAAAATCAAGTTTTCAGCTCTAAAAATGACTTCATAATATGGAAAACACTCTTGAAAACCTATATTGTCGTAAGTTTTGTCTGCAGATATTGTAAACTTTTGTTTGGCTTTAGACGGAATCTACAGACCCTCTTTGTATTATTCATGCACAAATCCAGGAGCTTGTATAACAATTTCAGATTATGATGACGTCATCAACAAGCATTTTATGGCGGGTAATATAACTGTACTTGGTAACGGTCTTCCAATGGCTGAATCATGTACGTTTATCGAAGCCCATAAAGCAAATGTATGAAGTTACTATGACATGATGCGATGCACGATTTTTGTCTGGTTGCCTCTAAAGTACGACGGAATCATGTCTGGACAGGTACTAAAACTTTCGATTCTCTGTCTGTGAAGTCCAAGGCAAAATGACCATAAATGCAAAATAAATTCACCAGACCAAGGCAAGGTTTGGCAAGCACCGGACCATCCAGGAGTTAAAAACATCACCAAATACAAACCAATAATGTCCTATATTGGCGGAAAACCCAGTTTTGTCACCGCCCACCTGGCCGCACCATTTAAATCAAAAAGGTTCCGCCCAGTCAAGGATACATTTACAAAAACACGAAGGGGTGTGGAGGACCAAAAACCCTCCCCTGTGTCAGGTGCGGGTTAAATGGGGCTTGTAATCCTTGCAATGAAGCTAAAGCGAAATTAAAACATGTATGTACACCTCACAGCAGACTTTAGGAAGTGTGTTCACTCAACAATTACTCCAACATTGCCCCGCCTCATCAGAGACTGGTCCAGGAGGTGGGGGGGGGTGGTAAGGACCAAGACCATGTCCTTCCAGATGCTAGAGAAGGATTATCTGCCTGTCTCGAAACGGCTCATCCATGAGTCGAACATAGACAAAGTGCTGCAAAACCCTGCAAGCTGCACTTAAGCCTTCGGAACACAAAAGCGTTGTAAACATCCCAATTTTCAATTACTGATGTAAGATTATTATTTCTAGCATAGAGATGACCTCCCACATCGCATTGAGGTAGACCCCGGCTCTGGTATGGCAGATGCGTGAGTTGTTACACCTAGCAAGGCCTAATATAGGTACAGCCGGTTCCATACTGATTGGTAGGTATTAGGCTGCGGCCGTTTTTGAGAAATATCTCTCAAGTGATGTTTCCTGCCGACACCGTTGTTGCCTCACATGCTGCATTTTAACTGGATGCATGAACTGACGTGTATAAATTATTAATCGGGTTCAAAATTCGGAAGTAGTTGGGAAGAGACACTGAAAATCATCGGGACCGGCGAAAACCGTTTTTTGTCCATAATTTGCCAAACTGACGCCTCATCCAGTTCCCAGCAGCCCACATTTAAAGAGCTCGTCAAAATACATTACTAAAGACGCAGCCTGTTGTGAGAAGTGGAATCGTTTTTAAGATATTTCTTAAAATAACTGACACTAATACCTACCAATCAGTGTGGAACCGGCTGTACATTTATTATGTTCACGTCAAATGTGGTTCTGTCTTACAATCACCATTCTTCGCTTCTTATCAAGTTTAGGTAAATGCAACGTGGAAGGGTACTACCAAAATACAGGTGCACTGTCGCACACATATCATTGGCGGACGCAGGGGGGGGCATTCCGGCAATGGCCCCCACAAAGTGCTGGAGGGGGGGCAAACTATATTTTGCCCCCTCCCAATTGCCGGAGAAATTTTTGAAAAAAGGTGTTTACACTAGGTCTATAGAGCAAAAAAATATTTTCTCCCAATCCACCCCCCCCCCAGAGCGATCATGCACTTGGAGAGGTAGCTTATACTAGGTCTGTCGAGCACTGAAAAAGGTGTTTATACTAGGTTTGTAGAGCAAAAAATATTCGCTCCCACCCCCCCCCCAGGCGGAGAGGCACATACATGGGTTTGCCCTCCCTCCCCCCCAAAAAAACTCGGGTCTGCGTCCGCCCCTGACACACATAGCACAGATACCGTCTCCACTGTGGTGTCCAATGCTTTGCTGGCTTGGTTGCATGCTGTTACATTAAAGCTGATGCACATCATATCATGAGACATGACGCATGTGTGATAAGCGATGTTTCTTACCTGTTCTCACGCAGCTGCCCCAGCAGCTGTGTCTTTATATATGCTTTAAACACTGCGGCGTTTGGGGCATCCACAGGGTTGAAAAACCCGGGTTTTTATAAAAGCCCCGGGTCCGGGTTTTTGCGGTTTTTTGTGGGTTTTTCCGGGTTTTTTATTTTTGTTTTATAGCATTCTCGTCACATCATTTCTAGATTAATGCCATTGTTTGAGCACGCATTAAGACTGTGATGCTTTCAATATCATCGTTCCTTATCAGTCTTTGCCTCACGTGGCGGAGGGAGAAGAAGCTCCTATTCCCAAAGCTGTTCTGAAGTACCCGATTGACGGCTGCGTTGCAGAACCCTTCATAGTTTTATGGGCACCCATGGATAAGAAAAGTGAACCGACTTTTGACCAGAATAACAATTTTTGGGGTTTATCAACTCATCCACTGCTATGGTTATACGGCGTTGTCGACTCTTATTACTGTTTTCTCTTAGGAGCCGGGTTCTCCGTACTCAAGAAATCTACCAGAAATAAACCCGGACGACCCCGTAGAAAGCAAGTGCGACAAGTACCGCACCACTGCGCCCCACATGAATTTACTTTCACTTTTCTAAATCAGCTCATATTCCTCAGGGACAAATGCTAGCGCTGGAAATCTTAGTCTGGTACATCAATAAGGGCCAGATCACAATTCTCAGAGCGAGCAGGGGTGTATCCATTATTTGCTCAGGGAAGGGGCGTGAATATAGACTCGGGGGCACTGCACGGGGCCCCAAGTGCAAAGATCGCTAATGAAAATAAAAGAATGTCAGCGGTGGCTGATGATTGTGGAGTGAATCGGTGTGGTTCACGACTTTTATTGGCTGTTTTACCTCCCTTGCTTGTTTCTTTGCTTATCTAGCTGAATAAAGCGTGGTATCCTTTTATTATTTTGTGACCCGGGGACCATCTCTGAGGTGCCCCCAACACGAATTTTTGGGCAGACTGATAAAAATTGGCCGGCGCCTTGAGACAAAACCTCCCCTCCCGCCAGAAAAAAAACTTTGAGACGCCCGAAAACGAGTCTAGGGATCCCAGAGACCAGCTCTGGGGGCCCCACGAACCAAGACAAACTCTTCAAGGTTCTCGAGATCAACACTGCGGGCCCCAAGAACAATTCTTGGGGTCTCCCGAAACCACCTCGGGGACCCTAAGACCGAACCTAGGGACCCCGAAACCAACTTTCAGCCAGGTTCGAGACCAACTGGATGGGCCGACGCGACAAACCCTCGAAGGCCTTGGAGACCAACTCTGAGGCCACCGAGACGAATTCTTAAAGGCCATCCGAGAGCAACACTGGGCTCCCCGAGAAAAGTTTTCGGATCCCCAAGTCAGACTCTTGGGCCCACCGAGACCAACTCTGGTGGCCCTCAGAGACCAGGTCTGCCCCCCGTGACAAGCTCTTGAGGGTCCTCCAGGCCAACTCTGAAACCCCGGGAAAACTTTTGGGGCTGCTTCAGAGACCAAGTCTGGGGGCCCAGAGATAAACTCTGGTATCCCGATAGCTGAATATGGGGGCCCCCAATTCAAAATTTTGGTGGCCCTGCCAGACCAGCGCTTGGGCCCCTGAGACTTGCTATTGAGAGTCTCCGAGACAAACATTGTGATGGTGTCCGTCTTCTTATAATCAACTTGGGAACATAAATCAGAAAATGACAGAAGGTCGCGCGGGAAGCTCTTTACAGAGCTTAAGTTCAGCCCAGGGAGAGGCGGTCGCCCCACCTTGGCTGCACGCCTGAGTACAGCACGTGACTCCACCACGATAACCCTTAGAGGCTCCATGAGCTGAACAATGAAACTATTCGTGTGTCTCAGGCCAAAGTCAGTCAGAGTCACAATCTGAGACTGCGATGTTACTTGGCATATTTGAACCTGCAGAAATGTTTATAAATTTGTTAAGATATACATAATTAATAGATTGAATTCTGAAAAACTGCATCATACAGACAAAAACTAACGTCATATTCAGAGACAGTATTGGTCTTATCCAGTGACTTTTACCTGTTGCAAAAAATAATAGAAATTTGTGTTGCACAATGTCAATTTATACGACATGTGGATTCTTGGGAATGATTTTCCTGGTAAGACGGCAAGGATTTCCAAATGCACTTTTAATGCAGTTTTCCAGTGGGTTGTATGAGGTGGCATATGGTACTAATTCTACTAAACTTTGGCATATTCTACACATACCAAGGCGTAGTAGCTTTAAAAGTGATGTGAATAGCAAAAAAGACAATATTTTTACTCAGGGGCATCTAGAAAATGATTTATGAAAAAAACCCAGGTGGGTTTTATCCCCAAAAACCCACTAAAAACCCAAAAACCCGGGCAGTGGGTAGTGGGCAGTGCCAACCCTGGGCATCCACCATGCCACCGCTGTCTGGCAGCTTATTATAAGCTGTCGCAGTGGTGTACAGAGGCCTCCGTCTGTATGATTGTCCGAATAACTGCCGTCTGCAGCTGCTGGTTCTGTCGGGATCTCAGCCTGTCTAGACGCTAGACTGCTCGCCACCCTCTCACGCTGTCCTATCGACAAAATCTTTCTAAAATGTGTCAGGCAATGATACTTCAAAAGCTGTCCAGCACTCAGTCGGCTGGCTCTTTGCATCAAATTGCTTATAAGATCAGATTCGTATTTCCTGGGATCACGGCGGCATGATGCCATTTCTGGAGCCACCTGACCTGTATCGTCGTGCCGACGCGCACATATGTACGGTAATGCAATTGCGTACCACAGACGACAGAGCCAAGCGTAGCACCAATGTTCCCGTCATTATTTCAGTAGCAGAATGAGGCTTTCTTGTCTGGGGATCAACACGGTACTGTGCAGTGTAGCGTTGTTCACGTAATTAGCCGAAAATATCCATCGGCTGATTACCATAGCAAGGTTATTGGCAGACGTGTAGACACCTTTATGACTCAATTTACGACGTTTATTTTTGTTGGACGAAGGAGCCGAATATTTTGTTGAGAGCCTAGAACCATCGCCTGTGTGTGTGTTTTTTTAATTTTGTTTCTTATGTCGTGTTGGCTAATCTAGTTCGATAATTGCAAGAGGTCAAAGGAGCAGACAAGTTTTCCTAAACCCTGGCTGGTTCAGAAAAATAAAATATGAGTGACGTCCACGTACTGTGTGTACTATTTTGGAGTTGTCTGCGTTGAGAGGAAGATCGTTGACGTTTACAGAAAATAGCATTTGCTGAAGTGCAGGTCCCGGGAATGTTTTCATAGAATTCGGGTGTGTCTTAGAGAGGACACGGTTGCCATGACGACGAGCCAACGATGATTCCTCAGCGGAATGTTGGATGAGAACCTGCCGGCTTTGATTTTTCTCATATTTACCCAACTTAAGTGTATGCGCCTCTGCTGTTTCCAAATCAGAATAATAGGAGATACTAGGTCAAATCCCTTTGATCAATTCAGGAGGCATAAAAGAGTGATGAGGTGGTGGATACTTGCTGCAAAAACATTATCAGAGATGGTTAAAAGAGCAACTCTGGTTGAGTGGTGGGTCCTAATGACATGCTGGAAGGTGAGAACAGATGAAAGTTGCCAAACACGACACGTTCTGTGATTTCGAAAATTGTTGCGAGAATAGAGATTGGTTGAAAGTTGAATGGTCCAGTTGAGTTGGGTGACTTTTGAACTGGACGGGAAATGATGTGTTGTAGTTTACTTTAGTTATTTGTTCTTTATTTTTCGTGTGAATTAATGCTTTATGAGCCTAGAGCAATCAAATTTTGACTTAGAAACAACAGGATCAGACCAGAGCTATAGCATCATGTATGTACCTGTTTAGCAGATTTTTCAGATGAATTGAATCCCGAATCTGATAAGGTATTATTTTTCAGGTTTTAAAAATGAGATAGTTGGGTTGTAGTCGCAATTAGGGTCATCATAATTATGATCGAATGAAATTTTCAACCTTTCCTTCATTACTTTTAAACAGTTAAAAAAACGCTTAATAGCGAATACAGGGCTGGCGTTTCGCCCATGGGCCTTTCTTGGAGTAAAAGAAGAAAGCACAGTTCCAAAAACACCAAAAGTGGCCAAACCCCATCAAGCATTCATTGCATTTCAAAAAAAGCGGTCATTTTCATCATTGTTTCCACCCGTGATTTGCTTTATTTTAAATTACGGGTAATAAGGGTAGACTAATACGCATTGCTACGAGGTACTAATGCTTCGTTGAAAACATCCAAACATGTGTGGGTTTAATGTGCTGCTTAAATAATTACTGATTTAACTTCAATTCTGATCTCACTTTGCCCTCGTGCCCTTTAACACTGTTAATCACGTCTGCTTGTCAATTTCAAACCTCCCCCTCCCCCTAAGCTCCTCACATAACATGTGTGCGGAGAACGTACAGCAGGCTGCCTAGCTGGCTGATACACATATGAACGACATTTCAGGCTGCTCTGTGACGTCAAACCCTAAATTGAGCTTCTTACTGAGCTTATCATGCGCAGGCCAGCTCGTTGGTGACGGTATCATTTTCGGGCACGACTCCGGAGCTGGGACATTGGACGCCGAAAATTGTTCGGATGAGTAACTGACGTTCAAGTCTAGAGGGCTCGGTGGATTTGACGCTAATGGCTAACTGCGAGCAATTTAAAAGAAACGCGGGCGACCTCAGAGTCCCGAAGTTTCCAGACTGTAAGGCCAGCGCGATGAGATGCGTCAATGTTCAAATTAGAACCCAAAACTGGCGTCCAATCCCCATAAGGATACTAAAGGAACACCAAAAATTAGTTATAGGTATCTTTAATCCATGGGATTAATATTGCAACTTTTAATTGGTTTCCAAATTATTAGAACGGTGGTTTGCTTATGTTGAGCTTGAGTGAAAGGGAGCAGGAAAGTTTAATCCGACTTTGTTTAGTGGGTAGTTTTCTGTTAGCGCAGAGTTAAACTTTTAGTGACTCCTCACCATCCCCCCACCGGTACAACGCTCTTGAGAAAATACGGCGGTGATAATGTGTATACCGGTCTGGTATTTATTTATTTCATTTATTTATTCAAAATAATCGCCAACAGATAAAATCCACTTACAGGCAAAGTCAAAGCATTAAAAAAGACTATCTAAATCACAAGAATCGAGACAGTGTACTTCCTAAAATAGGTAAAAGTTAAAATACATAAATATAAAAAACACAGAAACATAAAAAGAGATAAGAGCTAATAGTGCAGCTCCTACCGAGCATTTACAAATCTCACCACACATGTCTTGAAAGTATTAAAATAATCACAAAAGAAGTCGGCCCCGGAAGCGGCTAGAAATGTGTTCATGCCTCTCGGCACCCTCCAGAAAAGCCTACAGAGATTCTGCCTTGTATCGCCTACAGGCGGTAATGACGTGCATTTTTGGTCCTGTACTCGAAAATCGAGAGCACCGTACTGCAATATATCACTGTTTGTCGGGGTTTGAAAACGTACGCCGTATTTGACGGCTGCTGGATACAACTTCTGGAAGGCTATTCATATTCAAGCCCCAGGCGACAGAGTATTGGGTTGTTTCAAACAAAGCAGGTCACCAAATACTCAGCCACAGATTGCATTATGACTCCGAAAATGGGTTAGCCTAGAGGCCCTCCAAGTGCGGTTGCGATATCTGGTGCGTATGTCAAGGCGTAATTACCGCGCGACGTTAATAATGCTGCAATGTGATGGCGTATTCCCGGCTGCTGATCGTGAAGCAAGGGTTTGTTTTAGCAGTTGTTCATGAAGTGGAAGTCTTTGTTTGAACAGTTTTTCATTAACCCGGCTCCAGCCGGCTTCTTTTTTACACACCACCGCCTGGGAGGTCTGATCGGACCCCTACGATCTCGGGAACGGGAAGTGATTGGTGCCTCGGAAAAATTGAAACGGTACTGGTAGTGCCTTGCTGTCTTCTATTTAGAGCCGAGTTTGAATTATATCCGTTGACCTATGACGTCACAGTGGGCCAACATGGGTCAAATTTATATCTGTTTTGGAAATGCCTTATAAATCGGGAGCCATTAGACCGAGAACAAAGTAAAAAGCATTACTCTATTAATCTTGACGCAACGATTCAAATGGTATACATAATACCCTTTTCAGGCTAAATTTTGATCTTGAACCTATTTCAAGATTAAATTATTATATTTGAAGGTCATGTTGGATATCATTTAAATTCTTATGTCATGCTTGTTTCCATGACAAAACATTAAAACTGTACCTTGTTGCGTTCAAAAGTTATAGACATAAACGCTTCCTAAAGATTGCGACCTTTGGTGATCTCGGCTAACTGCGATATTGACCTGACCAAAAAATGGATGACAGCATGCATATTTCTTTTTTAAGAGCTTTCGAATGCTATTTAGAAACAATATCTGGCTCCACCTAGAAGTCAAGTTACACACTGGTTGTATCAGCCTCATTTTAGAATAACAGAATCGCCTTACATATATGGGTTTAACAACGATGTTATAACTCGTTGACCTGACCTGACCTGATGCCAACGTTTCGTCATAACTTGTCAAATTGATCATTCTAAGGGCATGCGAGGCGACGCGCGGCTCATTTGAACCGGCTCGTAATCCTTTGCAAAAATCTGAGGGGTCCGATCGGACCCTCAAGCGGTGACGGGCTTAGAATGTGTGCACTGTCATATAGATCTAAACAGGCAGATACAGGTGGTACCAATTCACTGCTGGCTAATTCTGAACAATAACAGGCATAGCGTACAACATCTAAGATATATATATATATATATATATATATATAAAATATATATATATATATATATATATATATATACAGAGAACTTAGCTAGCAGTTTTTTTCTATGTATTTTTCGTTAAATATGACTGCATATTTGTTGTTTATGGCCTTCTTTTGCTGTTTTTCAATTGTTCGTACAACTTTTCCTACTTCAGTAGAACATTTGTGGACAATACATCCAAAATTCATCTATATTCATTCCAACGCGTTTCGTCATTCATATGACATCTTCAGGGTATTACATGTTTCATGTTACACTACGCAGGGTATAATCATTAAAACACTTAAGTGCAAAATAATTGAATCACTTTTTTATGGGCGCTATATAACCACTAAGGTTGGTGCGCCCTTAAGCCCCAATAATCAATCAATTGAATCACTTCGTTACACAATGCAATGTCGAGTGTTTAGTTTTTAATTCTTACATTCTACTTTTGTATCACCTACGATATTGAGCAAACATTAACGTGTTATTTTTGCTATCTGTGCTTCCGTTTAAACCTACAGAAACTTCAAATCATACAAATTATGCGTCATATTGTCAGAGTTTAGCCAGGACTTAGACGAATGTTTGGGTCCAGTAGCATAACGAGGCCCTGGAAGTCGACCTGGTCGTTAAGGAGAGGTTTTCTTTCCCGGATGAGGAAGGCTTCGATTATTTGTAGCCGTCTGCGGTTGGCTTCGCGAGCGATGATGGTGGTGTGCTCGACAAGCTCCTGGCGAGTGATGTTGCGATGATGGGTGGTCTTTGTGTGATTAAGAATCGCACCGGATTGAAGGTGGCATGTGACTCGTCTTGATAGAGTGGTGGTTGTTTGGCCGATGTAACATGCATTTTCTTGGAATGTGCAATCTCCAAATGGGCACTTAAACATGTACACTACATCAGTTGACTTTAGTAGTGGTTTTTCCAGCTGGTTATTCTTCATCACCAAGTTTGATGTTCGACGTCCCTTATAATAGATGAGAAGCTGGATGTTATCGCTAGGATATTTTGGCTTCACATTTCGCCTAACGATGGTTTGCAGCGCGCGTTCGTCTTGTTTGTAGGCCGGGGTCATGACATTCTTATAGAATAGTCGATATGTTTGTCCTTTTCCCTCGGTCTTTTCCTTGAGGTTGATGTTCTTTGTCAGAGCTCGGCTTATTTCTTCGTCTAGCATCTGTTTGGAGTAGCCGTTGTTTGTCAGGGTCTGTTTGATGGTGGTGACTTCCTGGTGCAGCGCCTGCCACGTGCTGCAGATCTTGAGGGCGCGCCGTAGGTATGTGTGGACCACTCCCACTTTGTAGCGTGATGGACAGCGTGATGCTGAGGTCATTGAGACAGTGTCCTGTATCGGTTTGCTTGCGGTACACGCTCAAGTCATGGCGGTCATCAGAAATGTTAACGTTGACGTCCAGAAACGGGAGTGTATTGACCCCGGTCACATATGTGAATTTCAGGATTGACTCTGATTCCATGTGTTCTTTTAGCCTTTTTAGGTTTGCTTTGTTTTCCACTTCAAGGTATATGCCATCAACAAAACGGTTGTAGATGTGAGGGAGAACGACCAACTTGCTCGAGTTCAGCACCTTTTTCTCGATTTCACTCATGTCAAATAGTGCCTTTGATGTGCAGGCTTTGAGCATTTTCTCCATGATTTCCTTGGAGAGGGCTGGAGGTGGGAGGTCTTCATTTTCATATGCCAGTTTGAGGAGTATCTGCGTGGTCTCTTCTACTGGTACGTTGGAAAACAAACTTTCTGCATCCAGAGAAGCTAGGATTCCCTTTGGCTGCGTTGCATTTAGGAGGTCGACAAACTCGTCAGTTGAACGTAATGTGTTGGTTGTCGGCACGTAAGGTGTCAGGAGTTTGTTCAGCCGCTTGGCTACCGTGTACGATGGCGTAGGTATTTTTGAAAGTATTGGTCGCAGCGGATTGCCTTCTTTATGGATTTCTACATTTCCATAGATGTATCCTGGCTTGTATTCTCCGATTAGCTTGTCGAAATGAGCACCACCAATTACGGCATTTGCAGATGTTATCAAACCATTCAGTTTTTTTTTTAGGTTATCTGTGGTGTCCCTACTGACACGTTTGAACTTAGAGGTGTCATGTAATATGGTGTTCAGCTTGTTAATGTAATCATCCCTGTTGAGGAGGACATAAAGTGATGCCTTGTCTGCCTTTCTGATGATGATTTATTTATCTTCACGTAGAGCTTTAGCGGCTGCTCTCAGTTGGGGTGTGAGAGCTTGACCCAACGTTGGCCTGCGGCGCCTAGTGCCTTCAGCGAGAAGCTGAGGTTTCAGGGTTCACATCTACTTTTCCATCCTATGAAGACCTCCCACCTCCAGCCCTCTCCAAGGAAATCATGGAGAAAATGTTCAGAGCCTGCACATCAAAGGCGCTATTTCGTGACCCAAGTGGCAAATTATACCGGCAAGTCGACGGAATTGCTATGGGTTCACCTCTCGGCGTACTATTCGCAAACGCTTATATGAGTGAAATCGAGAAAAAGGTGCTGAACTCGAGCAAGTTGGTTGTTCTCCCTTACATTTACAAGCGTTTTGTTGATGACGTATACCTTGAAGTGGAAAACGAAGCGGACCTAAAAAGGCTAAAAGAACACATGAAATCAGAGTCAATCTTAAATTCACATATGAGATCGGGGTCAATAACAAACTCCCGTTTCTGGACGTCAACAATAAGATTTCTGATGACCGCCATGACTTGAGCGTGTACCGCAAGCAAACCGAAACAGGACACTGTCTCAATGACCGCAGCGAGTGTCCATCGCGCTACAACGTGGGAGTGGTCGGTACATACCTACGACGCGCTCTCAAGATCTGCAGCACGTGGCAGGCGCTGCACCAGGAATTCACCACCATCAAACAGACCCTGACAAACAACGGCTACTCCACACAGATGCTGGACGAGGAAACAAGCCGAGGTCTGACAAAGAACATCAACCTCAAGGAAAAGACCGGGGAAAAGACAAACATATCGACTATTCTATAATAATGCCATGACCTCGGCCTACAAACAAGACGAACGCGCGCTGCAAACCATCGTTAAGCGAAATGTGAAGCCAAAGATCCCAGTGATAACATCCAGCTTCTCATATATTATAAGGGACGTCGAACATCAAACCTGGTGATGAAGAATAACCAGCTGGAAGAACCACCACTAAAGTCAACGGATGTAGTTTACATGTTTAAGTGCCCATTTGGAGATTGCACACTCCAAGAAAATGCATGCTACATCGCCTAAACAACCGCCACTCTATCAAGACGAGTCACATGCCACCTTCAATCCGGTGCGATTCTCAATCACACAAAGACCACCCATCATCGCAACATCACTCGCCAGGAGCTTGTCGAGCACACCACCATCATCGCTCGCGAAGCCAACCGCAGACGGCTACAAATAATCGAAGCCTTCCTGATCCGGGAAAGAAAACCTCTTTTAAACGACCAGGTCGACTTCCAGGGCCTCGTCATGCTACTGGACCCAAACATTCGTCCAAGTCCTGGCTAAACTCTGACAATATGACGCATAATCTGTATGATTTGAAGTTTCTGTAGGATTAAACGGAAGCACAGAGAGCAAAAATGGCACGTTAATGTTTACTCAATATCGTAGGTGATACAAAAGTAAAATGTAAGAATTAAAAACTTAACACTCGACATTGCATTGTGTAACGAAGTAATTCAATTCTTTCATACTCACGTGTTTTATGATTGTACCCTGCATAGTGTAGCATGAAACATTTAATACCCTGAAGATGTCTTATGTATGACGAAACGCGTTGGAATGAATATAGATGAATTTTGGATGCATTATCAACAAACTTTCTACTGGAGTAAGAACAGTTGTACGAGCAATTGAAAAAACAGCAAAAGGAGGCTATAAACAAAAAATATGCGGTGATATGTAACGAAAAATGCATATATATATATATATATATATATATATATATATATATATATATATATATATATATATGCCGTCACTTGAATGCAATTTCACCAGTATTCTCCGCCCTCGTTATTTTGAAGCATTACCAAAAAATCGATTTGTTGTATATGTATAATTATTGATTTTAACAGTGATTTTCTATATTGTACACACAAGGCTGGAGATCTCTTCTAGACCCAGTAAGGGGGTGGGGGTCCTAGATGTGTGAACGCTGACACGACAATACAAGCCTAATACAAAGCCTATGGGAAACCCAAAATCCAGCCCCCAGCCCACCCTGGGATCTCCACCCATGTGTACTCATCAAGTAAACATGTTTTCATACAATGAAAACGGATTATTAAAAACGACTTTTGGCCCACTGAGCTCTTTGTTGTTTATCCGAGCAGTGTTATTGCGAAAAAGCGACTACAGCACCCACTGGAAGGTTAAACTAAGCGCGAAAAATGCTGCAAGAAATGTAATTCAATTTAAAACTATGCGGGGAACGCAGCGTGCTGGCTA
Organism: Lepas anatifera; assembly: GCA_034440635.1. Classification (NCBI taxonomy): domain Eukaryota; kingdom Metazoa; phylum Arthropoda; class Thecostraca; family Lepadidae; genus Lepas; species Lepas anatifera. The sequence continues at coordinate 497,532 of JAOTON010000799.1, read as the reverse complement.
AGAGAAGGCGCTTGGGCGCAAATATACACCGAGCGTATGAATTTCCCAAATGCATAACGTCGGGGAAGATACGCAACTTTTGCTGGAAGTCACAAATAGAGTAAGCCGAGGTCAAGAAAATTACATCCAATCCATGTCCGGAGGCGTGTCGACAAATTTACGCCAATCCGCTTGCACGCCGAGGTCACCAGTTCGAATCCCATCACGTCCGAAAAAACGACTGAACTAACACAATTACCAGTCGCAATCCACATCAGTAGCTACGCGAGCTATCAGCCTTATCAAATCCAATCAGGTCCATGAATTGGATTGGATATCCATTGAGTTATTTAGTCCGTGTTATACTCTTGTCCCCAGTGGCCAGCTTCCAGCTCGCATGCTGTGATGATGCCGTATTTTGCCCGCCGATGCTACAGAGCAAGCGAGAAGTGTCTGAAAATGGGACGGTGTTACTGAAATTGAAATAAACAGCTGCGCTGCCGCCGGCCACGGCTCTCCACTGCTCGCTGTGCCACAGTTCTGGTCTTCTGTGATGACTTATCGCGATGTTTGCCGCAATTTCAAGCCCACATTAAACTTGTGTCATTATTGTTTTCGCACATCACACTCTTCGGTCTCACGTGATCGGTACCATGTTTAATCAGCTCTTCCTTTCTATAGTAATCGGCATTCTGACGCTCTGGTTGGCTGTTCAGGTTTTGCGAGAGCCACTACCTGACCGTCTATGCCGGCGGTACCGTGGCCAGTCCGAAGTTGGCCACCATCTGTGGAAGCAACACCACCGTCATTCGGTACCATGGCCCCAAACTCCTCGTCGAATTCAGGTGAGCACTTGCCATGTCACGTGCTCTTGATGTATATGACTGTTGTAAGCAGAAATATGAAACTGGCGGAAAGACTACAATTGCTTCCGCTTCGGAGGGGTGTGAAATGCACGCAAGGGCAATTGCTTGTAATTTCTGAAAAGTTGTATTGGTTTTCTATTGTAATAACAATTGTTCGGGTTTATCGACGCACCGACTGCCAAGGTTATACGGCGTCACCAACTCCCTTGGGAAATCAAAGCGAATTATTCAGATGCTCCGCCGGGACTGGAACCCGGGACCGGTGGCTTAGGAGATTTTGAGACTATCCACTAGGCGACCCATCTTCCTGGTTTTGTATTGTAGTTGTAACTAGCTAATTGTGATTGTTATATTGCTAGTAATTGCTTATTTATCATCAGCAATGTATGTCTACATTTCAGATACAAAAGCATGCCATTTTTGCCCTTGTGTACTTAAATGGAATTACAAAGAAGCACTATGTAACATTTCATACTTTTGCTCTAAATCTACTTTGTTATTTTCCGCTGCGTTATCGTGATTTATGTCCTCCTGCTCGTCCTTGTCTCATTAATCTCGCTCTTTCGACTCCTCTGTCTCTCTCTCTCTCGCCTCGCCTGCTCTCACTCTCACTCTCGCTCTCTCTCGCTCTCACTCTCACTCTCACTCTCATTCTCATTCTCACTCTCACTCTCTCTCTCTCTCTCTCTCTCTCTCTCTCTCTCTCTCTCTCTCTCTCTCTCTCTCTCTCTCTCTCTCTCTCTCTCTCTCTCTCTCTCTCTCTCTCTCTCTCTCTCTCTCTCTCTCTCTCTCTCTCTCTCTCTCTCTCTCTCTCTCTCTCTCTCTCTCTCTCTCTCTCTCTCTCTCTCTCTCTCTCTCTCTCTCTCTCTCTCTCTCTCTCTCTCTTTTTTTTTTTTTTTTTTTTTTTTCCCGCTTGCTCTCTGTCTCATCTCCCACTCTCACTCAAACTCTCTCTCTCTCTCTCTCTCTCTCTCTCTCTCTCTCTCTCTCTCTCTCTCTCTCTCTCTCTCTCTCTCTCTCTCTCTCTCTCTCTCTCTCTCTCTCTTTTCTCTCTTTCTCTTCTCTCTCTTTTTTTTCTTTTTTTTTTCTTTCTCTCTCTCTCTCTCTCTCTCTCTCTCTCTCTCTCTCTCTCTCTCTCTCTCTCTCTCTCTCTCTCTCTCTCTCTCTCTCTCTTATCTCTCTCTCTCTCTATTTCTCTCTCTCTTCTCTCTTTCTCTCTCTTTCTCTCTCTCTTTCTCTCTCTCTTTCTCTCTCTCTCTTCTCTCTCCTCTCTCTCGCTCTCTCTCTCTCTCTCTCTCTCTCTCCTCACCAAGGCCACCAAGCGTAGGCCTAATATTACGATATTCTTGTTCCATTACATTCACATCTTCCACAAACGGAAGAACAAGTAGTTCACCGATCATTGTTATGTGAGGTCAAAAACCGCCCACTAGGCGGAATTACAAAAGATGAATTAAACATGAAAGGACAGAAGCCAGCCTGAGCCCAAGTCCGAAAATAGCTTATGAAGCGAGAAGCACAGAGAAGCACAGCCAGGATGGCGTGGCGCGTGATAGTTTAGCCCCGAGGGTCGGAGGTACCAAAGTTTTACCAGACACGACCGTCCGGTAGCTGGAGCGGATCTGATATATAACCGGAGGTGTTGTATATTTCGGGGCAGTATCTCACGCTAGCTCCAACACATGTATTGAAAAAAACAGATAATTACTTAAAGCCAATAATACGAAAGTTCACAGAGACCACCAAGATGACTGGTCACAGCCTAATTACCGTGAACATGACTGACAGAGTGCACCTCCAGTTTCCAGGAGGTGCTTACTGCAGTAAATCACTGCAAGGGCGCAGACCTAGCTCCTGGTATGCCTGCTTGAATATTTAGAACAGACATGGAATCAAATATATGTATATGAAAAAATCAAGTCTGCGGAGCATGTAGAGCAAAACTGCAGCTATGCTGCTCTGCTATGGCTGCGAACATTGTTATTGCGAGCTTGGTATTCGAACCAGAGAGGTCGATAAACTGTATGTGTTCTATTGTAATGGTTATTACACTAATTGGGTCAACGCTGGGAGAACGCACACAGGGGCTGGCTAAAAAAAGAGTTCGGAGTACAATCTAGGGATAGAGAAGTGGAAATAATCGAAATGTTAGACCACTCAGCAAATCACTGCATCTTAGGTCTAACATACAACTAAAACATAGAAAGGAGAAACGGTAAAGGAGTAGTACATCTCTCTCCCGAGCCGTGGTGAGGCGCTCTCGGTTGTTAGTACCCCTTTGAGCGGCTTGTCCCATATCCCTCGGGAGCACTTTAAGAGTACCGCCACATTGAGCGTCCCTTCAGATATCTGATCCCACCCCCTTCTACAGTGCATCTCCTTCATGTGATGTATGTACATAAATTCATAGAAACCACCAAACTGTTTTTGTCTTGTTCTGGGGCAGCGTCAGGCGCTGACCAAAACAATATACGCTCATCCATTATTCATTCGTCGTGGCACGCTCTTCATTTCATAAACTCATTGAAAACAGTTTAAAGTTATGGCTTGTTAGTTGTCAGCGTAAAATCTAACGAAAAGCGATATTTTGATATTTATTCTGTAGATACAATAGTGGCATCATTAGGTCTGTTTGTAAGGGGAACAGCATGGGAATTATGGAAGTAGATGGAATGGGATGGCATGGAATGACAATTCTCCCGTTCTCGTTTTAGATGGGATGGGGTCGTTTTTTCTGAAAATGTCCCAGTGAATAACCGAAGTTGATGGGACAGGAATAATTACTGAAAACGTATTCCGGGACAAAATGGGACAGATGCCTTGAGTGTTGCCCATGCCAGCCTCTACTGACGTCAGTCTGCAATTAACGGAATATTCAAATATTATAGTTGTGAACCGCTCTGGTAGAAGACTTGAACGTTGTCTTCTGACCATGGAATTTTTGAACCGTACACGGAGATTGAAGGATGCATGTGTTTGGCAACTCATCGTCAAAAGTAGTCATTTCTTATTGTCTTGTTTCTAAGTATTGTTTGCGCAATTTGTCAAGCCAATGAGAGAGAGAGAGGGAGAGAGAGAGAGCGAAAGAAATAAAGAGAGAGAGGGAGAGAGAGAGATAATGCGAATGCATTACTTGCGGACCCGTAGCTCACTTTTGCATTAAACAAGGCATCCCATTACACCTTCACACACTTTTATTTAGTAGACCACATGGTTCCATACCTTCATAGGCAGATCCAGTGGTAAAGTGGGGCACTCTCCACCCCTCGAATCAGAATCAGAATCAGAATCAGTGTATTCGACGAAGGTCCGCCATTACAGGGGCTTTTCACTTGTCAAGTCATTGAAGTAAAAAATCCGCGCTCATGCAACAAGAGGAAATAGCAAGAAAACAAACACACCTAGAACACACAATGTCCACTCACTCACTTACAAACATCATACAACATTCAAAAACTTCGTCAAACATATCACCCATGACTAGACAATGAAAACGGCTGACTAGTTGCTGGTTGTTCCTAACAGTTAAGTGTAAAATTCAAGTGATGTCGGTTCTGGCTAAAATCATTTGCTTTAGTGCTTTGCAAAAAATGGGTCATTAACATTCAGACCAGTGGAATTGAGAAATTGAACGCCACGAAAGTTGAGTCTACGGCGACCACTCTCGTTCGAATCTGTGGAAGAGTGAAAAGACCCGCTCGGCGCGTGTCGTGATTATGTAAATTAGAGGCTGGCGGGCCTATGGTCGCCAGTAGCTGAGGCGGTGAACCAGTCATAAGTATACGTCGCACAGCACATGTAGTTTGGTATTCGACGAGTTGCTGGGCTGTGAACCATCCTAATTGAGGTAAAACATCAGAAATATGTTCGCAGCGTCTCCGACCAGTCACTACACGCGCACAGAAATTTACAATCTTTTGCACACGGTGCAGCTGAGTGGCACCACAAGACCCGTACACGGAGGCACAGTAGCTAACGACAGACAATACCAGAGCCTGTACTATGCATTTCAGTGCCGAGCGCGGCATAACATGTCTTGCGTGACTTAGTGCCACAAGAATTCCAGTGCATTTTCGCGCTACTAAATCAATATGCGACTGATAATTTAGTTGCCTATCGATTAATACCCCTAGATTTTTCACTGAACGCGTTTCTTGCACAACGGCACCACAAAAGTTCAAACTAACAGGGGAAGGTCGCGCAGCATTGCCCCAGTACCGAGAACAATCATCTGAGTCTTTTGCGTGTTTAGTTTCATTTTGTTTAAGCAACACCACTGGTATACAGACTTCAATGCAGTTTCTAGTCGAATGACCAAATCTGATAAATCTATCTTCTTGCCAGTAACCATGATCTGAGTGTCATCGCAGTATTGCACTATCGTGACATCATCGCCCACGCACAGGCTCAGATCATTGGCATACAAAAAAACAAGGTACAACTTAAGGCCCCTCCTGAAAATTCCCATAGGAATATGCCGAGTTTTGGAGAGGACACTGTCTCCTCCAAAGCAGCCACGCCGCGTTGAGCTATCAACTGCCTGCATCTGCACCTGCTGCGTGTGGCCTGCGAGGTAACTGCTGAACCAGCGGGTGTCAATGCCGTAGAGTGCAAGTTTTTGAAGAAGTTTTGAGTGTGGCACCACATCAAAGCATTTAGAAAAATCAAGCAAGACAAGAATCGAAATTTCACCTCTGTTCATAGCCCGAAGTGCCGTGTCAGTAATAACACTTAAAGCCGTTTCAGTCGAATGCTGTTTCCGGTATCCATGTTGTGCATCAGAAAGAAGCCTGTGATTTTCAAGATATTCTGTCAATTGTTTCTGAACAATACGTTCTACTAAATGATTAGTCCAAAGCTCAAATGATTAGAGCCCGCAAGGCATATGAGAGGAGGGCACACAGCCCTACTCGATCCGCACTTCGGGCAGCAAAAGAACACTTTCGAAACACGTGCAAGCGGGTTCAAAAGGACAGTTTCAACTCTTTTGCCTCCAAATTCAACCGCTTCACTCCCACCACCCAAGTTTGGAAAACCATTAGAGCTTTCTCTGCGAGGCGACCACCCGTGGACCTTTCCCCAGCTAGAAATAGCTGGCCAACCCATCACCGAACCTAAGGAAGTCATGGATAAATTTGCTGATCATTACGCCAGTGTCGCAGCTAATAACTCATACAGCCAGCGCTCCAAAGACCAGGCAGAATGGTGCAAAAAGCACACATTCATCAATTATGGTAATCAAGAGTATTATAATGTACCATTTACAATGACCGAGCTAAATTACGCCATTAGCAAGTGTGGAAACACTGCAGTGGGCCCTGACGAAATTCACTACTCTTTCTTCAGGCACCTCAGCCAAACAGCACTAAAGTACCTGCTTTCGGCCATTAACAACATGTTTCTTAGCGACTCTTTCCCCACATCGTGGCGAGATATTATCATCCCCCTTCCAAAACCTGGCAAAGAAAAAACAGACCCAAAAGGTTATCGCCCAATTTCGCTTACTAGCTGTGCTAGCAAGCTTGTCGAGCCATGGTAAACGTTAGACTTCACGAGATCCTCGAAAAGAAGCTTGATGCTATGCAATCAGGCTTCCGGCGCGGCGAGCCACCACGACAATTTGGTGAAACTAGTCAGTGACATCCAAAATGGCTTTTACAAAAAGCAAGTAACAATAGCTGCATTCTTAGACATTAAATCGGCGTTCGATCGCGTACAAAAGACGCCCTTTGTTTAAATTAAACAAGCTAGGAATTCGTAGCCACCTTGCAAAATTCATTGAAAACTTTCTCAAGGACCGAAAATTTAAAGTCCGTTGTGGCACCACATTCTCCTACCTGGCAACCCAGGACCAAGGCACACCCCAGGGTAGCGTTCTGTCCCCCACCCTCTTCTTAGTAATGATCAATGATCTCTTCGCCAAAAAGCTACCGCCTGGAATAAATTACTCCCTTTGCGGACGATGTCGCCATTTGGAAAACCTTGCAATCGATACCAGGCGGTATAACGAACAGAATTCCAACACGCAACTACGCAGTTGCAGGACAGCTTAAACGACATCGATAATTGGTGTAGCTTAATGGGTCTATCACTCGGCGGAAAAATCATCAGTCGTTGTCTTTGCCAGAGCGCATTCCAGACACGACCCTCCACGGCTCCAAATCTCGGGTAAACCTATTGAATGCACCAATAGCTTCAAATTCTTGGGCGTCACCTAGATTCCCGATTGAGTTTCAATGAGCACATCACAAAGTCGTCTCTAGCTGTCAAAAGCGAGTCAACATTCTCCGCATGCTCGGCGGACAGAGTATGGCGGGGATCGAAAGACCCTGCTTATGCTCTACAAGTCCCTGATTCGGTCCATTCTCGAATATAATTCGTTCGTTTTTGACTCGACGAACAAGACCAATAAATTAAAGCTAGAGCGAGTCCAAAACGCCAGTATCCGGGCAGCCACAGGCGCGCTCGGAGAATCCCCCATCACCAGCCTGCTAACTGATAGCGGGCTGTGCCCTCTACAGACAAGACGCGACGCCCAGCTTATCTCTTACTACATTAAGGTTCAATCCACCGAAAATCACCCGGCAAAACAATGTTTTGCCCATCCCAGACGAGCAAATAAAGCCACTCTACAGAAGTGGCCCCCATTTAACACAGAGAGCGAAAACCCTGGAAAGCCTAAATCTTGCACTGCCAGCGACAATAGGCAAACCCCCACTCTCCCGCTTCTGGACTCGAAAAGAGCCCAAAGTGGAATTTCTTTTCACTTCCCGTAAAACGGACTTCTCAGAGGAAGAAGTCTCCCAAAAATTCCTAGAGTTCCGATCTTGTTACACGGAAAAGACCTTTATATTTACAGACGGCTCCAAAATAGGCGAAAAAAGTAGGCCTCGGCATCTGGGGCAAAACATTTGCCTTCAGAAAAGACTTCCGGACAACTGCTCCATCTTCACAGCCGAGGCTGTTGCCATCCTAAATGCATTAGCCATAATCAGAACCCAAAATATCAACTCAGCCGTCATCTGTTCAGACTCTAAATCTGTCCTGCAGGCCATCAGTAACGTAGTCAACCCCAACCACCACGTTATAGCAGATATTCAGAAAGGTATCGATGATACCCCTGATGTCTCTTTTCGATCCCGGGCCACTGCAAAATTCAAGGAAATGAGAAGGCCGATGAGCAGGCAAAAAGTCCCTAGAACTTAGAGAGATTGTACCCTTAAAGTGGTCTGGAGACGATAGCAAAGCTCTCCTCCAGGACACCATCCGGAAGCAAATTCAACATAACTGGACCACAAACCATAGCGCCCACCTATTTTATATCAAGCCTAACATCGGCTACTGGCCCAGTTCCAACCAAAAGAGTCGCCGGCGCGAGGTTATTCTAACCAGACTCAGAAATGGACACACAAAATTAAATGCCTATTGGAACGCGGGTACCTGTGGTACCTGCGACGCAATGGAGAATCCCCATCACATTCTCATCGATTGTCCCCAGCACAATACCCATCGGCAACCCATGCTAGATTACTGCCGAATCCAAAACATCCCTGCAGACCTAAAAACTCTGCTCGGTAACGACCATCCTGAACTTCTCGAAAAAAGTCTTTACATTTCTAAAGGATTCTGGGCTAGAGAAGTTTCTATAAATCACTCCTCCCAGTATATATGATGAGGGTGCATGGTGCACCCCAAAGTAGGACTTGCCCATTTTCTAACCTTAGCTGATCCATGCGAAATTTAAGCAATAGTTTTGTAACCTTTAAACGGTTCGTTGTAGGCTAAGGATAGGTTATATGTTAGGCTAACTTTGAAATCAGGTTAGGTTAGATAGGTTAGATTTCTTCACCGCAGTGATACCTTTCACTGCGGGTCTATACTAACCACAACTATACTCTTACTAACAATCTATCTATCCTCTCACACTTCTTTCTCTGCGCGGCGGCTGCCCAGCCGAAGAGGGGAGCTGCAACTTCACCTCCGGGTTGCAGGGTAAATCGCGGCACCCTGGCCAGGTGTTTAGCGCACTTTCTAAAATACGAAATTATTGAGTTAACGGAGGCTTTCGAGTAACGTATACAAGCGGACATCAATAGCTGACACACAAAATTCTAAATTCTAAATTCCAAATTCCAAATTCCAAATTCTAAATTTCAAACTCTAAATTTATAAGGTCTTCAACCACAGAAATAACCTTCGCACTCTGCGGGTCTAAACTTATTAAAAGACCTCCCTTGGCATGGCTATGCCATTGCCACGACCATCCACTTGCAAGCTAAAACATCTTGCAACCCATTACTTGAAATAACTCCCATTGCTTTAACAGACTAACGTAGCTTACCCTCACACTAAATTCTAAAATTCTCCCACACTCCTTTAGAGGCGGGCAAAGGTGCTATGCACAGAACGCCTAATAAAAAACCATAATCATCATCATCACGTTCTACTAATTTAGTAATGGCCGGTAATATAGAGATGGGTCTTGTATCCGCTGGTCCAGCAGTCGTCCTACCCTTGGGTATGGGTGTAACTAAGGCATGTTTCCACGAAGCAGGCACAGAGGCAGAAGTTAAACTGGAGTTGATGACATCCAAAAGTGGAAAGCCTAAACCAAAAAGAACTTTTGAAGGAAATGAACACTGATTCCATCTAATCCGGTAGATTTCGAAGCCTGCATAGTGGCGAGATTTATACAGAGAGTGTCTAGGTCGATAGGGCGAACCTTGAAGGAGCATGTCAAAACACGTGGCAGTAAAGGTGGGTACGACCGCTGAGGGAGCTGGCACACTGTCCGCAGTGTTTTGTCCTATTGTTGCATAATAATCGTTCAATGCATCGGGCGAGATATTCGGTACAGTACACTGCTGCTGTTTGCGGCCTATCACCGGCTGCAGCACGCGCCACAGTCCACCCGGCCTCCTCTGCCTAATTTCACCGGCGTACAATGACACACAGTCGCGGCGGATGGCGGCCCGGCACAGTCGGTTGACACGAGCATATTCCCCGCGATCTCCAGCATTCAGTGCAGTACGGCGGCCCCGTAGCAAGTCCTGTGTTTCAACAGAAACAGATGAAACTCTCCGCTGGTGGGGATTAACAGGCCGAAGTGGTGCAACGTTGTTAAGGTGATGTATAAATGCATGCCGAAAAGCATGCCACTTATCAGAGGTGGACTGCAGAGTCGCGGACGCACGACCAATCGGCGTTGTATAGCTGTTGATTGAAAGAGTCGAAATCAATCCTATGGATGGCACGCCTGTAAGAGCGGGTTTGTTGCGGTGGTGTGCGGGTTTCATGAGACAAAATGATGCGTGTGAAGTCATGGGGGTGCCGTAATGACATCGAGTAACACCCGCCCGCTTTACAAGGTCGGGTCGGTTAGTTGCGACAATATCTAATAAACTTGACGCGGGACGATACGTAACATGTGTACAGTTGGTAACATGAAGACCATACAAAGATAGAACTCTCGAGATGTGATGACTACTTTCAGTTGGAGTTTTCAATATACAGCGGTTGAAGTCACCAGCAATTACGAGAGTAGAGCGAGGGTGGTCAGCCAGCATAACCTGTATCTGTGCTTCCAGGTCATCAAAATCAGCTCTAAGCTGACGACTGGTAGAATTTGGCACTCTATACACAGAAGCAATCAATACTTTCGTGCGTTTATCTAACTGCACTGAGACCCATATAATTTCCAAATTTGAATCAACAATACCAGTTTCCGGCTTTGAAAGAAGTTCGCACCTGAGATTGTTCCGCACAAGCACCGCAACTCCTCCTTTGCCTTTCGGCAGGTTCAGTGTATCAGGTCTGTCGGCTCGAAAAAGTTTGTATCCACTCACAGTTAGTAGTCGGTCGGGAATGCTTGCTTGAAGCCATGTCTCACAGAGTGCCAAAACATCGAATCCGTAAGTTGCGTCGATGTCTACACGTAGATCCGGTAATTTGGGCTTGAGAGACTGTACGTTGAGGTGTCCAAAGATGAGACACTCAGCCCCAGCATCCCCGTGTCTGCTCCAGTTGACGCCGCCGCGCCTCCCTCTACGCCTGTGTGCGCCTCTGCCGCCCTGTCCAGCTCCGGCCGGAGCATTCACACGATCAGCTGATCTCGGGGATGCGCGCGACCTTGCTGGGTCGGGCTGGCTGCGGTCAAGGTCACCGGCTGCGGCCAAGGGACGCGCCCTATGCTGATTCCAGGCGGCGGCTGGGCGAGAAACTTGAAGCAGAGTGCTGGTAGCGTGAAGCATCAAGAGGGAAACTATTAGTATTTCAATGGGCCTCATGTTCCGAAAATTGTTCATCACCGTAATAAAGCCAAATCACTGACAGATAATCAATGTTACTCAGCAAAGCCAAATCTTCCCTAAGCCATACGGGCTGGCATTCTCTCACCTCATCGACTGGATCGACGCTCCCTGAAACGGTCACGGCTCCCCTGAAAGGTCAATGGTGCCTCCTGAAATGTCGCTTCCTCTCCCAGGATGTGATAATCACTGCCCCCCACGATAAGAATGGCGACCACCTGATAGGTTTTTCCTCCTAAAAGTTTTCCCCCTGGTCTGGATGGCACCATTCGGACCATGCATAAGGTAGGTCTGGTGGCTCCTGATTAAGCACCACCTGGATACATGAGGTACCACCTGATAGGTCTGCATCCCCCCTCGATCGGAAACCCTGCATCCGCCTGTACATGCCTTCGTGATGCGTATTCCTAAAACTAGTGATCAGGGGCGGACGCAGACCCGAGTTTTGGTGGGCAAACCCATGGCTGCCTCTCCTTCTGGGGGGGAATGGGACGTGTGATTTGAGTGCTCCACAGACCACCTAGTATAAGCTACCTCTCCAAGTACATAATCGCTGTCCTGGGGGGTGAAGATTTAATTGTTCGACAGACCTAGTGTAAGAAACTTTTGTCAAAAATTTCTCCAGCCTTTGGAAAAGATAGTTCACCTCTTCCAGCGCCTTGGCAGGGGGGCATGGCCAGAATGGCCCGCCCCCTATGCTACTGATTAGTGTTGATTTGTAAGAGCAGCACCTTCAGCTCTGCCTGTGATCCTTTTTCTTCAGTTCCGGGGTGTCGGTCCCGCCGTTCAGCTACAGTGGCTATCTGGCCTCCCTCGAGTTCAAGGACAGGTCGGAGCAACTGATGAGTGCCGGCCAACAAACACCCGGAGTGCCCGGAGTGGCCGGAGTGCCTGCCAGATCGGAGCAGGCTTCAGAACTTCCTCAGGAGAAGCCGAGTCTGCTGTGTGAGTTTTGGTTGTTGTTTCTGATATACGTTTGACATTTATTTCCATAGATTGAGCGCATTATCTGATGATCAGCAGTCTTCTCAAGTTCTATGTCCGCATGTGTGGTTGTTTTTCCACCATCCTAGTTTGCCTTACACCATCTAAGAATTTATCTACGACGAAAAAATCGCAGCTTTATTTGTTTGTTTGTCAAATTGATGCCACCACATCTCATCAGGCCTACATGCCTCCAAAAATAACCGAACTTCTTATATTCGTGATGGATAACATGTAAAAATGTATATAAACTACTTTGACTTACATTGATGGGTTCACACCCATCTAGGTTAGCAGTTCCAACTCCTCGTGCCTATTTTAAATTGAGTGTCCCCTCTCACCTCAGTGAACGAGGCCTCGGCTGACGACGTCTCCGGCTGTAGCTACGTCTTCAGTGGACACAGGAGAAGAAGCGGCTTCTTCAGCACCTCCAGAGCCTGCAACCTCACCTTTCAGGGTCGTCCCAGCGACGTTATTGTCCTGTCCCTACTCAACTACAGACTTAGGTAAGAGGATAGGGAAACTTTTTGCCGGTACATTCTCTCTCTCTCCCTCTCTCTCTCTCTCTCTCTCTCTCTCTCTCTCTCTCTCTCTCTCTCTCTCTCTCTCTCTCTCTCTCTCTCTCTCTCTCTCTCGTGTGTGGTGATGCGATAACTAAATTCTGACGTTAGTCTTCTGGAAATGACCCAAAGCCCCAGAAATATGACGCTGTTTGTATTGCATTTAAGACTGGGAATTCGGTTGTTGACTCTAGTACAGATCGCGTTGTGTAGTTTGACCTTAAAGATACCCTCACTATTTTGCTGGACCGAAATAAGGGTACGTTTGTCTGCTGAATATTTGTAATGCAAGATTGAGGGTGTACATACATTATGTGATTATATTGATGACTTAAGCTAAACTCAGAGTCAGAGACTTAACTTAGAGTTGACGCTAACACCCGATCAACAAAAATGTGTGCTAGATAAAATTCCCGAACCGAAAATATTTATCGATCCCGCATATCAATGCTGTGGAGTTCTTTTTAAACGGGGCTTAAAATGACGCTATGGGAAATGTCACTGCCATAAAAAGATGATTAAAATCTTACGACGAAAACAAAGACTAGGCTGGAAAATTACCTCATTTAGCACCCACTGCCTGAATGGGCTGAAAACTGAAAACTGACGGCTAAAAAACTTCGTCACTGCCTTTTCTTTACCCATTGAACCCTTTATCTCTAGCTTTACAGCCCCATACTCGCCCCCTCCCCTTCCAGGTTTACTTTACCGGCTTTGGCTGGTATATTCGTTGTTTTGTTTCATGCACTAATGAACGTTTTATAAAGGTTTATTTTACAGCTTGGTCTTTTAGCGTTTGTTTTAGTGCCGGATTTAGTGGTATTTGTCATTGCTTTCAGTTTTTAATCTTTTCTATATTGTATGATATTGGCGTTCGAGAGGGCGTCGCCGCATGCTCATTTTTAAAATAAGTACTTGGTCTTTCTGATGAGGTCTTAGGTTTTTTGGGTTCCTTTAGTGATCGTTGAATTTTTGAGTATTTACAGTTAAGTGGGAGGCAGTCAGATCAGGTTGCATCGTAAATTTAGCCTCCTTAACCAGGTTTTAATATATATTTCTTCTTCTTTTATGCGAGCCTCACTTTTTTCTTTTAACTCCATTTTTAGATCAATAGGTTACAAGGTTTAGATGGTACCCTGTCTACAGCATGCTCTCCAACAACTGGAAGCTTCTTTACAGCAATCAATGGAGCTGCAAAGTAATTTTTACTCTGCAATTTTTCCCGGAGTGGCATTGGTACTTTCCCGAGGGGGGGTGGGTACCCGCCCCCTCCCCCCGGGTTTTTCGGAGATAGCAAAAAACGGCGGCACGTAGCGCCGCGTACTTGGCATACCTTTTCTCTCATTATTTATACAACTTTGGTCAAAATTTTAAGGTTAGGTCATCTCAGGTCAGGTCACCAGTACAGGTCAAGTGATCTGACCTCAAAGTTTAGGATAGCATAAGTGGGAACAGGGTGACTTATTCAATTGAAACTCATATCACATAATGGGCCTACCGAGTTTTCTTAAGTATTTTCCGGTATTTTTTATATCGATGACCTAAGGTCAGTTACGAGCCATGACCTCTCCATTGGAAATACATGGGAAAAATAGTTTTAACCGAATAACTTAGTAACGGTTAGTGATGGCGCGTTTATTTTGATTGCATTATATTCGCCTTGTCGTTGCTATTCTAGTGATAGGCATTTTATCTAATGTGACCTTGACCTGACCTCAGGTCAGGTCAAATCCTTGATTTGACCTAGCAAGGTCATATTATACATCACTTCGATTTGGCTTGTTGCAAGGATTCATATGGTTGAAATCTTTTTCTCTATCTTTACTTGTTCAGATGTAATAACCAAAAAACCTTAATTTACATGTTATCCCTATGACGGCATGTTTTGACCTCTAGTGACTTTGAATGTGACCTGAAAAAATGGTTCAAGTATTTTCTATGGAGAAGTGAATGGGCTATCCAACGCCGTTTACCGTTTTTCGCTACCTAGCGTGGTTCTCGAGATCTTAGGGGGGACGGGTCGGGTACCCGCCCCCCCCCGTCAAAGCGAAGGTGGCTCAGACCCTCGTCAATGCGCGTGTTAATGTTGTTTGAGTTAGGTTTAATACGTGCACTGGAGAGGGCCTCGGTGGCTCCCCAATATATTTTCTAAAGTGACCGGGGAACCGTTGGCACCCAATAATCATTACTTGGCTACATTTGAGAGAATTTGATGGAACGTCGGATAGTTAAAACAATCAGCCGATTTTTTGCAAGTTATAGGCTTTCAAAGTCAGACCTAAATTTCTAAGGTTACCACAATCGCACTGTTGCACCAGTTCGGTCGCATTGGAGACCGAGTGGCGGCGTCATAACACATCATAAACGAGATATATCAAGGTGGCCTCACGTGAAGATCAAGACAAAAGTCAAAGGTCACGTCTTAAGGTTATATCAATATTTTCAGAGCCATTGACCGCAGTGCATTCGGCCAAATGGCGTTAATAAAAATCATTGTTGGAGCTTAACGACGCACCAGATGCTAGGGTTATGACGCGTTGTCAGCTCTCACCCTGTTGAGAGGGATTCAGTGGATGAGATCAACTTATTCAGAGGCTCCGCCGGTACTTCAACCCGGGACTGGAAACTTACGAGATTTTGATGATATCCACCTTGCCACCCATCCTCCCGGTCAAATGGCGTCACCGTGCATAGCGTATATTATGCTATGAAGTCATAGTTAAGGTAGCTCTATTAAGCTCTTTATGCTCGTAAGTTAAGCTCTTAGCCTCTTTTTCTGTCCCGTGCGTGCCTTTTCCGACCTTTCATCCCGGCAACACCTGAGCACTTCTCATACCCACCACCGCCTGGGTGGTCCCATTGGACGCCCTCCCCGTTACGATCTCGGAAACTGGTAGTGTACTAGGAATAATTCAAACGGTGCTGAAAGCCCGTTATACCTTCTTCTACTTTTGAGCTAAGTTTGAACCACATCCGCTGACCAGCAACATCACAGCGGCTCAAAATGAGCAAAAATTAGGCCCATTCATGAAGTCCCGTATAACTCGGCAGAGATTAGGCTTAGAACAAAGCTGTCTTTTTGCTTTTCTCTGAATACATGTGTTACGTTCTCAAATACATTCATGTGTTCGTCTTCACCCAAGGACTCGAATGCTATGCGGCATGACCTTGGAAGTTCATGTTGTGACCCTAAACTGACTCTAGCCTTAGGTCAAGGTTAAATTATTACCTTTTAATGTAACTTTCACATCATTCCAGTCTTCGGATCACGTTTATCACCATGATCCCGCGTATGTGACTGTATCGTGTTTCGTTCAAAAGTAGTAGACACAAACAATTTCGAGAACTAAAGATCACTGGAGGTAATCAAAGCACATCTTCGATGATCTTTTTTTTGCCCGACTTGGAAAAGATGGCAGCATATAGCTTTGTAATTTCAAGTGCTTTCGATTGATGCTTAGAAGCTTGTTCTAGCTCTTCTAGAAGTCGGGCAAAGACGCTTCGGTTTTGACAGCTTCATTTAAGGAAGAACCACATCGCCGCACATGGGCTTAGAAATGATGACAACATAACTCGTTGACCTGAACTGATGCCAATCTTCCGCCCATAAGATTTCTAGTTGATCACCCAGGAGGCATGCCATGCGACGAGCCTGTCATTTAAATCAGTTCCGAAGCACTTGTGAAAAAATCTAGGAGGGGTCTAATCGGACCCCAGACGTTGAAGGGTTAACGTCCTCTTTGTAGGCTTGCAGAGCATTCCAAAAGACTTATTAATGATACCTCACCTACAGCGGGCCTTATAAAATCAAAATTTATTACATCACATCCGACACATACAAATAACATTGAAAAGAGCATAAGTTCAATAAAAGTACTAAGCGCGCGCCTGCAGAACGTAGGTAGATACAGGTCATAGGAACATGCCATAAGTTACTGAAAATCATAAGAGGGGCACCATCATCCAGTCCCTCACACGCATCCTCCCCTCCCCTCCCCCATCCAGTATATTTCTCTTCCAGGCCTGCCACTTCCCATCCCACAGAGAGGAAAGAAAACGTTGACAGGCAAAACAGAGGTGGCTGGACTGGACTGGGAGGGTTTTTAGGCCGGTTTCAGTTACTCGGCTCTCAACACGCTCGGGTTTTGTGGAGTCGCATTTCTTGTTGTTATGCCGTGTCAGGAGCGCCGTGTATATTTGCCTAATGGGGGTGGTGTCAGCGTCGTTTCCCAAAACTAATCTGGCCACTGTAACCCGATCGCTTTCGGATAGTGGCTGCATACCGGGCATCTGCTATCTCCAGTTTTGATGTTGCCACGATTTCACGAAATTTGCTCGTAAGTGGTGAGTTAACCGGCTGATAACGCGAAATCCCCCAGTTCCCCACAGCTCAGATATACTCCCCGCGCACATACCTAGACTCGTTGATAAGACGGCGCTGCTGGAAATGCTGTTATCTTCTGGAAATTAGTTCCGGATATGGAGCTGTGGGGATACGCTGGGACGTGGCATAGAGTGCGCTGAGCTAATCTTGATGAACTTGCTTCCGTTCCAGGATCAGGAGGAATTAAGTTTGGGTACTTAGAAGTGAATGGTCAGTTTTCGTCCGTGCAATTCCGCGGATGTGTTTAAAATAGAGCATTGCTCCAAGGTCTGCCGTCCTGAATTTGTCTACGAGGTTCTCCCCCAAAGTTTCAAAGAGAAAGCGACCACCAATGCAATTATTTTCATGATCATTGTTAAGGTCTCGGACAGTTTCTCCCAGCAATTCTAGGTCTGCCATGGAGCGTAACCTACCTGTCTAAATAATTGTATTACAACATAGATGTACTAGCCTTCATCAATATAATGTGGTCATATTCACCCTTACAGATAAGAGCTCCCCCGATCATCACGTGCAAAAATCCAGAAAGTACCTCCCTCCATTGTCTGTGCCCGATGGTCGATGTTGCGTGTGTCGATGACATCGGTGAGCCTGCTGAGTGCTGATCGTCTGGGCGGCCTCTCCGGAGCTTGATGTATGAGCTCGCAACAAAGCACCTCCAGAAAAACAGCGCCCCCGATGCGATTCGCACGTAATCATTCTTCAGCCGATGCAGGGGTGCTCTGAAAAGTTCATTTTCCTAATGGTGGCAGTCATCAACAAGTGAAGATAAATTAGCCAGAGCTGTGGACGAGAAAAATAGAAAAGAGATGGAAGATAATATTCATAAACTGATCTGAATTAGCTTGTTTTCCCCAGAAACAACGCTGAGACGATGCACAGCAGCATGTTTTATTGTTGGTCTATGTTTTATTGTTGAACAGGCCATATTTTTGTTGCAGTTGTTGAGGGAGCATTCCCACTTGAAAAATCAACATTTAGCAGGGAGATAACATTTCTTTATAGAACATTAGCCGCGAACTAAACTCTACGTCTATCTGTTTTGTTTTGTTTTTTAGTAATTTTTCTTCAAGCACCGGTAATCAACGATAGTTTATCGAAGATGCACATCGATTATAAAGCCTTACCTTGAACATCATCCCTTGAGGGTTCGTAATAAAGTATTGTCTCGTCTAGGATCTCCCTCAGAGAGAGAGAGAGAGAGAGAGAGAGAGAGAGAGAGAGAGAGAGAGAGAGAGAGAGAGAGAGAGAGAGAGCAGGTAAAGGAAGAAGTAGAGGAGATTTCAGCTTTCCATTTTGTGTCTAAGCTCAGGTACTCTACACAAAAAAGATGTTAAAACAATATTCACACACGTTTAACACGCGCATTGACGGGGGTCTGAGCTACCTTCGGATTGACGAGGGGGCGGGTACCCGCCCTCCCCTAAGATCTCGAGAACCACGGTAGGTAGCAAAAAACAGTAAACGGCGTTGGGTAGCCCATCCGCTTCTCCATCGAAAATATTTAAACCATTTTTTGTCAGGTCACATTTAAGGTCACCAGAGGTAAAAAACATGCCGTCACATGTCGTCATAGGGATAACATGTAAATTAAGTTTTTCGGCCATTACGTCTGAACAAGTAAAGATAGAGCAAAACGACTTGAACTCTATGAATCCTCGCAGCAAGCCGAATCGAATGATATATGATTTGACCTTGCTAGGTCAAATCAAAGATTTGACCTGACCTGAGGTCAGGTCAGGGTCAAATTATATAAAATGCATATCATTAGAACCGCAAAGCCAAGGCGAGTCTCATGAAGCTAAAATAAACGCTTTATCACCATCTGTTACTGAGTTATTCAGTAAAAACCATATTTCCCATGTATTACCAATGGAGAGGTCATGCTTCGTACCTGACCTTAGGTCATCGATATCAAAAATACCGGAACATATTTTAGAGAACTCGGTGAGTCCATTATGTGATATGAGTTTCAATTGGATAAGTTCACCCTGCTCCGACGTATGCTATCTTAAACTTTTTTTGAGGTTGGGTCACTTGACCTGTACTGGTAACCTGACCTGAGATGACCTATCCTTAAAATTTTCACAGAAGCTGCAAAAATGATGAAGGAAAAGGTATACCAAGTACGGCGGTGCTGCGCGTCGCCGTTTTTCTGCTGTCTCCGAAAAACTCGGGGGGGGTACCCGCCCCCGTCAATGCGCGTGTTAAAGTATTGTTTCCAGGTAGATAAAAGAAAATATCGAGGATAAATACGACACTTAAGAGCTGAATAATAACAGCTGCTCCGGCTTGCCTTTGTTCCTGGCCATGACTGAAAATGTTCCGGTTTAATGACACTGCCAATGGTATACAGCGTCACCAACTCCACCCGGTTGGGAGGGCTGTTAGGAACCAGATCAAAATATTCAGAGGACTCGCCAGGCCTTGAAACCGGGACCTGGGAAGCTGGTGTTCTGTCGCTGAGCTACGCGTCCCATAGATAGGAGAAAGTAAGCGCATGGAATACATGGCGCATCTCCCTAAAGTTCTGGCTTGTTTGCAGAACGTTACAATGAAATATTAACATAATTTGCCCATATGTGTTGTATTGCTAAACGTTTCATTAAACATTATATAATTTTAAAATCTTGAAACTGAACTAACCAAGAATACAGAATCATTATTGTTGTTATCTTGAGTCACTCCATCTAACCTAGAGTATCATATATGCCATTCCACGGTGCGGGTTGATCGGGTACAGCACAAATTTCTATCTGGCTAAATCATCATGTTACCACACATTGCGTTTCCTTTCTACGAATCTCTTCAACATGGCGTCATTTCGCTTTCTTCTCGTAGATTGCCACGACTGCTCTTCTAGGTCTATTTTCGAACAAAATTAGGTCATCAAAGTTGCTGAAAATCATGCATGTGCCATCCGATCAACTCGCAGCTGCTTCTTTCGCTGAGCGCCGCGGTCGTGTCAGCACCGTCAATAACGGCTTCCCAGCGTATACCGAGGGAGTTATGCATTTCGCGGCGGGGAAATGCAGATTTTTCAACGACTCTTATCGATTTTAGAAAACATGTTCTGCAAATTCGCACTTAATTTTATTACCGTCACTTTCATCGGTTTATCATCAGCGCATCTTCATCACTCACATTTTGTTGTTTTACCGCTTTTACATGTGTTTCACTGTGTCATAGTTTTCCTTTTATTTACATCGACTTCGCCTGTTAATGGATCATTTCGTTGGCGATTTCTAAAAATAAATAAATAAATAAATATATATTCAGTAGCGCAATAGTCAGAACCGAATTGGCTAACACTTCATAGGTTGTAAACCTGATGGTGTAAGCCTCGAGATACTGCAGCATTTTGCTGGAAGGGGCAAGGGTTTCCGAACTACGACATGAACAACACGACTCTGTTCATCGATCGACCGTCGCACTATGGTGGTTTGCGCTATTTTCAGAGGCAGTAACTGTGCTGGCGAGCTAGAGGTAATTCAGGAGGACATCAGTCCAATTGGAGAGGCCAGATTTCATCAGTGCAGCCCCCGCCTCCAAAACCGTACGAGACCCAATTGGCAGGTAAGACATGTGCGGTATATGTTTTTTTCTGGGGGTTTTCGGATCTAGTTCTCTTAACAACCTGACCTGTCGCTGGGGCTTCAAGCTCTTGGCAGCTGACGCTAACACAATGCATGGTACAGGCTGATCTAACAAAACCCACCACTCCTTCCTCTCAGAGTAACCTATATCGTTTTCTGGAAATTGGTGAGCGCAAGGCAATAAACAACTCATAATCAGGTGTATCTTATCTTCAGAGCGACATTAATCAGTCTATATGGACCAAGGAATAAGCCGACACTATGTGCTTGTCCAGCCCGACGCAGAAATGAATATAGTTTCTCTATCTTTAGATCCACCAGTGCCGAGCAATTCTGGTCCACCACCAACAAGGTGGTGGTTGGCTTCCGACCTCACGCTCAAGACACCGGTCACGATTTCGTCGAAGGAGCCTACGTCTTTCATAATGGTGACCTACTGCAGCCATCAATGGGTGCTTTTAAAGTATTTCAAATCAAGAATATTTTAGTTGACAAGATGTTTAATAGCCTGTCTCTTCGAATACTGGATGCGAAATGGATGGGATTTTAAATTCAGGCACAGCCCCTTCATCAAATCAGCATAATGCAATAGATGAAATCACAAATTCTTGGGTCATAGTGTAGCAAGACCTCAAATTGGGTTTCATACAAAAACCTTTTTAATCCCAGTGTATTAGATCCATTTTGCATCCAGGATTCGAGGACGCAGGCCATTCAATGTCTTGTCTACTTAAAGTCATGCTCATCGCCTCAGCACTCCGAAATATATCAAGAATTTACTATGTTAATTCTTTTTGCTCAGGGGATCACGAAATGTATATCTCAATTGGGAGATATGAGGAATTTTTATGTTGTTTTGGGGCTAAGAATGAGGTTTCGAACGATTACAGAGGGAACCAATGAAAAAGTGGTCGATCGTGTCTGAAATTATTTTGCTGAGTTGTTTGAATGTATGTTTAAATTGCGTTCCAGAGGTGATCATCATAGAACCTAAATCAAAAGGCACTCCCTATGTCATAAATATTCTACTAGAACAACACCATACACAATTTCGCATATAGTTTCGATTTACCAAGTCCTTTAAGGCTACGTTCCATATTTTTCCAGCTGCCAATGAAGGTCAGCTGAACAGTGACCCACGTCGTCTGTGCCACGCTGAAACTGACTCCGAGACCAGCGCACATGCAGGTCACGTGACCTTCCCGGAAGGCGTCCCGCTGTTGTGGGACTGGGAAGGACCTCTTCACTGCCGGCACACGTTCAAAGTCAAACATCAAAGTCTTAAACTGGAGGTGAGTGGGAGAGGTCGTAGTGTGGCTGAGGCAACGTGATCATTGTGCTAGTCTTGAGATTGTGCGGTCTGAGCTTAGTGTACACTGAAAGACTGTTTAGAACCAACAGGGTTCTCGAAGAGTCGCGTGCGTTCTTGCATTCTCTTTGTTTAAAGACAGCACTTGTTGAGGACTGTTTGAGTGCTTTGTAGTTGAGCTCTAAAAGTTATTTGGTTCTAGTCTCTTGGGCAATATTGAAAACCTCAAAGGATTTCTTCAAAGTTACTATTGTTTACTAAAAAGGCAGCTCTTTTTGCGAATCCTGTGAGTTATTCTTCACCAAGCCTTTAAAAGTCCTCAAGAATGTGTTTCTTCTTCTTTGTCAGGACGAAAAAGTCTGAAGCTGAGGTCCACCAATATCTTTTAATGTGTGCCATGTGGCGTAACAATGCAAACGGGATCATCACAGGGGCTATGAGTGGGGGTGGCACTGGCGGCTCATAAGCAATATTTTTAAACGATTAAACGCCACGCTCAGACATTCTGCATGTTACGATCGCTTTCTTACAAAGCTGCTCCTCAACGCAGTTCATCTACATCAAAACGCGGAACCATTTGGTTGATCATGTAAGCCTCAGGTGGGGAGCGTTTAGCCCAATAACGGAAAATCGACCAAACGACAAAACCATGAACATCAGGCTTAGATCAAACTTCCTGCAGGGATTTTTATATTAGGTGTTGATTCACTCTGTAATGTTTTTAAGTTATCAATGTCGTTCATAATTATTGCTGTGTAATTTCCGATGATACTTTGGAACCATAGAAAATCCGTAAATTGAGTATTTTTATTTTTTGATATCACTGTATATTTCTAGTCTTGAAGTGTCGGCTTGGTCTGTTTTCCTTTTCTTTTTTCTGACTATGCAGAGGTAACAAGGTTTGATCTTGCCAGCGAAGTGGAGGGGAAGTCTCGGATTTAAGGTTTTAAAACTGAAGCTGTTAACTTTTAAGGTGAAAACAGCTCCATTCAGTTTAGTATTTTACCACAACCAGGCACATTTTCTACCCATTATGTGCGTTGGAGACCATCATGTTCTTCCTCAATAGACTCAAAAAGCTCTTTGAGTTTGGAGAAACCCTCTCGTCGTGGAGTAACTGTTGAGGAAAAACAGTTTGCAATATTGTGGCATTATTGTTTCATTGTTTCATTGTTCATTGTTGTATTATTTATTCATTGTTAGCAATGCTGGTATGATGGCCAATAATGAGTAAATGAATTAAACCGAAATATAAATCTAGAAACTACGGGCTCTCTGGAACAGCCATGAAATATTCATTCCTGAATTTGGTCTTCAGAACATTACCATGACCGCTGTACGCATGGACTCTGCAGCAGAGTCGCCCTCAGCTCGAATTAATGCGGTCATCGTACCGTGATAGATTGCCTTGGTTCTGGCGTTATGACGCTTATGAAAGATGTATATCGTTTAAAATGCATCTTTCGTAAGAAAAAGGCCTTTGTTCTTTCCCATCTGCGATATTGTATGTCTGTATTTGGAAACTGTTCTGAGAAAAATCATTACCAGCTTCAAAAAGTGATCAATTTTTGTGCGAGAATAGTTTCTGGGAGACGTAAATTCGACCACATATCGGATGTCCTGAAAGACCGCGGCTGAATTCCAAACAACTTCTGAATATCACTGCCTCACTCTATTCACAATATTGTCACGTCTAGAGAACCAGCCACCTTGCCTACCGTTTTCAGTGTAACTTAAACTTCCGGGCCGTGAAAACGACAGGATCGACTCCACTCCTCAAATACGTATGAGGCTGGTAGACGTCAGCTGATTTATCGGGGAGCCATCTGTAAACTCTCTTACCCGACATCACCGGTTTAGAGCACAAACATTTACAAGGGCATTGCGAGCCCATCTGAAGGTAGAGAGTGACTTTGCTTATGTTGATACGTTCGATCTCATGTTGAGCACTCTTTACTGCGATGATTTTCGCTTTATTTGTATGGTGTCAAATTGCTTATCTGTTTTACCTGAGCTTCCTAGTACATCACTTTCTTGGCTGTGTATGCTTGTATCATTGGTTTTGTGTGATTGAGTGTCTGATGGTGTGCTTGAAATCCTATTAATTCAACCGAGTGGTCTCCTGACGCTGGACTAAGAATACCATGGTATTTGTGGAGAATCAAAGATATCCAATAAATAAATAAATAAATAAATAAGTCCAGGTTCTAAATAAAGAGAGAGAGAGAGAGAGAGAGAGAGAGAGAGAGAGAGAGAGAGAGAGAGAGAGAGAGAGAGAGAGAGAGAGACGAGAGAGAGAGACAGAGAGAGAGAGACAGAGAGAGAGAGAGAGAGAGAGAGAGAGAGAGAGAGAGAGAGAGAGAGAGAGAGAGAGACAGAGAGACAGAGAGACCGAGAGACAGAGAGACAGAGAGAGAAATCTTTATTTCGACCCGCTAGGCTCTGGATTTATTGCTTTCTAAGGCAAATATGATCGCTTTAATGAAAACCATTAAAGCGCATTATAGCAGGCCTTGGTGGTTGTTAAAGTGCAGCTATTACAAGGAAGTGTCGAGCAGTGCCATTGTAAGGCAACAATCGGAACCACTTAGCCGCTCAATTAAGTCCCAGAAAGCTTTGCCAAAACAAGCATCAAAGTTGTGCAGTGTCGGAGCGGGCCCAACAGACTCCCTATTGTGAGCACATGAGCGAACAAGGCCTGGCCAGAGTGACAGAACGGCATTCAGGCAACCGAAAATAGGATCAACAAATTCGGGCAGGGACTTGATGTCGAAAATGTCGACGCGTTGGACATGCTGTTGTTTGGATAAAAAGGAGGCCACGTTGAGAGCGCCTTCAGCGTGGTGGTGCTGTCCTCTTCACACATCTTCGTGGTAAACACGCGTCTCGGCAGTCCAATATTAAAGCCATAAATTAGGCTTCACCCAGATGGAGGTTATAAGCCCCATTCGCCATGTTCGGTGGGAAGGGGGGGATAGAGAGACCCATCTCACTAAAAACTATGGTGAGGAATCACAATCGGAATCTCGACACGATTGCGATAGAAGTTACCTGGGCGTTTTTTTTCTTCGGGTCAATATAGGTGAGAAAAAAGTTGAAGTAAGGTACACTAGCACATGTTTGTTTATTTCAGGAATTAAAATAGTACAAAACATTTTCGTCGCTACTCGAAAGGACTTGAACTTATTTTTCACTAATATGACATTAAATTTTGAGTCAGGTCAAAAGCTGGGAAACTGTACTGAGGTGCTGCCCACTTCCGTTTTTCTGCCAAATAGGAAAACACTAGGGGTCAAAAAGAGCCTCCACCCAGGCGAGGGTTAACAGTATGATTATGGAAGCCCAAGTGCATTTCTGTATGCACTTTTTGGGGTTTTTAATATAACTCTTTTGGTCTTCTTGGTCTATTTTATCTCTATGTTTCGGTCACCAGGTCTGTATGTTCCGATGGTTTAATTCCTGGTTTGTAGCATAAACACAAACCTGACATTGTATTTGATTTTATTCAAGTTTGTAACATTTGTACTCCTCTCTCCAAGTCTCTCCTCCTAAAAAGTTAAGCACATGATAATAAATTCAAACAAAAAGTACATAAAAAGCCGGGAATATGCCCACGTTTCTCGCTTTCATACTCCGGACGCGTTGGCTTGGCTCTGATCTGTTATTACCATGCCCTACATCAAAGCCACCTGATTTCCATTCCATCAGCTTCCATTCCATCAGCTGGGAGATGAGGTGGGACTGACTGTAAGTCCCGGAAAATGTACCGACTAGTTTTAGCATGATTAGGTTATTTGACACCCACCCAAGTTCCCCGAAGACAAGGAGGTGTTGGTTAAAGCTCGCAATTATTACAGGTCTAGTTATACGTTTTTTAACCGGGCCCTGTCGACAGCGATATTTTGTCTTCCTCTCTCAAATTTCACAAGAATATCTGATGCCTGTGGGGACTCCCAGAGGTAATACCCTGGGTATCTGTTCACCCATTATCACACAGCGGTACCAGAGAGGGGGACAATTAACCCGTAAGATTTTTCAGACAGCCTGAAAATGAAGGTGTACAACGTTGCTGCACTTGCTTTATCTGTTACCTGTTTCTTACAGCTGACGAAATTGTGTATTCTGGTCATTCAGGTCAGGTCAACAGTTGAGGTCAAGTGGCCGAACCAAAAATGTGTAGAGGTGCAGCAATAAGAGCAGACTTAATATATATGTTACAGGGAGAGTGCGAAATCCGGGAGTTCGCGAACTCCCTAGGGATTTCGCGAAATCACTGGCCAGCCAGGAGTTCGCGAAATCCCTAGGGAGTTCAGCGAAATCCCTGGTGACCAGGGAGTTCGCGAAATCCCTGGACTTAGAAGTCAGGGAGTTCGCGAAATCCCGGATAAACACTCAGGAGTTCGCGAATTCCCTGACATTTATTCAGCTCAAGGATGACTAGCTAGGATTGCGGACTATTGTTCTTATAATTTATTTCAAACAGTAACCGGACATTTTCCGTAAAATCACGTATAAGGGAGGTTTTAAGCTAAATATTAGGAAGGTTTTAAGCTAAATATAAGGAAGGTCATAATTGTATTGTTGAGGTCGTAGCGATACATTTATCGAGTTTCGCTTATCAATATTGTACTGCAATGTAAAAGTTCAGTTGCTGCTGATTGCAAATGTGGATCACGGGAGAGAAAGACACTGGCCCCTGGCGGTTCCAAAATGCCCTGGTCCACTCCTGAAATTTGGTTCCCACACACTCCCCACAGAATACACCTTCTCCTTCACTGTGATTTGGTACTTGGTTATTTATATTCATGATATATTTTATACGCGGATTTAGGGGGACAAAGGGGGCAGGTGCCCCCCCGATCGACCCTCGGCGCCCTCTGAAATGGTCACGGCGGCACTCTGAAATGTCGCTTTCCATCCCCGTCCCTAGGGATGTAAAAATCGGCGCCCACCGATAGGATCTTGCGCCCACCTGATAGGTTTTTCCGGTCAAAAAAGGCACTCCCCTGGTCCGGATGGCGCCCCGCCCTCTCCCCCGGGAAGATGCCCCCCCCGATCGGCAATCTTGGATCCGCCTATGATAGATCTGTATATTTAATATTATACATATGCAGTGCATGGAGTCAGCATAACTACCCAGGTATTCAATAAAAAGTGGTCTACGCTATCACCACCTTTCATAATTATGTGACGCTACGGTTATTTTATGTCAAATCTACATCACAGAATAGCGTTACGGTATTTTATGTAGGTTGAATTATTATGGAATTTTATCTACGGATACGATAAAGAAAATGGTACGAAATCCATGGCTTGATCACTAGAATAAATCTGGGTGTAACACAGTTCAAGAAATGGCAGAAATATTTGCGCTACTGAAAAATGGTATAAATGCTCGGCAATGGCGCAACGCACTTACTTTTGAGCAAACCACGCCATCCGAAAAAGAATGTGCCCGACGCTCACATTTTTAAAACTCATCACGTGTCTTTTGACTGGTGGTGTCGATGAGGTGCCGGTCACCGAGAGCAATTGCGAAGTCTCTTATGACTATGCCTTTTGATAGCTTAAAATCATCACAGTCAAAACGTTTGGTATGAGTCTCAAACTAGTTTCGCGGGATGCAATTTTTAAGACGTGCAATGCCAGGGGTCTGAGCCACCTTCACCCTGACGAGGGGGTGGGCTACGCTCCCCCTGCCTAAAATCTAAAAAACTACGCTAGTTAGCGAAAAAGTAAATGGCGTTAAGTAGCACAACCTAAGCTTTAAAGAAAGTGTTCTATGCATTCTTTTGTCGGGTAAAATCTGAGGGCATTGGAAGCCAAACAATGTCACAATATGGATATGGTGATATAACTGAAATACAGTTCTTCAGTCCTACCATCTGATGTAGAAGAGATACAATATATAAGGATTCACTATCTGAAGCTTTTCTGCAAGCGACGTCGAATGATTAATAATGTGACTATTCTATGTCAAAGCTAAGATTTGACCTGACCTTGGATCAGGTTAATATCGAATTGGGTCAGAATGCATATCATTAGAACTGCAGAAACAAGACAACCCTAATGATGCTAAATATACAATTTAGCTCCATTCCCAACAAAATTATATGATGTTTAAACCATTTTACCGATACTTTTCCAACGGTGTCATCATGACTCATAATTGACCTTAGGTCATCGACTTCAGAAATCCTAAAAAAACTGTGTACTCAGTCGGCCCTTTATTCAATACGAATTTTAGATTGATACATTAAGCTGTTCCTTGCTTATGTTGTTTTCTTCTTTTTTTGGAGATGATGTCACTTGACCTGCACTGATGTCCTGACCTGAAATGACCTGAACCGAAAATGTTGACAGGAGTTGTAAAAAGCTTCAGAAAAAACTGTACTGGGTACAGCAGCTGCGCGTAGCCGTTTTCAAGACTTTGCGAAAAACCCAAGGAGTATGGTTACCCAACCCCCGCCCCGGCCATGCACGTACTCGGTACGAAGTCGCTCAGGTGCACTAACTGTGAGTACCGTTAGATACAAAATTCTGAAGCGCTTCTTTCCAACTCACTTATCCAGCATCTGCAGAGAGATCATTATCATATCACAATCCTCATTACTACACAAAAGAGAAATGCTGCTTATCTGATGGCCATTTCGTATTACTTTCTGGGTAAGGAAAATACAATAATGCTATATTATTTTTTGCATTAAGTTCATTAATGTATTCCAAAACTTTAGCCAGTCTTTACAGGTACGGTTCGGCTATACTAAGATAAATTTTCAGAGCTGCAACAACGAAATAATCATTCTGCAAATTAACTTCGACCATATCTCTGTTTTCAGTTTATCAGTGGTGTTATACAGTTTCAGCTACAGCTGAACATAAGCCGACAACTATAGTTGTCGGCATAAGCAGGACACGGAATAATACAATTGTTACGCATATTTGCAATGTGCTATCTCATTGCCTATTGTCATGACCGTGGCTGGAGCACCTAAGCTTGAAGTGCATTTGCTAGCCCGCCGGAATCGACAATAAAATTTCTGAAAGCCTTGGCAATGGTCAAACGATGACAGGCGTGCCGCTTCTTACACCAAGAGCCTTTTCGAGGCCGACACTTCCTCCTGTACCACAGTATTGTTATTGGAAAATTTGTGGACGTCCGTAGTACATTCCAACATAGACATAGCTAAAATAGACCTTTGTGAAAGTATATCAGTTCTTTGTCCGTTTCTTACGGCACAATACTTCCCATCAGGAGTCTGCTTTGTTAAGAAATCAATATACTCATTACAGATGACAATGAAAAAAGTAGTGGCATCTCTAGTTTGTTTTGAGCCCCCCTCCACACCTACGGTTCATATTGCATAAGCCATGCACCTCGAGGAAGGCTAGTGACTCGAATAGTTCGTCAGCGGGCACAAGGACCCGGTGTGAGGTAGAGCTGAGAGTGTAAAATTAATTTTCAAAAAATAAATATCAGGCCGACACACATAAAATCAAGCAAAATACAACATAGAAAGAGAAAACATGGACGGGGAGTGTAAAACCAGATCACTGAAGGATCATTCTTCGGATTTAAACTATATGACATATTGGCATGTTAGGGATTTCGCGAAATCCCTGAAAAGCATTCAGGTAGTTCGCGAAATCACTGAAGTTTCAGTGAGTTCGCGAAATCCCTAGGATTTCGCGAAATCCCTGGTCGGCCAGTGATTTCGCGAACTCCCTAGGGATTTCGCGAACTCCCTGGCTGGTCAGTGATTTCGCGAAATCCCTAGGGAGTTCGCGAAATCCCGGATTTCGCACTTTCCCTGTAACATATATATGTCTTACATTCACGTCATAGAATAAACTCACTGGGTACAACAATTCATGGTGACGGGATTTTTCATATCAATGACTTTCTGTGGGGCCAGGGGCTGTGAACTCCCCATTGTAACTGCGCAGGTAAATTGGTTTAAGTTCGATAACTTCCCAGAGCATGATGAAAGCCATCTGCCTTCCCTCTCCCGCACCGAGACACGGTGGGGAGGGGGAGGGGTCGACAGATGGAGCGAGGCAGGAAGACTCTTCTCTCGCAGTTCCATCAAGATTCGTGGCGTGGCTTATCTGGTCCCAAGACACTGGATCTCAAAGTTTTAATTAAATCAGGCCGATGGCCACCGAGTTATTACTGAGCCAAGCTTTGATGTCACCGTGAACTTTACTTGTTATTTTCTTGGGTATCACAGGGGTCAAGTGAAGGAACATAGACATGTATACATCGTTAACATGGCAATGACCCAGATTTTGACGTTCGTTTTTTCATGCATTTTTATTTTTCCCGCGGATCTCTGGTCATGTGAACTGTAACGACTCCTAGCTCATTAAAAACTGCATGTTCGGCCACATTTGGTTTTAGTTTGCTAGTTTTTGCTATGCAGGTTATCGAAAGGTTTTTTTTAGAATACGTCACCTTTTTTATTGGAGTTTTTGGGGAAAAGTTCGTCTGTTATGTAGCTCAGGCACCTTTGTTTGCCCCCAATTACCGCAGATGTTTGTCTGGAAATGGCATAATAGTCAAAGCCAAAGCTATTGACAATTTCTGGTTTCTTAGGAACTGCCGTTACGATTTAATAGGGTCAATGTTACAGAGCGCATTAGTAGCTTTAGGTAGCACAAAAACACAGCCAGTTGACCTCGAAGTAAGAAAATAGTATCATTGGGCATAAATATATTTCTTACAAACACATTTTCAGTATTAATTGGAGCCCCGAGTATTGTCTTAAGATATGATTTTGATATGTTTAAGTGACTTTTCAGGCTTTTCCAGTAGATTCAGGGTTGAGAATTGTAAGTATTCGGTGCATCCTCCTGCCAGAGCTTCGTCACAGATCTTCCAGCTGGTGGGAGGAGATGGAACAGTCTGACGACGGAAACATTTGTACATTATTTGTATGTTTGTTCAGCCAGATATGACAGAAAAACGTTTTTACCATACTTTTATTAAAAAAAACCGTAGGAAAGCCTCCTTTCTTAGCTGTGATATTTCCAGTAATCTCAGTTTTTGACAAGTAGATTATCATCCGAATGTTTGGAGGCTGACTCCCGCTTCCCGAGAATGAGGACCAACTACCGAAGTGACGCCTCTATGTACAGCTACGGCAGTGATCAGGATGTTACATTTGCATAATCAGCCCCACGGTATCCGTGGCCTCCTGTCTACAACAAGCATGAAGGACAACAATGTGTTGTTCTTGTTTTTCCTGATAACTGTTTTGTATAGCATGATCCGTTAGTTTCTCCTCGGTCTGTCAGCAAGACGTCTCCAGCCTAAAAATTATTCTGTTTACTCAGTTTTGCTAGATGGCCTGACCCAAGGGGAGGTCATCTTGCATGATTCGAAATGCAAGCTCTTATAATGACTGAGTCGCTGGTTTTGTTTCGTAGGTGTGACCAAATGAGAAGCGAGGATTTCCGTAGCATTGAAATGTATTTATTTATTGATTATAAGTTGATAAGGTGGCCTGTCCCCTCGAATCCGGAAATGTAAAAACACTGAAGATTATATATTCGGGCATAGCCCTTCATCAGAATCGTGTATTAAATATAAAAAATTCTGGGTCATAGTGTAGTCAGACCTCGAGGTCTGGAGGAATGTAAGAAACACTGAAGATTATATATTCGGGCACAGCCCTTCATCAGAATCGTGAAGTAAATATCAAAAATTATCGGTCATAGTTTAGTGTCTCGGTCACCTTCGAAGTCTGGCTACACTATGACCGAGAATTTTTATTCTTACATTTCCGGATTCGTGGGGACAGGCCACCTTATCAACTTATCATCATATCATCATGCTCCTCGCCGCAGCACTTCAATACCTATCAACGTTATTTATTTATTTATTTTACTTCTTCAGAACCCTCCACAATAGACATGTGGCTATTCTTAGCCTGGTAAAACCACCAAAACCACTGTTGTCTGGTCGATCAGATCTGAGAAACTGAAATCCCGGGAATGATGTCAAACGAGAAGGGGTAGATGGCTTGAGCTAGCTCTCAGTAATGGTTACGATGTCGTATTTTCTGCGGTGAATTTCGTGATTGAGTTCGAGAATCTTGGGCTTGATGGGCTGGATGTTGATGGTGCATAACATTATTTTCTCTCGTAGTTCTGGAGATCGGCAATCGCCACTTCCGCGCTTACGCCAGAGTCGGTTTCTGCGTCTTGTTTTTGCCGGTATAGTCATGGACTGGTTAGAAGATATGCCAGCAAGCTCTTGGTGTAATACCAGAGTAAGTAGTATCAGTAATAAGATGTGCATCAGCACAAGTAGATTAGTATTGTCCAAGACAGATATCTATCTTCAACTTGATTTATAAAATATATTATATTGCAAGTTGATTCCCTAGAGCATTTTAATCATCCACAATTGTGTATGCTTAAGCTCCAGGTGGCTAAATGCACAAGGTCGAACACAACGAACTTGATTCTGCGACGACCAAACCAAAACATGACGCCCTAGACGCGTAAGAGTCGGAAAGTTTGCCAAAAACTGCGAAAACAATGATATTTGTTTGGCATATTCATTGAAAAAATATATTCTGCATAAAAATATCAACACATTTCAATTTCGTCACAAATGCGGTGTTCCAAGATTTAGGGGTCGTAGGTCACCGGGTAAATTTTTTACAAAGCCTAATAATCAAAAGCAAACCTCGGAAACTCAATTTGTGGCAATGAGTATAATGTTGATTGAAATTTCCATGCTGCTTCACTTTAACCCTGTGATATAAATAACAGAGCAATTGAAGCCCACAGTGACCTCAAAGATTGTCTTAGGCCATGACTGTAAGCGTGTCACCAGTTATCATTCAGCTTTCAATCTCGTTTCTATGGTCCAGAAACCCCAGGGCGTGAATCTCGATGGAAATCCGAGAGATCAGGGTGTCATTTTTTCCATTTGTGGCTCGTTATGAGGTGGAATGCCCCACATATTGGTTATTTTCTATGGATCTTAGGAATACTGAAACACCATATCTCTCATTACACGCTGTGATTCGCTCAACTCATGTCTCCAGCTGTTGATCGCAACATTTTTGATGAGCTTTGAATATGGATATGCACCCGCTCGGGCTAGATGCATAAAATAGTTTTTGAGAAATAAGCCATTAATTTATTCTGAATGTGAGCCTAAATAGAGGAAGATCAAAGCCTAGAATGTGCATACAAATTTCAGCTCATCATTTCAAGCTTCACTGTAGGCTCATCATATATTCATTCTTTTGAGTTGGTGGTCTGACGTTAAAACAAATTGGTATCGTTGTTAAATGCCACTTCTCTTGCGGGCCGAAACGCTTTCCCATCTAGCCTCATAAATGAAGGATGGTACTTCACCTGTTCGTGTACAATGAAAATGTTTCCTTACCAACAAGAGTGCTGTGCTCGTAATTTCACACAAATGATGTCCGTAGGCGTGATGCAATATTCACTGGGATTTATATTGTCTTGTGTTTTACGTTTGCGTGTGTTCCGTCTAGGTATTTATCGCCCAATAGAATTTCTGTCATAGGATACATTTACGTTTTATTACGAGCGCTTCCAAGAGTTCAGTGTTTTCCAGTGATTCTGTCTTTAAGGAATACTATAAAACCTCACACAGTACTCCTCATTCTGTCTGCTTCCATAAGTCCGCGCTTTAGCACACCAGTGGATTCGCAAGTGCATAGTGGCACTCCAACTTCATTGCAAAGGGAATGTGGCACTAACGTAATGGGATTTAAACTGAGATAGCCATGTGATAGAGCTAGCCGGTATACCATTTGGTCGATATTTTATTAGTCCCAGAAATTACTGTTCGCGGAGGAAAAGGTTAAAATTATTGTAACCCCTATCGACCTCGTCCTTCCACTATTCGCCGTCTGTATCAGTGTCAATTTGTACCACACCTATTCGACTCTTGAAAGCAAATCGCAAGAGACCAGTCAGGCAAACATTTATATTTATAATGCCTGCACGGTCAGGCCCACTTTGTACTACGGGGGGCGGATTCCTATCCCCTCCCTAATATTTCTAAATCTCTCCATTGGATTTAAAAAGATGATAAGCGCAACTGAGATTAAGTGCTAAAATCCCACGTCAGGTCTCACTCTCAAAAACAATGATCTCAAAATTTAGAAATTTGTGGCAGAGGGGTGCAAAATATGCATGATTTAATACTTTTAGATTCTCCATAACTCTTGGCCCTGGTGTTTGGTTTTACACAAAACTAGTACGTTTTAGAGAAAATTGATGCAACAATTTTAATATCTTTCAAAATCTAAACATGCAAAATTCATAGTAGTTTTAGAGCTATATTTATATGGTGAAATATAAGCATTTCAACATTTTTCTGTTGCATAAATTAGCAAAATCAAAATGCTGCGTGACATCTTTAACATCGATATAAGGGATATAATGCAAAAAATAGTCAGCGGCGAATGTAGGAAAGAAAATTGGTGGGGAAATGCATATTGCCAATGTGTAAAAGGCGTTTACTGTTCCTCAGGTATTAATACTTTTCATATTGCCTAAAGTTTATCCGCCTATGCCAAATCTGGGGAAATCCAAGTGACCTTGCCTCCTTGATCCGCCTATGGCTGTATTTTTCTCTATGTGGTCTGGGAACCACATGCATGCCCATGATACTTCTGCCATTCGTTGCACTTAGTATTCTTAAATACGCTTTCATATGCATTAAACCTCCTTGATGAAAATACCTGAGCACACCCATGGTATTTTATCTTATGATATAGATTTAGTAGCATGGTATGGCTATTCTTATTCCTCTCAGCTATCCTGTTGGTAGTCTACTCAACTTGTAACAGTACAATCCAATTACATTAGAAACTCGCCTATTTTTAGTTCTTGTAACAAGTGCTTGTAAAGTGGGTGAGTGAATCTGTCTTTCGTCTGGAATTATCGTCCGTATATGACCACATCTATATGGATGTTTGAACTATCTCTGAGCCATGATTATTTTCATTAGCCACATTGGCGGATCCAGGAGCTTCTTTTGGAGGGGGCCAAACCAACGTTTTGGGGGCCAAATTGAGAACAAAATTGCCAAAACATAGTATTTAAAAAAAACGGCTAAAATTTGGTCCTTTTGGGGGCCAAAATACATTTTAGGCTCTGAAGGGGACTACGGCTTCTTTGGACCCCCTTGGATCCACCAGTGATTAGCCAATAGCACGTCTCTTGACAATTTCTGTCTATGCCCGGCAGATTCTGTCGCCGGATGTACCCAGCGATAGCCACCACTGTGTTACCAGATGCGTCGGCGGCCAGTGCCGCTGCCTCCTCGATCTGGCATCCCTCCGTGACGTCAATCATTTGCAAATTCTCACGCTAGATGGCAGGCAGGTCGCCTGCCTCTGCGGGAATTATACCGTGAGTGACATGCATTTTATGTTTTTCGACTTGAAGTTGGTAATTGATAATTACCTAGCATCGTAAATTTCTTCGATGATCCTTGCGATGGTACTTGCTGTCTGGATAAAGTAAAGCGCTCAAACGCCTTACGCTCATAATAGTGTAACTTTTAAGATAAAAAAGTCGCAAAGGTTTATTGATATTTCAACTGAATTTCTTCTTCAGAATTAGTAAAGTTTGAATTTGAAAATCACTGGTGCACACGATTGCTAAACTCAATTTGAGTTTTTCGAACACAAAGCACGTCTGATCATATTTTGTTTTTTATCATTATGAGAGTAAGCCGGTTGATACTAACATTATCTTGGTAATGCGCTCCATTGAACGCTCCATGCTATCAGATCACTGGCCTCTGGATTCGCGTTTTTTTGCTAGCTTAAAGAAATGCTTTCTTCTTCTTTGTGTGGGTGGGAAATTCAGACTCAAATTTGGGTAGGCTGCAAAGAGTGTAGTTCACTTTTGTTATTCTAGATGTTGGAAGAGTTTTGCAAACTCCAGGCCTGTAGTGAAAAAGATCACTGCAAGCCGATATATTCAAACATATTATACGCTTACTCTTCTGTTTTTTGCCTTACTTATCTGACAGCCTCTCACAGCCGAAGCCTTCCTCTCTCGAGCCCCGGCGTCAGAGCCGTGACCTCTGAACCCTCTACACAGGCTGCGCTCCCTCTCCAGCTACACACCAATCAGGACGTCGCCGTGACCTACAACGTGGCCCACTTCATGTGGGCAGCCGCCGGACCAAACTTCACCGTTCGCTACAGCTTTGTCGCTCCGTTTTGCCAGCCTGTGACATCGTTAAAAGGTGAGCGACTTTGAATGCGCGGCGAAACAAGTCACCGAAGGCTGCTTTTCAATGTTAGAAGTTATGTTCGTTGGGATTTGATGGCTATTAAAAATCAACCTGAGAGGTGCATCCAGTGACCGATTTTAAGCTTTGTCCGCGTTTTTTTAAAGGCGTGGCGCTCTCCCAAATGACTTGTAAGCTTGGTCCCAAAATTGCCTATTGAGAGCATACATTGTGTACGCTGTTGGTATATTCTGCAAGTCACTTTTACTACTTGCGTTTTAATAGCTTTCTACATTATTGATTTTGTGCTACTGGTGCGGTGTTCAGATAGTCGTAAGATTTCGCCCAGCCTCCTTAATGGGCCGGGTCGTTATGTGGGCTATAATTCAAAGCTGTCATTCTTTTTCGAGGCGCAGTTGTTCGGCTGACAAGAGTTCAACAGTGCGTAAACTCTGGGCTCGCTCAATGACTGTATCTGCGGAACTAAGGCTCGAGAGTGTCCCAGAGGAAATATGTCCCGGATCGTGTGCTTCCAATGATAAATTTCCCCTTGAGAGTGTGTCTATGAGGATTATGTCATATAGACTAGGTTATATTACGATTTGGATATCGAAGAGAAATGATTAGGTTCAATTTCTTTGCTTTTTGTGTGAAAGAGACTGTCATGGGATTCGAACTGTAGTACCAGTCCAGGGTATGTTCCGAGCCGCCCACCCTCCCGAGCCTCCCGGAGATATCCAGCCGGCTGGGTCTGGAGCGTAGTTGGCGGGACAGGTTGTAACTTAGGCCAATATGCTGAAGAAAGCACGCTTATCTCTCCGTAAGTTGAGGGTTCTGGGAGAAGTTCTGGGAAAAACGTAACTTAATTAAATTGGCTCTCCAGTGTGCTCTATAAGACTGGCTGCCCCGGCTCACAGTCTATTATAAGTGTGCTACAGTGTAGCACTGGTACATTCCCTTGGGACAATATTGCAAACAATGTGAATTGATTAAAAGTGAACCCTCAGCTCTCTCCCACCCTGTATGAAAACAACAAACATTGCAAATTAACTGGGGGCGGGGGAAATACCTTTGGCTACCATGCGGCGGCCACCTTTTTTACAATTCAGATGGTTTTTTGCTCATTGTTTTGAACTACAGTAGGTAATAGTCCGGTCAAGTTAACATTTTTATAATGGGAACATGTCATACAATTTACACTCCGTCGTGAGATACATCAATGTGTTCGCAATTAATATGGGCGAAAGATGTCCAAAATCTGCAAAAAACTACAGCGCGAATGTGTTAAGGGGTGCAAAGTGCACGTGCCGGAGAAAACTGGATGTTTCGAAGTAGGTATAACGTTGTGGTGTGTAGAGCCTGCAAACTCGTGCCAATGGCTGCAATATCCGGGAGGCGGGTACACATATGGTGCTGGTTAATTCAAACCAAGATACCTTTACTAAAGGTACGTTCAAGAAGGATTCCTATCGAGTGACGTCCACGGGCGTGGAGGAATTACGATGAGTATGTGTTAACTGCTGCAATGGCACTTCCGTACGAGTTGGAGAATACAGTTAATAAGTTTTGTTCAAATGCAATGAATAAGCATTTTGTTTCGATTTGGTCCTCTTTTGCAATCTGATATTTAATCATTTGATTTTCCCATCTTATATCTCGAGGTGTGACGTACTCGGTGTCTGCCCTGAGGGAATCAAAAACCTTAGCTGGTTATAGACAAGACGTTTGATGGTAGATACCTGATTAATTGATACATCTAAGCCCAATGATTCAAATATTTTATCTCTAAAAAATGACCCTATGCACGTGCAACTTCTTGCCATGTCCCCGTCATTATATTTTTAATGCATTTAGGATGGGGGTGGTCGTAGAAAAAGCGCTAGGTCAGCTTTAATCCAAGGACATTCAACCCCGCACCATGCCACCTTTACCAAATACGCGGCTGCAGCGGCAACAATTCAGGCTTAGAGAGGCTTCGTTTTAAAGTTGATGACTGCGCTAGCTTTCATGGCTTTCAGTCATTTCAGAGTCCTGTAATAAAACTGCCTATTCATAGCGTTCCCTGTCCTGGGCATGCCAGGCCCAGGATGAAGACGGAGTGACAGGATTTACTCCTTGCAGTGTCGGACCATGGGAAGAAACTCTCTGGTGGGCTTGGAAAGAGCGCCAGTTGCAGAGATGTTCTCATATAGATAGTGTCGAAGTACAGCTTTACCAGAGGTTTCTTGGGAAATACTGCTGTTTCCGTAGTGCTTTGGAATGCCAGCAACTGATAAAACTGCGGTGAAATTCTAGGTCTAATATGAATTCAAGGTACAGTCCCGGCAGAGCCTCTGAATAAATTGATCTGAGCCCCCAAATTCCTCCCAACAGGGTGAGAGTTAATCGGCGTCTTAAGACATTTGCAGTTGGTGTGTCGTTTAACCCATTGACGGATCCAGGAGTGACTTTTGGAGGGGCCAAACCAACGTTTGGGGGGCTAAATTGAGAAAAATTGTAACAACATAATATTGTTTAAGAAAAAACGGTCAAAGTTTGATCCTTTGGGAGGGTAAAGAAATACAATTTTAGGCTTTGGTGGGGCCACGGCCCATTTGGCCCCCCTTGGATCCGCCAGTGGCTTGGCCCCGACAATGATCTTTATTATCAGGACCCGGTTTCATAAACCCAATAGCATGAATTGTGATTTACACCACATTCACTAGCGCTGCCAATTGGCATAGCCAGGGAGAGCGGCGTAAATTACGTCGCATTTCTACAACTCATGCTGCAATTCTTATGAAGCCGGGCCCAGGTCGAGTATAGCATGCTACCTGTGCATTTATGGCACATCGAGAACAGATTTGGCAATATTGTGTATGTATTGGAGAGTCTACAGACCATCATCTCTCTAGATAAGTACGGATAAATAGACAACATGCTTCATTCACTTACAGCTTTATGGCCTTTCCGTCCAAAAGTATGTTAACAGGAATATACAACGCCAAGTGGCCTATCTCCTGCGTAAAGCCCGTTTTGTCGATTTCAAGCTCAAATGCAATCGTTTTGAGGCGATTTCTCGCGTTGTAGATACTTTTATGTGGCTTATCCGTCTTATGCGGCTCTTTGCAGCTCCCGAAACAACATCCTGTCTGTATTGACTTCTTGTTTTGGTCTGGCTCCGCTTCACAACACGTCAGAGTGTAAATAATGGTCTAATGAATGTTCCGACGCCTGTTAACTTCCGGCGGTGATGTTTGAGGGCTGTGTTTACAAAGTAAAAAGGGGAGGAAGCAGGCTGTGTGTTGAGGAGAGTCTCCATCTTTGAAGGGCTTATTATAAGGGTCTGTCCATAAATTATGTAACAAATATCCTTGTGATTTTGACCCCCTCCCCTAGGTAACACTTTCGGATTTCCAAGCATTTGATAATGCTATTGCTAACTTCGCCCCAATCCTCTTGATCCCCTTTGATCCCTGCGCTACAAAATGTATGTACAGCCATCGCCGAATGCCTTTAAGGAAGTCGGGACGTCGCGTAGATATGTTTAGCTGTAAAGCTCAGGAAACCTGTACATTCCACGTGTACAGATCAGGAGTGGGCGCCGGTGTTTTACATATGAACATATTAGTGGCATTTATTTTGTATGTCGCATCATGAGAAATAATCGGAAATCCATATCCTGTGGAAATTTGGTTTTGTTCCCTCGAGACCTGAAGTTTCTAAACAAAGGGTTTTGGTTTTAGGGATGGTGAAGCCAAGCTGGCCAACTGTGACTGGGCACCACGGTGGCCGAGTCAACGCCTACAACTACGTCCGGTGTGAGTGGAGGTTCTCGACACCCTCCAGGCAGGCAGAGCAAATTGGGCTGGATGCTAGAGCAGGTACGTATCAGGGGCTCAGACCCCCTCCTCCCTTCGTCAGCGAAAGTCAGCAAATGCATCCTCCCCTTTCTTCGATTGCTGACGTCATATGGGAGCAGCCCCTTACTGTCACTTAGGTCTCCACATTTAGGGGAGGTAGCTGATTGAATAAACCGCCAGTTTTTAGCATGAGCAAAGCTAGAGTTTCTTCGCAATATCTTCATTTAGGTGTGTTTTCATTCCGTGTGGTGCAATTAGAGGTATTTGTAGCGGTTACATATTTCGACCCTTTTTTCATGAAACCCCTGATAGCACATGAAATACAACAGTATTGCCTTGAGGTGCAGTCAATTTACAGGTCAGCATGCCCTAGTAACCTTTGTGCAGGTATATAGGATAAGGTGGTAATATACAGGTAGGTTTGTATGTTTAATGTTCATGCAACATCAAAGAACTGAAAGTAATGCAGAAAACCTTTTCTTTACTGGCTCTTCTTTCTGTAAAATTTTGTTAACAAATGATACTAAATTTTCTGTATTTTTTCTATAAAACTTAATTGCGACATCGTCATTTTTACTCGAACAGCATCCAACAACCTGAAGTATTCACCATTTTCCAGACCCCGGCACCGCAGCCAGCTGTAATCAGCTGAATGTCACAGTGACGTCACAAGGTGCTGGTGCGCATGCGCTGGAAGCACTAGTGGATGTGTATTGTCTGGGGCAGGGGCGACGCTCCGTCGACCTTCGAGCGGGCAACAACTACACTGTCAGGTCAGTGTCTCCTACCTTCGTACAGATATTGACCAGTGGCTAAAAAGCGAGGGAAGGATCATTTAAAGAATGGCATGGCGAATCCTGGAATCTAGTGTAATTAGGGGTACTTTTAGGAAAATCATGGAATCATCCATGATTTCTGAAAAATGTACAATAAGCTCAATACTTTATTTTACCTGACGTCAGCATATGTCGTCACCCCAACGGCCTAACAACTGTGGCCGCTGAGGTACATAGGGTACATTTCAGGTAGGTTTTTAGATTTTCTCTGCAGAAATTTGAGTTTCAAGACAAATGATATATGGAGTACCGGGTTTTCGGCATGCTTTATACCTGGCTATCTCAGTTAAAATCACGTTATAAAGGTGACAATCCCTTAAAGAGGTTGTTCGATTATGAGGGGATTCTAGTTTTGGTGCGTCGTTTAGCCCCACTCCCTCCAGCATACCAGGTTTTTGAGAGGTGCCTTATGTCAGTGGGGTCGGCCGCTCCACAGGGAACTCTGACCATTTTCAGGTGGGCGAGAAACGGAAATTTTTCGCCCGCGCTCTCTCTCTCTCTCTCTCTCTCTCTCTCTCTCTCTCTCTCTCTCTCTCTCTCTCTCTCTCTCTCTCTCTCTCTCTCTCTCTCTCTCTCTCTCTCTCTCTCTCTCTCTCTCTCTCTCTCTCTCTCTCTCTCTCTCTCTCTCTCTCTCTCTCTCTCTCTCTCTCTCTCTCTCTCTCTCTCTCTCTCTCTCTCTCTCTCTCTCTCTCTCTCTCTCTCTCTCTCTCTCTCTCTCTCTCTCTCTCTCTCTCTCTCTCTCTCTCTCTCTCTCTCTCTCTCTCTCTCTCTCTCTCTCTCTCTCTCTCTCTCTCTCTCTCTCTCTCTCTCTCTCTCTCTCTCTCTCTCTCTCTCTCTCTCTCTCTCTCTCTCTCTCTCTCTCTCTCTCTCTCTCTCTCTCTCTCTCTCTCTCTCTCTCTCTCTCTCTCTCTCTCGGTCCTCCCCCAATACCGGGGCCTAGGTCAGCTACCGCTGTTTAGCTCCTGAGGGACTGACAATCGGTCCTTCTGACCTCACCATGGGCAGCGGTCGTCATCATGACCAGGTTATAGAGAATTGTAGAAGCTCTCTGCGCGCCCCGGGATACAAACCCAGGGTCTGTTGCTTGGAAAAGGCATTTACATTTTCCGAGCTACGCTATCCGTTACGTGCGCTACAGTAGGGTTAGATGTTCAAATGTATTTTTTGTCTCCGTTTGGGTGACGAGCAATGTCTCTAAAAATATGATCCTTGTCTCAATTGGCTCTGTCAATTTTCTTCCTAAATTCTTCCTTTAATTATAGAGTAGTGGGTTCAAAATAAAAATGAAATGAAGTAGATCTACCGCTTTCGTTTTCACATATGCTGCTGGGATAGTCGCATCACCAAGGAAAACAGATGCAATGAAACCTTAGATCCCTGCGGGAATGAAAAGGTCAATAGTGTTGTTCGGCCCTGTGTTAGAATTTTGATCTTCAAAAATGAGCGACTGTAACGTGTTTCAGTCTCACACACCTGGGCCCAGCTGTCTCCACGTTTCGGCTAGAATGGAGACTAGACAACGTCACTGAATCGTCATCAAGTCCTTCACGCTCGCAGCTTTTGCTTCGATGGATGCTTCTTATCTTCTTTATGGGTGTGACCTAGTGGTAGAGGTCATAGCTGCTAATCGTGTTCTCGTGCCTGTAATCACACAAAAATGTTGTAAATGTTGTAATGTAACGCCAGTTGTAACGCCAGTGGTTTCAGTTCATGCGCACATGAGACTCCAGCTGTTGGTGGGCAAAATGTGGAACGGGTGATATGGAATATGGTTACGTGCTGTTTGTTTACCTTCGAAGATTGTTCCGCCAAAATGAAGCATACCATGTAATAAATACCTCCATGAGCATTGCCACCGGTTGGAGTTGGGGAGATCAGTCGCCATTTTTCGTGCGAAACATTTCCCATTTCGACCAGGTTTCGACAGCATTTAAAACAAAAAAAGTTATCGTGACCGTTAGCGGGAGGTTACGAAGAGCCCGAAACCGAATTTGTATGCAGAGGAAATACAGTTCTTTCGGAGCAAGTAACTCATGTTTCACTGGCGTCTCCCTTCCCTTCTCCTTTTATCAACCCTCTACTTTTTTACCGGTGGCGATGCTCCTGGTTCTCTCGAAGTATTTTATAGGTATCGTGTTGAAACAACGCAGGGGATGTTATGACTTGAGCCATACTCGTTAGTCGTAATTTTATATTTTTATCATTGACTTTCGTACCGTAAGGATTGGACACTTGTGAGTTTGGTAATTTTTTTGTGATCAGGTATTGAATTAGGCATCGGGAATCAGAGAGAACCTTTTGGAACTGGACTCCTCGTTCGGAATGGCACAATTGTGTGTAATTGTACTTGTTAAAGGTATGTACATTTGAGTCTGTCTGCGATGTGTCA
The DNA here is from genome assembly GCA_034440635.1 of Lepas anatifera. Classification (NCBI taxonomy): domain Eukaryota; kingdom Metazoa; phylum Arthropoda; class Thecostraca; family Lepadidae; genus Lepas; species Lepas anatifera. The sequence goes on along the minus strand of JAOTON010000799.1, from coordinate 454,238 downwards.
ATGATGTTGCGGTGTGCTATTGCTCAGGGCTTTATCAATATTTTCCGCGCAAAACTTGAGCTCAGGTACCAACGATCTCAATATGGCATTTATTATTGACAGTCACGGACATTGATGATGAAGCTGTTTGTCTGTCACGAGTGCAACCAACCATAGGAGGACTCAGCATGCGGATCATTCTTAATGACATTTTTATTATTCCAATGGATGTGAGTTACTCGGTTTGTCAATGAAGCAGAACTGGGTATCATACCCCGAAATGTACCAGGTACCTATAATGCTGAAGTTCCCGAGTAGTGGCTTAAGGCCTTGTTTGTGGTCACGGAGACATGTTGTGAGGATCAGGCATGCCTGCACATCTTAACCACGAATGTTAAGCTAGGACAGCTTTGATACAGTCTCCATAGGCTTTTTTAGGCCTGACAGATTCATAGCGTATTAGCTTCCTCTTATTTTTCAGGACCTGTCTAAATCTCAGACTTTGAAGACATTAGAGAAAAAACATGATCATTTTGTTTGGAAACTTAACGCTCAGTGATTTTCCGGGAGAGAAAAAATCTGCCGATGATTTTTTTTTTATAAATGAACGGTTTCCGATAATTTATGTGCAGGTATACTTTGAGCACACTGCTGTAAGGATTCAGAGGGATATTTCTGGTGGAGCTCACGTGTGAATTCCAAATATCGCATCCTCAAAATTTCAGTTTGGCACCTCCTTTTGCAACTTTAAAATTTTCAGAACATTTTTGTTCTTTGTATCTTAGCAAGCCTTTCGGACGCATGCTTCTACGTTGAGCCGCATGAAGTTTGATATTTTTCGATGAACCTTCTATTGATTATTTTGCTTGATTGACGTTGAGAGTAGGTTGAAATGCTTGAGAACCTATTGCAATGCTTGAGAATATTTCGTTGAAGATTACGCAAGTTTTCACCTTTAGTCGGTGATTACGACCCAGCCAGGTCCCAGCCAGAGAAAGAAGTTCTTGTATTCAATCTGTATACGTTATATGGTAATATGAATATTTTTTTAGTCCGCAGAGTGGTTTTGACGTGATGTTCTGGATTTGTTTTAAAAGAAGCTAAATGACAACTTTATGAAGAATACAATTATTGGTTGAAGCGATTCTGTTCAGCGATCTACTGGAACAGTGTGGGCTTCCCGTGCAAGAGACTTTACCTGTCCAATTCGTCACCCATTTTAAGTGACCCGGCCGAGTAAAACGGTCATCTTGAACCCTGGTTGAGCCACCCCATTGTAGATTTGCGACAGGTACACGTGGTCACCGGTCAAGCGGTACAGCCTCTGACAGTGTGTCTCCTGAACTTCCGGTTCGATATACAGATCTGCGGGATAAGTTTGGGATAATTTTCCAACGCTATTTAAATATGGCTGTTTTTGCAACGTAATTAATTCAGTACGTTGCTTTGATACCTGATCAAAGACATTCAGAAAGCAAACGCCCGCCCCCACTGCATGTTCTAGCAAACTGTGTCGTCGTCTGAGGAGGGCAGGGCAGCCGGGGCTTCTGCCTTGGGCTGCCTCCCTTCGTGAAGTATCCCCCCTCTCGTGTTACGCTGGGTGCGCCACTGCGTACCACCCACGTGGTGCGCAGTGACACCCACGCTGGGCGCGCCCCTGCGCCTGTGGCCGCTGATATGCCCTCGGGCGGTTAGGGCCGGCGCGCAGCCGCGCTGGCAGTCGAGTCGGGGTAGCCGTGTGGTGAGGGTGTGAACAGAGCAGGTGCGTGGTTCAGAACTCGGGCCTCTGCAATCTGCATAACGTCACGACAGCGGAGGAGAGGAGCCAACAACAAGGTAAGTGTACCAGTGCTTGTTACGGAATGCTTGTTGCAGATGCTGTGTTGTTCTGTGCCGGTGTTTTTTCAGCGCAAAGGCAGAGGGAATATTTTTGCTGCTCTATTGAGACAGCAATCTGCATTTATATTTGCTGCCCTCCTTTTTCAGATAATTTTCCGTCGGTAACAATAGCGATAGGGGAGTGGGAATTGTGTATACATATGCACTGTGATTTAACATGCGCATTGATGGGGTCTACCACCTTCGCTTTGACGGGGGGTGGGTACACCCCCCCCGTAAGATTTCAAGAACCACGCTAGGGAGCAAAACACGTTAAAGAGTGTTGGATACTTCATTCTATTCTCAAGAGCAATTTTTGTCAGGTCACATTTAAGGCCACTTAAGGTCAAGGCATGTCACCTTAGGGATATGAATGTATATGAAGGTTTTCATTCATTACAGCTGAACTAGTAAAGATAGAGCAAAACAATCTAGACCATTGGAATCCTTGCACGCAGCAAGCCGAATTGAGTGATATATAATATGACATTGACAGGTCATATTAGGTCCAAATATAGGATTTTACCTGACTTGGGCATGTCAAGGTCAAATTAGTTCAAAATGAATACCTTTAGATCTGCAAAGATGAGGTTAACCTAATGCCGTTAAAATAAATGTTGTAACATCATTCATGGCTAGGTTATGAAGCTTAACCCTATTTCCAACGGGCTCCTGGCTACCCCTATTTCCAACAGGGTGGGGAGGCAGATCCCTCCCCAAGATCTCGAAATTCATCCGACCGATTTTAAAAATTAAAACTGCAATCGATTCCTCTTGCGCTGAACTAAATTTTGAAAAAATTAACTTTCAATGTTTTGAAAATTGAGGGAAGGGGTTCAAAATATTCAAAATTTCTGCCTTTTTTAGATCATCCGTAGTTCTTGTCTCTTAGGCTTGATTTACACGAAACTAGTATGGATTAACAAGGAATTGCTTGGAAATGGTCAAATCTTTCATTTAGGAAAAATTCAAAATTCAAGGGCGGTTCTAGGGCCAGGAATGTGGGAGGGAGGAATTGTAGGAATATTTTCATCTTTTTTGCAGAAATACACACGCCAGGTACAGTGTGATATCTCTGATGTCAAGCAGATTGCTACAATTCCAAAAATATGTCAGGGGCGGGTTCAGGGAGGTAAAATAGTGGAAAAAGACACAAATTACCCGCCTCTCAGGTATGACTACTTTTCAAATTAATCCGCCTTTGTTCACCCTGCCCGACCCGGGGAACACTCCTGGACCCGCCTATAGATGAGTTGCGTCCATTTGGTGTTAGAACTAAATGCATATCTACGATGCTTTGTCCCATTCAATGCAGACACAACACTGAAATACGCTTGAAAGTTAGCGAACCCCCTAATTACGGTACCTGAGCACGTCGATGATATCTTATCATATAATACACGGATGGGATCAATACATCCTTATTTTTACCCCTCCCGTCCATTCTGTAGGCAGTTTATTCACTTTGGAAGAGTTCGAATGGATAGCATTGTAGACCCCCCCTTTTGAGCTCCTGGAACCACCTATGGCCAAAATATATATCGAAATACACATCAACTGTCGTTCCAAATCTCATTTAGTGTTAGAACTAAATGCATAGTTACAATGATTTGTCCCATTCAATGCACACACAACACTAAAATGATCTTGAGTGCGAGTTAACCCCTAATTACGGTACCTGAGCAGGCCTATGGCTTGGTATAATCATATAATACACATATGGGATCAAAGCATGGTTATGTTTCCCCCTCCCGAAGATTCTGTACGCAATCTGTTTACTCTTACTATTTATTTACTTTGGAAGAGTTCGGATGGATAACATTGTAAATCCCCATTTTGAGCTTCTGGAACCGCCTATAGCCAAAATTATATCAAAATATACATCAACTGTCATCCTAAATCTCAGTAATACCATTCAAACATTCCAACTGCTGCCAATTCGCAACAGACAGCTTTATTGTAGGACAAACGCAACGCAGGCCACAATGCTCGGTTTCTGGACTAAACCCCCCAAATTAGTGAGCCATAGCTCTATCTCTAGCAAAGATATATTTTCAAAATTTTCAGGGAACATGTGCTATTTAGTTATAGGATCATTCATCAAATTTCAAGAGCCTATCTCAAACCGTTTTGGAGATACTATGGAAAAACCTGAGGGGTGGGCAGAATCTGCCCCTGTTGGAAATAGGGTTTAATCATTTTCCCATGTATTTCCAATGGAGAGGCCATGGCTCGTGCCTGACCTTAGGTCATCGATATAAAAATACCGCAGTTTTTATAATTCAGTGGGTGCATTATGTGGTATGGGTATCAATCGGGTAGGTTCACTTTGTCCTGAGTAATGCTATTAAAAAAAACAAATTAGGTGCGGTCACTTGATCTGCACTAGTGACAAGACCTGAGATGACCCGACCTTCAAATTTTGCCTAAAGCTGTACGAATTATCAGAGAAAAGTATACTAAGTACGGCGGTGCGTAGCACCGCCGTTTTATTCTATCTCAAAAATACCCGAGGGGCGGGTACCTGCCCCCCTCCCATCAATGCGTGAGCTAACCCTTGCCCCGATGGCGGGTACGAGCCACCTTCACCCTGGTAGGGGGTCAAAGAAAACCCCTTCTATCTCAAAAACTAAAAGAGCTAGAAGAAGCGCAAAACAGCGATCGAAGGCTCTTCAAAAATGGTATCGAAGATACTTCAATCATTTTTTCTCGTCACGTTAATGTCAAGGTCACCAGAGTTAAAATAGGTAAAAAATTGTTCATATGAGGTGTACTAAGAACACCTCATTTATCTCAGTAACTAAGATAGACAGAAACATTTTAACACCATTCGAAAGCTCTTAACTTGCTCTTTTATTGTAGCGACAATGATTTGTGGGTCAGGTCAAAGCTTAGGAAGCTGCAGATCACTGAACAGTGGGAATATTCTTTGTAATGTCCATAGCCGCCCATGCATAAGGGCGTTTCTTTTTTCGCTAATAACTTCCAAACCAAGCAAGATACAGCCATAGTTCATGCACCATTGCAATTTTCTCGTCAATAAAAATTGAATGATACGTGATATTGCTATGCCAAGTTCAATTCAAAATGAGACCTAACCCAGGTCAACGGTTTGACCCATATTGACCTGGTATAATCATGATGTATATAATTTGACTCGCAGTGACCATACAAACACTTCGGTGACAAAACAAAAGTTCTATCTTTGTTTATTCAACATTTATAAAGTAAAACACCAAGAAATGCTTATTTGACCTTTAGAGACCTTTCAAAGGTCGTAGGTCACATTTTTTATCAACTGTAGAAATGGGTTCAGAGGAAGTTCTAACTGATATTTGAAGTTGATTCCATCCATACGTACTGAGAAACGCTCATTTCGTGATTTCCCCATGTATTTGCAATGGGGAAGTCATGCTCTGTACATGACCTTAGATCATCGATATCGAAAAGCCCGGAACATATTTTATACCTCCTGGTGGGCTCACTATGTGGTATGAGTTTCAACTTGATCGATGAATCCTCTTTTAGGTTATGCAGTCCTAAACATGTTTTAGGTTAGGTCACTTCACCTGGTCTGGTGACCTGACATGATATCACCTTGAGCTAATTTTTTTAGGAGAGATGTAAAAATGATAAAGAAACAGCTAGGCTAAGTTTGGCGGCGCTCGGCGCCGCTGTTTTTCGGTCACTGGAAAAACCCGGGGAGGTCTAAAAGACCCCCGCTCGGGCGAACGTTAACACGCGCATTGACGGAGGTCTGAGCCACCTTCGCTTTGACGAGAGGGGGCGGGTACACGCCCCCCTAAGATCTCAAAAACCACGGTAGGTAGCGAAAAACAGTAAACGGTTTTGGGTAGCCCATCCACTTCTCCATCGAAAATATTTGAACCATTTTTTGTCAGGTCACATTTAAGGTCACGAGAGGTCAAAACATGCCGTCATAGGGATAACATGTAAATTAAGGTTTTCGGCCATTACATCTGAACAAGTAAAGATAGAGCAAAACGACTTGAACTATATGAATTCTCGCAGCAAGCCAAATCAAATGATATATAATTTGACCTAGCTAGGTCAATTCAAGGATTTGACCTGACCTGAGGTCAGGTCAAGGTAAGATTGTATAAAATGCATATCATTAAAACCGCAAAGACACGGCGAGTCTAATACAGCTAAAATAAAGGCTCTATCACCATCCGTTACCGAGTTATTCAGTAAAAAAAAATTTTCCCCATGTATTTCCAATGGAGAGGTCATGCCTCGTACCTGACCTTAGGTCATCGATATAAAAAATGACGGAACATATTTTAGAGAACTCGGTAGGCCCATTATGTGATATGAGTTTCAATCGGATAAGTTCACCCTGCTCCAACTTATGCTATCTTAAACTTTTTGAGGTCAGGTCACTTGACCTGTACTGGTGACCTGACCTGAGATGACCTAACCTTAAAATGTTCACAGAAGTTGTAAAAATGAAGAGGAAAAAGGTATGTTAAGTACGGCGGCGCTACGCGCCGCCGTTTTTCTGCTGTCTCCGAATAACCCGAGGGGGCGGGTACCCGCCCCCGTCAATGCGCGTGTTAATATACTGGGCTCCAGCATATTAAAAGTACAAAAACACAAGTGTTGCTGAAATTTGGGCGGGCTTAGATTACCGACCCCATCGCTTGCCTACCACAACGTACTTGATACAGGCGCTTTGATGTCGTCAACACGAGAAACCAATTTCAATAATTCGCCGATTTAGAATACTAAGTATGCAATGCATGGCAAAGCACATTAAAGAAAGTCTTGGAAAAGGAAATAGAAAATATTTTTCGCTTCACCAAAGTAGAGCCAAGGTTATCAACTACCCGAGCAATAAGAAAGATTATTTTGAGGTCTGTAAAATAAGCTCAAAATTCAGCCTTTTCTAGAAAGACAGGATTTCGTTTATCGAAGATCAGGGGCGGCCGCAGACCCGAGTTTTTTGGGGGGAGGGGGCAAACCCATATCTGCCTCCCCTCCTGGGGGCGGGTTACGTGCGATTTGGGTGCTCAAAAGACCTAGTATATGCTACCTCTCCAAGTACATGATCGCTCTCCGGGGGGAGGGGTTGAGCGAAGATTTAATTGCTCGACAGACCTAGTGTAAACACCTTTTTTCAAAGATTTATTCGGCCTTTGGGCGGCCAAAAGATAGTTTGGGCCCCTTCCAGCACTTCAGGGGGAGGGGGTATGGCTGGAATCAACCCCTAGTTGAATCTGTTTGATGCGGCCCTTTTGATATGATAATTGGATGTAACTAAAAGGCTTTTCATGCCCAATTGTTTGAAAATATCTTTTTTCGACCATACATATGACCTAGGAAATATCTGAGAGAAAAAGAGAGAGAGAGAGAGAGAGAGATAGAGAGAGTGAAAGAGTGAGAGAGAGAGAGAGGGGTGGGCGCAAACCCAAGTATATCATCACTAACCCTCGCCCCACCGGGGCCATCGCACCGGGGTCATCGATGGCCCCTCTAAGTTTTTTTCTTCAGAATAACAGAAAAACGCCAAGGCGCAGCACCACCGCGGAGGGGTATACTCAGCCCCACGAATTTTCCGGGGGACGGACCCGGGCGGTACTACCGTGGGAGGCGAATTTAGTATATTCGGTACGACAGCATTAATGACCATGACCCAAAATTTGGGGGACGTCCCCCCTGGTGCCACAGGGGGGACGCGTCCCCCCATCCCCCCGCTTTCGGCGCCCATGGGTATACTTCTTACCTCATCAATTTCCCACCATCCCTGAAATTTTTCACCCTAGGCCTGACTAGGTCAGGTGACCAGGCGAGGTCAAACAAGGTCACCCCACTTCAAATTTTGAGCTCTGTCATAGCTGCATTTCTAGGCCGCTCGCTTTGAAACTTTCTAAACTTGATGACCCTTTCAGAATTTGCACAATGAATATCTGGAATTTTGTCGATTTGGTAATTGATGTCAATGCGGGAGAGGCTCTTGCCCCCTACCCCACCCTTAAATGAAATACTGATTCCGCCACTATGTTCAAGCTTATTTTAAGTACTTGAAACAATATTTTTGGTTTCATTTTAAAGATAGTTTTTTCTGACTTCAAACAGAAAGCTGCTAGTACGCAAGTATACCTACTGACGTTTGGCTAGTCCAGGGGGAAAAGTCAGGCAGTTTCCCCAAATCCCTGATTTTTGCCAATTTTCTCTTATACAAATCACGATGTTGGAACTTTTTCACCCCCCCCCCCACCCCCATTGTCAGTCTGGATCCGATCCTGCCTACTGCAAATGTGTTTCAGAACAAAGCTGAGAAAACAGACGCTAGGGCTGGCATGATGTATATCTAATCTACCCATATTATAATCAGCGAATTAAAAACCTGACAGTAAGTATGTATGGGTGTGTTTCTGATAGGCATAGTAAAATTGTGAGACTCATCCTAGTAAACAGCCTAATTGGGCCTGAAATAAGTAAACGACACAAATCGAGGACATTTTTCATGTTTGATGCCCGTCTGAAAGATCATGTCTTAAATTTAATCCCACTTTAATACTGCAAAATCTGTTGGCTTAAATGTGAGATTATGTTAATCTAAAAGTGTAAAAATAATAAACTTAGATTCAAAATTATATTCATTTGACAGAAATTGTGTCTTGGGTCTCAAACACTGATGAAGCCTGAAATCAACTTTGATGAATCCCGGTATCAGTCTTAATGACCAGATCTTCAGGCCCGGTCAAAGCACGCCGGCCTGGGCCGAGCGTTTTCCCGAGTCCCCGATCCAGAAAGTTCCATCTCTACTTTTTCTTTCTTTTTTTGAAACACAGCGACCCTAAAACAAGCCCCGGCCGACTGAGATGGACAAAGAAAAATTATAAACGGTGGCGCCGAGCCCCGGAGTAGGGATAAACAAGGCAATAGACATAATATACTTGATAGCCATTTCTCGGCAAAGTTAAGGTTATATTCATTATTTTCAATCAATATTTCTCATGAGATCACTAGTCTGGAATTGTACCGAAGTGCCATATTTCCTTTAAATTTTATAAGAATGTTAAGAATAGGCGCCTATCAAATTATTCAGGTTGCTAAGTATTGGCGTTCAATAAATTTGAAAATAAGATATGATACTTGTATCCACCCCCCCCTTGAGGAAGTCATCTAACCCTCTCTGGTGCTTAATAGGGTATTCCAAAACTAGGTAGAATTGTTTTACGGGAGTTACTCAAGCTAAAAGATAATGCAATTTATGCTTGTTATGTCTGTTCTCTTGCGTCCTTGACCTTGAACAGCAAAAACTGTCGAGGCTAATCAATAATCATCTAACACATGCCAATGGGAAACTGGGACAGAAGACCCTCAGTTCTGGAAGGGGAACCTGACACAGGATCAGAGAGGTCATATTCCTTATTATTTTCTGTTTTGTGTGACCACCAGCTTCATGAATCCGCCAATGGGCAAACCAATGACCTAAAAATACCCATTCTCTCTAACCTTCGCCCCGCACAGTGGGCCGGCGGGCGCTCAAAAGCGCTTAAAATTAATTACCGTCGAACTATTGAGGCTACATAAGCAATATTTTATATCTAGGGTTTTAGATGCCCCGACCAGTTTTCGAGGTTGTTATTGCTGTTTCTGCAGCCCATGCTCAGCTATTGGCCTAATATTACTAGGATAATATACATAGTAATATACTCCTCCGGATAACAATCTTCCTTTGCCTTCGGGATGTCGTTGTATGGAGGATATATGTCGGCATTCTCACATTCAGACCAGGGGCGTAGCCAGGGGGCTGGGACAGCCACCCACCCCCCTTGAGGACCCCCTGAGGACACGGGTCGCGCGAAGTGCGGCTCGCCCGCACTATGCCTATGACCAAATATTAAATTTCATACCAGACAGGGCTCTCTTAAACCCTCTTCAGCACTCTATTCTGTACAAGCAGAACCCTTTTTACCAACCAGGGCCCTTTGGCGCTGTCGCAGGGCCTTTTTCGGGGCGCCGCCCTCCCCTGAGCGAAATCCTGGCTTCGCCCCTGATTTTGGCTTTGGGCCGACTCTCTGTAAACTGCCAGGTTTACTTCGTATGCTGCCCTTCAATGAACACACAGCAAGTGTTTCTTCGTCTGTGTATCGTATTGGGGTATTTGCTGGTTTTCTTAGCATTTTTCTTACCTTAGTAGGTCTTGTGGGAGTCACGGTCACGTCTTTGAGAAAACCAGAAAGGCCCTGGCGCTTTGAAGTGTGTGACATTCAAAAGCTCTGCAGAGGAGTAACCAGCCTTGAAAGCGGAGGTTCGACGACGTTTGGAGCTTCCAGAAAGTGTTCCACATAAAGCCACAGGCTGACAAGAGCCCCGGCTTGTAGATGACTGGTCAAGGTCAACAGGCTCCAATATCCTCGGTGAATCTGCTGCGATGGAACACTCATTCAGCAACTGTTCCTCTTTCTCCAAGAAGCGGTTTAGGTTCCTGTGACTTGCTTGCCATTTCCGCTTCAGCCTTGCAATAAAAATTGTAATTTCCGACCGCACGTGTCTCTTTTATGCTCACTGAATCCGCCCTGTAATGTGTCCTTAACATATAATACATATAATACATAACATATAACTTCGTCATCCGCTGCCACTCTGTTGATACCAATATTGCCACGCACAAAGTTAAACACATCCCTTCGTGAGATCATTTCTCCCCCTACAAAACCATAGTTCGCTAGAGCAAGGCACCTCTCCAACTGAGTCAGGGGCCTATTGTTCCTCTGTACCAGACCACTTCTGATTCAAGGACACGACCGTCGTATGTTTCGTCTCATCTCAAATTTGAGCTCTCGTGATCAGTTCTCGTGCGAAGCGACGTAATCATCTGATGCATTTAGTGTAAAGCGAGTGGCAAACCCAGGCCAAGCTGCACAGTATCTTAAGCCCCGAGCGGCGCTTAGACAATACCCATATTTCCTGTGTAAAGCATTTGACCCAATGTGACCTGGAAAAGATTGCTTAACTTGCAGGTCTACGAAATAGCTCAGAATTGTATTAACCGGGATTCGACACGAATCCTAAAGGGAAAACTTGCCGACACTTGCCTTAAAAATAAACAATTTCTACCATTTGGCTTGTAACAGTGTAATACTATGACCACACCCATGCATTGCATTGAACAACAAATATGCTCATAATACGAATTCGGGCAAAATCGGGCGAAAAGTACTTATAAGGCATGAAAGTAAACACCTTCAGCTACTTTGTGGACCAAGTTTCACTGCGGCACAAGGTGATATATTTTTAAAACTCTATTTCAAATTTAGTTTGATCAAATATATCTCTGTCAGTAGCATTACTTGGTAAATTTGCTCCCCATACCTGACCAATACACGAAATGACGTTAAAACATGTACTAACATATATGGAAAACTCCGTTCCTAGAAACAAAAACCACAAAACTAATTTCTAATCCTTTGAAACGTCGAAAAACACTTGTGAACAAATAAGGAAATTCAGGCGATAAGTGCGCTCCGAAACGCTTTCGGTGGAAACCTCGTCTTCAGACTGTTTCTGCACAGAGTTTTGTAGTCGTTTAGAAAAAATAAGAATGCCATCGTGTTCTACATTCAATTTCGCACTAATGACACCCATAAAACAGCAATATTTTTGAACTTACGAAATCCGAATAATAAGCGCTTTTGAGGGTCCACGGGCCCACTGTGCCCCCGGTGGGGGTGTTTGAACACCTCCCTCGGGTTTTTCCGGCGGCACGAAAAACAAACGGCGGCGCGAAGCGGTACCGTACTTGGCGCATCTCATTCTTAACCGATTTCGCAACTTTCCTCAAAATCTTAACCTTGGGTCGTCTCAGGTCAGATTATCAGTGCAGGTCAAGTGACCTCACCTAAAAAAATGTTTAAGGTTACATTAGTAATACATGGGTGAATATTTCCGATTGAAACTTATAAAATATAATGGCCCCACCGAGTTCTACAAAATGTGTTCCGGGATTTTTCATATCGATGACCTAAGGTCAAGTACGGACCATGACCTCTCCATTGGAAATACGTGGGAAAAACATAAATTGGGCTGCATTGGTGAAGATAAGGCTGATAACACCTTCATATTCTCTCAAATAGAAATATTCTGGGCCCCTTTTCAAGTAGATGTTACCATTTTTGACCTGTGATCTCTGAGAGGTCATCTGGAGCTACTTAAGCAGTTTTCAGACTTAGGTCAATAGCTTCGCATGAAATATACAGTTTTTATTTGTATACCATTGCGTTTGGATTGCTATTGCAAGTCGATTGATTTGCATATTGACTATGCTCGGTCATAAAGTGTCCTTGACCTGACCTAAGTTCAGGTCATTTTTGTGTTTTGACCTAGTATGGTCATATTATACATTATTCGATTTGTTGCCGTGATGAGAGGAAGCGAATGGTGCCTACAAAATAATTCTAACCCAACTCTGTCAGATGCTAGAGCTCACACTTTGTTAAAAATGTCAACTTCTTTGACCTATCATGACCTCAATATTGACCTGAGCCAAAAAGTGGCCGATTTAGTTTATTCATGAATTTGTATGAGCTATCCACCAGCGTTCGCGTTTTTTTGCTATCCCGCATAGGGGCCGAGTTCGAGGGGAGTGTTTAAACACCCCCTCCACCAGGGCGGTGACTTGGAGGCCCACCGGGGCAAGGGTTAACATTCCGAATATTCCTACGCCTAGGAACACGGAAGCCCGGCTCAGGGAGCCCCCAGTTCATCCGCCCTGTTTTGGAAGCCTGGATCCGCTCCTGATTCCCATCCTCATTTCCGCGCATGTACTGGCGCAGCGGCGTGTTGTGTATGGCAGACCAGAATCCGACACAATTCACCGCGGACACGAACCGGCCTGGATACTGCGCCGCTTCACTGCCGTGCGCAGCGGAACTGCTTAGAATGCTGCACCGCAATGCTTTCTTGTACGGCGGAACAGCCTCTAATTTTGCACCGCAGTATGCGATGGAGACTTCTGTCTGATTTTCCAGACATGGTTCAGTCGAGCACGTGCAGTCGGCCAGACATTGAGTACAACTCCTTTGCTGTATTCAACACTGGTGCCAGTCACCTCACAACAAGGATATCAAATCTAAACCTTTTTTAGATTCTGTAGTGTTGGAGCGGAGAGTATGGGTGTATCCCTAGAGTCCAATCTGTCCGTGATCCAAAATAGACCAGCGGACTTCCTGCATTCTGTGGTCGCACTTTTGTCGCTCATTGGGGCTTTGCTACCCCCAGGGGCGGATCCAAGGAGGGAGGCACGAGAAATATGCTCTCCCAAGCAAAAAATTGCGACAATGTTCTGCTTAGACAACATTTTAAAATATTTATGAGCCTACTGCCCCCCCTCCCCAACTCTCAGCTTAGATCTGGCACCGGCTGCCACAAAATTTTTGAAATATACCTCGATTTCGAACACCTTTCATTCAAATCCAAAAGTATCTTTGTGGAAAACCTTGCAAAATACACAAGGTGCCTCTTTTGATTTCCGTGGATTGCAACGTCCCGGGAGCTAGCCCGCGCCCCACCGGGGGTCCGGCGCCACCTTCGCCCAACCCGGGAGGGCCATCGATGGCCCCCTCTAACTCCGAAAATATGAAAGTTAGCGCAAATCTGCAAAGTGCATTAGAAAGCTCCTGCGATTTCAGTAAGAAAATATTTTACATGTTCAAGCGCTCAGGTCAATGGTTTGACCTCTAGAGGTCAAGTTAGGTCAAGATCGGCTATTTTCACTCAAATATGCAATGCTTAAGCAAACTGGGCATAACTCTTATGCCATTAGAGCTATTGAGATCTGGTAAATACATTTGACAGGAAAATCCCAGCTCTTTTCCGTTATGCGGAACGTAAAGACCTCCCGCCAGTGGCTTGACGTCCAGAGGTCACCTCGTGACCTAATATGGTCTGAGGTGACGAAAGGTCAGAAAGTAACCTTGCCGTATAGCAAATGAAATACAGTGACGAGACGTACACGATGGTATCTGGTTGAGCGCTCTAGCTCAATTAGGTCAAAAGTTATTGTCAAAATACTGTTTTTGACCCCTGGTGACTTTGGATGACCTAAGAGAGGTCAAAGGGAAAATATGGTCCTGGGATCCGTGAAAGGGTGTCCAAGAACCCTTTTCTGAGCAGGCCAAGCATTTTTAATCGCTTTTTGTGACTTTTAGATAATAAGACAGCTTTTCCCATGCTTTTTCAATGGGAGAGGTCACCTCGTGACCTGACCTTAAGTCACGAAATCGAAAAATCCCGGATATACACCTTGTAGACCCTGGAGGGGTCATGAAGTGTAGGAAGTTTCAAATCGATCCACTTCGAAATGTAGCTCTTATAGAGCTCAAAAGATGAAGTGAGGTGACCTTGGCTGACCTCGCCTGATCACCTGACCTTGGGTGAACCGGGGTAAAACAAATTTAGGGATGGTGATAAAATGATGAGATGAGAGGTAAAGCCCTCAACCGCGGTGCTGTGTCTCGTCGTTTTTCTGCTATCCCAGAAAAACCTTAGGGGGGCCATCGATGCCCCCCTCCCCCCGTGCGGCGAGGGCTAGAGAATGATCCCATCAGTCCATGTTCTAGTTAGAAGCACCCTAAAATTCGATGGCGCCCCTAAAATGGGCACCCCTGGTCCCAATTCCACCCATATTGGTCTCCCGTCTGTGGTTTGGAACCGTCTGGGCCTTAATCTAACTGTATATGTGTCACTGAGCGAGAGGCACCCGACCAAATTGAATTTCCATTTATGATGAGGCTCTTCTGCACAGGGAGACGCATGCATATGCCTGCTGAGGAATTATGCGTGGTAGGCTGGTGATGATTCTTCCAGCAGTCATAGAGGGCGCTCCTCTCCAAGAGGAAGAAAGCGCCACTTCTAGGGTTAGGTTTAAAAGCGCCCCCAATCCTCAGGGACACCGTTGCTTTCCCCACCTCAACGTCCGAGCGTTTTCTCTCTAGATTTGCCGGTCTCTTTCAGCTGTCTAAAGCCCAAGTAAGCGGCATTTTGATCATCAATACATACATTTTGTTCACGGGCAACTGGAAAGCTACAGATACCTGAGTTTCATGAATATAATTATGTTTCGTATAAAGTGTAGGAACGTGTTCAAGTTCCAGGAATCTGCGATGCTTCAACAGCAAGTTTCGTCACTAGAAACGCGTATGTATGATGACAAACAGCCCCAGAAAGTATCAAGGTAAAGACCGTGGGTGGACGTTTTAGCTGGCAGATATTTCCGCCGTGCAGATTTGGATGGACCGGTAGAACAACGAAAGGAGCTGGAGTCCGTCCCTTCTGCCGTAAAGTACAGCCCGTAAAGACACGTCGGGAACAACAATCATACATTCTTATCAATCTTCTTAACGATCTTACATTTTTAGTATACATATATATATATATATATATATATATATATATATATATATAGATATATAGATATATCCGCTGCTCTCTCTCCCTCCCTCTCTCTCTCTCTCTCTCTCTCTCTCTCTCTCTTTCTCTCTCATTGGAGAAGCTGCGGAATTTCATTTTTACGTCAGTGTAATCTAGATCCTCCTTTCACTTATTTCGTTGTCCGGAAAGCTCATCTGATTATTATTTAATTCACTTAAGATCTTTCACTATTGTCTGTCCCCTTTGTTTGGATCCCAGCGTTCAGTTACTGTATCTCTAAAGCAGCAGTACTCGTTCGTCACCCGTCATATACATCTTACGACAGCCCGGGATAGCCCGTCTGCTGCGGTCCA
The DNA here is from genome assembly GCA_034440635.1 of Lepas anatifera. Lineage (NCBI taxonomy): Eukaryota > Metazoa > Arthropoda > Thecostraca > Lepadidae > Lepas > Lepas anatifera. The sequence continues at coordinate 438,624 of JAOTON010000799.1, read as the reverse complement.
TTAGGCTGTTCTGCTCATTTTTCCCATACGAGAAGAAGAGTGCAGGCAGAGTGGCGGAGATGATGCCCTCGTGTGTTTTTTACTGCTTGGTCCCGGCGCTATAGGTCAGAGTTGCCTGGATCATCTGGCTGACTTGCTGCCTTGTATAGTTTTTTTCGTAGCCTCTAAGATGTTTGAGACCGTTGAAAAAACTAAAGTGTCTTTAAATCCAATACGGGGATATAATATTTCTTCTTGTAAATGAGTTTTTTGTCTTTGGCTTATTTTTTGTTCCCGTGAAATTAATTGTGACTTCTTCGCCAGCAGACGTTTTTAGGTAGTTAGGGAAATCTGTCTGTCCATCTGTCTGCTCATCAGTGTCCTACTCTCCGCTTTTGTTTTCTTTCACGACACCATCTAAATAATCATTAGCGTCCCGCCCTCCAGTCCCCTCTGACTTGTCCAACCCTATCAGATTGGTTGCTCACTAATGCCCTGTCTTCCCTTCTTCTCGATCCCGCTTGGCTCGATTTGATTGTCCACCAGTGTCATTGTCCTAGGCCATTTTTTACTGTCCACCCACGCCCTCCCTTCTCTTCTGCCCTGCCTGACTCCAACTGCTTGTCCAGCACTGCCCCGTCCTTCCTCCTGCTTCCCCGTGTCCGACTCTATCTTCATTTTTGTCAGTGCCCTGTCCTCCATTCTCATTTGGCCTGTCCGGCTCTAAATTATAGCCCAGCGGCGGCCCTGTCCTCTCTTTAGTCCTCCCTGCCTGGCTCTGATTGGCTGTCCGGTAACGCCCTCCTTTCTTTCTTTCTCGGCCCCGCATGTGTCCTTAAGCACCCCATTTTTCCTACTTCTGTGTTCTGTCTGACCCTATCTGACTGAACATCGGCACCCTCTATTCCCTTCTTACCACCCTGTCCCGCTTTATTTGGCTGCCCGGCGATGCTCAGTTCTCCTCCTTTGTCATTCTTCTTCTGCCGTAAGAAAATAATGTCAATCCTGTCATTCTTTGACCACCCATTGTCACTTCATTCTTTTTGCATTTCTTGACACTATCTGACTGTTTGCCAGAATTCTCTTCTTATCCGCCTTACCCGGCTCTATCTGAAGTTATACCAGGGCACTTCTCCCTAATATCTTCTGCGCTACTTAGCACTTTTGCCTGCTAACCTGCGCCCTGTCATCCCCTTCTCTTCTGCCCTGGCCATCTCGATCTATCTATCCACCAGCACTTTATCCTCTCTTCTCCGTCGACCTGTTCGGCTCTATCTTATTGACCACCAGCGCCTTGCCCCTCATTCACTCCTGCTCTGTCCGGTCCAATATGTTTGCCCTTCCGGCCCTCCCATTTGAAGCAGTTTGAATGTTTGAAGCAGCTTCCGGCCCTCCCACTCTCTGCCATGCCAAGACTCATCCGATTGTGTTCAGTGTTCTGTTATCTCTTCTTGTCGGCACTAACTGGGTCTATTTAACTCTCAATCCGTGCTCCGCCCTCTTCTCTTATCCGTCCTTCCCGGCCTCTCTAGTCTGCCTATTAGCACCCAGCTCTCTCTCTCTCTCTCTCTCTCTCTCTCTCTCTCTCTCTCTCTCTCTCTCTCTCTCCTCTCTTGTCCGTCCTTCCCAGCTTCTTCAGCCTGCCTATTAGGGCCCACCTCTCTCTCTCGGATCTGACTGCCCACTAATGTTAAGCACTTTTCTCTTTTCCGTTTTTCCCGACCTCCATGGGTATGCCCACAGTGGCCTGCTTCCTATTCCTTTCTACCGACGCACATGCTTGCATTTGTTCGCCAGCATGCTACCTTCTCCTCTGGTACACCAAAGAATGACATCTTTATTTGAGCCTTTGAGCCCCGCTGGGGTCGGGGGTCGCGATTGACGCGTCACACTTAGTGCAGCCTATCCCCTTCCCCTACACTGCTTATCGCATTTCTTGGATAAGTTAAAATAAAGTTATGATCTGCATTCGAAGACTCTTGACGAGATCAAGAGGAATTATATGAAATGTTTTGGTCGGATCATAATTGAAGTCAACGAAGCTTTCATAGCATAACAACAGGGTATTGCATATTTTTTATATAAACTTTATATAAATTAAGCGTTCAGCACACAGCAGGACACAATATTTCAAGCAGTTTGAAATATTGTGTCCTGCTAATGTGCTGAACTTTGTAATTTGATATTGATATTTTTGTAATTTGGTATTTACACCGATGAAGCTGTACAACAGTGAAACGTTTGTAAATTAAATATAACTTAAATAACTTTCTGTGTGTTCACCTATATCACACATTATGTCTGTGATAACCCCATATATATAAATATGTATATATATATATATATATATATATATATATATATATATATATATATATATAGGGGTAAATTACATACCTTGGACCCCAGGTCTCCGGATCTCCAGCAGGTATGCCAATCACTACACCACTCAGGAGTCTGCCTTTTCCTTACAATTTTGCGGTATTCATACTTAATTTAACGGCTGTTTTCTGCTGGGGCATTTTCATTCCAATAAGGTTTCTTTGCACATCCAGCAATGGTAATCCGGAGACCTTGGTTCTAATCCCAGCTGCGAGCAATTTTTAAAAGCTGCAAAAAACAACGGCCAATATTGAATTACCATTGCTGGAGGTACAAAACACCTAATTGGCATGGTTATATTCTTGCAGAAAAGCCGTCGTTGAATTACTTTTATACATACCTCTCTCTTATCCAAGCGATGATTACTTTGAACTTGTTCTCGTGGTATCACTCAGATAACTGTATGCGTTTCTGGCATCGCTTTATGCGGATTGTGATGCGTCTGCACATAGGCTGACGCGCCGCCCTGCATGCGACAAGCATAAGCACATCTTGCGGACGCGTGCTCCACTTATTCCTCTTACCCTCCCATCCTGCCAGACACACTGCACCGACACCCTTCTGGAAGCCCAGAGGCGGATTCAGGAACACATCGAGGGGTGCAACACTCAAAACTATGCCCCAATATCTGATACAGTTTTTCGAGGGAAAGAGCGAGTGAGAGTGTGATTCAAAACTCCTCCAAATTTGGCAACACAAGCTTGCACTCGTCATCATCCGCCTCTATTTTGTTTTTCCGCATTCACGCACAGACATCCGGGTTGGCGCCACGCTGCCGGAACTGGCTCTCAGTCTGTTCTGCTCCGGCAGAAGGCTGACGCCACCGCAGAGGCGCTGATGTTATTGCTGATTCGGCTGCTGTTCCGCTGCGTCGGATGCATGGTCGACCGCCGGGATCAAGGGAACGCGGTGCAAACTTGAAGGTCGTGGAATACCAATGCTGTCAGGCGTGCCGAACTCTGTTAAACATGTTTGAAACACTACAACACATGCAAGTGCACAGTATTTTTCTTTGGATCAAGGCAAGACTTCTCTGAGGAATTTCTTCGGAGCAGCTTTGTGCGTTACCATGGAATTTATATATTCGATGGAATAAGGGAAGTTATCTTTATTTCTTGACAGTACCGCGTCTCGTCTTAAAGCGGAGCGTCTGACAAAAATGGTTTTACAAGTCCGGAAATCGGTTTCCGTAGCCGTAGCTATGCAGATATGACGTTGTCTACCTGAGCGCTATGCGTAACGCAGCACATCACACCTGAGGCGGATACAGTAGGAGGGCCCAAGCCACCAGACGCTCACCCCCGAAATATCAGAGTACATGTAATAACAAAGTGGCTATATTTTTTTCGAGGTAATAGCAGGAGAGGTCTGAGCCTCCTACCTCTCCCCCCCGATATGAAGTCCTGGTCCGCTATTGAATCGCACTAAAGCAGTGATGCCGCCCCGATAGCTCAGTTGGTAGAGCGTTGGGCTCCGGCCCGCTGCTCAGAAGCATGCAGTGGCAGTGCATGTCCAGGCTTGGGATCGGTTCCCCTGAGACGCTCCGGCGCTCAATAGTTTACCCGACGTACAGCTCGGCTGGCAACTGACTGGTGAGAGGGTGACCTGAGCGGGGCGGCCGTCCCTGTGCTTTGTGGGACGTTAAACTTTGACTTCTAAATTAATCCTCCATTGAGGGAGTTGCTCGTTCGGGTGGTGGGGTCGGGGTCTCCGTGACAAGTCCCTTGATGACTTTAGTGAGACTCCGACTCCAGCAGCCATACCAGGAACAACTTGAACAAAATTTATAAAAAAAAATATAAAAAAGTAGCATACTAAAATTAGATTTTCATAGCTGGAATCAATATTGCATGATCGGAAGCCTTCGCCTCTTAGAAGAGGTGAAATCTCATCGTGAAGTCGCCTCGGGTGCTTGATGAGCGAGTCACATGAAAGGCGCAAGACTGTTATATGCTGATATTCACTCTCCGGACACTGCTGTGCAGAGCTGCAAAAAGTCGGGCTCTCGGGTCATAAAGTGCCCGACAGATTTTAGGGCACGGTATGGTCCTGCGACAGATCTTACAATCTGTGAGAAAAAAAATATTGAAAGGAAACAGAAAATATTTTTTGTTCTAAAAATCTCAATATTAGAATTGTCACCTCTTTCACTCAACAAGTTTTTCATGAATTTGCACCTCTCCCATATCAAGCCAGTGTGCGGCAAGAACCGATGGAAAATCGAGGGACTTATGAATCGAAGGACCTTTGAATAGAGGGCCTTATGTACAGAGGGTCTTTTCGAGGGACTTATGAATCGAGGGACCTTTGAATAGAGGGCCTTATGCACAGAGGGCCTTTTAAACGTCACCCAGAAAATCCTCTGCTGGAAAAATTCCTTCACCGGCCTGTCGGGCCCGATTTGTATTCCATAGCACGCGACAGCTTGGCCCGACAGGCCGCCGTAAAGGCCTTCAGACAGGCAAAACAGTTTTTTCCTTCGTTTCCTTCGTTTGGAAGTACGCTCAACGCTGCCGCAAGAGCGCTGTTTGAACAGCGGCCTTGCGGCAAAACCGGTGTAAAAGGTATATTTGGTTTGAAAGCAGCCCTGCGGTTTGGTGTGTTGCGTTATGGATATGGCGGAGGCCAAGGCCCTAGAATCCCGTGGTGTGGTGGAGGGAATACGTTCCAAGGTTGTGTTTTTTACTATTTTTCTCTTGCATTACTTTGGTATACATCTTGAGTAAACTGGTTGAGCCTGGATTTCATCGTCCATAGTTGAAGGGCTGATAAATGGCTCCGATTAAGCTGAAGCCCCTTCCACCGTCCCGTGTCAAGCTTAAATGTGGATTTGAGGGATGTGGGTATTTTGGCGAAAAACGTTTTTTTAGGAGCATCAGCGAATCAAGCATTCTGGGCTGCCCTGCAAGTTCAGGAACAGTGGTTTTGGCCAAGGAGGTCGTTTTGAAGCATGGGTCAAACAGCGGGCAGATCAGAACAGTGGGGAGAAAAAAAACAAGTAAGTGATGTGGTGTTCGTTGTAATTTCGGCAGCTTACATTTATTTCCACACAGTATGTTATGCTCACTGTTGATCAATAATTTTGAATGATATTGATAAGGGAAAAATGAATTTTACCAGCAGACTGGTCAAATAAGACTAAAACATTTGATTTTTCCTTCCGTCTTCTTTTAAATCCAATGCCTGTTTGTCCAGAATTAACCACAAAAGTTGCATACCTTCATCAGTGGATTTGTAGATGCCAAAGAAACAAAACTCTTCACCTTTCCACATTAATTTGAGTTTTAAGTACCAAACTATTTCTCCCATTTCATTTTATTCACTTACCTAAATATGCCTATGATCTATGTCAAGGGGACAAAGATATAACAAAAACACAGCCTAGTGCAACCTTTACTCATTCCTTTTACTCATAACTTCCTTGGAAACATGATATTTATTTGACATTTACTATCTAACTGTTATTTATTAGCCTCATGAACTTCGGATCCTAAACTACGTACCCTCATGGAAATGAGCACGGCAATGCATAAAAAACTTTGAAATAGCCAACAGCTTCAAAATTTAGGATTTTTCATGTAAACATGTATTTATAAGTCATGGAAAGCTAATATTACATGTTTGTATTCAATTACAAGTAGCCATGATCCTTAAAAAACACTTTCAAATATAAAAAAGTACCCCTCCAATCTTGTTTGTCTGGCCATCAGAGCAAAATCCATATATAAATTTTGGGGGTTCCTTCCAAATTACCCCCTCCCACCTCCAAAAAAAACTGAAATCATGAAAATATGCAGAAGCTGGCATAAGTAACAGCATGGTATGGGAACCAGGTCAGCTTTCTTCCATTGCAAACTGTATTTTTAAGTATTCTGGACTGGACTATGTAACCTAATAACAAAATATCATTTATTCTCATTCTAGTGCAGCATTTTTTGTCAATGGCAGCTGCAGAGGACTGAAAAAGGGGGCTGCTTTTCATGTTATTGTATATTTCCACCTGTGACCTAAATCATCTGAATTCAAGACTGAGTCTTATTCAAGACCCAGTAGAGCTGACTTTGACACACACTATTTGTATGCTGTACGTCCACAAATCTCAAATTACATCCAATAATAAATTTCCTTTACCAATGGTGACTCCAGAAAATGAGAATTGGTGGTTCGGTATTCAATTTGTTATAGGTTTCTGCCGATAACCTTAATGTCCTGAGCGCGTCTGATAATTGAAAACCCGAAGAACAGTCTCAGTTCTAGAGTTTTGAAAATTAATAGACTTGTGTCATTCCACTTAGATTTGCCATAGGCGGCTTCAGAGCACAAAAATAAGGATATCACACATATAAGGATCAGAGCACAAAAATAAGGATAATGATATCCATTGGTGCCAAACTAGAAGTTTTTTATGCTAATTTTAGTATTTTCTATTAAGAATGTGGAAAATGAGTAGGAGCATTTTACCAATTGAATGGGTTTTAGACAATTTTAATAGTCCTATCCTAACCACCCGACAGATTTGGAGGTTTTTTCGAAAGTGCCCGACAGATTTGAGATTTTTGCAGCTCTGCTGCTGTGTATCCACCTTTAAAGAATCACACCCCGTAAAAACAGGTTTTGGCCATCTTCGAGTAGTTTCTGAACTTGTGTACGCTAAGACGCCTGGTGAGACGACTAGTTACTATACGTGACGGCCCGGTGGCACCAGCGGTCGGAGAAGAGGTCCCGTGCTCAGGAGCTGTCTGTGTCAAAAGTACATACGCACAAGTAACTTTTGACAGGAAATGTTCTAAAAACACAGTGTACAGGTATGGACACTGTTATGTAGGCAATGGACAGTGTAAACAGGTACACTGTCCATTGCCAAGTGCTTACTAAATGTCATTGAATTTTCAAAACCTCTCGACTCAGCGGATCCAGGACTTTATTTGGGGGAGGACTATGGGTCTCGAGCCTCCCCCGCTATTACCTCGGATCAGCCTCCGGCTGTACATTTACTATGGGCACTGATATTTACTGGGGAGCTTGAGACCCCTAGCTCCCTCTCCCGTGTGTTCGCCACTGCCTCGACCATCTACGATTTCTCATGCTTTTTAACTTTACAGTTTTCATGTTAAGCTGCCATAATCAAGGCGTGAACATAATAGTACGTAAAATTTGGTACTGCACCTGCAGCTGAATTCTGTAGTGCCGTAATCCATGGAAGGTGCCCCAGCGTAAAGCCATAGAGTAGCTTTGTCCCCAAAACAAACCGCAGTATAGCATTGAACAGCGTGAAACGATATAGAATGAGCACGGAAATAACCTCCAGGAAGGCAGTCTAGCATTCAAACTGTCTCTCTCTGGCTAAACTCCACACAAGACAGAAGAGCTGGGTTGTCACAGGGGCATTCCAAAGATCCAACAGAGTTTTGATGCCAATTACGAAGTGACGTCAGGAATCCCGAGACCCTCGAATGAAGCTACGAATTGTTTGGATGCTTGTTTGTACCTTACCAATTACACTGGCGGATCCAAAGGGGCCAAAGGGGTCGTGGTCCCCACTAAAACCTAAAATAGTATCTGTTGACCCCGCAAAAGGGCGACATTTTGACCGTATTTTAACTGTTTTTGCGATTTTTCCCCGATTTAGCGCCCCCGTACGTTAGCTTGGTCCCCCAAAAGTAGCTCCTGGATCTGCCAATGTCCAATTATGCACAGAATAACGACCACGCTGCCTGCTTATTACCGCCATGATTTGTTCCTGGTAAAACGCAGCCAGCCAGCAAAATCATCAGAATGAAATGTGTAGCTTCAGTAGCCGGCACCTCTCATCCAACGCAATCAACCACCGGCCGATGGCGTTATCAAACGAACGAGAGGGCGTGGTGGCAGCCCCAGTGCGATACACTTGACCCCGCTGAGGGAGCCGGCGCGATGCCGACAGGCGACCTTTGTTCTCATCTCGACCGCCCGACTCTGCAATACTGGCACTGCCGCTCTGGTTGGGAGATAACGAGCAAAATGCTGGAAGGGGGGCGTGGAGGGGAGGGGGAGGGGTTGGAGCTGTTCACCGTTGCGCAGGCGATGCACAGAGATCTGTTCGTAGTTTTAGTAGTGCAAACACAAAATGAATGGAAACTATCCTCGCAACGGTGGACAAGTATCGATTTATAAATACCTAAGCAGATGAATTACATTCCCCGTTGACCGGGGGTAAATGGGTTTGGCCCTCCCCTTGGACGAAAAATTTTCCGCCATCAATGTTTATGACTTTGTTTGACCTTGAAGATATTGACTTAGGTCAATATAAGTTGGCTAGAATGTGGATTACGATGGCCCCTACGCACCCACAAACGGACGTTTTTCTACGTATTTTGATTTTTATACATTCAGTCTGCGTTAGTGCCAGATCCCTTTCAAGCGCAAGTGTTATAGGAGAGGACTGTGGGATATATCATTATTATTGCTATTGCTATGGGCTAAGTAGTAAGGGGGCAATGGTTAATTTACGCATGTCACGCAGTTGAATCAACTTGTGGCTTATTGTAACTTTTATGTTTTGGAAATCCAAAATCAACTCTCTCTTAACAAGATTCGCCAGTTATCAGAAACAAGGAGAAACTTAGGTCATCGACGGGGAAAGCGACAGCCCTCTCCTAATTTTGAATGTATCATAGCCGCCATTGGCAAAGCAAACTTTGAGAAAGAGGATAATTTGATCAAATGGGACATTTTTAAACCCGTCATAAATTTTGCTTTGATATTAACAAACTTGACTTGGTTTTCATTCCAAACTGTTAACTGTGCGATCTTCTGAAAATCTGTTAACGTTTTTTTGTCGCGCTGGGAGTTTTCATTTTTGGAAGGGACACTCAAAATGTATTTATGAATCTTCTTGTAGGGCAGGTCTTCGGAGACATTCCATTTTTCGGCTTTAACATGCGCATTGACGGGGGTGGGTACCCGCCCCCTTTGGGGTTTTTGGAGACAGAATAAAAACGGCAGCGCGTAGCGCTACCGCACTTGGCATACCTCTGCTCTGATAACACCGTGTAACACAATTTTTGTGCCTGGGTAGACACTGTTATCTTTCATTTGCTATGCCTAGGAAGAGTCAAAAAGTACCTTTTTGTTTCAAACTTTGCTTTTGTGTCCAGGAGATAGATTTATATGAAATTTACCTATTCTTATTGTCACCTTGTGACCTGACCTCAAGTTACGAAATCGAAAAATCCCCGACATAAATTTTGTAGACCCTGGAGGGATCATGAAGTGTAGGAAGTTTCAAATCGATCGGCTGGGAAATGTAGCTATGGTAGAGCTCAAAAGTTGAAAGGAGGTGACCAAGGTTGACCTCGTCTGGTGACCTAATCTTATGTGACCCGGGGTAAACAATTTCAGGGGTGGTGAGAAAGCGAAGGGAAAGAGAAAGTCCTCAACCATGGTGCTGCGTCTCCTCGTTTATCTGCTATCCCGAAAAAAATCTTATGGGGCATCGATGGCCCCGGTGGGGAGGGTTAATGTTTTAAACGTAGATGTACTGAGCTCAGTGAGCTGCTCCAGAGTAGGGCTGCTCATTTTTACAGACTATTGTTAGGCATAAAGTTAGGGCACATTATTCCGTGGAATCACACAGTATTTATATGAAACGATGGAATAATTGACTGGTGCAATCTTCCGCTCATACTGAAGGAATGCGGCATTCACTAAGTTTTGAAAATTAGCTCTCAGAGTCGGAAAAGCAAAGTTTAAAGGGAATAATTATGATTTTCTTCGTTCTTTACATAAAAGTAAATAGAAAATCACATTTACAGACCGAACACAAGAAAAAGTTGAAAATTTGTTACCTAGTGTAATTTTTGCGACTTTTGACAAAATTTTAAGATTGGGTCGTCTGAGGTCAGGTCACCTCACCTAAAAAAGTAAGATAGCATAAGTCACATCAGATTAGAAAAAGATAATTGAAACTCATATTACGTAATGGGTCCCACTAAGTTCTAAAAAATTTATTCCGGTATTTTTTATATCGATGATCTGAGATCAGGTACGAGCCAGGAACTCTCATTTGGAAATACATGGGAAATGGTTTAACTTAAAAATGGATGGTGGTAGAGCATTTATTATAACGGCATTAGGTCTGCCTCATCCTTGCGGTTCTAATGATATGCATGTTGACCTAATTTGACCTTGAACTGAAACTAGTCAAACTAGTTAGAAGAGGATGTATCTTAGGGGAGCCTGATGTATCTTAATTAGTCAAATTAGGTGAAATCCTAAATTTGGCCTAATTTGACCCAGCATAGTCATTTTACACATATTCGATTCGGCTTGCTGCGAGAATTCCAATGGTCTCAATTGTTTTGCTCTATTTTCACTAGTTACGATGAAACGACTGAAACCCTTCGTATGCATGGTATCCCTATGTCAGCATGCCTTAATTTTGTGACCTCAAATGTGACCTGACATAAAAATTGTTCATATATTTTCTATAGAAAACTGGAGGGACTATCCAACACCGTTTACCAACATCTTGATATCTCAGAGGGCGGGTCCACGCCCCGGCCCCCTCCGTCAAAGCGGGTGGCTCGACCCGTCAATGCGCGACATACCCCGTCAAACTCTACTGCTTTGTGTTGTGGAAACTATATTTATAACAGTTTCTGAAACAGAACAACCTGCTTCAGCATCAGGTCACCCGCCTTCACCTGTGTGTATCTAACCTTCCGCTCTTCTTACAGAGTTGTCGCGGCAAACGGCGAATCTACCGGGCAGCGTCGGTTACGAGACAGGGCCGCCTCCCCGACCCCTCCGACGCTTCAGCGACCTCCTGCGGGCGCCGTCCCTCCACCATCGACCACACGTGGCACACCATCCGCTCTGCAACGTCTGCTGGAAGCGTTGAAGGTCGCGCACCGTTCTGTCGCTCTCGCACCGACTTCTACTGGTCAGGCCAGCTCATCTACAGCTGCACAAGGCGCAGAGTCTGACTCGGGAGCCCCGGCGGTCGTCAGAGACTGGAGGGAGCACTGGTTGGTTTCCAGCGGCTGTCCAGAAGCTCAGCAGGACATGGTCGCCGCGCGGGGACGTCAACTAGGACTGGAGACGTCAGAGGTGGCGCTCAAGTCGCTAGCATCTAATATGCATAATGGAAAGGGACCTATCAACGTCGCTGCCCCAGCCATGATGAGGTGAGTGGAATGAGAACTCTTGCTCTCTCGCTCTCCCTCTCTCAAAACTAACTGCTGGTGGATGAATGTCCCAGCATAGGCGCATATTTTAACTCTTCTGGTGGATGTGTGGTATACTGATCTGCCACATGGCTGACCGGGTCTGCCCACGCGTGACCTCAATGCCATACCGTCGTCAGGAAGGCCCCCGTATGGTGATGATATCTCCCTAAATCATGGTTATTGTCACTCGCCGTGGACAATAACCATGATGAGTCTGTTTTGCTCATTTTGATTTAAAAAGGGCAAAATTCCTACGCACAACCTTGAGTACAGAACCTAGGTTTGAAATTAATCGATGTTAATAAATTCATGTTCTAATCATAAACATGTTTTTTCAATTAAAATCGAGTAAATGGGTCTAGTTAAATTCCCCCAATCAATTCCTGCGTACAGAAATAAAATCCTGAACAACAGTGAACTGCAAATTGCCGATTGAATTGAAGCACGAGTGGAAAAAAGACTCTTCTTGCCTGGGTGTTGCTCGGCTCCCGGAACCTCAGATTTTGGGACACTGCTGTCTCACTCTCAAATCTTGCGTCTCAGATTCATCTCTTTATTTTCCCATGCCAGTGTGCCTAGAAAACACGACAATATTGTTTTTGCGTGTATTGTTCTCATTTCCATTCAATAACCGCTATTACACATATGCACTGTGAAACCTTGAAGCTCGAGTAGCTACTACCGCCTTCTTCTGCAGGCACTGCCGTCAGTTCAACAGCGTCGCTCCCTCGCGTCGCTGGCTCAGACGTCCAAGTTCGATGCAGAGGGGCTACAGAGGTCCGCGTCTGCACCGAAGTGACTGCCAGAAGAGAGATAACGTTAGGATGTGTCACCTTCATCCAATAGTTGACCTCCTCCCTCAGCTATTGTGCTCTCTCATTTCCCTTTTCCCTCTCCCGCACCTGCAAAGGAGGGGAACACTGTTCCCCCTCCCTTTCTGGGGGACGGGAACACTGTTCCCCTCCCTTTACGAGGGAAGGGAACGGTGTCCCCCTCCCTTTTACGGGGAAGGGGAACAGTGTTCCTCTCCTTTTACGGGGGAGGGAAATGGTGTCCCCCTCACTTTGCCGGGGAGGGGAACACTGTTCCCCCTCCTATACGGGGAGGGGAACAGTGTCTCCCTCCCTATACGAGGGAGGGGAACAGTGTGCCCTCCCCTTTTACGGGGAGGGGAACAGTGTCCCCCTCCCTATACGGGGGAGGGGAACGGTGTCCCCCTCCCCTATACGAGGGAAGGAACGGTGTCCCCTCCCTTTACGGGGGAAGGGAACAGTGTCCCCCTCCCTTTTACGGGGAGGGGAACAGTGTCCCCTCTCCTTTCCGGGGAGGGGAACAGTGTCCCCCTCCCTTTCCGGGGGAGGGGAACGGTGTCCCCCTCTGTCCCCCTCCCTTTTACGGGGAGGGGAACACTGTTCCCCCTCCCTTTTCCGGGGGAGGGGAACGGTGTCCCCCTCCCTTTCCGGGGAGGGGAACAGTGTCCCCTCCCTTTCCGGGGGAGGGGAACGGTGTCCCCCTCCCTTTTACGGGGAGGGGAACACTGTTCCCCTCCCTTTCCGGGGGAGGGGAACAGTGTCCCCCTCCCTTTCCGGGGGAGGGAACGGTGTCCCCCTCGTCCCCCTCCCTTTTACGGGGAGGGGAACACTGTTCCCCCTCCTTTCCGGGGGAGGGGAACGGTGTCCCCCTCCCTATACGGGGGAGGGGAACAGTGTCCCCCTCCCTATACGGGGGAGGGGAACAGTGTCCCCTCCCTTTCCTGGGGAGGGGAACAGTGTCCCCCTCCCTTTCCTGGGGAGGGGAGCAGTGTCCCCCTCCCTTTTACGGGGAGGGGAACACTGTTCCCCCTCCTTTCCGGGGAGGGGAACGGTGTCCCCCTCCCTATACGGGGGAGGGGAGCAGTGTCCCCTCCCTTTTACGGGGAGGGGAACACTGTTCCCCTCCCTTTCCGGGGAGGGGAACGGTGTCCCCTCCTCCTATACGGGGGAGGGGAACACTGTTCCCCTCCCCTATACGGGGGAAGGGAACAGTGTCCCCTCCTTATATGGGGGAGGGGAACAGTGTCCCCCTCCCTTTCCTGGGGAGGGGAGCAGTGTCCCCCTCCTTTCCGGGGAGGGGAACACTGTTCCCCTCCCTTTCCAGGGAGGGGAACAGTGTCCCCCTCCCTTTACGGGGGAGGGGAGCAGTGTCCCCCTCCTTTTCCGGGGAGGGGAACAGTGTCCCCTCCCTTTACGGGGAGGGGAACACTGTTCCCCCTCCCTATACGGGGGAGGGGAACAGTGTCCCCCTCCCTTTACGAGGGAAGGGAACGGTGTCCCCTCCTTTTACTGGGGAGGGGAACAGTGTCCCCCTCCCTTTACGGGGAGGGGAACACTGTTCCCCTCCCTTTTTACGGGGAGGGGAACACTGTTCCCCTCCCTTTCCGGGGAGGGGAACAGTGTCCCCCTCCCTATACGGGGGAGGGGAACACTGTCCCCCTTCCTTTTACGGGGAGGGGAACAGTGTCCCCTCTCTATGCGAGGGAAGGGAACAGGTGTCCCCCTCCCTTTTACGGAGAGGGGAACAGTGTCCCCCTCCCTTTCCGGGGGAGGGGAAGGTGTCCCCCTTCCTTTCCAGGGGGAGGAACAATTTCCCCCTCCTATACGGGGGAGAGGAACACTGTTCCTCTCCCTTTCGGAGGGAGGGGAACACTCCTCCCTTATCTCCCATAGGAACTCTCTTATCTCCTCTCCGCAACCCATTGGTTGCGGAGAGGAGTTGTTGGAGTGTTGGATGGACGTTATGATTGGAGTCCCGGAGAGCCGGTGTGTCTGACAACCGCAGGCCCAGAGTGTTCGGAGAGCCGGCCAGGGGACTACCAAGTTGCCAGTGCTCGCCTTTTCTACATTCTGATAATCTGGCACGTGTTCTGAAACTGTGTGTGCTTGCTTGAATAAATCTTATCGAGTCCAAAAGGTGTTTCGTGTGATGTATTGCATGACCTACATATCAAGTCTTAGTGGCATATTTGGAGTTATAATCATTACAGTGCGCACTGTTTGGATTATACAGGCGGAAATGATTCATAATAAATACAGATTTTCGGGCTAGATAGAACTACTGCCGGCTCTATCTCAAACACGACAGGACGATTGAAGCTGAGAATCACGCATGGAAACGACATAGGTAAAAATACTGGGATGCCAGAACTGTCTGTCTTAGTTTTCCTTACACGCTTGAAAACAAGATTTTCACTTAATAAAAGGTATAATATGCATTATTTCAACTGACCAACTCTCAGATATTTTTTGTTAATGTAAGAATTTGAAAAGATGTGTTACACTGCTCCTGCAATAGTCCAATAAGTCAAATAGTCCAATACAATTTCTGCAAGCTACTAAACATTTTCAATAAAACAATATTTATTCGATGCCTCTCAATGGGAAGGCTTCTCTATCATCCAGGATGATAGATGGCGTTACACTGAAATTTAGCGATTTGGGAAAGCTTTACGTTATGGCTAAATTTTCTCGAACGGTGACCAACCGTTTTAAAAAGTAAGGTTAACTGTTTGTCGACTGGCTATGATGAGCATTGTTACCAATTTCAATATGCCATGCTGAACAGCATATTTCTGCTAATATAATACCGCGTCAATCTCGCATGAAAACCAGCGATAGATACTAGGATGCCAATGGCTGCCTTGGAAGACTTCCCCGTAGGCTTGTTTGTAGACAAAAAATAAGGCTTTTACCGGAAAAAAAGATACTATGCATCATTTCATGTAACAAAGAGGTAATAATCTGTAATACAATTAGACCATCTAAATCAATTTCTATATTCAAATGGGCGTTTCCTCTAACAGTCTAAACTAGTTGGAAGGATTGCTGGAGGTTCGATATTTGCTCTGAGTTGTCTATACGTATGGCCCTTTGACGCAATGACAGTGGCTTTTGAATTAATCCATAAAAATACAAATTATATAACTACTTAATTTGTGTTACGTTAGCTGACAGTTTTGATTATAAGCCATGGTCAAAGCGAAATGAAAACAACGGGTAAACACACGACACACAGTAGAAAATCATTAGCGATGGGACATAGTATTCTGAAGGACAGAACACAATGGCTCCAAGGTATTAGCAGCAGTGCGCTTTTTCAGAATTCGTCCACCGTATGCCGTGTGTTTACCCTTTGTTCCCATTTTGCTGTGACCAAGGTTTATAATCGAATCAGTCACCCAAAGAAATATATCAAGTAGTTATATAATCTGTAATTGTATGAATTAATTCCAAAGTCATGATTATTGTGGCAAAGGGTCATACGCATAAACAATCATTCAGAAGTTTTTATTTGAAAATAGCAATGGAAAATTACTTGGAAGTCGGCATAACATGTCAAATTTTGCCCTCTTTGTTTCCCACTCCCTATGTAAGGCTCCAATACTTATTAGGGCCTCGGACCCCAGTAACAAACACTGTGAAATACTACCCAATTTGCACAACACAGCCTTGTTTCGAGGGCTTTCAATGGATTATCTCGGATGACGGATTTCATTGGAAAACAAGTCAATGCTTTGGGCAAAAAAGAAGATCTATTATATCACAATAATCTTGACTAAATTTTTGGACCGATCAACCAGGAATAATATGGAATTATATAAGTCATAAGAATAAATAAAGTTCAGGAACAATGTTTCAAATTTGTTTTTTTCAAAAGAAAGATTTATTTAATGTACACTATGTTAGCCTGCCACACCGCACAGCTAGCTTCGAATCGTATGATCGGCAAACTATTCAACGTGAGGTCATAGTCAAATTCCGTTTTATTTTCATCGTTAGAGCAAGTCGGATATGTCGTTTCTATGGAAACCCCTACAGCCAAAAGAGATATATGGAATTTTTAAGATAGGAGAAGCAGCCAACGTCAAATTGTTCAAACAGAGAAAGGAAACATTATTATTAACTACCGAATATTTGTGTTGCCTGGACTATTAATTTTATTCAAAATATATCGCAAAAATACGATGGTACGAATAGGATCTGTTTGCAGTTCAATTCCGAACCATTGGATTAACAAATGTTTCATACAAGTACTCTAACAAAATAATCAGTGCAGCCCTAGCAAACAGAAACATGCCACTAAAAACCTGTACGTGTTTGCAGTCTCTCATTAGCAAGGTAAAATTTTGGTTTTGAGTCGAAATATGTGCAATTAACCCTTGCCCGGGTGGCGAGTACTAGTCACTTTCGCCCTGGTGGGAGGGGGAGGGGCCAAAACCCCCACTATCTCGAAAAACTAAGAGAGCTAGAAAGAAGCAGAAAGCAGCAATAGAAAGCTCGTCGCAAACGCAGTTACTTCATTCATTTTTTCTTCAGGTCTATATTGAGGTCACTAGAGGTCAAATAAGGCCAGAACTACCGAAACGAAAGGTACTTACAAAACATCGATTATCACGGGAAGTAAGACAGCTAGAAAGGTTTTCTTAACGCCATTTAAAAGCACTTGAATAGTTCTTTCAATACACTGCCATCCACGTTATTGCTAGGGTCAGGCCCTGCGGATCACAGGACTTTTAGCATATACCCTTTGACCAAAATGTATCGCATGCTCGCTTTAGACGCGAGTTTCTTATCTAGGAGGCAATCTGGGACAGTGTTTCCGCGGCCATTTGGAAGCTATTGTAATCACGTATCAATAGTGACTACCAAGTGTAGGTCAAGTTTGGGTAGCGGTCACCCGAGGTGAAGGACAGTACTATACCCATACCATGGGGTGTTTGCTTTTTTGGTAACAACTTCCGAACAAAACATGACACGGCCCTAATTCTGGGGCCATTGTAATCCTCTCACTAATACGAATAGAATGATATATGATTTCACTATGCTGGGGAGATTAAGAGTTTCAACTGACCTTAGCCCAACGTATTGACCCGAAGTGACCTTGTAGGTCATGACGCACGTCATTGGACTCGCAGTGGCGAAACAAACACAATGGTGGTAAAAGAAAATTATGTGTAAGAACTATGTAAGAAACGTTATGAAATACGAAATCTTCACTTTTTGTTCGCCTGCATTATAGCAAAACCCGGCGTGGGTCTCAGTCACCTTACGCTGAAAGAAATAACCTTCGCCCGGGTGGGGGTGTCTTGTTTACTCTTCCTAAGGTTTCTACAAGGCAGCCAGAAAACGACGAAGCGCAGCTCCGCCGTATTGGGTATGATGCTCCCTGATCCTTTGTCGCATCTTTCCTGTGAATTCCCAGTCGAGATTATTCGAGGTCAGGTCACCAGATCAGCTCAAGTGGCCTCTCCTCCAAACCTGTTTCAATTTGCAACAGTGAATTCCACCTATTGATCTGAGATTTACAGGTTATATCACCGAATACCACAACATGTGGTGAAGGAGCTCCGTATTTCGATAAACTAGGGTCAGGTATGGGCCATAACCCCTCCACTGTAAGCTTAAGGAAAATTATTCAAGTCCATGCGTCTCAGATCAACTTCAAAATTCCAACAGCATGCTTTCGTGACTTATTCCTCTAATGAACTCAAAAACAGTCTCTTTTAAAAGTCTTTCTGATGTCAGGGAAGTAATTTTGGATAATTAGCCAATAAACTTAAAATAAACGGCCAAAGCTTTCGTTTTACCACACTATATTCGCACCATCACTGCGGGCCGAAAAACGTACATTATGACTATATTAGTTCCCTGCGGATCAATTCATTGACCAGAGAGAAGTGAACCTTTGAATTTGACCTGACATGGTAGAACCATACATCAGATTCGTACTGACGAGAAGCTCGGAAGTAATTACTGTGAAAGTAAACACCCCACAATAGTGATAACGGGTTATACTCATTTTCGATTGATATTAATGTAGACTTAACCCATATTTGGTTGGCACTAGCAATCTATTTTTTCAACAGATTTCACATGACAGTGCAAACAGTTTTTTTTTTTGGCCGCCCAGACGGGGTAAACAGAGCCTAGATCGACTGATATTTTAGCCTGATATTTTAGGTTTACACTAAAATTTGTGATTCTGAAGTGGCCTACAGTGCCCTACCTTTTTTACCTGCCCCGAAATGTGATGTCTTAGCAGTGAAAGAGCAGTTCAAACGCTTTCGAATGGCGTAAAGGAATTTTTCTAGCATCCCTAGGTCCATGGATAAACGAGACATCGTAAGCACACCTAAAGCCAGCAAACTTGACCCATTTTTACCTTTGCTTATCTATCCGAAGTGGGTGCCACCATCGATTTGTCAAACCTATATCGCTTCCTCCACTTCCCTGCCTAGCAAAATCTGCTACTCGCTTAGCTATCGCTAATTTTAGTTATAAAGCACCACCGAAAGCGCTACCCAAAACCATATTTTCAATGTGTCGATACCATTCGCGAAAAACTACAGATTATTTGTAAATTACACAAAAAATTGTTTGTTTTATAGTAAGATACGCAAACATTCGTTCGATCCCCTTTGGCTTTTTCTGACGGAGAAAAAATCGTCTCAGTCTTCGTCTCCCTATTTTGGGGATGATGGTTCCCCAAACAGGGTGCCGCTAGCGTTTCTGAGTTCTTTTGAGTCTGTTGCCCGCTAATACGCTCTGATTTAGTCGAAAAAAATCACTACCGCTTTTCCGCCACCATTTTTTAAGAGTCCGAAAGTTGTACACTGTACGGCTTTGCTTACAATCTTTGGATGAATAATAACTGTATTAACTTTAGCTGCATTAGTGACGAGCTATCCATTGTTTTTCCGCGTATTCTTACCCTCATAATCCCCAAGTCAGAGGAAGTCGTTGCCCTCCCCCAACCCTGGCGAATGTTGCTGATACCCGCAACCCTAGCGAATGTTAATAAATGAGTCCCTGAGTTCTGCGCAGACCGCATTCTTTCCATACACACTACCACCCAGGTGTCACATTGTACCCCCCCCCCACTAACTCAGAAACCAATGGTGATAACTGAAAAAAACTGAAACGACTCTGAAGCTGCTGTGTACTGCTGTGCCATCTGATTACGTTCGGGCGACATGGCCGGCGGCACGATGCGCCCCAACTGTCAGAATGTAGACTATAAAGGCGACATGACAACATATCGACCCAGTGAAACCGGAGATCCGTCATCAGGTACCAGGGTGCAGGAGAACCGGAGAGCCGGGGGGAGGGGAGGGGACGGAGGGACCAGGGACGGAATCACGGTCAAGCAGTTATGTATAGGTAGATGGATCGACATGGAGTGTGCCCTTAAACCCCCAATACACACTAGAAAGACAAACTTCAACTTATTACCCAATGGCAGCTTCCCCGCCCCGTGAGCCAGGCCAAGGAAAAGCAAGATAAGTGCGGTGTATACACTCACATGATGTCGGGTCCTCCCGCGCACCAAGTCTCTGGGCGACGGTGGCGCCTCTCGCGGAGGCGACGGGCAACTGGATCTCCTGCGGCGGCCGACTCACCCCCAAGTCACCTCGGATGTCATCGAGAAGGGCATGGAGCATCCGGGAACTCTGTAACAGATCAGAGAAGAAGAGTTCAGAGTCAGAGCCGGCGCGGACGCAGTGCGCAGTTATTGTCATTGGTATCAACGCGCACCCCAGTGATTTAATACGGAGAGCGGTACTGTCATTCAGAGTGACTTCAACACAGTTTTAGGGCATTCTTCTTTTGTTTGTGGAGATGGGGAAAAACGAATGATACGGAAACATTGCACAGGTTACCCCAGTATTTTCCATCTTTGAAGCAGCAGAATTTACAAAGACTACACGTGTGCACTTTGCTACGCACTAGACTAAACAATCGGCACGTCCTTTGCAGTACACATATGTTTTACCATAGGTGCAAACTGTAGTAATGCATCATGCCAGCTGTAGACAGAAAGCATATATAACATAGCCACTATTAAAACCTGCTTGCTCATTTATTCCAGCCGTATTCGATCCGCACTGACCACTTTGGAATACAACTTCGGACGAATATAATACGGACGAGTTCAGAAGCAATGACTGCAAGAGTAAACATCCCACAATACCGACAACGTTTAATACTGCACCTCGATTGAACTTATTGTACACTTAACCCACCTTTGGTAACAACTAGCAATTTGTCTCTTCAACGGCTTTCAAATGGTTGTGTAAACACTGTTCTACTTGGTCGCTTATACGGGATAAATAGAGTCTAGATCGAGACTTTGTGATATTTTAGCCTGAAGATTTATACTAGAAATTTAAGATTCTCTAGTAACCTAAAGCACCCTAACCTTTTACCTGCCCCGAAATTAATGCCTCAGGAGTGAAAGAGCAGTTCAAAAGCTTTCCAATGACGTCAACTAAGTTTTTCTAGCAATGTTATTTAACGAAATAAACGAGACATCGTAAGCACGCCTCATGTCAGCAGTCTTGATCTCTTTTGACCTTTGGTTATCTATCCGACACGGGTGAACTATCAATTTTTAAACCTATACCGCTTCTTTTGCTACCCTGGCTAGCTGAGTCCGCTACGCTATCGTCGCTACTTTAAGTTATAAACCGCTACCTAGAGCGCTAACCAAAAACAGTTTTTCATGTGGCGATACGATTCATGGAAAACTATAGCTGATTTGGATATTAGATGAAAAATTTTTTGTTTTACAGTACGATATGCAAAACAAAATCACAACGCAAACATTCGTCTAATCTCCTTTGTTTTTCTGACGGATGAACAAATCGTCTCAATCCTCGTTTCTATTTTTGGGGATGACGGTTACCTAAACAGGAGTCTTTAGTCTTTTTAACTCCTTTTGAGTCCGCTGCACAATACTCCGCTCCTTTTGGGTAAAGAAATCGTTTCTCCGTTACCATTTTATGAGTCCACAAGTAGTGCACTGTCTGGCTTCGCTTACACTCTTCGGATAAAAAATAACGGTATCAACTCTAGCTGCATTAGTGACAAGCTGTCTATTGTTTCTCCGCATCTTCTTAGCTCTCCTAGTCCTCGAGTCAGAGGAAGTCGTACCCCTCCCCTCACACTGGCGAATAATGCTAATACCCGCAAGCCGAGCAAATGTAAATAAATGAGTGCTGAGTTCCACGCCGCCCTGGTTCTTTGCATACACACTACCGCCCAGGTGTTACGTTGCACCCCCCTCCCTCTAACTCAGAGATCAATCGTCTTAACTGAAAAACTGATACCGACGCCGAAGCTGTTTTGTGCTGTCGTGGCATCTGCGTTATGTTCAGGTTGATTGCACCATCAGCACAATATCCCCGAACATTGTCAAAATGTAGAATAGAAAGGCGACACGACAAAATCTCGACCCAGTGAAACCGGAGAGCCGTACATCTACCGAGGTGCTGGGTGCCGGAGAACCGGAGAGCCGAGGGGTGGGGTGGGGAACCGAAAAACCAGGAACAGGATCACATTTTTTTCACAACAGGACATACTTCAACTGACCCAATGACAATCTCCCCGACCCGTGAGCCAGGCCACGCTACAGTAAGATAAGTGCGGTGTATCCACTCACATGGTGTCGAGTCCTCCCCGTACACGAAGTGTACTCTGGGCGTCGGTGGCGCCTCTCGTGGCGGCGGCGGGCAGCTGGATATCCCGCGGCGGCCGACTCACCCACTAGTCACCTCGGATGCCATCGAGAAGGGCATGGAGCATCCGGGAACTCTGCAACAGTTCAGAGAAGCAGAGTTCAGAGTCGGTGCCGGCGCGGAAGCAGTGCGCAGTTATAGTCATTGGTATCAACGCGCACCCCAGTGATCTGACACGGAGGGCGGTGCCGTCATTCAGAGTGACTTCAACACAGTTTTAGGGCATTCTTCTTTTGTTTGTGGAGATAGGGAAAAACGAATGATACGGAAACATTGCACAAGTTACCCCAATATTTTCCATCTTTGAAGCAGCAGAATGTACAAAGACTACACGTGTGCACTTTTCTACGCACTAGACTAAACAATCGGCACGCACTTTCCAGTACACATATGTTTTACCATAGGTGCAAACTGTAGTAATGCATCATGCCAGCTGTAGACAGAAAGCATATATAACATAGCCAATATTAAAACCTGCTTGCTCATTTATTCCAGCCGTATTCGATCCGCACTGACCACTTTGGAATACAACTTCGGACGAATATAATACGGACGAGTTCAGAAGCAATGACTGCAAGAGTAAACTCCGGTCTGCGACCTGGGCTAACGCCCCACCGGCGCAGGAGAGCCGCATGACAATGTGCTAAAAGTCAAACAAATTTCGTTCTTAATGCATCTCTTCATAAGCCTGCAAGTCAGTTTTATCATTTTTTTCTTTAAAGTAACCAATAAACGGTACGTGGTCACCCCCGGATTCGAACCGGACCTACCTGATCAACAGACAGGGCCTCTAACCACTAGAGCACCGTGCCACACTGCGCACCCTCCCACTAGCTGAACACCTGTGACCCGTCAGGAGGTCACTGGCTGGTACAACTCCGCCGAATATGCCGGGCCGCTGGCGCCGGGTGCTGTGCTTGTCCCGAAAATGCACGATATAAAGGTGCTTCCAGAAGACGAACCAAGCATTCTTTTGGGCTGAAAGTACTTGTATCATCGAGCTAGGATGCTAAGCTAGCTTCATGCCAAATTTCTTCCACTTCCATCCATTTTAAAGACTTGAAACCATGGTGGGAAGCAAAGGTGGTCCGAGAAATTTAGCATCTTGTAATACATTTTTGACTAATTACTCGAAAGCCTTTAGAGATAGGTGGGTAGTATAAGTGAGCGAAATGACGGCAAGTAACTTTCCTATTCAGCCATGTCAGTTCTGAGTTTGTGAGTGACATGAGCTTGGAACCAGGAAGATGCAAATAAAAGTTTGTTTACTCAATTTCTATTTATGCCTATAAAACCAAGAATTTCACATTCACAATTTCCATCTTCAAATATTATCAGGTGAAAGCAATGCTCTTTCATTATTTGAAATGAAAATTCAAATCGGTCAATTCGATTTTGAGATATTAACGTTGAAGTGAAATGAACCAAAATTCAGTCCTCCGGAAGAACTGTAAAAAGTAGGTCAAAATTTTACGTTTTGCACTCAAAACTATGCCTAAGCACAACAAAATTGGCCTAGCTACCCCTAGGTAACTGCCTTTCAGCTAACTGAGGCATGCCTTCTGACATTTCGAGCGCACAAGTCGGCCATCAACTTTTAGCAGGTTTTTGCTGACGTGAGAAATACGCGTTTTCACGCAATAAATATTGTCGGATCAGCTCATTTTTCCCCCTAGCTGGCCCTTGTTATCTTTGAAAAGGACATAAAAATCAAGTTCATAGCTTAAGAAGAAAAAATTAGAAAAATATAAAACAGAAAAAGTTTGAGCCAAAATTTCTCAAAAACTATTTTGGATTTCGACTCGGGGCTTCAGTTTGGGTGTCTGGAGCAGAAAGGCTATCACCCTACAAAATTCCAGAGCTCTGACATCAATTCTCAGGACTGACAGACGCCAACAACAACAACAGACCACGACGAGACCCGTCTGAGCGGCCAGAATAGAGCCGCTTGAGAAATCTCAATGCGCTTCGCTCCATGGATTTCGTCATGCGGCTCTGACATCCCACAATACCGACGACGTTTAATACTGCACCTCGATTGAACTTATTGTACACTTAACCCACCTTTGGTAACAACTAGCAATTTGTCTCTTCAACGGCTTTCAAATGGTTGTGTAAACACTGTTCTACTTGGTCGCTTATACGGGATAAATAGAGTCTAGATCGAGACTTTGTGATATTTTAGCCTGAAGATTTATACTAGAAATTTAAGATTCTCTAGTAACCTAAAGCACCCTAACCTTTTACCTGCCCCGAAATTAATGCCTCAGGAGTGAAAGAGCAGTTCAAAAGCTTTCCAATGACGTCAACTAAGTTTTTCTAGCAATGTTATTTAACAAAATAACCGAGACATCGTAAGCACGCCTCATGTCAGCAGTCTTGATCTCTTTTGACCTTTGGTTATCTATCCGAAGCGGGTGAACTATCAATTTTTAAACCTATACCGCTTCTTTCGCCACCCTGGCTAGCTGAATCCACTACGCTATCGTCGCTACTTTAAGTTATAAGCCGCTACCTAAAGCGCTAACCAATAACAGTTTTTCATGTGGCGATACGATTAGGGGAAAACTATAGCTGATTTGGATATTAGATGATAAATTTTGATAAGTTTTGAAGTGCTGCGGCGAGGAGCATGATGATGAGTTGCTAAGATGTTCCCTGGCCTCTCCCTTCGAATCCGGAAATGTAAAAAACACTGAAGATTAATCTTCAGTGTTTTTTACATTTCCGGATTCGAGGGAGAGGCCAGGGAACATTAGCAACTTAGATGAAAAATTGTTTGTTTTACAGTAAGATATGCAAAACAAAATCACAACGCAAACATTCGTCCAATCTCCTTTGTTTTTCTGACGGATGAACAAATCGTCTCAATCCTCGTTTCTATTTTTGGGGATGACGGTTACCTAAACAGGAGTCTCTAGTCTTTTTAATTCCTTTTGAGTCCGCTGCACAATACTCCGCTCCTTTTGGGTAAAGAAATCGCTTCTTAGTTACCATTTTATGAGTCCACAAGTAGCGCAATGTCTGGCTTCCCTTACACTTTTCGGATAAAAAATAACGGTATCGACTTTAGCTGCATTAGGGACAAGCTTTCTATTGTTTCTCCGCGTCTTCTTAGCCCTCCTACTCCTCGAGTCAGAGGAAGTCGTACCCCTCCCCTCACCCCTGACGAATAATGCTGATACCCGCACAGTGACCCAAAATAGGTTTTGCGCTAGGGTGTCGAGTGGAAAATTCAGCTCGGAATGTATGGCAAGTGAGTGGAAAATTCCTCTCAAAATGTATGGCGGAGTAAAAATTTCAAATTTTGTACTCAGGTGGTAAACTCTCAGAGCCCTTGTTTGAACTGAAGGATGGATATTTCCTTTAATTTTCTCAAAGTAAATATTTTTAAATCATCCCCAAACAGCATTGTATGACCATTCCCATGTGAGAAATTTGGGTTAAGCAGGTAAATCTTTACCAGCTGAAACCCCGTGATGCAGTCTCCAATTTTTTTAAGGAGTTGGTGAATTTCCACAAATAAAAAAACATTTTGGGGGCCTCTGAGACCAACCTTTGGGGGAAAGAACTCTGGGAGCCACTAAAACTCTTGGGGGGCTTCCCTAGACCAACTCTTGTGCCCCTCCTCTCCCACACGACCAGCTTTTAAGGGCCCCTGAGACGAAATATCGGGGCCCCCTTAGGCAACTCTGCAGAGGGACCTCCGAGATCGGCAGGTGGTGAAAAATGAAAATGGATTTTTCATGCAATACCTAGTTCCAAAATTAATTATCTACGCATACGCTGTATAGTTTTCCTGTCCGGGACAACGCCCCTCCTATACCTATACCTATAGCTATCGGAATTTTGGAGGCCACTCCTGGCCTCAATCACTGCACCTCACATACACCTATGCTAGGGCCCAGTAGAGCCTTGGTTTACACTTAGGACTAACCCAGACGAAACTACAAACTTTCTATAATGGCAATAAACTCTTCCAGACTCTTGCTAAAAGTTTCTTTTCTTTACCTGTCAATTCCCCTGCTTCTCTTCACATATATACTCACCTTCATATGAGTATGCTGCTTTCTATCAATATTAATAGAAGCTGCTGCAGCCTCCTTTCTGTTGTTTCTTCCCAAGGCAAGCTGGCGGGTTGCGACAGCGTCGAAGCAACTACTAATTTAAATTTATATCGCAATCCAGTTTCCGGTCGCATGAGCAGCATAATTTGCATTTCAAAACTTGCTCTAAATTAATTTTCTAAGTCCTTATAGACTAGAAAATTATACAACTAAAAGCACACCAGGAGGAAGACTAACAATGTTTTGTCAATAGCGAATACGAAACCAGCCTTTCAAAAAGCCTAGAGATGCCGCTTTTATTTACTAGATGTGAAGACGGCGTTTTGGTAAGTCCACGCCGTAGACCAGCCATACAAAAAAGTTCCGATGTTTGAAGGGTAACTGGATGCATTCTTGTTGCCCAAAAAATCATTTAATGAAAATGTAGAGTTTCAATGTATTAAAGTACCGGACACTTTTAGTTCAACTTAAATATCAGCGTATTTATGCCTAGGGTGTCGTAGGGTGTCGTGAGTGGATTTGGGTGTCACACGGCGTGGACGCAGCAATGAAGGGCTAATATGGATCAAAATTATTTTCTACGCAATAAATGGTTAATTTTCTACGATACAATGTCAAAAAAATATGCTGCTTACCATACAAATTTCAAGATAATTGCTTTTAACAGCAAGATGACCAAAAATGGTTTTTCACTATTCTCGGTACCAGAAATACAAAAACATCTTTTCAAGGACGTAAGCCTAGAAATCGTGTGCAGAGATAAACTGCTTTCCAGAAATGTATCTTTCAAAGCGGTCAGCTCATTTTTTTGGCAACACAAGGCTAGGGTGTCTAACTTTCCACTCACCAATTTTGCGAGTGGTGAAATTTAGTGGCGGTGTTCACCCATTGGAACTTTCTCCGGTGGGGCAGGGGAGGGGGCACTGTGCGTCTTGCCCGCGCCAGAATTTCGATTCTGTTGTTCCACTGAAATCGGTGGAGATAAGGATGCCAGGTATAATTGACCAGAAAAATAGAAATCGCCAGATTCTCTTTCAGAAAAGCGAAAGAAGCGCATTAGAGCCGAGTTAATTTGGCGATCTTCTAGTCGATTCTGCTGCTCTCTTTTTCCAGTGGACGTTGGTAGAGGAGGCAATGGAACTGGGCTTTGTAGTAAGTATTGTTGAGTAAAATTCAATAGTAGTAAAATATTGTTCAATAGTTATTCAATAGTAGTAGTAAATATTGTTGGAAGTGAGTGGAAAATTCAGCAAAAAAATATAAAAGTGAGTGGAAAATTCTGATTGACTGGGTGTCGTTCTGCACCCAGCACCCCAGGTTTTGGGACACTGTACCCGCAAGCCGATCAAATGTAAATAAATGAGTGCTGAGTTCCACGCCGTCCTGGTTCTTTGCATACACACTACCGCCCAGGTGCTACGTTGCACCCCCCCCCCCTCTAACTCAGAGATCAATCGTCTTAACTGAAAAACTGATACCGACGCCGAAGCTGTTTTGTGCTGTCGTGGCATCTGCGCTATGTTCAAGTTGATTGCACCATCAGCACAATATCCCCGAACATTGTCAACATGTAGAATAGAAAGGCGACATGACAAAACAGTGTTCCAAAACCTGGGGTGCTGGGTGCAGAACAACACCCAGCCAAGCAGAATTTTCCACTCACCTTTATTTTTTGCTGAATTTTCCACTCACTTCCAACAATACTTACTACTATTGAATTTTACTCAACAGTACTTACTACAAAGGCCAGCTCCATTGCCTCCTCTACCAACGTCCACTGGAAAAAGAGAGCAGCAGAATCGACTAGAAGATCGCCAAATTAACTCGGCTCTTATGGGCTTCTTTCACTTTTCTGAAAGAAAATCTGGCGACTTCTATTTTTCTGGCCAATTATACCTGGCATCCTTATCTCCACCGATTTCAGTGGAACAACTGAATCGAAATTCTGGCGCGGGCAAGACGCTCAGTGCCCCCTGCCCCACCGGAGAAAGTTCCAATCGGTGAACACCGCCACTAAATTCCACCACTCACAAAATTGGTGAGTGGAAAATTAGACAACCTAGCCTTGTGTTGCCAAAAAACTGAGCTGACCGCTTTGAAAGATACATTTCTGGAAAGCAGTTTATCTCTGCACACGATTTCTAGGCTTACGTCCTTGAAAAGATGTTTTTGTATTTCTGGTACCGAGAATAGTGAAAAACCATTTTTGGTCATCTTGTTGTTAAAAACAATTATCTTGAAATTTTTATGCTAAGCAGCATATTTTTTGACATTGTATGGTAGAAAATTGACCATTTATTGCAAAGAAAATAATTTTTATCCATATCAGCCCTTCATTGCTGCGTCCACGCCCTGGACACCCAAATCCACTCACGACACCCTACGACACCCTAGGCATAAATACGCTGATATTTAAGTTCAACTGAAAGTGTCCGGTACTTGAATACATTGAAACTCTACATTTTCATTAAATTATATTTTGGGCAACAAGAATGCATCCAGTTGCCCTTCAAACATCGGCACTTTTTTGTATGGCTGGTCTACGGCGTGGACTTACCAAATCGCCGTCTTTACATCTAGTAAATAAAAGCGGCATCTTTAGGCTTTTTGAAAGGCCGGTTTCTTATTCGTTATTGACAAAACATTGTTAGTCTTCCTCTTGGTGTGCTTTTAGTTGTATAATTTTCTAGTCTATAAGGATTTAGAAAATTAATTTAGAGCAATTTTTGAAATGCAAATTATGTAGCTCATGCCACCGGCAAGCGGCAAGCGATCAGAAATTTAAAGTAGTAGTCGCTCTGACGCTGTCGCAACCCGCCGCGCCTGGCTGATTGTAGACGAAAGGAAGAAACAACAGAAAGAAGGCTGTAGCTTCGATTATATTGATAGAAAGCAGCATATTCATATAAAGGTGAGTAGATATGTGAAGAGGAGGAGGGGAATTGACAGGCAAAGAAAAGAAACTTTTAGCAAGAGTCTGGAAGAGTTTATTGCCATGATGGAAAGTTTGTAGTTTCGTCTGGGTCAAGGGCTTTGAGGTCTGGGTTAGTTGAGTGTAAACCAAGGCTCTACTGGGCCCTAGCATAGGTGTATGTGAGGTGCAGTGATTGAGGTCAGGAGTGGCCTCCAAAATTCCAATAACTATAGGTATAGGTATAGGAGGGGCGTTGTCCCGGACAGAAAAAACTATACAGTGTATGGTTACATAATTAATTTTAGCACTAGGTATGGCATGAAAAAATCCCTTTTCATTTTTCACCACCTGACGGTCTCGGAGGCCCCCTCTGCAGAGTTGGTCTAAGGGGGGCCCCGATACTTCGTCTCAGGGGCCCTTTAGAGCTGGTCGTGTGGGAGAAGAGAGGAGGGGCACAAGAGTTGGTCTAGGGAAGCCCCCCCCAAGAGTGGATCTTCATCCCACAAATGTTAGTCTTCGTGGCTCCCAGAGTTCTTTACCCCAAAGGTTGGTCTCAGAGGCCCCCCAGAAAGTTTTTTTTATTTTTGGCAATTCATCAATTCCTTTAAAAAAATTGGAGACTGCATCAGGGGGTTTCAGTTGGTAAAGATTTACCTGCTTAACCCAAATTTTTCACATGGTAATGGTCAAACAATGCTGCTTGGGGACAATTTAAAAATATTTACTTTGAGAAAATTAAACAAAATATCCATCCTTCAGTCCAAGCAAGGGCTCTGAGAGTTTACCACCTGAGTACCCAAATTGGAAAATGTTTACTCCACCATACATTTTGAGGGGAATTTTTCACTCACTCGCCATACATTCCGAGCTGAATTTTCCACTCGAAACCCTAGCGCAAAACCTATTTTGGGTCACTGTGACAAAACCTCTACCCAGTGAAACCGGAGAGCCGTACATCTACCGCGGTGCTGGGTGCCGGAGAACCGGAGAGCCGGGGGTGGGGGGGTAGGGAACCGAAAAACCAGGAACAGGATCGCATTTTTTCACAACAGGACATACTTCAACTGACCCAATGACAATCTCCCGATCCGTGAGCCAGGCCATGCTACAGCAAGATAAGTGCGGTGTATACACTCACATGGTGGCGGGTCCTCCCGCACACGAAGTCTCTGGGCAACGGTGGCGGCCCCAGCGGCGAAGATGGGCAGCTTAGCCTTCTGCGACGGCCAACCCACTCCCGAGTCACCTGGGATGTCTTCAAGGAGGGCGTGGAGCGTCCGGGAACTCTGCAACGGTTCAGAGAAGCAGAGTTCAGTGTCAGAGCCGGCGCGGAGGCAGCGCACAGTTATTGCCGTTGGTACCCACGTGCACCCAAGTGATCTGACACGGAGAGCGGTACTGTCATTCAGAGTAGCTTCAACCAAGTTTTAGGGTATTCTTCTTTTGTTTGTGCAGAGAGGGAAAAGAGAATGGCGAGGAAATGTTGGAAAAGCGTGCCCTATATTTTAATTCTTTGAAGCAGCACAGTGCAGAAAGATTACCAGTGTGCACGTTGCAAAGCACTCGACTAATTGTTTGTTATTTGAGTTTAAGGGCGCGCCAACCAGTGTGGTCATATAGCGCCCATTTCGGTTTCGGCTACGTTCATAGTCAGTTGGGTATCAGTAAAAGTAGGTTAAACATGCTAATATAATGATCTAGAAGAGATACAAAGGCTAACAGTCTTGCGTTAAAAAAAAGAGGCCACGAACTTTGTATACTGCTTAACCAGGGTCATATATGAGAGTAAAACCAATGACTTTAAAAAATGACATAACGCGCACAACCATGTCTGAATCTCTGCCAATCAGATCAGTCAGCGTGAACGCTCGCTGCCGATCCCCAAACTGCTCCTTTCTTTCCCTTGCATATCGGGGACATGAGACCAAAACATGTTTCACGGAGAGCGGAGAGCCGCAGCGACGGCAAAGTGGTCGCGCGTCCCCGCACAACAAATATCGATGGGTGGCAAGTGTGTGACCGGTACGAAGCCGGCAGAGGGCAACCTCTTCACGCCGGCACTGCCTTGAGGACGTAGGCCACTCACCAATTTCATGCTTCACTGCGAGCAGCTTGTTGTTTGTATTGGCGCTCCAGTGGCGCTGCCATTCTTTGAGGAGGTGACGCAGAATGTATGGAAATGTGTCAGTCGCAGGAATCGGCACCCGTCGCGTGCATAGCCTGAGTGAGGCCCGCTTTGCTGCTGAATCTGCTGCCTCGTTGCCTGCTAATCCAACATGGGCTGGCACCCAGCAGAGAGTAATCTGCTTCCCTGCCTGTGCTAGGCCAGTGGTGCGGCGCAATATCTTTTTGATAATATCGTTATCGGAGTTAAGATTGTTAATAGCCTGAATACTGCTCAGTGAGTCTGTGAAAACAACATACTTTCCTACTTCACATGTCTCCACAAAGCACAGCGCTTTCTCTATAGCAAGAAGTTCTGAGGTAAAAACGGATGCGAGTGATGGTAGCGTGAACGCGCGCGTTGTTGTCCCGATGATAAACGCACAGCCCACTCCACTTTCCGTTTTAGAACCATCTGTGTAGATAGCTACATGTTCGGAGTAGGATGAAATATGTTCTAATGCTAGTTGACTGGTTTCCAGTGGAGATTTCTGAGCCTTGGGTGTATGGGTCAGGGAGGTGTCTGACGTTGGCACAACCAAATCCCACGGGGAAATCTCGGAGAGCTCACTGCGGACTATGCCACGCCGCTGGATTCCACTCTCGTCTGCAAAGTTATGGACACGAACAGCGAGTGGCAGGTTTCTTTGCGCTCCATAAAACTTGTGTCTAATGTGGCGTGAAAAAACAGCACAGTACGTTGGGTGGCCAGGGAACTGAGCCAGCTTGTGGGCATACCGTTGACCCAATAGACGACGCCGAAGTGCCAGTGGCGGTTCATTAGCCTCGACAAGCAGGCTAGTCGTCGGGATTGTGCGAAAAGCTCCCGTGGCGATACGAATCGCACTATGATGGACAACGTCCAGGCATCTTTTAGCCGATGTGCTTGCAGAATCATACACAAAGCATGCATAGTCCATCTTTGATCTGATCAGAGATCGATAAAGACTAAGCAAGGTCCTTCTGTCAGCTCCGTATGATGTACGGGACACGCATTTTAAACAATTCAACGTTTTAGAACATTTGTCCTTCAGGCTTTGCAGATGTGCATTGTATGTTAATCGATTGTCAAATGTGACTCCTAAAAACTTTGCTGCGGGCTGAAAGGCAATGGGATACCCTCGTAACGTCACCACTGGGTCTGGGCAGTGACGGCGTCTCCTGCAGAAATGGATGCCCTCTGTTTTCTCAGATGATAATTCGAGACCGTTCTGAGAGCTCCATCGCTCCAAACAGTTGACCGCTAACTGGAGCTTCCTCGAAAGCGAAGGCGTCGTTGAGGAAGTCATCCAAATTCCCAGATCATCGACAAATAGGGAGCTTTTGATGGAGGGCGGTAGCTCATCAGTGGCATCGTTCATTGCCAGGGCGAAAAGGCCTACACTCATCACGCTTCCCTGCGGAATTCCCTCCTGGTAGAAGACATTCGAGTAAGAACTGCTAAACGACACAAATATATGTTCTTTAAGTCAACATACGTGTCTGTAGTAGCAAATCATGTCAGCCGTGGACAGAAGAAAGCAATGCTCCCGATGGAGATGCTGTTAAAATTTTCTTGCTTATTTGTTCAAGCTTTTTTTAAACATTCTTGTTCAAGGAAAATAAAGTCTAATTGTATTGACTCCTTATCGAATTCGTGGTGTCATGACCTTCTTGTCAGCTAGGCATGGCAACGTCGTATTCGTAACTCTTGGGCTCAGATATATACACGCAGTGTCCCAAAACTAGTTTTGCACCAGGGTGCTGAGTGTGAAATTAATGGTGGAAAATAAAGACAATGAGTGGAAAATTCAAAAGTTACAATATTGCCAAAGCCAATTACATCCTTATTGAAAACTTTCTTTATAGTTCAGACTTATCTTCTTCACCCACATTCCACTGCTGCCATAACTTAAATGGGTTCATACGCACCAGGATTATTGATCTGTGCTAAAAAGCTCCACTTGAAAAGTGAGTGAAAAATTGAGTAAAAATAATACAGCAATGAGTGGAAAATTCAGCTTGCCTAAGAGTCGCTTTCCACCCACCACCCTAGGATTTGGTACACTGAATACACGTTTTTGGAACTGCCCCTGCACTACCCCTGATTTTCCTTTGTCAGATATAAGAAATCTTGAAACGGATATAATAAACATAATAACATATAAGATATAATAAACATTGATCATAGACTCACAGTAAAATCCCATTCACAGCCTTTCCAGATGGCAAAAATTGTGTGCAGTACAAGAACTAGTACAAAAACTTGACGTCAGATGTCTGTACAGCAGCCGTATTTATTGAGTGGTCGAAAAATAATACACATGCTTAATATAAAGAAACAATTTCAGAGCTGAATTTTGAGAAAAAACAATTTATACTTGTTTTTGTAAGCATAGAGAGGAAGGATGTGATGTGTTCTGTGGCCATTGGGAGAATTTTGGTTCACTTACTAGCATGGTATTTTCAGTGAGTGGACGAGGTGTAGGGCTTACAACCAATCAGATTACTGCTACCATATGGAAGGCATTCCTTCAAGGTTTGAAATAAGAAAATAAGCCCCTGTACTTCAGGCTTTAAAGCTGGCGGAAATTTTATACTGAATATATCTATATTTCATATACCATATTTTAGCTTTGAGTGAAACTAAATATGCCAGTAGTGGTTTCTCAGTATGCTCTACAAAACTGCTATATCAGTTCAAAACCCATTATAAAAGTGGGTCACTTCCTTTAAAGCCAGCGCTGTAGCTGTTACAGTCAGGCGGGCGATAGTGTCATGTGTCTAGGGTGTGACAGTAGAGGGTAATACTGAAGGAAGACAAATTAATCACTTAGACGCTTAAGGGATATAGTTTTTTACCCTTTCCACCTCACTCTCATCGATGCACAACACAGTTATCCGCACCAAAGCACCAATTCCACCATCAATGAAAATCTAAGTAGTGTATACCCCACCACAAACTCCGGAGATCGTAACCAGTGAGGGTCATCAGATGAGACTGTACCAGAATGGTGTTTTCCGATCTCACATTGATGCAAATAAAAACCTTTAGATTGATAAATGTTATTTCAAATAACTCCACATAGTAACAAAATCCTTTAAAACGTCAAAATTTTCTTTAAAAACATGACATAACCTAACAGCAACTAACCATTTTTCGATTTAGCGACGTTGCCTGCGGCGCACCTAGCCTGCGGCACCGTCTTTCGCCTCCGGCGGCCTCGGCTTTGCCGGCTAACACTGGGCCTTCGGAGGACTCGAGTCCGCTTGCTTCGCTCGCGGGCTGCGCTCGTGTACTGTCCTGATTCGCAAACCTTTGGACCACACTGCATTGAAAATCCGGATTTTTCTTTACTGTACCTGCCTCATCGCTGGTGGGGGAGATCAGTCGAAAGTTGAGATTGATTTCTCTTGGCAGGAAATCTGCTGATTCATATAGCGTTTTTCTGGAGTATTTTATCAGAGACCTAGAGCATGATTCTTTTATTGAATTATTATTCTGGAATCTAATCTGATATCATGAATTCACATCATGTTTGTTTATTACATGATTCTTCCGGTGGTGCATGGGTAGTTAAGAGGTATACAACGGATTTCATGCCAAATTATATCGTAAAATAAAATCAGCGCCGGAAGTGATTATTATATTTGAGCTCAGCATGTCTGATTACATAGGATCTGTAAGGCATTAATTTTGCTTCCTTCAGTTATACCCAGTAAAGTGGGTCAGTTATAATTTTTTTGAATTTTTCTTAGCAAACTTGTAAAAATGGGTGTTAAAGGGAATGTGGCACCTTCATAACATGATTTTAACTGAGATAGCCAAGTTGTAAAGCAAGTCGGAAAACCTGGTACCCCATATATCATTTGTCTTGGAACTTGATATTTCCGTAGAAAAAACTAAAACCTACCTGACACCAACCCTTCATCAACCCCTCCCCGGGCAGCCATTGTTGTAGGCTGCTGGTGTGACGACATATGCTGACGTCATGATGAGCATCAGCCAATTGAAGCCCTTGAAGCATTTCAAGTATGGTAGTGCTTGCCAGATCATGACATCACCCACAGGCAGATATTTATTTATTTTCCTAGAGAAGTATTTTTAAAACAAAATATTGAGCTTATTGAACATTTTTAAGAGAAAGCATGAGTGGTTTCCACTATTTTTTACTAAAAGTACGCCTAATTTCACTAAATTCCAGGATTCGACCAAGGTGCCACATTCCCTTTAACGAGTGGAGAACACTGATATGATTATTTTTCCCGGAAAAGGTTTAGCCCACTAGCTTTTCATTTAAAAATTTAATGCTTTTGTCACTTTTCCAAATTTTCACCATTGGAACTAGCAGAGCCAGATGGGTAGAATTATATATTTTCTGAATAGTCTCACCAAGGGAGGTGGATAGGAGGTACCTAACACATCTATACAGTCCACAGTACAAAGGTCCAGTCTGCAGAACGTGGCAGATTTTGACGAGATCTCGTTGGGGCAGCCTCGGGGCAGACATACCGATTTGGGGCAGCTTTTGGTCGATCTTGGGGCAGAGGGGGCTCTTGGGGCAGGAACTAGTACTTGGGGCAGCAGTCGGTCCGGGCAATCACCAAGGGAAGAAGAAAAATAATTAAAAGAAACGACAATCACTAGTTAAAGTTGCACTGTAAAAGCTGAATTGTCGCAAAAGCGCCATGTTTGTCATCAAAAGAAATAGGGATAAAAAGATACCAAATGAAGGAAATTTTAATAGACGTAAAGTTCCTGGAAGTGAATAAAAAAATCAGGCAACGGGCGCCTTTCTAAAGCCAAGTTTATATTTTATTTTTAAATTTGTAGTCTAAACCTAGTTCTAGTTACAAAAAAACAATCTCAGAACTCGAAATAAAATTTCCCTGTATATAGTTTTTTGCATTTCCTCTGCTATGTTTTGATCGCCAAAGGCCGGGCTATGTCAAAAGGTCCACTGTTCAAAGGGTCCACCACTCAAATGGTCCACCGTTCAAAAGAAAATGCCCCTCCCCCAAGAACAAATGCCCGTCAGTGATGTGACGTCACACCAGCGTACGGGAATCTTTCTTTGCTTGGGTCTTGTGAAATTATTCCAAATTTTGTAATGCTTTCATGCAAATGTGAGAAAATGGAAGGGGGAAAATGGTTTAGCTGTGGAAAAAAAGTATTCTTTATCAAATTTAGTTATCAATTGAAATCTTTTTAAACGTATTGATTATACGGGGTGAAAGCAGTGGCAAGTGACGTCTTTAGGGGAAGAGACTTCGCTTGTAAATGTACCTTTGAATAAAAGTATTCTTGAAATCGTGCATCATGAATGCAAGATAGCTGCTGCTGTGCGTGGAGGGTCGTGAGTCCGTTGTCATCGTCGGGTCGGATGCACGGTTTTATTTCATTTCTGGGTGTTTCATTTAAAATGGAGTAGATAAAACATCGTTAAAAATACCCTCTCCCCCATTTGAGGAGTCTGCCCCAGCATCCAAATTTCTGCCCCAATTGGGGCAGGCTTTGGGCTGCCCCAAGCGCCTCGTCGAGTCGCCTGCCACGTTCTGCAGACTGGACAAAGGTTAGTCGTGACTGAAGTAAAGCTGCAGGCAGTTGTAAGCCTCAGCCGTGGTGTGACATTACTGAGAGGGGTATGTCAGACCAGGCTGGCAAGTACCAGAATAGGGATTGTCCTTAAACTCTGTTCAAGCATATTACCGTCACCAAATCACCTTCTGTGTATTGCCACACAAATGTTGTCAGGCATGTTGCCTAGCATCTCTCAATGGCTCCAGATTAATATTTTAAAACAAATTCAATAAGTTATTACAGATTTAAATTTTGGGATCGGTCTCAATTGACATTGAATATTCAGTTTAGTGGCATAGGTGGCTGCACTGTGTCCCAGCATCCAGGACTCTTTCTCTCTCACCTGCATCAAAGCAGCCAACGAAATTTCCGTTCAATGAAGGCATCCTTTGCTCAAGCCATGGAGACTGGGGAGAAGCAGATCCTTCAGTCCACTCTTGAGGGAGGTATAATCTTCCCACACTTATATTAGGTTTCAAACTTCTCAATGACCTCTACATAGCTGCATGGGCTCTCGAACATTGACACAAGTCAATGCAGCAAATGCCTCCTCTGCCGCATGCTGCACCCGTTCCTTTAAGCTGACCCTTTCAGGGTAACAGACTCTCCATCCTCCAGGTAACTTGGTCAGAGCCCTGAAAATAAAATGTACACTTTAAAGCAGGCCATTTCACAAGTTCATAAAACAAATCAAGAACTTATTTTGAGGAGGGCCATACTAGGCGGAATCCACGTGGCTGGGGTGCGTAACAATTGCCCCATAAATCGGACAACTCCTATCCAACTTTCCCTGGAAAACAGATCCAGTCCTGAAACAATATATGACACCCAATCCAACTGAAATGAATTCAATTTCTAGTTTACCTGCTTTGAATCCAAGAAGATGTCTGGATAATGTACAATAATAATATTCCCACACACACACCACCGGTCGGCACTAGAAACTGGAGTTTTTGCTGGGCGTTTCCCGTCTGGTGGCGCTAGTGGGCTCAGTGCTATGAGCTTTCGCGAGCTTTGCGCCAGAATCTAACAGATAGTGATGGACAGAATGAAGTACGCTTGCAGTGTGTTCATAGTTGTAAAGTGTTCCGAGACTAAAAACATGTATATTTCTCTTTTGGTCGTTTGAATTGCGCAATAGTATAATATAAGAGGATATAAGGGATGCAAGTAGCGACACTCATGCTCAATTTTTTATTTTTAGACCAGATCCACTAATAGGTACTTGTAGTCTGTTCCAAGTGCAGTTTTTCCAGATGGCCATCTCCTGCTAGAAACTGGATAATGAGCACGTTCGGTGTTTGGGGAGATGTGCCGAAACGATTGTTATCTATGTTTTTTTCGATACATATAGAACAAAATTGGAAGACAAATATGACGAATATCTCGATAATTTGTTTTTTTTGAAATAGCATTTGGTCGCAAGCTTCACGTTCATTTTGATTTAAAAATGAGACACAGAGTTACGAACGCAAACACCGAAGCTAGTGATATCTGCTAGCAATTTTTAAACCAGCTAGAGATGCCAGCTTTTCAATTTTCACGAACATTATTTCAGCTCAGCAAGTATCCAGGCTGCCGAGGTGCAAAGTGGAGGTCCACCATGGATGCATCTGACAGATCAAAGCGGAAAGATCCTCTCAAACTAATCTTGGCTCCCCCAATCAATTCTTGGGCTCCACAAACGATTCTTGGCTCCCCATAGGCGGATCCAGGGAGCAGAGGTGCAAGTGCCCTCCTTTCGATTAACCCTCGGTGCCCACTGAAATGGTCACGGCGCCCCCTTAAAGGTCGATGGCGCCCCCTGATATTCCGCTTCCTACCACCCCCCTCCCTCCTCGAACGCGAAAATAAGCGCCCCCGGTAGGATTTTGCGCCCATCTGATAGGTTTTGACGGCTCAAAAGTGGCGTTCCTCGGGGAGGTGCCCCCTCCCCAGGTTGGCAATCCTGGATACGCCTATCCTATTGGTCCCCTGAAATGCAACTGATGCTTTTCTAATGTTTATCTTGCCCTCCCCTGCAAACAGGGTAACCCAGGGGCGTAGCCAAGGGGGGCGGAAGGGATAGCCGCTCCTCCCTGAGGGCCCCTGAGGATACGAGCCGCGCGAAGGGCGGCTCGTCCGCACTATGCTCTGTGGCCAAATTTGGTATTTTATACCAGACACGGCCCTCTTAAGCCCTCTTCAGCACTCAATTCTGTAACATGAGGAGGGCCCTTTTTACCCATCAGGGCTCTTTTGGGGCTGTCGCAGGGGCCCTTTTCAGGGTGCTACCCCTTCCTGAGCAAAATTCTGGCTACGCCCCTGGGGTAAACGAAGTATATGCCCCCCCGATTGAGAACTACTCATCCCTTTTACCCTGCACCCAGTTTCCGACTAGAACCGCCCCAGCGCAACCCCTTCCCCTTGGAGCGTCAGCTTTTTCATTCACTCGACGCAAAACCTGGCGTCTCACTGTATGTCTTGGCAGCCCTGGTTATCAGAGACATCTTATTTACACATATACTTTCTTTCCATTCAGGTTATCGTAATTGGCTTCGTCAGATTAGTACGTGGCACGTCTAGGCAGTGTGGAGAAAGTGTAAATACAACGTGATTGCGTTTGTGGACCAGGGGCATTGTTAACTTCATATTCCAGCGCCATGGGTGGAAATCCCGCGGGTGTTGGAAAGTCAGGACCCCTTGGAATTTGGGTCTCCCATAGGCTTTGTATAGGGCTTGTATGGCCGTACCAGCGTTAACCTACCCAGGACCCCCTGGATCGAGAAGAGACATCCAGCCATGTCCAGCACAAATATTCTATTATATTTAGTAGTAGCTTGAAAAACTATGTTTCCAAAACTATATGTAATTTCCGTGCTAGATGTATTTTTCTCTTTCAAATTTTCGTGGTAAGGAGCGACAAACACGTATCATGCACTTCTCCTTTGTCCTGTGAAACAAAAGTGCAAAAGGAGATTAAATAGCAGAAGAGGAAAAACGCATGAAAATCCATGTTGGATAAAAATCCAGGCCACACATTCCTTGCAAAATACCATTTACCACGCCGCCACGCATTTGACATGTATCATTCCCGTCGATGAAGATAACACACACTGCAACGTCAGGGAACACATGCCACGTAAACAGATTGGAAACCAGAAAATTTAAGAGCTAAAAAGAAGCTCTGAATCGTGACGCCAGCATATTTTGACAATGTGCCCACTCAAAATCACTGGAGAGGATTAAGCAACTTACAAATGCGACCGCCTTGTAGGCGGTCTCGCCAGCAGCAGCAGGTTAGGACGCTGTTCTAAATGCAGTAAAAGCACGTCACGCGCGTGAAAGAAAATAACTTACTTAAAATTCGAGTCAATGTTGCGGCTAATTACTGAAAAACGAGATGCGGCTGCTCAATGAAATACGAATCGAGCCAGGTCATTTACGGTTAAAGTGTTGATTTTACTGCCGCAGTCAGTTTCCAGGGAACATCAATATTCAAACACGGACGAAAAACACTTTTTGGAATTAGACTGTGCAATACCAAAGTGGGTCCGATGGCACTACCTAAGAAAATGTAGATGCCGCCACTGAGACTACGCTGTGGCGACATCTACATTTGGCAAGCAAGCTGTTTTGCTGTCATCGGCACCAGAAGCTAACCACATTGTGGTGTAAGACTAAGAACTCAGAAATCTATAGATTGGGCAAGTAGGTTCCCAGCTCAGCAGCCACACATACACCAATGGGTAGC
Organism: Lepas anatifera; assembly: GCA_034440635.1. NCBI lineage: Eukaryota > Metazoa > Arthropoda > Thecostraca > Lepadidae > Lepas > Lepas anatifera. Next base: position 398,065 of record JAOTON010000799.1, on the reverse strand, counting down.
CCTGATGGCAGGCCACAAAGAGGAGATCTCTCTTCTCACTCATAACTGGCAAGAAAATAAGATGTGTCTTCTAGTCCAGTGTTTGATCAGCTCCAAGCCCCTTCATTGACTGGTGTTAAAAAGTTATCTCCTGGTTTGTGATGGGATGTACATCCTGAGGTCTTGATGTAGGTCTTGCTGAAGTCTTCCAGTGACACCTGATGTTACATTACTGGAAAAGCAAAAGACATGTATTAAAAAGAAAGCAAGCATAAAACATAACACATTCTTCAGCAGCTACCACAGCTTTTCACCTTGCCAGAGTTTGAGGCCAGAGTTCCAAGATCCAAGTCACTCAGATATTTTAAACCGAAATTTCTTATAAGATAGCCAGTGCTGGATATCAAACTTGAAATATTCAAAATTCTCTCCATATGCTGTCCAAAAGGGTGCATTGTTTGAGACAAACATCGTGCATGAACATAATAATATGAAGCAGTTTCACTGTTCAGAGGCCATGGTAAAAAAATGTGAGATAGTTTGTGCCCATGACACAAAGCACCAAAAAATAATTAGTCAAAATATCTTAAGTAGGCACATCCCTGTTTTCTATACCTGCCCAAGAACATAGGACTAGGCCAGTCTGCAAAGTATAGCAGCAGGCCAGACAAGTCGCACCAGCCACCTATAATTATCACACTAATTTGCACTGCCAGTCACCAAAAATTTGCACCAATCCGCAATATAACAGGGAGGAAAACACACCCATGGTTGAAGAATTCAGTTTTTCCCTTCTCCCACATGATTTTGTTGATTTTTAGTGTTGCCTTCCTCACACCAGACTCACAAATTTGCACCAAGGTGGTAAAATTTGTACCATTCGCTCCTGTCTAAAAGTGCACTCGCACAGACGAGATCTCGTCAAAAGTGCCATACTTTGCAAACTGGGGACTAGGAACTGTTACACAAGGCGGTGATTCAACAGTGTTGCTGAGAGCGAGTTTAAATAATATTTCAAAATGCTTTAAACGTAACAAGACACAAAAATGTACCTTCTTTAAAATAAACATGAGAACAAAAAAGCCAGAGCCATTAAGAAAAGGCATAATGAAACTCTCAAACTCCTAAGATAGGGCTCATGAATGCTATGTCTATATAAGCCAATTAGATTAACAGAAGTTGGGTGCAAAATCAAATTTATTTTACATTTGTTTTATCTGTAACTCATGTTCCCTTCATCTGTCCTAAGCACTACAAAGCAATACACCTTCACCTTCACCTTCACCTTGAAGTTGTCGAAATTTAGAGGCCAACTTTGGCCTGCAGGTTTCGTTCTTGACGAGCTCATGGTCATCGTGCGTGTAGCTAGTCCTGGTCAGGTATAGTGTACCTGATGTGTGCCCAGTGGATGTCCAGTCTGTTCTTGAACTCATTCAGAGATTGTGCACCAACAACTGATGGGGGAGCCCGTTCCAGTCGTTTATCGCCCTGCACCCGAAAGCATTGCGTCGGACCCTTGAGACAGCGTTAGGTTTGACGAGCTTCCAAGCATGGCCCCGCGTGCGTGTGTTCGGGTCCATGTGAAAGAACTGAGCATAGTCCTGATCAATGCCCCCGTGCAGTAGCTGGAAGATCTTCAGCATGTCTCCCCTCCGGCGCCTATAATACAAAGACGGAAGCCTGAGTGCACGCAGTCTGTCTGTGTAATGAGCCTGTCTGAGAGTGGGAACTAGACGTGTGGCACGCCTCTGAACACGCTCGATCAGTTTCTGATCCGCTCTGTTGAATGGGCCCCATGATACATTACCGTATTCAACGAGTGGACGGACTATTGCTTTGTAAAGTCTGGGTAGAGTGGTTTGGTCCAGGTTTGCAAATGACCTCCTGATGACAGCCAGCAAGCGGGTAGCCTTGGACACTGCTATCGCCGCTTGCTGTCGGAACTTCAGATCGGAGTCCATCACTACACCTAGATCTCTCTCCTCGCCAGAGCTGGACAGGGGTGCTCCGCTAAGTGTGTACACATGGTTACAGTTAGTGCTGCCAATGTGCAACACGGAACATTTCTCCACATTAAATGGCAACTGCCACCCTAGCGGACCACTCCAGCAGTGAGTCGATGTCCCCCTGCAGCATCTCTCGCGTGACAGAGTCGTTCGCACGGGTGTAGAGTTTGGTGTCGTCTGCGAATATCTTGACGTTTGATTTCACGTGATCTGGGAGGTCGTTAATATACACCAAAAACAAAACCGGACCGAGCACTGACCCCTGCGGGACACCACTCAAAACCGGGAGCCAGTCCGACTCCGACGCACCCACCACCACTCGTTGCCGCCTATCAGTCAGAAACGCTCTGATTCAGTTCAGCACCTTTCCCCGCACTCCGTAAGCGTACAATTTGTGAAGGAGACGAGCATGGGGCACGGAATCGAAAGCCTTACGAAAATCCATATAGACCGCGTCAATTGCATGGTTAGCCTCCATCGCTCTGCTCCAGTCGTCCAACATTTCCAGCATCTGCGAGTCACAGGAGCGTTTGGGTCTGAAACCGTGCTGCTCTGGCGACAGCAAATTGTGCAGGGTAAGGTGCCCGAGTAACTCGTCCCGAATAATGGATTCCATCACCTTGCACGGGATGGCGGTTAGGCTAACTGGGCGGTAATTCCCAGGGCTGTGCTTGTCACCTTTTTTGTGAATTGGGACGATGGAGCCAAGCTTCCAGTCCTGGGGAACCCTACCACTGTCCAGAGAGCTCCTAAAGAGCTGGGCTAAGGGTATGGCCAAAGTGTCTCTCGCTTCGAACAGTATACGTGCGTGTACAAGATCGGGTCCAGGTGAGCCGTTCTTTTTTCATGCTTGCCAGTTTTAGTGCAACTCTCTGAGGATTAATCTCGAGGTCCTCGCGGAACGGCTCCGCACAACGAACGTCGAATGGAGGGATCCGACTGAGATCCTCCACCGTAAACACACTCGCAAAGAACGAATTCAGGAGCATGGCTTTTTCCTCGTCAGAGGCCTCGAGAACGCCATCCGGGTTTCTTAGATCTTCGACTTTAGACTTCGTCTTTAAGCGGCTGTTGACGTATTTCCAAAAGGCTTTGGGGTTTTCTTTTGCATTCAAGGCAAGACGGTGTTCGTGGTTTCGTTGGAGCTGACGGGTTAGTTTACGAAGTTTTGCAGCGCAGTGTGCAAAACGACCGCGGTCAATTGTCCCCCGAGGACCGGAACACTCGCCATAGTTGGTTCTTCCTATTCTTTAACCTGAGCGCTGCGCTGGTCATGTAGATGTTTTTTCTGTTGGGCCTAGACCTCATTATCGGGACGCATTCAGCGGTGATAACGCTGAGGGTATTCCTGAAATGGTGATACAGATCCTCTGTGGAAAGATCTCGCGAACCCCAGTCAGCGCCTGAAACCATCTGGTTCAGGCGGGGGAAGTCAGCCCGACCAAAGTCAAGTTTCTGCCTAGATGTTCCTCCGACCGACAGGTAACACCGAATACGGAATCTGAGGGATAGGTGGTCGCTCCTACCAAGGCCCGGGCGGTACTCTAGATTAGATAACATCCCTTCCTCATTAGTAAAAACCAGGTCAAGAGTGTTCTCCATCTCGCCCAGTCGACTTCTGGTGGCCTCTCGGATATGTTGGAACAAGAAAAAGTCGTGCATTAGGTCCAAAAGCAAGTGAGATGGGTGTCCCGTGGTTGCCCTAGAAAATTCGCCGACCCAGTCAATCTGGGGGAAGTTAAAATCTCCTGCCAGTAAAAAGTGGGAAGGTTTCAAATTGTCAATAAGGCTTAATAAGCTCCTGAGCTCAGTCATGCTCTGGAATCCATCGGAACTTGGACTACGATACACGCAGCAAATGACAAGGTAATCTTGCCTGTGCAGCTGGATTCTGACCAGCAGGTGTTCCTTAAACGCCGCATGTGGGAACGAAACCAGTGCTGCCCTAAGATTTGAGCGGATGTAAATAGCAACACCCCTTTCACCTCTGCCACCCAGATTAGGTTTATCAGGATCAAAACTTGTGTAAAATTCATAATTCGGAAGTGCCAGCAGAGCGTTTGAGATAGGTATACGTTGTGCCTTTGGAATCACCTCGGTTAGCAAAATAACATCCGGTTCATTTCCCGCAATATCCATACATAGGTCATCTCGCTTATTCAAAAACTGATCACAGTTGGTGTAATATATTCTCAGATCGTGTACCATATGCCTCTGGCCGAGTCAATCTCTTCTGGGTGGGTGCTGCTCGAGAGCAACGCCCGAAGTCCCTTGGGGGCGCCCCTACTGTCGGAGTTAGCAGCCGGCGCCGCCCGCATGTCACAGTGAGGGGCAACAGCGGCGTCGACAGGAGGGCCCCCAGCGCCAGCAGGAGCCTCCCGAATGGTCTCTCGAGAGGCGTCATCGACATCCAGTGGTGGGCCCCGAGCGCCATCAGAGGCCACCCTTATATTCTCGTGAGGGGCAACAGTGGAGTTCACGGGGGGCCCCGGGCTCCTTCAGCATCGGCAGAGGCTGCCCGCGAGTTTCCACGACGGGCAACCGTGGCGTCCACGGGTGGGTCCCGGGCGCCCCCGGCGTTGGCAGAGTCTGTCTGCCGGTTCCTGTGAGGGTCTTCAGCAGAACCCGCTGACAGAGTCTGTGTCCGCGGCACTTCCGGCCCCGCGGCACTTCCAGCCATCCCAGACCTGGCTGGAGCAGCCAGCCCCCGGTCGGCCGAAGGATGGGGGAAGAGGAATTCCTGCCTCCACTCAGTGAGATCACCTTTCCCCTCCTGATGACCAGATTGGTCTCGCCTTTGTCCCTGCGCTGTTTGAGTTCGTTCCTCAGGTTCTTCTGTGCCTGTCTTTCACTATAGGTGAGGTCGGGAGTGATAAACACCCGGCTCCACGTGGGAGACGACCTCAGCTGTGGTGCATGGCTCAGTATCTCGTGCTTTGTCTCCTCGTTCTCGAGCGTGATCACGAGGAGCCTAGCTTTCCCTGGTACAGACTTACCAGCCCTGAAGGACCTGGTAGGTTTGCAGTTAAGTCTAAAACACTCCTTAGTCAACTCAACAAACAGTCGCATGTCAGCTGTGGAGCGTTCGAAAAGAGTATCGCCTGGTTGTTCGGGGAGGTTGTGGACCACCAAGTTCCTTGTGCGTTTACTCCTATCGAGGAAACCATCGACAACCTGTGAGATTTTACGGGCATCCTTTACTGATACATCAGCACCACCGCGATTTGAGCTAGCCAGCTTCTCTTCTACCTGGTGTACCAGTTTATCACATGAGCCTTTCACTACCTCTGAAAAAGTACGTTTCTGATTCTGGGTCTCCTGCATGCAGCGCTGCATGAGGAGAGTGCTCTCACGAGTGGCTGCCTTATATTCCTCCATGGATGCTGCCACCATCTGCATGTGAACACGGAGAGTGTCTTCCATGTTTACAACCTTCTGAGCCAAGTCACTAACATCACAATTGCTACCCGACAGGGCTGTGTCAGTCTGTGCACTTGCCAATGTCACACTACAAGCACCTGGCTGGGAAAAATCTGCGCTTGCATCTGTGGAAGTGGGGATGCAGGAGTCACCAACGGTTTGGACTGCTACCTCCCTCATCAGTGGACGAGTGAACCCCCAGTTGGGTCATCTGATACCTGGACAGAAGCTTGACACACAGAGGTTTTGTTGTTGACCTGTTTGCAAGTGGAGCATATGAAGGCAATGTTCCTGTGTCGTTTCAGTGCATTGTATGCAGGTTTTGTAACAACCTGACACACTGTGTGGTACCATGAGGAGCAGAGATCACACTGTACACCCTGTTGCCCATCCTTCACCTTTAGCCCACATGTGTTATTGCCTGGGCCTCCCTTACATGTGTCAGATGTAGTTGACATGCCAGTTGCAGAGTCAGAGAGAGTTGGGGATACAGCAGTTCCAGCATCGAGAGGCAGAGAGTGAATCGCAGCGGCCACAATGCCTTGACCAAACTGAAACTGAGACCCAGAGGACCCAGACTCCTCTTCCCCACTCACACCACTAGAGGCATGTTTGTACACTAGTCTTTGAGTGTGTTGATTGTCAATCTTCAGGTGCAATCCCTTCACATTTCTATCCCTGGTGGAACCTGATTTCCCGCCTGCATCGTGAGTGCTGCATGCCTTGTCCTGCTCACACTTAGTGATTTCCCTAGTCACATCTAGTATATCAGGAGAAGCTGTAGCAGCACATGCAGATCCAACAGGTGGAACATTGTTAGACTCAGTAGCAAGGCCCTGCTGGCTCTCCCTACGCACCTTCTGCACAGGTGACCTAGGTATGGAGGGCATGACCCTGCAGTTTAATAAACGATCCGTGCCAGACAACACCAGAAACAGTGTTGGCGCCTATATCAACACAACTTCACCACACACATACACTTTTTGATTGCATGCACAGAGGACGCAAATATGCAGAGTGTCAAAAAGCTGCAACTGAGAAGGGAAAAAGCTGGCTGTTGAGGTAGGGCAAAATGTTGAATAGAGGGCAGAATTGATAGAGAAAGGGCAAAGCTGCCTCCGCTGGATTGTGTTCACTAAACGCATAAACGCCCAAATGCGCAGAAATCTGTGAGACTGCAGAAATCACCTGAATTTACCAAATCGCAAGGACAGTGTGTCACATGTCACCCACAGAAACACTGCAGAAATATCACACGGCAAGGAAAATGATGGCTGTTGAGGCAAGGCAATGGTGAATAAAGCGCAGAATTGGTCGAGAAAGTGCAACGCTGCATGCGATGGATTTTGGTCCTAAAAGCATGAACACCCAAATGCACAGAAATCTGTGAGATCGCAGAAATCGCACCGAATGTACACAAATTCTAAGGACAGTACCTATGTCACACATCACCCGCAGAAACACCGCAGAAATATCACACGCCACGCACAGAAAATAGTAGAAATGCAGAAACCCCACTCAGTTCACCGAATTACCACTGAAAAAATGGCCGCTACAGGCCCCCACGGCGCGATCGCGCACGATATGAGTTCCCTACCGCTTCGCCCCTAATGGTGGCGCGCCGCTTTTACCGAAAAAGACCGCGATAAATTGAGCCGTGGATTGTCGAGAAGGTAGGTGGTATATGATGTGAATGTGCCGGTTTTATGTAGTCAGTGACCTAAACGCAAGATCTGTGTGTAGTAGTCACTAGTCACGTGATGCTTGTGTATGTCACTTGATATTCCCTAGGAGCTCGTCAAGACACGTCCGCCTGCCACGAAATCTCGGAGAAGACTTAAATTCTTGTGAAGACTACACCTATCATTCACAAGAATTTAACCTCTAGTATGGGCCATGCTGCTAAAATATTATTTATGCATGTTTGGGAACATAAATTACTGAAAGACGTCCAAGAAAATCTTGGAATTCAGCCATAAATTGGTCATACATCAAGAAGCTATCCAAAAATATCATGTCATTCCCATCCTTTTATGTGTGATGATAATTTAAAGAAGAGCAACAATACCACTATCACAAGCAACTAAAAAGAAAAATAGAGTGAAATAATCGAAGATTCATGTCTTACACCTGCACAAAACTGTCATGAAAACACACTGGATAACAGACAAATCCGTTGTTCGCGCAAGTGCTTGAAAATGAGGCGCCAGGTTCACCGCAATTTACGCCCAGCAAAACATTTTTCTTCCTCGCTTGTGTGACATCATACCAGGTGATGACCTCACACTTACGTCACGGATTTTCTCCAGTTTCTAGTGCCGACCACACCACCCCGCGCTTCAACTTTTGTGTTTTGATTTGGAAAAGCATTTTACGGCAGATCTGGAGCCTAAGGACTCCGTAAATACTCTAAACTTAATCACAACAAAAAACACCTTTAAAACCCTCCAAAATATTCTTATCAGATACCAATTACACAAAATAAGGAGAATGACCACCATGGCTAGTGAAATAACCAGTGGCAGGGGCGGATCCAAACGGGGAAGGGGGGAAAAGGTAAGACGGCAGACAATGCATTTTTATTTCACCGCCCCCCATGTTCTGCCTATATTCAAAATGTCTATGCATTTCACGATTTTGGACCCCTTTGCCTCCTCCCACCCCTCCAGTAGCGGCGGATTAGGTAGGGCAAGGTGAGAGGTTACCCCCTTATCCAAATTTTCCAGCGCGACACACAATGCAGCCGAAAGGCCATCTAGCAAAGGCCCTGAAAATAGTGGTCTTATGACTGGCTGATTGGTAGCCCGATCGGCTGGTAGTCCGGCTTGACGAATGGACCTGTTTCACTGTGGGGCCCCTTGATCCTCTAGAGTGGGCCTCATCAGTTCCTAGCTGGGGGCCATTAGCTCGCTTGTAAGGGGCCCATCAGTTTTCCGCCTTGGAGCCCCACTAGTTTCCTGACTGGGGGCTTGTCAGTTGGAGGCCCAATCAGCTTCCCGGCTGGGAAGTCCATCAGATTTCCTGCAGAGGTGCAGAAACTTGCCAACCCTGCTACCGGAGTTTGTGACACATTTACGAAAATTGAGGTGCATATTTGTGACAAAATAGCGATCCTGACTGTATGGCTCAAGATCAAACCCCATATTTTCGAAATAGAGAATGAAGCGTGTAAGGAATATTTTAACTTAGCAGCTCTGTTCTTCAATTGCACAGCGTACCATTAGTAATACAATATTGGTACTGCGTTCAGTTTCTACTAAAACGAGGGACCCCCGCTGCAGAAAACCCGCAAACCGCTGTCACAGTTGCCAGATTTTAACATGCAGCCCAATGGGGCTGATTGTTAGTAGTTTGCAGAAAGTTGTCGCCTAGATGCCGGAAATGTGACAGTCAATTTTTTCGAGAAATACACGATTGTGGGCATATTTAAGGCATTAACGATAACGCAGATACTTTATCAAGTACTTCTCTGTCCATTTTTTCAGGTTAAATCATATTTACAGTTTGAGTGTCTTCGATTTATTGGCCCCTATTTCTTCGAATTTAGTATTAAGTACGCCTAAAAGCTACTAATAAAAGTACTAAGTGAGTGAGAAAATAAACATAGCTGGGCAGCAATTCTACTTAAACTGCGCAACAGCGACAAGACAAGTTACAAATGTTTATGTGATGTAGAGCCTGCCAAAAATTTAAACAGGCGGGAAGCCACTTATTTTGAGGGCATATTCATTAGGTATATTTAAGATAAGTGCAGGCTAAAACTAGCTAGAATAAATATTGCTGCCCATGGCTAATCTAAGATGAATGTAGGCTATTGTAAGACTTATGCACTTTCCCATATCAAGCTTGGTTTTTCATTCCTTAGCCTGCTTGTGCCTTAGTTTATTTGTGCCCTAGGTTGGTTAGATAGATTTGGAGCTGGAGGAAGTTGGGAGAGTTGGCGCCAGCAACAGGCTGGCAACAACAGTGATTCAGGTGAGTTTTCATGATCAAATTATCATATCAATATTGTACAGATAGCAAATGTGTGCTAATGCAGTCCTCCACAAAATGTTAACACCCCCCACTGGAGAGGGGCCTGGAACTAACGTGCACTGGAGGGGGCCGAGTAGACCCCCTGCTTATCTCAGAAAATCACAGCAAATCTCAGAAAGAAATAGACTTCGAAAAACGCTGGTTGGGGGTGTGTTGTTTACTACCAGTGGTGGTACGCAACGCACTGGACCTGAACTGCATGGAGTTAAAGCAGGATTTTGACTACACTGGATCTTTCTTTGGTATGTGAATTCCAATACCTCTGTACCTATTAGGGCAATTGACATAATTTTACATCAATGCAGGCTAGTTGCCTCAGAGTTTTTACTGCAAAAAGGAATGACCAGGCAGGTAATGATCATGAGTGGGATGCAAATTTTGAGCATTTGATGTGTTTATAAAAATGCTACCTAAGGTCCACTTTACCAACACATTTTAGGTAGATTCAAATACTATGTTGACATTGACATTTTTTCCCTTTTGTTGATATGTGAGATAGAAGTTTAGTGGGGGGAAGCTGTGGTTAGGGTTCCCAATTGTGTGTAGGTGTACGCTCCCATTAATAGGTATGTTCCCAATAATGACTATTTTCATGATAATTGGTACATGTAATCATGTGGAAAAGTACCATAATTGGAAACACTCCTTTCAAAAATGGAAACTTCTTCAAAAAGGAAGTGCATGTCATTGGGGGAAACTGCGGTCAGAGTTGCCAATAATAGTTATGACCCCAATACTGGAAAAAATGACCCATAATTGGAAATTTTCCTTCCAAAAACAAAAGCATGATCTATAAAGGAAAACTTACTTCTTTCATGCTGTAATGGTTTGGTGCTAGAACCTTGTCTGCTGCAAAAAGTAAGGGACAGGTAGAGGACATTCAGCATATTGGAAATAGTATTCAAGTATACAATTATTATTTCCAGCTCTGTGTGACAGAGGAGGCATACGTCGCATTGAGTTTGTGACAGCCAGCATACTTTCTGCACCTCTGATTTCCTGTAAGGGCCCCAGGTGCGCAGCCGGAGCTTTGGTATGGGGGGCACACCAACTTTGAGGGGCACCCAGAGGAAAAAGGGCCCTTTTAACGTAACATAAAAACTTACTATATCATTGTTTATATCATTTTTTGGGCATCTTTGCTTCAATAAAAATGCAAATAAAGCATTGAAGGAGAAGAAAAACGCGATTAAAACCGCCAAAAAATGAAAAAAATATCACCAAAATGTCATGGAAGTAGCCCAAACACGACTGTTTTGGATAGATTTAAGGACAAATCAGCCAAATCATGCAAGTACTTAACATCGGAAAAATCAGCGGAGCATGTGATATCTGTTACAGTGTGCAGGTTAAGGCATATTGGAGTCGAAAATTCATTTGTTATGCCCACTGGTTTTGTCATGACGAGTGAGCCCTGGCTAAACGCGGATTAAGTACCTTGCCTCCCACAATCGCCGTGGGACGAGGAGTGGCATAGTGTCTTTGAAAGAACACATTTTTGCTGCCGGAAAAAGTTGTGAGATTCCTTTTGAACACGTTTATTAAGTTCCATGTTCTCAAGGATCGGTCCCAGTTAAGAGTAAATAAAAGATGAACAGACCGGTGGTTTGGATGGGGATGGTGTGACAGGGCTGAAAATTGTGAAAACTTGTTCTTCATTTAAATTAATTAGTAGAAATCCTGGTTTAGGGGACTGTGCTCTGAGGTCAGGGGCACATGCCTTTTTATCATCCCTTCCTAGAATCCACCAGTATAATAAGCAATTTATATAACCTGGGGTGCCTAGGTATCACAAGCCGTTTTAGAGATTCCTCATTCCTCGTTAGCTCCGTTTTACAAGGGGAGTTTCCATTGCGTTTTTATTCCCCATCTATTCAAGACCAGCTCTGGGGCCCCCAAGTGTGGATCAGAGGCCTCCAGAGCAGCTTCCCCATCCCCCAGTTGTGCCTCCAGGGACTAGACTAGCTCAGTGACCCCGCCCCGAGATGATGGGAGCTGGCCTTGTGTTCTTATTATCTGTCTATTCAAGACCACCTCAGGGACCCCTGATGTAGATCAGGGCCACAGAGCAGCTCATGCTTCACCGAGGGACTGGACTAGCTCATCGGTCCCAGAGATGAGGTCATCAGACTAGCTCTATGGGCCACAGATAGGCTCATAGGGCCTTAAACCAGTTCAAGAAGCCCCAGAACAGTTTAAGGCGCCAGATCACCTCAAGGGGCCTCAATCCAACTTAACACGCGCATTGACGGGGGTCTGAGCCACCTTCGCATTGACGGGGGGGCGGGTACCCGCCCCCCCTAAGATCTCGAGAACCACGGTAGGTAGCGAAAAACGGTAAACGGCGTTGGGCTGCCCATCCACTTCTCCATCGAAAACATTTGAACCATTTTTTTGTCAGGTCACATTTAAGGTCACAAGAGGTCAAAACATGCCCGTCATAGGGATAACATGTAAAATTCAGTTTTCCGGGCATTACATCTGAACAAGTAAAGATAGAGCAAAACGACTTGAACTATATGAATCCTCTTAGCAAGCCGAATCGAATGATATATAATTTGACCTTGCTAGGTCAAATCAAGGATTTGACCTGACCTGAGGTCAGGTCAGGGTCAAATTATATAAAATGCATATCATTAGAACCGCAAAGCCCAGGCGAGTCTAATGCAGCTAAAATAAATGCTCTATCACCAACAGTTACTGAGTTATTCCATAAAAACCATTTTTCCCATGTATTTCCAATGGAGAGGTCACGCGTCGTACCTGACCTTAGGTCATCGATATAAAAAATACCGGAACATATTTTAGAGAACTCGGTGGGGCCATTATGTGATATGAGTTTCAATCGGATAAGTTCACCCTGCTCCGACTTATGCTATCTTAAACTTTTTTTGAGGTCGGGTCACTTGACCTGTACTGGTGACCTGACCTGAGATGACCTAACCTTAAAATTTTCACAGAAGTTGTAAAAATGATGAGGGAAAAGGTATACCAAGTACGGCGGCGCTACGCGCCGCCGTTTTTCTGCTATCTCCGAAAAACCCGAGGGGGGGCGGGTACCCGCCCCCCCCCGTCAATGCGCGTGTTAAGGGGCTCTCACAAGCTCAGCGCCCAGACCAGCTCAGGGTACCCTCAGAACCTAGACCCGCTCTTGGGCCCCAGATCAGCTCTTGGGGCCCCAGATCAGTTCAGGGGCCTCAAGTCAGGCCAGGGGGCAAGATCAAGTCAGTGCCACTAAATCAGCTCAGGAATTTCTCACCAGCTCGGGGCCCAAGCAGTTCAAAAGCCACAGAGCTGCTCAGGGAACACCAGATCGGCCCATAGGGCACCAGATCAGCCTAGGGGACAAACAATCAGATCAGTGGTCCCCGACCAGCTGGGGCCCAGATCAGCTCGGGAATACCAAATCAAGTCAGGAGGCACTTAATCAGCTCAGGAACCCCATGCCATCTCAGGGGCCCTCACCAGCCCCTGTGGGCCCAGCTCAGCTCAGGGTCTGGGAGCTGCTCAGGAAATCACGTAATCAACCCAGGAGGCCCGGGTCAGCTTAAAGGGCACCATACTAGCCATGGGGCACCAGACTAGCTCAGAGGGAGTAAGATGGGCTCAGGAGACACACTGATGACTCAGCAGGCACCAGATCGACTCAGAGGGCATTAGTTAAGTTCAGGAGGCAGTATATCTGCTCAGGGTGCACCAGATCGATCAGCGCAGGGGGCAAGTTCAAGTCAGGGGCACTAAATTAGCTCAGGGATCCCTCACCAGCTCGGGGCCCAATCAGTTCAAAGGCCCCAGAGCTGCTCAGGGGACACCAGATGCCCATAGGGCACCAGATCAGCTTCGGGGATGAACAATCAGACCAGTGGTCCCCGACCAGCTCGGGAATACCAGATCAAGTCAGGAGGCACTTAATTAGCTCAAGAGCCCCATACCATCTCAGGGGCCCTCATCAGCCTCTGTGGGCCCAGCTCAGGGCTTTAGAGTTGCTCATGAAATCACGTAAGGAGGCCCAGATCAGCTTAAAGGGCACCAGATTAGCTCATGGGGCACCATACTAGCTCAGAGGGCATCAGATGGGCTCAGGTGGCACCAGATCGATCCGCTCGGGGGCCAGATCAGCTCCCAGCGCTCCAGACTATGGCAGGAGTCTAAATCAGCTCAGGTAGCAACATAACAGCTCAGGGGACACAAGGTGGGCTCAGGGCCCACCAAACCAGCTCAGGGGGACACCAGGCCATCTAAGGAGACATCAATAATCAGCTGAGGGGGCACCTAATCAGCTGAAGAGGCACCATATTGACTTAGGAGACAGAATCAACTTGGGGAGGCATGAGATCAGCTCGGGGGTCCCGAATCAGCTCAAGGGGCGCTAAATCAGCTACTAAGGCACCAAGCAAGCTCGGAGGTATTAGACTAACTCAGAGGGCATTATATAGGTTCAGGAGGCACAATTATTTGCTCAGTGGGGCACTCGATTGACTCAGGGGCACCAGATCGACTTAGATGGCAAGTAATCAGCTCCGGGGGCCAAGACCAGAGCTCAGGGGGCACCCGATGAGCTCAAGGGGCACCAGATTAGCTCCGCCCGTACGATTATTAGCGACGATGAGGCATCAACTGGAAACGGATTACGTGCCTTTGCTCTTCCCGGGTGGTTGGAAAGGCGACAGAATGCTCTAACTGACCAAAAAGGCACTTAATTGTCAAACAATAGTTTAAATCGCCAAATGCAGTCCAGTTCCATCTAGGCTCAACGGCTTAGGGCACTAAATTTCGAACGGCACGGCCCAAATTGGGTACACCACCTGGAAATCAAAAGGGCACCCCGGCAGTGATGGGGGCACGTGCCCCATGAGCCCCCCCCGGCTGCACCCCCGGGACAGTAGATCAACTCCGGGAGGCATAAATAAGCTCAGGGGCCCCGGATCAGCTCAAGGGGCACTATAACAGCTAAATGGACAGCAGGCAAGCTCGGGGGCATCAAACTAACTCAGAGAGTATTATGTAGATTCAGAAGGCACATTTATTTTCTCAAGGGGGCACCAGATTGACTACGAGGGCACCAGATCAGCTCAGAGGGCACATGATCAGCTCCAGGGGGCACCAGATGAGCTCCACCCGTACGATTATTGGCGATGATGAGACATTATCCGGAAACGGATTACGTGCCTATACTCTTCCCGGGTGCTTGGAAAGGCGACAGAATGCTTTAGCTGGCCAAAAAGGCACTTAGTTGTCATACAGTAGTTGAAATCGCGAAATGCGGTCTAGTTCCATCTGGGTTCAACGGCGTAGGGCATTAAATTTCGAGCGGCACGGCCCAAAGGGGGTACACAACCTGGCAATCAAAAGGGCACCCGGCACCAATAGGGGCACGTGCCCCTGTACCCCTGGCTGCGGCCCTGGAAAATAGATAAACTACGAGAGGCCTTAAATAAGTTCAGGGGCCCGGATCAGCTCAAGGGGCACTAAAACAGCTAATAGGGCACCAGGCAAGCTCGGAGGCATCAGACTAACTCAGAGAGTATTATATAGGTTCAGAAGGCACAATTAGTTTCTCAGAGGGGCACCAGATTGACTACGAGGGCATCAGATCAGCTCAGAGGGCACATGATCAGCTCCGGGGCTAAGACCAGAGCTCAGGGGGCACCCAATGAGCTCAAGGGGCACCAGATTAGCTCTGCCCGTACGATTATTGGCGACGATGAGGCATTATCTGGAAACGGATTACGTGCCTATGCTCTTCCCAGGTGCTTGAAAAGGCGACAGAATGTCCTAACTGACCAAAAAGGCACTTAATTGTTAAACAATAATTTAAATCGCCAAATGCAGTCTACTTCCATCTAGGCTCAACGGCGTAGTGCACTAAATTTCGAGCGGCACGGCCCAAAGAGGGTACACCACCTGGCAATCAAAAAGGCACCCCGGCACCGATGGGGGGGGGCACGTGCCCCCCTGTGCCCCCCCTGGCTGCGCCCCTGAAGGGCCCCACCAGTTCTCATTCTCCGAATTCTGCCCCAGCCTCCCAACTGGGAGCCCACCAGCTTTGTGGTCGGATACCCTGTTAACTTCCTGGGTCCCTAGGGTTCTACCGATTCTCGGACTGAGGGCCCAACCAGTTTCCCAGCAGGGCCCATCAGCTTTCCTTCTGGGCCGGGTTTGCGTCGGTGGAGCGGGCACCACCACTCCCTGACTGAGGGGCCCCACCGGCTTTTCACAGCTCGGGGTTCACCAAGCTCCCGTCTGGGCGCTGCTAGCTTCCCGCTGGGCCCCTTCAGTTTCCAGTCTGAGGATTGCCAACGCCGGCTCACAGGCGTTGGCACCGCCAGTTTCCTGGCTAATGGCTAATTAACTAGTTGATTAGTTAGTTTTTCAGCTGGGGGCCCCACCAGATTCCCGACAAAGCTCCCACCCTCCCAGCTGGGGGCCATCAGTTGCAGGAATCAGTTGTAGGGTGCCAATCAGCGAAAAGAAACCTCATTCGACATACCAAATCAGCCAAGAGCACATCAGCGCTATGGACACTTGCCAGCAAATTAGGATGGTCCAAAGTGAATAAAGGCATGTATTCAAGTAACCATTTTTATTCAGGTGATCCCACGGTCAAAGTGACGAGGGACCAGCATCAGGGTCCCTGCTGGAGGGCCCCCAACCAAGATGCTGGTTGGGCCCATAAAAAAATTCATTCACCAAACCTTGTCCAAACCTAGAGAGTAGAGATTCGTCCATTACAGTGACGCTTCTTGGTCAGTGACGCCACATTAGGGTCCCGGCTGCGGGCCCCACCAGAGTCCCTGCTGCGGGCCCCATGAGCTTGAGTTCCTAAATTGAAGTGAGTCTTTCTGGTCGGATGGGCTACCAGTTAACCCGCGCCCCGATGGGCCTCCGAGCCACCTTCACCCTGGTGGGGAGGGGGAGGGGGTGTTTGAATACTCCCGCTCGAACTCGGCCCCTACGCGGGAAAGCGAAAAAACGCGAATGCTGGTGGATAGCTCATACAAATTCAGCCACTTTTTGTCTCAGGTCAATATTGAGGTCGTGCCTGGTCAAAGAAAGTGGAATTTTGAGCAGAGTTTTTGGGCTATAGCGCCTGACGGTTGAGTTAGAAACATTTTTAGGCACTATTTGCTTCCTCTTGTCACGGCGAATCGAGTGATGTATAATATGACCATACTAGGTCAAAACACAAAAATGGCCTGACCTCAGGTCAGGTCAAGGTCACTTTTTAACCTAGCATAGTCAATATGCATATCAATTGACTCGCAAAAGCAATCCAAACGCAATGATGCAAAATAAAAGCTGTACCATTATTTCATGCAAAGTTATTGGCATAAGCCTGGAAACTGCTTAAGTAGCCTCAAATAACCTCTCAGAGGTGACAGGTCAAGAATTGCAACATAAGCCTGGAAAGGGACCCAGGATATTACGATTTGGAGAATATGAAGGTATTCTCAACTGTATCTACATAAATACAGCCCAATTTATGTTTTCCCATGTATTTCCAATGGAGAGGTTATGGTCCATACTTGACTTTAGGTCATCGATATGAAAAATCATGGAATATATTTTGTGGCACTCGGTCAGCCCATTAAGTGGTATAAGTTTCAATCCAATAGATTCACCCGTTTTTTACTTATGCCACATTAAAACATATTTTTGGAGGTGAGGTCACTTGACCTGCACTGGTGAACTGACCTGAGATGACCCAACCTTAGATTTTTTAGGAAAGTTGCGAAATTTATCAAGAATTTATGCGAATAATTTATCATTATCAAGAATAGTGTGCCAAGTACGGTGGCGCTTCGCGCCGCCGTTTTTTCGTGCCACCAGGAAAACCCGAGGGGGCGTTCAAACACCTCCCCACCGAGGCGAGAGTTAACGATGAAAGAGTGTTCCACTTTTTTTAAATTTACAAGAAATGTGCACAAAATAAGTATGAAAGTCCAGATATCATTTTTTCTTCTTTTATATCTGCCATCATAACACATCAAAACAACAATTTTGTCGTCTACAGCAGGCATCAAGTAAAGATTACTCATCCGCTGGCATGGCATCTTCATTGGGTGAGAGGGGTTAGGATTTAGACCAATCAAGCTATCACAATCAGGTGGAAAGGAATATATTCGGACTTTGAATTAGGACCTTAGTGCCCTTTATTTTGAATTGAAAGCTGTACAGAAATAAAATACCGCAAGCTTTGAGTGAAATAACACATGACAGTAGTTTGTTTCTGTATGGAACCACTAAACACTCTACAAAGCTGTTACCTTAGATCAAATCTATCATTCCAAAAAGATTGATGAAAATCCCAGTATATAATGCACTCTCTTTAGGGGCCCGATATTACAGGCCTGGCACCAGGACCCGTGTTGGGATACCTCCCACTCGACAAGCTGATGAGGCCCATCTAACCAGCAAACCCCTGTAATGGAGAGATCAAAAACACAGCACTTATATCAAACCGTCTTTTCTCATATCATGCTATAGAAAAATAAAGCGATAACTGCCCACAAAGTTAGTCACTTTAATTATAAAGCCCCCTATACTGTCCCCTAAAATCTCCTAAGCGGCCTATCCGGGAGGCCCCCTTACTTGTAAAAAGGCCCACTAAATGACCTAGGTGGAGGTACCTGTAATCATAAAGCAGGCCCCTACAAAGCCAATATAGGAGGCATTTACTTATACAACAACAAAAATCACCTAAATAACCTGCTAAATGGAGGCCCCCAAAGGCTAAGAGAACCCTTAGGACCAGGGATAGGAGATTCCATCCTGGAGACCCTCTACCAAGAAGACCCCCATCGATCCTGGTCCCTACGGAAAGAAATACATGGCGACACCTCTGCTCTTAGACCGTAACTGAAGGGCCACTGACTAAGAAATGGTCACTCAAATGCACGGCTTCATTTGTATTGAGCCTTGTTAAGACCATTTGGTTTGTGGAATGAGGCCTTTGTTCATTGTGGAGCCCAGCAACTTCCTGGCACTACCTTCCTGGTTGGGGCACCTAACAGGTGGCTTGGCGCTAGAGCCTGTCATTTAGGGCTTTTTAGATCTCTGTATGGGGACGCTACCGGTCAATCAGACTTCCTTGATGATAAACTTCCCTGAACTGAATAACTACCCACTTTGATAATTCCCCGCATTCACACAGCGCCACAGCGCCCTATCAAACGCCCACCCTCAGGATGTGATTAGCGGGACTGCGCTGCAACGCAGCGTACTGCAACGCAGCGTGCCCCGATTCACCACGCCTCAACATATTGCCCAGGTCTTGCCAAAATACCACCCCTGCCGAACAAGTTTTTTTCATTTCTAAAGACAGCGGGAGATCGGTGTTCGACACTCAGATTGATGTTCAGGATTTCGGGATAAGGGGTTTTGAAGGAAACTGATACACACAGTCAAGCACAAGCACTTAAAGCCTTATTGTGCGCCACAGCTTAATTCACGCTACAGAAGCTATACACATTCAACGTCAACTCCTTGGTGCCGAAATCGATATTCACTGCACTGCTTTGAAAACTGCAATATTACAAGATTTACATGATTTGAAAGGCCTTGACACGCGAATTTTAAGACTGGGATTTGCTTTAGCCCCAACTGATCTTAGGATTGAGGGAAATTTACCGAAAAGGCAGGTTTTCGCCGTCATGCAATAAATGCCATTGGCTTGCCATTGAAGGGATGTCATTGATGCCAGTGACGGGACCACATGGGAAATTGAAAACACTTAGATTTGGCTCTGAATCGATGTATGAGCTGATGAACCTATTATATCGAATGTATCATGGATTTTTGCCGACCAAGACTTGGTTCAGGCTCCAGAAGCTGCTATATCCGAAACCAGATCCTTGGTAACCAGACAGTCACCGCAACAATATTCATTCTCCTGCTCACCGGATTTTTCATATCGATGGCCTGGGGCCAGGTACGGATCATAACTTCTCAATTGGAAATACATGGGGAACACAGGAATTGGGCTGTATTTGTGTAAGTACAGCTGAGAATACCTTCGTATTCTCCAAATCGTAGTCGACTGGGCCCCTTTCCAGGTTCATGTTGCAATTTTTGACCTGTAACCTCTGTGAGGTCATCTGGGGCTACTTAACCAGTTTTCAGACTTGGGTCAATAACTTTGCAGAAAATGATGGTACAGCTTTTATTTTGATACCAATGCGTTTGGATTGATATTACGAGTCTATTGATATGCATATTGACTTTGTTAGGTTGGAAGGTGGCATTGACCTGACTTGAGGTTACGTCATGTTTTTACCTGGCATAGTCATATTATACATCATTCAATTTTCCGTGAGGAGAGGAAGCGAATGGTGTCTAAGAAAATGATTCTAACTTTACTCTGTCAGACGGTAGAGCCCAAAAACTCTACCCTAATATGCAACCTTCTTTGACCTGTCACGACCTCATTATTGACCTGAGCCAAAAAGTGACTGATATAGTTTCTTCATGAATTTGTATGAGCTACCCACCAGCGTTCGTGTTTTTTCGCTATTCCGCAAAGTAGCCGAGTTCGAGGGGGTGTTCAAACAGCCCCTCCCACCAGAGCGAAAGTGGCTCCGAGGCCCACCGGGGCGCGAGTTAAAGGGCACCAGATTAGCTCAGGGGCACCAGACTAGCTCAGAGGGCATCATATGGGCTCAGGAGGTACAATGATGGCTCAGGAGGCACCAGATCGACTCAGAGGGCATTTGTTGCATCCGCACACGTATATTTCAATTGCAATCTGCGACCGCACATGTTTCTGAATAAAGGAAGAGAAAAATGAATGGCAGCCAGCCAGGAAACACAACACCCATAACACACAAAAAGAGACATTGGAATTTTGTATGAATGGAGAAAAGGCATGAATGGAGTAAATAATGTGTCCGCATGGTCAAGAGTACGGGCACCCCGCGCTCCATGAGCGGGGGAGGGTTAGAGCACGGCTCCGGCGCGACCCACTGCACAATCGACGGAGAACCCCCGCGGCGGCAGGGGGAGGGGAAGGGGAGGGCGGCGCCGGCGGCGAGCTCCCTCAGCGGCGGCGGCGAGCCCAAGCCCAAGTCCAGCACAGGTGGTAATATATCTGCTCAGGGAGCACCAGCTCGATTAGCTCGGGGGCTCAGATCAGCTCCTAGCCCCCAGACCAGAGCAGGGACCTAGATCAGCTCAGGAGACATAAGATCGGCTCAGGACGCACCAGGCCAGCTCAGGAGGCCCCAGATCATCTAAGGAGACATCAATAATCAGCTCAGGGACATCTGATCAGCTCATGAGGCACCATGTTGGCTTAGGGGACAATATATCAAATCTGGGAGGCATGAGATCCGCTCAGGGGGCCCGGATCAGCTTAAAGGGCACTAAAGCAACTAATAGGGCACCAGGCAAGCTCGGAGGCATCAGAGTAACTCACAGAGCATTATATAGGTTCAGGAGGCACAATGATTTCCTGAGGGGGTTCCCGATTGACTCAGAGGGCACCTGATCAGCTTAGAGGGCCGTGATCAGCTGAATGGGCCAAGTCTAGCTCAGGGGGCACCAGGAATTCTGTTGTTTGCGAGAACTTGCCTATTTGCTCGACACAAACCTGAAATTTCAAGAGGTTCAAGCATCCCTCCAAAATGATCTCTCAAATTCAAGAGTAGGTAAGAATTGGCTCATTACTTTCAATGTCTCAAAAGCTATTCAACAAACCTTCCTACAGAAGAATGCAGAACCCCACAATTAATTTTTGACGGCAAAATCATCCCGGATGTTAACGAGCACAAACATTTAGGCATGAATTTCTCAAAAGACCTAAGATTCCACTCACATGTAGACAACATTGTCAGAAAGTTAATATCACTCTAGGTCCTCTTTACCCAATCGCCCCATATTTATCTCGACCAATCCTAACTATATTTATAGCACTTATATCATGCCTCATTTTGATTATCGCGATATAATTTACGACGGAATCATAACGGCAGCAGATTGTCGAGGCTTGAAAGATTACAAAACAGGGCGGCAAGACTCGTTACAAAACACTACCAGAACCTCTACAGAAAAATTAAGATTAGATCTAGGTTGGAATAGCCTAAAAAATCGACGTAAAATCCACAAACTTCACTTCTTACGAAAACTACTAAATGACGATATTCCCCAATACATCAAAACCACTCTTCCTAATATACGCAACGCAACGGCTAACATAAATTACGTAACCGAAACCAAGTACGGAACTATTGACTAGAACGGAACTCAGTAACTCCTTCTTGCCAAGCGCAATAAAACAATATAATGAGCTTCCAGGACCAATAAGAGCCATTCAATCGCACAAATCATTTAAAAACCATGTAGTCGAATATTTCTCTGTTCAACAACCTCTAAAATACTACTCGTACGGCAACAAAATTTTGAACTCCCTTTGACGCAACTCAGAGTTGACATGTCCAAATTAAATGGCCACACTTATCAAATCCTCGGAGCCGAAACCCCATTCTGCAGCTGTGGTCATCAAAACGAAAATACGAAACATTTTCTTATTCATTGCGTAAATTATACAGTGCAGAGAAATGTCCTCCACCGAAATATATCGACCACAATCGCCACAGAATTTTCAAATTTATCAACTGAACAAAAACTTAACACGCGCATTGACGGGGTCTGAGCCACCTTCGGATTGACGAGGGGGCGGGTACCCCCCCTAAGATCTCGAGAACCACGGTAGGTAGCAAAAAACGGTGAACGGCGTTGGGTAGCCCATCCGCTTCTCCATCGAAAATATTTGAACCATTTTTTGTCAGGTCACATTTAAGGTCACCAGAGGTCAAAAACATGCCGTCACATGCCGTCATAGGGATAACATGTAAATTAAGTTTTTCGGCCATTACATCTGAACAAGTAAAGATAGAGCAAAACAACTTGAACTCTATGAATCCTCGCAGCAAGCCGAATCGAATGATATAGATTTGACCTTACTAGGTCAAATCAAAGATTTGACCGACCTGAGGTCAGGTCAGGGTCAAATTATATAAAATGCATATCATTAGAACTGCAAAGCCAAGGCGAGTCTAATGAACTAAAATAAACGCTCTATCACCATTTATTACTGAGTTATTCAGTAAAAACAATATTTCCATGTATTACCAATGGAGAGGTCATGCTTCGTACCTGACCTTAGGTCATCGATATCAAAAATACCGGAACATATTTTAGAGAATTCGGTGAGCCCATTATGTGATATAAGTTTTAATTGGATAAATTTACCCTGCTCCGACTTATGCTATCTTAAACTTTTTTTGAGGTCGGGTCACTTGACCTGTACTGGGACCTGACCTGAGATGACCTATCCTAAAATTTTCACAGAAGTTGCAAAAATGATGAGGGAAAAGTTATACCAAGTACGGCGGCGCCGCGCCTGCCGTTTTCTGCTGTCTCCGAAAACCCGAGGAGAGGGCGGGTACCGCCCCCGTCAATGCGCGTGTTAACCCTATTTCCGGCAGGAGGGGCTAATATTGCCCCCTTCAGGTTTTTCGCGAATATCTCCGAAACGGCTTGCGATAGAACTTTGAAACTTCTGACTTTTCCTAAAACTAGTACAGGCAGGTTCTCTGAAATTTTCAAGATTATATGTTTACCAGGGCGGAGCTATGGCTGGGTTTTTGGGAGGTTCTATCCACAAACCAAGTATTATCGTATGCGATGGGTTCTTTGTAACAGGAAGCCGTCTCTGCTGATCCTGATACCAGCTATATGGTTTTATTATATCATTTTCTATGTGAGATGATAGTACATTGACAATTGTCACTATTTTTATTCATCAGGGGCGGTTACAGCAGCTCAAAATGGGGGAATGTTATCAAGAAGGACTAAACGTTAGTAAGTGAGAAGACTGCTTCCAGCCGTGCCAGGGCGAATAAAATTGGGTATATGAAAATTCAAAATAGTTATAACCCAATTCTAGATTACCAGAGGCGTGTCCAGTCACTACACATTTTCAAAATGTATATTCCCAGCCAGTATCACCGCCGCGACTCAATATCATTGTATATTGAAAATGTGTTTCCAATAACCCCCAACCCCCCACGAGAGTCCTTGATCCGCCTATGTCACCCCCCTTTCCCAGAGCTGCCATGGGGGGTAAAAATTATCAGAAATAAATTTCAACTAGTCGAGGGACTAATATACTCATGCATACCACTCTCATATTGTTGGTATGTATTTACCCCACTGTTTTACCTTACTGCATCCGCCCCTGATGAGTTTTCACTTTTTCTCATTTATTTATGTGTCAAAGATGCCAAGCAGTATATGACGGCTTCTAATCCGTGTAAAAATTTTTTAGGTTGTATATATTTCCCTCATAGTCCTGGTCCTGGAACTGCCATTGAATTTCGAATTTTGTGTAACTCAGTATATAAGGATTTTGGGTCAATTATTTGTAAATCTGAACTAGTTTTGTGAAAATCGTACAACAGAGACAAGGGTTATGGAAAATCTAAAAATACACAAAAATTGTATATTTTGCACGACCTTCTCCTTAAAAATCAAAATTTTGAAATTTTCTTTTTCAAAATAAAGTTTAGCGTCAGGGAATCTATAGCACTTTGAATTTTCAAAATCGGCCGGTTAGATTACGAGATCTTAGGGGCCAATATTGCCCCCTGCCGGAAATAGGGGTAGCCGGGAGCCTGACGGAAATAGGGTTAAGATGCTGCTGCATGAGGAAATGGAAACGATGACACAAATCGAGCGATAGCGAAAGAAACCCTGAAATTCATATCAAACACCAAAAGATTCTCACATTGAACTCTTGAACAATTTATGCAAAGGACGCCGACGCCGTTGTGGGTATCCTGTGTGTGACTGTCGGGTGAGCGGCCATGGGCCAAGGGTGGTGCGACCGTGGCACTTGAATTCGCCAATGTTGTCGAGAGGCGCCAAGAGTCAAGCGCTAGACGCTTTGCGCCAATCGATAGAAATCAGAACTGTCATTGTACTTGTTGATAACCGAAATAAATGTATGTATGTGAGCTCAAGGGGCACCAGACTAGCTTCTCCCGTACGATTATTTACAACGATGAGGCATAAGCTGGACACGGCTTAGGTGCCCATACTCTTCCTGGGTGCTAGGAAACGCGACAGAATGCCCTAGCTGAGCAAAAAAGGTACTAAATTGCCAAACAGTAGTTATAATTGCTACATGCAGTCTAGTTGCATCTAGGTTCAATGGCGTATGGCACTAAATTTTGAGTGACGCAGCCCAAAAGGGGTACACCGTCTCGCGATCAAATGACACTCCGGCACCGATCGATCTGGGGGCACGTGCCCACTGTGTCCCCCTGGCTGCGCCCCTGCAAGGCCCCCATGGTCGTTAAGTGGAGGGGGAGTTGATCTCAGTTGATCTCCGAGTTACCATTGAGCTGTTGGTGGCAAACATTAAAATTGACTATTTTACCTGAAAAGAAGAATATCTTGAACAAGTAGCTGCACTTTTCTACTCTTTCAGGCTAACGAATATACCTAAAGTTGTGCAGCTAAAATCAATTGCTCTATTGAGAGGGTTTGAGTCAAAGTAAATTGTATATGCCCACCAAGAGAAATGTTTTTGTAGTGCTCGTGACTTAATGCAGATACAGCTATTGAAAGCGGAAATGGCAAAGGGATGCGTCAAAGACAAAAACAAAACAAAAAGCAAAATGTGAGCATTCGAAGCAGTTTGGACTTCTTTTACAACCTGACGTCTTATATTCGCGCCATTAGACAGGGGTGGAACACTTCCTACCACGTGTGAAAATGAGATAATCGGTGTTCCATGTTGTGCCGCGTAATAGGACAAGAATTAAGGCACAGTGACGAGGCAAAATCACCATCATGCATACTTCCGTGTGCTACACAAACCGCCAGCAACACTAGACCATTTGATTAAACATTTCCGGGGTTCCTCAGACAAAGACTTGTTGCATGCTCGGTTTTGGACACACATCACTATGACTTGGACAATATATGACGTCAGTGAACGCAGCCAGCGCGCGGACTCTGTGACCGCGTTCACAGCGGGCGAGGAAGAGCCTTGTTTGGCGGTTGCCATGGTAACGGTGCAGTCGCGCGACCGCTGGGCTGTGTTACCATGTCTGACAGCGGTTGGTCTGGATGTAACAATCGCAAAGCCGATGCCCTCGGGTCAAATGTCAGCCACCTTGGCACTGTTCGGACAAAAGGTCAAGCGATTCGAAGTGCGTAACTGTTGGGTAATGCATGGTAGGGCAATGGGTTGCCAGAAGAGGAATTCTTGCTGTCTTTTCTGTGCAGTCGGCCTCTCTCCCGGCCTTGCAACGAACCGCAGTAGCAAGTTCATGTGAAAATGGCCAAAAGCACTCAAGTGTCCACCCGCTAAATGGATGATTTGTGGCTGGCCTTACCTCCATTACATATGCACGACCACAAATTGAGCAAGCGATTCGTTGTCTTTTTTAATCCATATTTACGACTTATTTGTTTGTTTTTTTCAATCCCAGCTTCAAAGTTTCCCAGAAGCTTCCATTCAAGAGAAACCGTGTAAATGTTGTAAAAAGGACTGTTAATGGACAGCGTAAGCCTGCAAATCTGGAAATTACATTTTGCTTTCACCTTCAATCGCCCAGAAGAAAAATATAACATTTCTATTCCAATTTCCAGGGCTACCAAACCACAATGTGGCTTACCTACTTGGGACCGGCCTAAGCATTGGATGCAATTAAGAGGCTGGCGCTAAAATGTCACTCGCAGCCTGTCAACGTTACGACAGCGATGTTGTAGTTAACTTGTATCACGTCACATGATTGGCAGTCCCGCACATAAGCGTCGCCACCGGCAAAAAGTGAGGGGGCCAGCCAAACTTAAACCTGATGCTAACAATAAACTTTCCACGTTATGACCAAAGTCTGTTCGAATTTGGTCTCATCGTTGCCCTCCGGACCGGCTGGTTATAAAAATGTCTGGTTCTCTCCCATTTTGACTGAGATCAGGAAAATTTGGGCTAAAAATTAGGCAACCAGGCCGGGTCGAAAACACATTTTGGCATTCTAAGGGGCAGTCAAGGTGGGTAAATGACAAAATTAGCCGAACTATTTCCTCCAGACCAATAACGGAACAAATCCAATGCCCTAGTTTGAACTCCTGCTTTTCAGTAACTAAGATTGTCCGGAGTATCCATTGGTACCACTAACGCAAAGTGTCACATTTTCAGCGGGCGGTGACAATTTAGTGCGAAATTTCAATGGTCACCGACACCGGCCTGGCCAGGCTCCCCATGGCCCCCTTTTCCAACGTTTACGGTCCCGCAGAAAGGATTTAGACCCATCATATTGTTGTAACCAGACGGAGGAGGATTTCATTGTAGTTTGAAGCAAAATTTTGAGGTCTTGTATTTTTAGCTTTCAAGTTTGCAGAAATATCATACAAAGAGCTTTTGGGCGAAATGAAATATGTCGACAGTGGTCTCTCAACACAATCTTCGAAAAACTGTCAAAGGTGGGACACGCCCTTTACAGGGGGTGGACCACTTGTTGAAATTCTAACAAGGGCCATTTGTGGACAAAATAGATCTGAAAATCAGGAGACTACATTTGGCTTTCCACACCCAACCGCTCACAACAAAAATACGGAAAAACTGTTAGAATGGAAGCCGTTTCTTACTTCGTTCGTCACCGGCTTTCAGACCGTCTCTTTTCTTACTACTCTGGATTGACCGAAGCATCGCAGTTAATCACGAAGCTAAGCTGAGCCAGTTGTTTTCGCCGTGTAACGCTGCAAAAGCTATGCCGTTTGGTAACATTTATCACGTGACATGCGCTGCAAGATGGAAATCACTTCCTTCGTGAATTGAACTCGGGGCATAGCGCCCTTTATTTTGAAATTTAAAATCATGCGGAAATGTAATAGGTAAGTAAAAAAAGTCTAGGGTGAAATGAAATTGCAAATAGTAATTTATCGACACCCTCTACAAATTTGTTATATTAGTTCAAAACCAATTAGAAGTGGGTCACTACCTTTAAACCTCACCCCGGTGAGAGTGTTTGGACAGCCTTCTCAGGGTTATTTGACGGCGCAAAAAATGGCCGTGCTTTGCGATCCTTGATCAATTGCGCAGCTCTTTCCAAAATTGTAAGCTTCCGTCATATCAGGTCGCCAGGACAGGTCAGTTGACCTCACCTAAACATTTTCAAGAAGCACCAGTGAAAACAGGTTTTATCTATTAATATAATGTTTATACTGCGTTATAGACCCACTGGGTGCCACAAGTTGGGGCAATGGGCTTTTTATATCCATGATGTAGGTTTAGGTACGAAAGACATTTGAAAACGGGAACTGACCGAGAAATTGTTCTATTTCAATAGAGACGTCTACGGATAGCTTTTAACTTTCAGAATCATAGTGTCTTTGGTCACTCTCAAGGTTTCTGTGCAAATTTGGCGCTGTAACTTCTAAGAGGTCATCTCTGACTACTTCAGCAGGTTTACAGACTTGGGTCAAACACTTTGCAGGAAATGGTGATTGTTAACTTGCAGGTTCCAGTGCAAATTTAGAGCTGTGACCTTTGGGAGGTCATCTGGGACTACCTGGCAGGTTTACAGACTCGGATCAATAACTTGGCAGGAAATGGTGAAAAAGTTTTCATTTTGACGCAATTGTGTTTATATCATCATTGCGAGTTGAATGATATGCATATTGATTGTTAGGTCAGAAAGTGATATTGACCAGACCTTAGGTCAGCTCATTTTTACATGTTGACCTAGTGCAGTCATCCCACGATTATTTGATTCACGATAACAAATACGATACGACGATTCAAGGATTCACAATAAACAAGCGCCTAAATATGGTTTCTGACTCAACCCAGTAAGACGCCAGAGCTAACATATATTACCTTACCTGTCACATAGTTTTACCTGTCGAGGCCTCAATATTTACCTGAGCTTAAAAGTAGCTGACATTGTTTCTTCGTCGCTTCCTATGGGCCCCCTATCACCGTCGGCGTTTTTCGCTACCCTCGCATTGGGGCCGAGATCAAGGGGTGGGGGTGTTTGAAACGGGGCGAAGGTGGATCAGTGGCCCCCTGGGGCGGTTGTTAAAACCGCAAGGCATCCCCATTTTCTAAAATTTAAGTTAAGCTCAAGGTCGAGCCTTTTCTTGGTAGTACCAATACTTGGGTGTACAAAAAGCTATTCATCAAATTGAAAGGTGTTCTAGAAGAGGATAGTTCGAAGAAATGCTATGATTTAATATATTAGATCGATCGGTACGGAAAATTACAAAACTAACTGAGGCAGACTTTGACTTCAGCAGCGACATTTGGGTGCTGACGGATCATTGAACGTGCCAACGTATGAAGACATATAATCTTAACACCAGCTCCAATAAAAGGCAGGGAGGGGGATTCAGCAGAGGGCAGGGAGTGCAATCTCACCCTCCCCATGATTCATGATTCTGAACGATTAGCCCTATGGCGTTGACTGGAATGAAATGGCTTAAAATTCACCCAGGGGCGGATCCAGCCACTTGGTTTAGGAGGCGGATGTCGCGGGAAAAATGTCGGCGTGTCGGCAAACTATGTCACGCACCACGTCGGCAAAAATGCAAGTTAAGCAGCGGAAGAGATTAAACTGGTCCAGTGAGTTTTCACCTTAAACGGTACCTTGCAACCGGAGAAAAGAAGCTTGGAAATGCTTTTTTTACAAAAGTATCCTCCTCCAAAATCTATCAATAATGGAACACTGGTTTGTTTGTAGGGGGCCAAAAGAGGGTTTGGCTTGTTTCCTTTTTGATTTGGAGGCCCTGAAGGCACCTTCCCCATGTTCCGGATGTTTCTACAGTTATTCACCAATACTCATGTGTTACAATATGTGAAAAAGACAACATATATTTTACACTTGCTGGACAGGTCAATGCAAGGCTGATTTTACAATAGCGGATTGTCTTGGTGGGTACAGCAAACAACACCTTAGAGGTGTGAAAGTCCCTATCCCTATCCAGTCTCCACAATGCTAAATTATAAATAAAAACCATTATCTCTAGCTTGAATATCCCACAGCAACATATCAGGAATAAACATGCATGCAGGGTTATCGGAACCGAAAACAAGAACAACACTAAACGAAACTGGCAGCAAAGCACCTCCCTCTAGTGGCCTTCAGCGCAGGTGCAGGGGATGCTGAATAGGCGAAGTTCAAGGCTGCAAGGCCGGCATCGACAAAGACTGTGCAGCAGCGCAGGCACTGTTTTAGTCCACTGCCGAATCCACAGCGATACATAGACGGTCCTCGTACTTTAGGCCAAGCAGGAACAACGGCATCTACCGACTGAAGCCGCTTGGAAGTCTGACTGGAGCCACCGCTTCGGTCGCAAGAAGTCAGAGAACGCGATCACATCAGACCCAGCTTACACATCGGCAGCTTACCCAAACTGTCACAGACGCTATCATTCCAGTTGGAGAAGTCATGGCCCAATCACATATCGACACAATCCTCGCCGTTTTGGAAGTTGTGGGGGATTGGCCTTCGCTCCAGTTGTGGCGAGGTCACTACCCAATCACATATCGACACAATCCGCGCCGTTTTGGAAGTTGTGGGGGGTGGTTGGCTCTCGCTCCAGTTGTGCCCAGTGCTAGGAACGTCCACCACCCCTAATCCGTCGTCACCGACAAACATTCCCTCCTGCTTGACGCTTTTGACGCTGAGCCAGATGACCCTATTTTCCCGCTGGTCCCGCCACAAAAATGTTTCCGTTTCTGAAGCGCGGGACAGTGCTAGGTGTGCCTTGGGCAGCAGCTGTTGGTGGTGTTACAGAAGGAGTGGTTGCCTGTGACGCCGAGTTGCTGGCAGCAGGGATCGGCGCAGGGGATGAACTCTATTCGGCAGTTTTATTTGCACTGCCTGTATTGTAGTTCCATTGTCATTTCCTTTGACTTGTTGTGGTTAGGAACTTTCCTAGTGACACCCTGAACATTGTTTTCCCTGCTAAGATAGTGGAAAATTGAGCGGGAGGCGGGACCCAAAATCTAAAAAAGTATTGTTTTTGTAGAAAATAGAGAAATCGAGGTGTTTCGGGGAAACATTTCCTCCTTCCTTTGAACTTAGTCCCTGCTAGTATGACACCGTCACAGGGTGTCCTAAGACATTGCAACTCATCCATTTCTGCTCCGGAAAAACGGCAGCACAAAAACAACTGCTTGCACCATCCAAAAGAGCGAATTAAAACAATGCATGCAATCGGGCTTTACCTTCTACCTGAGGTCGCCTGGCGGATCCTCCTCCCCTCCCTCAATAAAAAATCAGCAGTAAGGCCTCTGGCTACAGCAAAACCGGAACTACAACAAAATTTATCCGAGGGGTTGGTTCACAAATACCCCTAAAATGATGCGAATTGCCTTCATTTCGAATCGTAAAACTGGCCTATTACAAAATGTTGAAGAAGCCAAAAGGCAGGGAAGTATCGAGATAGTAGAATAGGAGCACCTTTCGATCCCATTATATAGATTTAAAGGCACCCCACGAAGGAGCAGCGTGTTTGAGCCTGAAGGTGCACAATTTACAAAGGAACTGTGTTGTTTCAACAAGCGGTCCGATTTGTATTTGCTTACGCTGCTCGGAGCAAATTCCAATCTCTTAAAAAATATTATCAAGCGAAGAAAAGCATGTGCGTAGGCACTGCAGCTGCGCGAGGGCATGCAAATTTTACAATAAATAAGCCCGAGTTACTACCTACCGCGCCCTTGTTTGTCCCCCTCACCTACCCTGCTCTCACCTTCCCAATTTTCCAACCCTTCAATAATACACTAGTGTAATAACTCCGACATATTCTCCTCTAGAGCCGCAGTTCCTGCCAACCTGCCCCTCCAAACGTGATAAAAATATTTGCAAGAGTCAATGTGGCATTACAGCAATTCGTTGATGCAGAAATGGTCAAAGGTGTATATTAATATTTTGTTTGGGGTGGCCAGGCACTTCCCGATGAAAGGCTGAAGTAGTGTTAAAATATCCTTAAAACCATTATTTTTATTTCAATGATATTGAATTATTGTTGTTTTGTTCTTCAAAAGACATGTAAAAAGCCTAAAACAAGCTTTATATTATGCTTATAACCTTTTATTGCGGTGGTTATTTAAAGTGTTGTATGTTTGGTCACCAAAATCATTTTTATAAACCCTCGTCCCTGGAAATAGTGATAATTTTATGCCAATGATCTAATAGTGCCTCTTGACTTTGATTAAGAGTGCTGATTTTGGCAATAAAATAGAAAAGAAAGACTGCATCTGCATTTACTTTATGTATCTTCTATAATTTCTTAAATCTGAGTTTTTTTACCAAAACAACTAAGCAAAATCCTTTCCGACTGCTAGTTTGTTCCGCTTGGATGAAAAAATGGTCAAAAGCTAGCCACGCCCAAATATATCGTCGGAAATGACAATAAATGTAAAGGCAGAAGAGCTAGAAATCAATCGAAACATTGTCCCAAAATATTTACCCTGCACGATAGGCAAGGAATTTCCCTGACGACATACATCTGCTTTTCTCTATCTTTTCTTGTTCCGATGTCATGGCCAAATAACATTCATTTACATGTTATCACTATGATAACATGTTTTGACCTCTAGTGAATATAAATGTGACCTGACAAAAAATGATTCAAATATTTTCGATGGAGAAGTGGATGGGCTACCTAACGCCGTTTACCGTTTTCGCTACCGTTTACCGTCGTTCTGATATCTTGGGCGGGGCGGCTACCTGTCCCCCCGTCAAAGCGAGGGTGGCTCAGACCCCGTCAATGTGCGTGTTAAGGGACTTCTAGCCCCCTAGTCCTTCAGTTCAGCCCAGTTAGCATCTAGGCCAAGCCCCCAATGAAGGTGACCTTTTGGAAGGAGCTGCTGAAAAACCGACTGGGTGGTTTGTTTCGGGAGATGCAGTTTGCTAGGAGGTTGATAAACTGTTTAATTAGTTGGCTAGTCATTTGGTGATATGGAGGCAATGGCGTTCCATCAATTTTGGTCATATAGCATCTTTGGAATTTTTAGCCACAAACAAGCTTACATTTGATGCTCGTGCAGAAGTCATGGCTACAAGTAAATAATAAAATAATAAAATGGTAAAACGAGTACCAACGCACGCCGTTCGTGCCTATCATGACTTCTAGATGGAGAGACCACAAACGTCCAATGTGTTCCTAAACACATCACATACACACAACAACTTCGATTAAGGATTTAAATGGAGTTTATACGTGCGTCATTTCAAAGCGACAAACTGCCGTGTTGATGTCGAAGGCCTCTCTAATCGTTCTACCAGCTAGTCTCCATATTGAGTGGGACAGCCACACCCGGCCCGAGGTCAGTTTGCTGTGACCAAGCCTCCCGCTCTGAAGGAATGTGAGTAATCGCACTGTGAAGTGGAACTCCTGGAGGTGAATTAGTGGCCGGGCTCCGCAAACGTGCGACGCATTTTCCGTGTACAGTATTTCCGGAAGCCATGCCTGCCATTTGACTTTAAATCCATAACCCGCACAAATCGGGGTCTCCTGGCGGGAAATATCATTCTCAGACATAACGATCGCTCAATGCACATGGAGGTGAACAATGGTAGATAATCAATTGTTTTTGTTTCCATTTACCTTTTAGCACTTAGGCAATTTTACGAGCATTTTAGCATTTTGTGATGCATATGGCGTGTGTGATTGGACAAACGGTGCTCTTATTCTTGAGGTGCTGCGAACTTATGTATGTATGTAGCTTGTTACGGCACTTCATTCTCTGCTTTTACCACACGAACCCAATTTGTTTTGATATTTCGACGTGACAAGTGAAAAGTCACGATTGTGTAGACCTTCGTCAAATAAACCGAATTGGACTGAGCTAAGGACTCTGGAATTTTGGTCATGATTTTGAAAAACTTAATTGAAAAGTATTAAGGAATTAGTAAAGTTGATTTCTGCATGGACACAGGTAAACTCTCACCTTTATATTAACTACCAGGACGGCCCACAGAACCTCCGGCCGTGGCTACAGTAGTTCCACACCTTCAACTGCCGAGGCGCGCAGATCCATAACGAGCTCAACATTGATGGCGCAGTGCTAGTTCTCGCCGGATTCAACTCAACTCATCCCAACTTTACAGCATAAATTGAGAAGCTTTTTGTTATCGTTCGGACAATTGTACTTTTTTGTCGCGCATGATCCTAGTTTCTGTGTCTTTAGATGTATTTCTATGGACAAGGCATCAAAAGCCGTTGACGACTGAAAACGGTTTGTAATTTTAGCATTGCGCTTTCTTCAGAAATGGTGTCTGCGTTTGCGTTTTCACATCAAACATAATTATCATTTTCACTAGCATTCAAGACGGTATGGTGCCTCCACCACTTTGGTCGAGTTTTTCCCCTTAGATGATGAAACTTTCCACGGTTTGAATGAATCTAAAAAAGATTTCAGGCGAGGCCACACTAATTTTGAATGAAATACATTCATGAGTTTTGTCTTGAGGAAATTATGGGTATAATAAGAAATTACATTCTGTATCTTGAAGAAGACAGAAGATTGTTTTGAAATTTTTATGTAGCCAAAAATAAAGAAAATAGTCCTGAAAACAGAAAAAACACATTTATGCTTTCTTCAAGTCCGATTTCCAGCATACGCAATGTTATACAAAACATTGTGTCTATTTCTCTAGATACATATAACATTCTGGGGTTTTGCTATCGAGTACGCTAAATCATTTTGCGGGAATAAAAAAACAAATAGAAAAACATTTCAGATTATCAATCTTTTCTTGCACTGTGATAAAATTGTTCAGCTCCTCTTGTATGTACATTACCTTGGTTGCTGAAGGATTAGCACGGGCTTCGAAGTCGATTCACTCCCGCAGTGATTTTAGGGACAGCACATTAAGGAACCGGACTGAATCTAGAACGCGACTGAGCTAGCAGAAAACTGAGGCAATATATGAAAGACTATCATACATCTAACACCATTTACAGCACTTGCGAAAGTCGATCACGTCTATTTTCAGCATCAACGTCATGAAGAAATGAGCACACGTAGGCTGTTACGTGTGCTCATTTTGTTACACGTGTATACTCTTTGAATGCTTGGTGCCAGGTTACTGGCCTATTTCTGAAGACGGGACAGCAATCTAGTGATTCAAACCGGAGCTGTGAAGCAGCTTCATGCCAGCGCACAGTAGAAGATAGTGCTTCTGTCGATTGCCGCTGAGCACTGCCAGTTAAAGGCGCACGATACAGCCCAGTCGCTGAAGCATCCTAAAACCTTAAAAAAGCACAGAGTTAGAGGCACGAAATAAGCGTCCCCAACGGTAAAGATGTCAGAGGGAGGCCAATCTTCAACCTGCTGTTGACAAAAAACTTTCCCCGCTAGAACAAAAACAATGGGATTAGGAATAAATGTTGCCTTCCGCATTGGTTGGCTACAAAATTACCCGATTTCCCCGGCTTGGCTGCAACATAAGATATTTTTAGTGACAATTTTGGGGGCAATGCATCTGCAGTGCAACTCCCCTTACACTCCCTCACTTTTCCCGCGCTTTTGAAGCACATTGTGCGGATGAAACACAAACTCCCCAGAAAACTCCCCTGATGGAACGGTAGCACAGTATAGTGATATCACGGATTGTTTTCAACTGGCCAGACAGCGACGGCGGACGGTCAATGTTTTCAGGAAGCAGGAGACAACGCAGTATTTTCAACCCACTGATTTCTAGTCAACACCACGGCGTTGGTGTCGAGATTTCTCATTTCATGGGAGAAACACGGGACCCCACCCACGGCCCGGTTAGGATGCTGGAGGCGTCCTGTACCTGTCGGCACGCTGTCGTTAGTGTTGATACCCTTTCTCCTTCGGGTGCCAGCGTCAGATTATCATTGCAGCCGTCTGAAACAGTTAACTAGCCTTTCGATGGGGAGCTCAGATAGGTATAATCGAGGATAAGTACACTCAAAGGGTTGGAGGACCTGGATTTGGGTCTATAGGCCTTGTACGGCTTAGGCCTACCAGCGTTAACACAGGACCCCTGATGAAAGGTTTCAGCCTGAGCACACTGTCACAACCTGACGTCAAATCAAATCTAAAATTTGGGATAATTGCGTTGTTTCATAAGAGAAACATTTGATACGAGCCCATTGCTTCGAATGAAGACGTAAATTATAACGGTTAGTTTTCTCGCATTTCATGTTCTACGCTTTACTGCATTATACCCCGGTAATGGTAGCACCCCCAACACAGCTTTCACCGCTGGGGAAGCATGAAGATGGGCTGAGACACAGCAATGCATCTGTTGTCGGTTGTTCGAAACTACCGAGCCACCCGTTTCAGGCGCATGCTCGAGTCCGGTGAATTATGCGGATGGAGTTCGTACTTTCTCTGGGAGTTTTTACCCTCCTGAATTATGTTCTCGGCAACACCAAACCCAGCGTGGCAAAACCAAACTCAATATGGCACCACCAAATAACAATGCACGTGTGTTGGTCAACACCGAAGTGTGCATAGAGCATATTCGGACATACAAATATATATATATATATATATATATATATATATATATATATATATAATATATATATATATATAAAACATATTACCTGACTGGGCCATGTCTATCTCATGTTTGAAATTCTGCTCGGAATGGCCAAAAACCAAACTATAGATTTATCTAGGTCACCCAGTTGGTTTAGGCACAAGCCTTCGTATTTTTGCTTCATTGACAAGAAAAAGAAAGAATTAATTATGGAAGAAATGTGCATCAAAAGTACAAATGCTAAAATATTTGGAAAATTCCTGGACTATCTGACCAACGATAAAATCACTATCGGGAAATTGTTTCGGATATCCATCAGAATCAAGTTATTAATTCACATGGGGAATTTCTATGGAAGCTGTTATGAACCCAGGTGAAACAACTCATATCGCAAACGTGAAGCGGGTTGAACAGCAAATAGGGAAATAATAACAGGTGTTTATATCTGCAAAAACGAAAACTAAGAGCTTTTCATTCAGCTTTCCTTTTGGGCAAATAACGGAGCATTCATTGTAAGCGATATTCTACCATTATGTTTCAGCTTAGATTAATACTGAATTCGACCAAAAGTACAATTTGCGTCTGTGTTCTAGTGTTAAGCCACGGTTCCAATTCACAAGGGAATGGGACGTGACCAGAGTTTACGGCCGAATCACACTAATACAGTACAATATAATTCTGACCTCAAGCTTTTATTACTTCATCAAATGCTTCCTTGGTCTCCTATCGTGGTGAGCATGTAGACATTTCCAATATCAAGTCATCGCAGATAATGCTCCGGCTACATACCTGCGACCAGTGGGCGTGCCAAAAACCCACCGGTCATTTCCTTGCACCTGAATATTGAGCATTAACCCGCCGGCTGTCCTTACCAACGGCTCCACAGGCGGCCTTCCCCCTTCCCCGGGAGAGGGGGCGTCGGCATATGCCGCCCCCGCGGCGCCGCTGGAGGGGGGTGGCTAGGTGAGGTGATAGTGTCGGGGTTCCGCTCACTTCACTGCCCGCCCGTGCTTGCCCCTGGAAAGTGCGCCAGTGCTGGAACTGGACTCTGAATTTGGATCATGATCAGGTGAGC
Organism: Lepas anatifera; assembly: GCA_034440635.1. Lineage (NCBI taxonomy): Eukaryota > Metazoa > Arthropoda > Thecostraca > Lepadidae > Lepas > Lepas anatifera. Next base: position 361,013 of record JAOTON010000799.1, on the reverse strand, counting down.
GGTCTACTGTCGGCTGGAGCGTGTGGAGAGGTCCTGGTGGTCCTCCGAGGCGGCGTGTGCACACTGGGGCTTCTGCCACTATAGGCTCTCAGTGTATGGGGACAGTCATTGTTGAGGTTGGAAGGAGTGTTGATTTCTAAGGTCGTGAGGTGTCGCCCGCTCATACTCTCTCGGAAGAGACTACAGAGATCGGATTGCACTTGTTCATGGGACCGCTAGGAATTGATCCCGGGACCTTTGACTAAAGAATGAGGGGATTCACAACTGAGCAATGCACGTTCCCAGACAAAGCAGGATACATAAATATTATATGAATAATTAGAGATGCTATATTCAATTGAGAAAAGGCTTCCTTTGACTCCGTCATATGGTGATAAGCATCATGAATCACAACGCCAGTATACGTAATAAGGTATTTGAAACAACAAGAATAAATTTTACCTTAGTGTAAGATGTAGAATACAAGCTTTTCATGTCATTGCGACATTACGTAGGGGGCAGTCCGTGCATCTACTATACGGGAACAATAATTAAGTGAACAACAAATGGGGAAAACACCTGCCTCCTGATTTTGTTCCAGTGTTTTCCAAAAACGAAGGAAGATTTTCTTGCGAGGGAATAATGTACAACATTTTGTTTTGTCGGTGCAAGTTTGCTGTTGCTCATCATTTGTTTAATCCCCTGGTTTTTTAAGATGAAAGAATGCCGAACAGTTTATCTACCATGTGCATTATTGATCTAGACAATCACTAGGCGGCAAAAAACTCTCAGAAATCCACCAAAGTCGTTTTTAGAGAATGTAAAAATCCCTGTCACATTGCAATTTACTCTGCACTGAAATTCACTTTGTACCTGGTCACGAACGGTCTGTGCCAAGATGGAAACATCAGAGACGTATGTCTGGCACACTACAACATGTAAACCGTTACATATTCATAATTCATAACAGCCCATCATACCTTCCAACCATCTAAATTTGTTTCTGAACCTTGCGCAGGAAAAGGAAGAAACATATTTCCATCTTTGGTCAGCCCCCAAACGTGAAAATTAAACAAGAGCCCAGGCTAGCTTAATCATTAGCTGGCAGTATAGCTATAAAAGGGAGGCTAATAGATGCGGGAGAAAGTCTGACTCCTACAACAGAATGTGAAGCTGTTCATTGCAAAGCTTGTGAAATACGAATCATAAAAACAACTGGGTCACCAGCGATTCATGTCCGGTTTGTGCGGTCATAAATGTCTGATATCGGCGAACCGGTACAGAAAGGACAGAATGCATTTCTATCAAGACAAAATGTATGTTTTTATTTGGAGCAGCAACATTGTAATTTGTCTGCATCGTAGCTACATATTTCATCTTTCAAATTGAGACACAGTCAATATACGTGTAATTCACACAACGTGCGAAAAGCCATTGCATTTACATCTATTACGGGTAACGATAACCCCTCTGTGCAGTCAATGTAGTTTCAAGTCTATTGTGTTTCAAGCGGTATTCAAGTTTTATATGCCCTATTGTGATGACAAACATTCCCGTGTCGTATGTGTGTACTGTTGCACATGAATTGTTTATGCACGCAGGCTCTTACATCAACTGTTCTTGCTGGCCATGTTCAAACGGGTCAGTGACCTGCACTAATTGGGGTCACAGTCATACTCTGGCCCCATTTGTTATTTCGCTAGGGCTTTTTTAGAAGTTTGTTGAATTTGATGCCTTTTATGGGAGTTTGTAAAAAAATTAATGATAGATCCATTAGCGGTTTCAAACACTCATTTTTGCGTCAAATTGATGCATGAAAAGAAACCAAATTTTCATGTGATTTTTACGTCATTTTCATACTTGACATTTGGCTCTGATTCGTTGTTGTGTAATTGTTCTCGGTAAAAAATGGTTTTCGTTCCTAATGCTGCACACATTCTTTTACATACCTTTGCCACCTAACGCAAACAGGGGCCACCACTTACTAACTGCCAAAATAAGTCTAATACATCAATGTATCAATCAAAGTACACTATTAAGAAAGAAGACCTGAGAAACGAAAACGAGGAATCACGAAGACAAAAGCGAAGAATGAAAAGAGAGACCAGCCGCCAAAGAACGAGAATAATTCATCATCACCGTCATCGTCACACCTTGTTTGTTTGTTGTTTTCCACGTTTTTTTCACCGGATCCCTTCATCAAGTCCCACTACCTCACTCCATAGGTTGAGCGCGCCACCTGTGGCGACCCTCCCCGTGGATAATCCTTGTCCTTCCCCATCAACCATCCTATCCTTATCCTTATCCTACGGTGTGTTTTTGCTTAAGTTTGTCATTGATGTCCCTCATCTTCATTACGACCGGCGTCAGAATAGCCACATGGATAGTGGAGATGCTGTGTATGTTAAATAAAAAATAATAATAATAAGCTGACAGCGCCAAATTTGAACTTTCAGCTCATTTTATTTTTACTTTGGCAGTCGGAATACAATTTGAGACATTTAAAGACATATACTTTTCTACCAAAAACATGTATTAGGGCTCTACTTTCTTAAAATATACACGGCTTTGACAAATTTATTTGTTTCTGCGAGTTTCTGCCGAATGGATAAAAAATAGCGTTTGGAAAATGGCGTTTGGTCAGGTTTTAAATGACACCATCATATGAAGATTCGTGAGTTTGAATTAAACCAGCGAATCCCGCTTCAAATCAAGTTTTGATGATATAAATTGCCTATATTGTACCCAATTGTGACATTGGCGTGGTGTGAACAGAGAAGCGCACAGTAACGCATAAAATCTGGTATCTTTTGATACATGCCTCAGGATCACAGAAGGTAGATCGTCTGGCTCGGTCTGCTCAGAAACCGTACAATGGCAGTGCACCGGTGAAACATTGGGATCGGTTCCCCTGAGACGCTCCGGCGCTCAATATTTATCCGACGTAGGTCGGCTGGCAATTGTCTGGTGAGGGGATTAACTAAGCGGGGTAGCCGTCCCTGTGCTTTGTGGGACGTTAAACTCTGGCTTCTACATTGACCCTTCATTGTGGAAGCTGCTCGTTCGGGTGGTGGGATACAATCTCTTGATACCTTTAGTGTGGCTACGATCCCAAAGGCCGTACTTGCCAAAAACTAAAGACACACTACATTTTAACAAATACGTGACGGAAACGGGGCCAGCGAGAACTTGGTTCCCGCTGCCCATCCATAAAACATGAGCCAAACAGAAATGTTTCATAATCAGCATGTGGGAAATGTACCAAGAAGCCCAAATCTGAAGTCCTCTTTTCCTAGAGGGAGAGTTTCTTGTCAGCAGGGGTTTTAGGTTGACTGGTGTTTGATCAATATTTGACAGGACAGCGAAATAGTTTTCGAGTACAACTTAGAGCAATCAGGGTGCTGAAATCCTGATAAATTGTGAGCGCAGTCTACAGTATAGAGTGAACGCACAACGCCACAAATAACTACTCAGGAATTCATCAGAGATGGTTGAGAGGATAACAAGGCGCAGAAGTTTGGAATGTTACAGGTGACAACGGATTTCTCTCTGAAGAGTGCATTGGACCCGCCATTTCCTTGCTGGTGTAGTTGAACACCCACAGGTACTGAAGGCACCAACGCGGAAAAATGATGCGGCACCCGTCATTATATATGCTCTCGGGTACGCCAACTGCACTGCCATTTCGCACGATGACACAATTACAAGTGCTTAAAAGGTAATTTTCCCCGAAAGAATCCCGGGACACATAATGGCTCTAGAATTGCCATTCAGCTCAAAAGTCATCATTTTTGTTTTTAAGCTTATCTCCGGGAACACTTTACGTCGTACCATCTTTGCTATCAATGCATACGAGGCGTTCTTGGTCTCAAGCTGCTACCTATTTTTAGCATTATTCCTTTGCATATTCAAAATTTTCAACCCCCTTGTTGATGAATGCATCCAGACATTCCTTGAAGTGGTTTGTCACTATCTATGAAACTGACAGTGATGCGAATAAATAGCAAATACAATTTTAATGAATTAACAAGATTATATTAAAAATTCATATTGGTTATTTTACGGAAAATAATTTCAAAATTGCTAATGAAGCTTTTCCATATTAACGGAGCGACCATTTTACCAGAATATTAGGCGACTAGTCGATCGCTACAAGCTACGCGACAATTCACATTGGCCCCTTCATACAACCAACGATGAATAGTGGAGTTTTTTTAACCTCACAGAAACATTATTTGTAATTAGCATTCAATATAATACCTTGATGAAAACAAACCAGCGTTCATGACAAATACACAATCACTCAAAACAGAACAAACATACAAAGACACTACACAACGCACCACTAGCCCACAATTCACAGCGGACATATTTTAGCGGAGTACAGAGCGTTCCTGAAATGATTGTCGCACATACATGCCCAAAACGGACTACACCTCAATGGACATCACAAACTTTCTTAGCAACACGGCAGAAGTACAGGCTGTAACGTTGGCGAACGTTTTTCAACGTGAAAAGGACTGGGTCGGTTCTTTTCTGACATCGGTTATCAAAATATCAAACGGCTCGGATGTGGAATTCCCGCTCATGAATGCCAAAATGGTTCACTAGTTCAGGGTTTCAATCAACGTATACCATGTAAGCCACAACTCCCATGGTAGACCAATAAAACCGCGCAACACGTCCTGTCTCCACTTAGAACAGGTTCTGTGGGCCCCACCGGCCCCGCCAGCACACTATTTGACCACAGTGACATAATATCACGATACTTGGTTGGATAACTTGGTGACCCACTTATCAATGCATGGCTTACTTTACCACTCCATTCTGTGCAGTCAACCGTTCACTTCCGGCCCCCTTGCTTGACTTAAACATTAGTACTGACTTGGTTTCAGTGCAATTCAAATCATTTGACAGTATATTTGTTTTAATAATTTCATGTACTGTTATATCCAAACGCAGGGCATTTGATTTAGATCCAGCTCAGGGCGGGTAGCCAGATAGAAGTTGCCTACCATCAGAGCCTCTGAGCGTTTCCACTAGTAGTTACCACTGACAGCCATATACACGCAGCCACTTTTTGTAAATCAGCTCAGTCCAATCGCATATTAACCAGGGCGTTTAGAAAGCGGCCGCATCGAAACAGCACGATTCATTCCAAGCAAATATCGCTTGCTGTCTGGGCTCTCACGCGTTGGCAATAGCGTCAGGTGGTAGGGTTTCTGGCCCCAGGGTGAGCTGCAGCCCACAGGTCGGTCGAAGGTTGTAAGGTCACTGGACTGAGGTCGTCTGGGCTGGGCGAGCCCCCCCTCCCGCCCCCTCTGCAGCCGACACAGGCGTGGCCAGTAGCGCATATCTAGGTCACAGCGGCACCGGGGTCCACGCTGGCAAGGCAGCCTGTGCAGTTTTGGGATATTCTTATTCAGTCGAGCTAGGAGCACTCCATTATGAACTAGGTAGGCTGCAATCTAACACCCCCCGATTTTAAATTGCAAATGCCTAAGTTAGCCTTATTACAAGCTGTTTCATAGTGAGTATATGAATGGAGCTTTACCAGCAAGGCATTCGAGAACAAACATAAAAATCAAAGGGATGGGTAGCTTAGTAGATTTGTCTCCAGAGCCACAACTCCCGGGTTGAAGTCCAAGCGAGTTATTTAAGCAAGCGCCGTCTGATCCCCAAGAAACCTCCCAACAGGGTGGAGTTGGAAACGCCGTTTAAACTTAGCTGATGATTGAATCCTAGCATATTACTGATGATTGATGATTCATCGGCACCTTCGTCCGAGTCTCCCCGGTCTAGAATCTGGCATGGTGGCCTCAACCAGCCCTTCAAAGTGTCAGTGCACTCACGTGCATCGATTTAAGGGCAAACTTCAAGGTGACTCAACCCAGACTCAACCTAAATAAGAGCGAACGCTGACTCCCTGCCTCAAACATCTAGGTCAGTACTAAGTGGCTGAGTTCGCATATGTATGTTGACAGTTTTTGTTAAAATAATCCGGCAGGTTCGTTGAGCACATTCGGTAAATTTTCTTACAGGGCCCACAAATAGGTTTGAATCGGAGTTGAGTTCAGTCTGTGGCCCCGTTCTGTTTGTCAGCGCGGTTTTGTCAGCATTCGTTTTGTCTCTAACATTCACCTCTAAATAAGCAACACCGGCGCAACAGGTGTCTCTGGCATCTGCTTACCCAACGAAAGAATGGTCACAACAGCAGGCGGACAGCGAGTAAAACCTCTAGGAAGGGTTCCCGGGCAGAGGCTACAGCCCTGTGACGTTGGCGAAATACTAGCAGCTTAAAGTTTTGTCAGCAGGACCAACCTAAAATAACATCACCCAAATTCTTTGCAACGAACAAACCTACACCATTAAAATATAACGCCACTGTCACACATTTTCATCAGCCAAAAGCAGGCCGTCAGCCGTAAAACCCAGAACTAGTTCCCGGGAGGGCTACAGTCCGGACGTAGCGCAATGCGGCCCGCGATGGCAAAACGCGACAGCGCAAGGCTTCGTCCACTGATTGGTGCTGACAGACGGAACAGGGCAAGGGTCACTCTAGCTTTGACTCAACTCTAAATCATATTTTGACTATATGAAATAACTTACTGAATCTGACCTAGCAAAACTGCAAAATGAAGTGAACAAACAATATAACAGAGCAATGCGAACGCAGTCACTTGTTTTTTACTCATCCAATTGAGTGAAGGAGCTAGAGCTTTTTTCTGATTAACGCTGAGTCTGCATTGAGTTTTAAGGAGTCTGTTAAAGAGTGTTAAAATCCCTACTGAGCCCGGCCTCTCAAACGTCTCCGATGTCAAGATCGTGTATCCTTGTAGTAAATTAACACAACTAATTGATACAGGACCTCATTTTCTCTAGCTCGGAAAGCCACACATGCCAACGCGTCCAAAAAAATGTATCAGACCTTGATCTAGTGTACCAGTGAACTATTATCCATCCCTGCCGCCTTCCTTCCTGTCCACCAGCTCGATTTATCGTAAATAAAGAGCGGTGCCTTGCCAGAGGCCAACAGCGAGTATCACGCATTTGTTTCAGGTACAGTCCTCGTGAGAAAACGATTTGATAAAGTAGTTGATAGGTTTTATCCCTCGCTACGAGGACGATTTACAGGCATTGGGATTTATGAAGGTTAGAAGATAGGCGTGGTTGTTTTGCTACATCTCGAGGCGGCAAATCCGGACCGTGCTGCAGCTGCTTTGCATGTATACATTGGTGCGACCAGTTTTCATCGGAACTCGCCTGAGGCATTAAACTCGTCGAAAGCTGTGGGCGTAACCACTTGGGAGGGGTTTGGGCGGAAACAATGAGACTGCATAATTTCAGTGAATACTATTTTTATGTAATTAATCTAACTAGGAGAGTACGCCATTCAACTTAGGAAGGCTGAAAGTGTTCAGCCAAACTCCAATAATCACCACATTCAGGTCCTACAGCAAGGGGCAGAGCTGTCGCTTTTACTGATCTCAATCACCGCAATCACTGCAACACAACTCTGCGCGTGCAATGCGCGCAACGTCTGGTTTACAAATTACAGCCGGACTGGTGCCGCAGTTTCTCACGAGCAGCATGCGTGCGGGAGTTTGCCACAAATTGGCACTGGCCTCCTTTGGCGAAAAATCCCAAACAACTGCTACACACGGCACGTCACAAGACGAAAGCGCTCTCCGTGATCTGACCTTCAGAATGGCTTCAGACCAACTGAGTTCCAAAGCCAGAAAAAAACATTCGTTTGCAGGCTAGTGCTGGAATTAAATTGCACAATCGTGTTCGTCTTTCAAGATATACAACGAGTGGATTTATCAATACGGGAAGTAAAACAAGGGGGATAAAGGTGGGAGGTGGAAGTGGATTGAAAATATTGCGTGCCCCTCGTTGCAGCTTGCTAATTTTTATGTCTTTCAGGATTCAAATCCATATTCTGTCTGATTCTGTCCTCCCCTCAAACGGACAACAACACATGGTTATTACAGAGATGCGATACGTCTTGTCGAAGGAAACTAGAAACACATTTCAAATGTGGGACTTGCGGGCAAGTATGAGTTTTCTTCTTGCACAAAAACGTGATCCTTCGTAGCCGTCCCCGTTCTTTATCAAGAGATGGAAATTATATTTCCCTTGTCTCCTCAGTTAAAAAAAAACACTCGAACTCCACTTTTGGGATGAAATTTAATTTGAGTGACAACATTCTCATTTATTGGCTCATTCAATCATTAGAGGCAACTCGGATGAGCATGTCAGCCTGCGCAGTCATGTTGCCATCATGGCGGGGCCGGGTGGTCTGGTGGCTTCATTGCCTGCTCTTAGATCGGGACGGTATGGATTAACGTGGGTTCAATCCCCACGGCGGAAAGGCCGCCTTCTGAGTCTTAACTGGTCCGGTGGGGAGTTTAATTGAGGACCCACGCTAATGCTGCCTGCAACTGGGAAAATTGTACCTGTTATCGTGGCCTTCATAAAAATCCATTCATGCAACAGTTTTCAGTACAATATAAGGCAGGCTAGAAATGAAGGTTCCACCATGCTGGAGATTAACGGTCGTTTTTTGTGCGTCGCAGGCTACTGCTTCTGGTATCGGTGGCGCTTCTAGGGCCGACCGCTGCTGACATAGCCACTGTTCATGGCTTTCACTCCAGGTGAGTCCACCGATCTACTCAAAACCCATTTTAGGCGACCAGTCGATAGACAAAAATGCGCCGTCTCTGGCGTCAAATTCGATTCATCTTCTTTATAAAATAACTTGATGGTAAACGTAAATATATTAATTCCAAGATATCACACGATTCCAATACATTGAACTGCAAACTACAAAGATTTGGTCGTTGGAACATTATTTTTGATAACATCATATTTCTTTTTCTAACTAATTTAAATTATTGCGCTTAATAATTAATGGAACTTTAACCAACTCCGTGACTGTAAATGGCTACACCTCAGCAATGTCAAACGACCCATTATAATCTGATATGCATAGTTTCTCCACAAGTGCAGTGTTTTCAAAAACTGTGGAACCACGCCCACTTCCGCACCTATTTTGCCTCCCGGCACCCCCCTCTCCCTCCCAATCAGGCATCAGCGCGATGAACCAGCATGTTCCCACGGTGGATAAACAGAGAGCGAGGCGGAAGAGATTAGGAACCCGCTCTGAATAAGCTGTTACATTCACAAATGACAGCCAAAGAATGACAACGATTTTCGTCTGCTCTACAAGACTATTATACCCGTTTACAAGTCATTTTAAAGCTGCCAATTTTCTTGTCATCAAAATGCATTGAAGCGATTTTCTCAAGCGATGAGGAAGTATACCATTAAAACAATTCATGCTTGTCAGGTTTTCCCCGACGGGCTTTGAAAAAAACACTGTATTTCTGTCAGCACTTGACGTGAGTTCACCAAGACATTGAGCGAAACCACTGGCAATATCAATGAACATAGACAATAAGAAAGAGTTACAACGTGTACCACTACCAGCACTATCATACCATTCTGTGCCTTCACGTCGGCGGCGGCAGAGTGTGATTTTCTTCGCATTTGGCTTGGCCGGACAAGGACGCCGCGCTGCAGCAGAAAACTAGAACGCTGTACATGCGGAACTGTTGCTGGCCCTCCCTCCGAGTCGGTGAAGGCCACCCAAGCCATTAGCCTGAGAGATTGCCAGCGCTCAACAGAAAGCACTGCGACTGAGATTGATATATTCCACGGCAGCGCTCAGCAGCCCTTTTTACTTTGAATCTAGTGTATCATTCTTCTGTCTGGAACCATGCACAAAATAATTTTACTATGGCGCAGCGTAGTGCATTGCAAAAATAATATATATGTGCATTGGTTTATATTTGAATAAAATATGGGCACAAAAACTAGCACAAGATCAGACCACCATCAGTGCAATCAAGGGGCAAATATTCTAACCGCAAGTAAATGCCAACGCTCTTCGGAAATGCCAGGAACATTGGAAAGGTGGATTTAGGCGTGTTAACGACACTTGCACCAGCAACTTACATAGGACTGTCATGTTAATTATGTGATAGACCAAGACTAGATTTTTCAGCTCTAGTGACGTCATGAGTCTACTGAGACATGACGTCACATCTAGGTGTGGTCATATCCGCGGTAATAGATATCGTCTCGCCTCAGTGACTTGCTCAAGCTTAGTGCAACCTTGAATGGATAGACGCCAGGCTCTCTCCTTCCCCCACGACGGTAATTGGCTGAGTAACCTCGTATGTTTAGAACATTGCCTCAGGGATGTTTCCCTATTCTGGCCAAGACTCATTCACTATATTTATATCACTACGTTATCGAATTGCAATCGGCATCTTTGAACTAGGGTCCACGCATTGGTGCTTGGTTAGATTTTTTTTCTCTGGGTGAGTTTCATTGTTTTATGAGTTTTTCCTTTTATAGAGCATAGATATATTTCAATGACTGAACGATGCACACTTTATGCTCGCATTTTAGTGCACTGGCGGATTTCCGGGGCAGAAGAGATTGGGTTGTCCGTAAAAACGGTCAAGTCAAAGATTACGTAGTTGCCAAAACAAATTTATTTCGTCCCCACGACAGTAGTTTGGCAGCTTTGTAGGTAGCCTTAACAATGGTTCCATCTCATTGCAGGTAAGCATCTTAATCAAAGTTAAACCTTTCAATCCGAAATCAAAGACAAAATGCAATTTTTTTGCTATTTGCTAGCACAGCATTTAGTTCTACTACACGGTCGGAATTCGGTCAACTCAAACTTCCACCCCGGTAACAACCCGTTAAACTACGGCACAACCTACTATCGGAGCACCTGGCGTATCTTTCCATCTCTATTTCTAACACCTTCCCACCTCTATTTCAGCGTGGTGCACGCCAGCGGGGGCCGGTGGTGCCGGTGATACACCCGGAGGGGTTGCAGGTTGACCCCTCGGGCCATGGGGGTCAATGTGCCCTGATCATTCCCGCGGCGGGCAGGTCGGCCCGCTTCGACCACACCCTCAGCGTGATTCGGGGACAACCGTGAGTTGGTCTCCGTTCTGATGACTTTGAGATTGTATCGGTGCTGATTGAACTGAGAATGGATTGTGACTCTGAGTGTATGTATGTATGTGTTGTGAGGTTTCGGAGATTGCCATCTATGAGAAGGAATAGATTAAACAAAACAGCTCAGCACGCAAGATTCGACTCAACTTTTTGGGTTGCTGGATTAAGTTTGGCACCCGATGGTTTTTTTAATCACTAACTTTATTCTGAGAACCTTTTTGTTTTCATCTGCGAGAAAATAATTACATGGGCGCCGTCAAACAAAAGTTATGTTCAAAAGCCAACTTTTCCTTACCACAGTGGAATTTGGGATCATTGTCTTAAATCAAGTTTGGGAAGCTTCAACAACAACAAAATTTCAAGAATGATTTCATTTCGAAGTCGACTGTGAATACATTTCATTTTTTATTGTTTACCATGGAAAAATATCGATTTTCCTATAATTGAACTGCGATATCTCAGGTCAAGAATTAAAACAGGCCCAGTGCATGGGATTACGGTAAGGAGAATCTCACTTCTCGGCTCCGTGAGATCATATCGTAGCATTTGAGCCCTGTTCAAGAGACTGTCAGTCCAAGTACGGGACAATATCACTGAATTATCATTGAGCTCCTGCCTACCACTCTTATTCGACTAGAACCATTTCCTCTCCTCCAAACATTGGGAACATTCATGTAGTTTCTACACTATACCTGTGCTGGTCATTGCCATTTTTACTTGAGTTATTCAGCGGCCCAACCGAAGTCTTTCTGCGATGACAAATTTTACTGGGTTGATAAATTCCGTAATGCTGCAGGGACGAATATAACCATGAGGTGACAAAATGATGTTTGGCCTATTTCCTCTAACCCGAGATAAAAAGGAGTAAATCCATCGGAAGGATAGGCCAAACACCATCTTATGTCGCTAGAGTTTCGTGATGCATATTTGCAAAACTCTAACAACAAACTTTTCGGCCGATAGCGCCGCCTCTCCGTACTCTGGCTCGGAAACTTGCATCACGTTTGATGCCGTGAACGCCGCCTTCGAAGCTGCTGCGTCCAGGCACCGGCTTTCCAGGAGCGATCACCGGATGGAAGTAGAGGAGCTGGGACAGCTCGGAATGGTCCTCACTGACGTCACCGAAACACTCGCCAAATCGTAAGCTCTGACGCTGGGAATAGGGAAAGAGACAGAGGATTTCCAGGAAATCCATGGTCGTGATGCTAGATAAAATACTATAGCAAATTGATTAGTATGGTTTCTCTTGTAATAGTATAGATCGATTAATTGTAAATAGTGAATAGCATGGATTACTTCCTTGCCCTCATTAACAGCTAGGGCGGCTCTACTTGTCACACATATTGCAGCATAAGATATTAGACTGGAATGATGAAGCGATAAAGAGTGACGATGTTTGTATCCTGGTGTTAAAAATAGTATTTATAGCCCGTCAGTCAGTACGTGTCAGTTAGAATTAGGTTTTTGGTGTTGAATCTTCTTTTTGTTAATTGTCAGATAAGAAACTATTTGTACTGTTTGTACTAAGTAATTGGGTTATTGTATGAATGATGAAGTGAGGTGATTATAGTGGTGATGGCGATGTGTTAATTTATCATTTCATGACCGAAAACAAGAACGATCGCTGAGATTGGATTAGAAGAAATGGATGGGCTTAATTAAACGCTCCTTTTTCGTAATTCAATGACAACCCCCATACTACGTGGTAACTATCAAACGCATACGCTATAAACATACAAATGCAAGCACACGAAGTCCAGACCTATTAAAAGCGTGAGTGAGATGGACGAATGCTAAACTTGCAATTTGGTCTCTGAAGATTGAATCCTAAATTATTTCCGTTCACGAAAGCTCCCACATAGCCAGAACGTAAAAGTGAGCAACATTGTCTGAGGTGACATTAATGACTTCATTAAGGATAACGACAGTTGTCATTAGTCCAGAGTCGGACATTGCAACCTTGTTATCACGAACTATCATAAGGCAATTGAGAAACATGACCCCGGACGCAAATTTACGCAACACAGTCCAACTTGTCTCACATCAACAGGTGTGAACTTTCACCTCCTTGGAAAATGGAAGGCAACCGGAAGTGGGGCACAATTTTCATAATTTACACTCGCAAGGCTGCGGATTCGAACTTCGTCCGCCCACAGGTACAACCTTCCTCACGATGCCGTTGTCAACGGCCTACCGCTCATCGACACCATGAAGACCAACATCGCGCACTTCTGTCCCCGCTTCCTCTCCGGAGGAATGAAGTGCGAGGCGACGCGCTACCGCACCATCGACGGCATGTGCAACAATCTGGAGAACCCGCACTGGGGCGCGGCCCGCAACACCTTCAGAAGGCTTCTGGCGCCGTCGTATCGCGACGGTGAGCGAGAGATTGAGAGAGAGAGAGAGAAGGATGGACGCAGAGAAAATTTTGAACAAAATAGAGAGGTGCAAGGAGAGAGAATGAGAGAGGGGGAGAAAGCTACAGAGGGAAAAGAACAGTAAGCGTAAGGGGAGAGAGTGTGAGCAAAGAGAAGAGAGCAATGGAGGGCAGTGTGTGTGCGTGTGTGTGTAAAGGAAATTGATCATTGTTATGTTACTGTGGAAGGAAATGTTTGCTAATTCAGCCAGAGCGGCTCATCTTTGTTTGGTACATGCGCTCTAAGGTAAAAAAACATCGTAACAAAAAGTTTTACAAATCATTTGACAGAGACACTCCTTTTAATCACACCACCAAGGCTAAATGGCTCAAGAGCAAATGGTGGTTAATCATGCTCTATTAGGTTCTACCGAGACATTGTATAACATATTTAAAGTGAGCTCGTTAACGCTTGGGAAACTCATTCGATCCGTACCTCCAGTATTTTCCTGTTGCGAGTGGTAAGATTTGTTGAATGGTTGAACCAATTGGTTAGATTCAACTTCCCTACCCTCAAATTCACGTCAAATAAAATTTCGACGTGTTTTAGGGACCGTACCTTCTCCTAGCCTCATCAGTAGCGTTTCCTCCAATATAGAGCCGTTTTTCGTACTCTTCGAAACAATGCCAGTTTTCACCTGACTTCTTCTAGGCGAAATTTGTTACTGATAATTAAAGCATTATTTGGTACACATCATATATACACATGTACCATTGGTTAATCAATGGATGTTCGCATTGTTCTTCCGTTACGTTTTATACATAAAGTGTGCACGAACATCTGAATAATGACACAAATTATAAGACCTTGAAATGAGGTCAAGACAGCGATCAATTAAAATGTATTATAGCCTCTCATGAATTCTCTTTCAGTTCAGGATTCCCCACACATCAATCATTGGTTCCCTTTGACTAATCTTAGGGTAAAATTGCAGGTGTGAAGGTGCCGCGCGTGCTCAGTAAGGAGGGACACGGCCTGCCCAGCGCCCGCGTGGTCTCCGTCTCCCTGCACCGTGACCACGGCTTCCACGACCACGCCGTAACCATGATGCTGGTCGCCTGGGGTCAGTTAATCGACCACGACATCACCTTCACTGGAGAGATGAAGCCCAAGGAGAAAGGTCAGTTGTTGGCGGAGCCGGGGAGGGATCCAAAGGGACGGATCTAAGGGGCGGTCGCCCCCTGATTTGCATAACTGCTCCACAGACCTATCGGGCGCCATAAATGCGCTTAAAATGCGAAAACTTTGCGGCACATGTGCCCTAGAAATGAGCTAAGAAGGTGGCCCTAGCAGAAGTGCCGTATTGTCCTGTATGTCAAATGGTGTGCCGCCCGTCCACTATCAGCTATAGGCCTCCATTAGACATTTGTTCGTCAAACAAACAACGACGGCCTAATGGCCGAAGCTGCTCTTCTTCTTCCTCATAAGACTTCCAAAATACCAACGCCTCAGAAAAATGACGCCAAAACTGTGTCGAAGTGCCGCTTCCCGGAAAGCACAAAAGGCCCCGCTTGGGAGAATATGACGCCCGATGTTTCTGTGAGTAAGTACCTAGTGATGATATTTAACACCAAGGACGTTCCCAAAGGAAAATAATAAGCTAATCTGCCTGCGCAAAACACCTGGTTATTTCAGCATATCAATTTACTGTTTTTATTTTCCTCTCCGTGTCTTGCTGTAGGCTAAATGACAAACTACGTGCTAGAAACTTTAATAACTCAACACCAGGCAAAATTCACTACATTCTTAACATTCTTGCATACTGTGACTTATCAATGATGCAACAAATTCCTTAACACGAATGATTATTTGCGTTCACATCACGGCAAAACATCACTGATCTAGTTTCAGAAGGAAGTTCAAGGTTTCGTGCTGAAAAAGGCATAACCAAAGGAAACCAACAGCGTGGGCCCGTTATGTAGATCTGTAAGCGATTATCAAATGCAGCAATGTGACACGTGTCTAAAGGGCAATATAAGGCACTAATTTATTGCTATCCTGGTCGATTGAGGAGGGCATCACAAATGGGGTGCCACTTCCCCCACCCCCATATTCCGCCGTTGACATGGGCAACCACTAAAGAAGCATTGTGCACAGAATACCTCTTTCATTCACAATGTTTTCCAACTGTTCTCCCACGCTGTCCCTTTTACCGGAGACCCATCCAGCCCCCTCTTGTCGATAAGCAGGCCCAGTGTTCCTGCCATGAACTTCTCTTCTCTGGAGGCTGTCGCTGCCGGTACCGGTGCTGGCCGTACGTGGCCGGCTCGGCTGGGTCTCCGGTCGCCAGTCTCGGGGTCACGCCGCCAGTGACAGGTGTTTTTGCCAGTCGAGCACAATGGCCCCGATCGTGATTGGTTATCAGCAGTGTAACTACCTTTCGTTTTGGTCGCAGACGGCCAGAGGCGGCCGGAGAAGCTGGTTAGGTGGTGGTGACTGAGGAATTCCCCTTTTTGGAACATCGTTCTCCGATTATTTTGTACCACCTGTTCTTCTGTTCGGAATTGTGGCGGCAACATTTCAGGACTGCCAATCAAAATTTTATTATTGGGGCGCAAAGGAAAAGGAAGGGACACTCATGCGTACTTGTTAATGGGTAGGGGAATGAACTGAAAAAACTTCCCATTGCACGTGCTCTAATGTGACAACTCATGACCTGGAATTTAGACTTTGCTCTAGCGGTATAGAAGTTGTCAGTATCCATACAAACATATGTTCCTAATTTTAGTTATACTTCCAATTATTTGGAAAAAATATTAAAAGGGCGGCTTTCAGTGTCATCGTAACTCGAGTGGGCGGATAAATTGAAAAGTGTAAGTGCCGTCTCTTTTTTTGCATGTTGGTATACCTGAACGAATCCTCAAGTCTCCCTAGTTTTCGGAACCAAACTGCGTTTTTAACGTCGGAGATGGATCAAAGGGGGTTAGAGGGAACTAAATACCCATTCGCAGTCACTCACAGACCAGGCTCAATTATTTTCCGGCCCATCTTCAGACAACAGCACCGCTTTGGCGAAACAAGATCGATCAGGACTTCTCGATAGGACTTTCGAAACGCCCAAACCTACAGAACACCCAAGATTGGATTCGGAAGCATCTTCCTCTGCTCTCAAGATATATCGGCGCCCCACCCCTCCCCCAAGGCTTCGACCCTCCCTTTGCAAAATCCTAGATCTGCCACTGTTTTTGACAGGGAAATATTGTACCTGCTGCGGCAGGTTTGTGAGCAGGAGTGTTTGTATAATTCCGTACAACTCTATCAATCAGTGGATTGCCCTTGCTCTGGCTCCTAAGGATATCATAATCTAAAACTGAGTCAAGAAATCAAGTCTCAAATACATATCTTCATCACGCTGGCTGGCTGGCCAATCCCATCCCCCTCCCCCTGATGCTACACCCTGCATAGGCGGATCCAGGAGAGGGTGCCCCGATCGACCTCGGCGCCCCTGAAAGGTCGATGGCGCCCGATTCGCTCCCACCCCCAGGATAGAAAGTGGCGCCCACCGACAGGATTTGGCGCCCACCATAGGTTTTGCCGGTCATAAGTGGCGCCCCTGGTCCGGATGGCGCCCTCCCCGAAGGTGCCCTCCCGATCGAAATCCTGGATCCACCTATGACACCCTGTCCTTTTACAGACAGCAAAGGTCGCCCAAAGATGCCCGACTGTTGCAACGACCCGCGTCAGGCAGGAAACACGCTCTGCTTCCCCATCGAGATTCCAGAGGAGGACGGCTTCTACAACCTCTACGGACAGAAATGCATGAACGTCATCCGCTCACTGCCAGGAGTACACCGCGAATGCAGACTCGGTGAGTGTGACGTCATCCGCTCACTGCCCCGAGTACACCGCGAATGCAGCTCGGTGAGTGTGACGTCATCTGTTGACTGCCCCGAGTACACCGCGCATGTAGACTCGGTGAGTGTGACGTCATCCGTTCACTGCCCCGAGTACACCGCGAATGTAGACTCGGTGAGTGTGACGTCATCTGTTCACTGCCCCGAGTACACTGCGAATGCAGACTCGGTGAGTGTGACGTCATCTGTTCACTGCCCCGAGTACACCGCGAATGCAGACTCGGTGAGTGTGACGTCACGGTAACGTCATCAGTTCACTGCCCCGAGTACACCGCGAATGCGGACTTAGTGACTGTGACGTCATCCGTTCACTGCTCCCAATGCGCCATCGGCGTCTAATCAGTGACAAAACATAAGTGTGCCGTCATTGCTGTTAAAATTTTCAGCATCCACGTAAAATGGGTGCAAAATGCTGAGCACAGCACCAGGTAGGCACTGAAAACGTTTTCTAGGGCTAGCTAAACTTCTTCCTGCTAGGCTACTTTCACAGAAGTCGATTTTTGACACAACCATCCGAGATTCGTTAGGTAATTTTTATAAATAGCCTAAAGATAGCCTCCAGAAAATCCTTAAATTCTCACAAATATGTGTTTCATCAAACTAAAAACATCTATTTACATTTAATCGTTCATTATGAGGGAAGCAGAATACTGTTGGCTTTCATTCCAAGCATCCGAACAGTGATTGAGAGCAGTGCTACCAGTTTGCTCATGGTGTACCGATTGACAGCTGTTTGGAAAAATCCATTGAAGTACTGAGAACGAATCTTGAAACATATATCAACTGCTGGAAACGATGGATGAGTGGTCAGAAGGAAAGCGGAAAAAGAGGGTGGAAGGGGACGGGAAAGAGAGAGAGAGAGAAGAGAGAGAGAGAGGGTAGTGCATCAACTGTCGAACGATTTCACACTGTTTTAGCACTCCACCATTTCCACAGCGAACAATGGCATGACGAAAAATTTGCTAAGCGTGACATGTTCATCCTCAGGAGCCCGTGGGCCCATCAACACCGTATCATCTTACTTGGATGCCTCCTTCCTGTATGGCTCGGACCACGAAACCGCAAGGCGCATGCGCACCTACCGGGTAAGGACTGCAACATCTGCCGCATTCACCAAATGTTACGACTGCGAACAGACGAACCCTGCCTTAAAATTGGTAAACACTTTTGAAAACAGGCCTAAGACTGCCATTCTATTGCCATATGAGGAGGTTGCTGGTCACATGGAAAATAAAATTGGGATTTTCAAGGCAAGGTTCACACGGACACATCATTCAGCGAAGATTATAATTCAACTCTTGAATCCCTCCATGTTCTTGCAACTACATACAGTGAGTAAGTGAAATCCGCCTATTTTACCCGAGGCCTCAAAAAAAATCGCAACTGGCGAAGATCGTGACAACTCCAATAGTTACAGTAATTTAAACGTCCTTGCTACAGAAAATACCCTAAGGAACCGTTAGCATTAACCATCTGGTTACAGGGCGGCCTTATGAAAACTCTGCCGGTGTTCCGCGAGAGCGGACTGAAGGACCTGCTTCCCCCCAACCTGCACGACCCCGATGAAGGATGCATTCGCCCCAACAAGGACATCTTCTGCTTCGACGCAGGTACAGCGACATGGCAGGTCGGAGGACTTAACCAGCTGGAAACGATGGATGAGTGGTCAGAAGGAAAAGTGGAAAAAGAGGGTCGAAGGGACGGGAGCGAAAGAAAGAAAGCGGGAGAGAGAGAATGAGGGGGTGTGGGGGTGAGATGTTGAGACGAATAGAATGGGATAGATAAAAACCAGGGCTGGATATCCTGTCTTGACCCTCAGCGGGGAGATGGGTTATCACTAAAACGGCGGTGTTAACATTAACCAGACCCCACGGAAAACCCAAAATCCAAGAGTTTTGACCCCCCCGCCTGGCAGAATTTCCATCCATAATAAAAGTTGATTAAAGAGAGTGGAGCATTCAAGAAACAGCTTCGCTGCGGGACACTAAACAAAGGTCGCTCGTCCCTCCAGGCAAGCGAATGATTGACGTAGAATTACACCACTGACTCACTGTACAGCTAGAATTTTACCGTGACCCTTCATCGCATTACTACAACGTCACCATTTCGCTGTATCGATGCCGACACCCGATGGCAATCCCTCCTTCAGGCGACGGCCGGGTGAACGAACAGCTGGTACTGGCGATTCTGCAGACCATCTTTATGCGCGAACACAACCGGGTGGTTAGTCAGCTGGCGCAGCTCAACCCGCACTGGGACGACGAGACGCTCTTCCAGGTACTTTGTCTATCTCTATTTCAGGATTAACATAGCCTGTGTGCCTACTCACCAATTTCGACAACGCAGAATCATTCAATAGAACCAGGACAGAAAGGGCAAAAGAAATGATGAACTCGCAGAATACTGATAAATAGCGATATGCATAGATATAATGTCTTGACATTGTATTCCCTAACTGGGTTTTGATTGTTTTTTGCTGTTCTTTTGCAGGAGACCCGTCTGATTGTGGGCGCTCTGGTACAACACATTACCTTCAATGAGTTCCTCCCCATGGTGCTCGGCAAAAGCGTCATGGAAAAGGAGAATATTGTTCTAGGAAAGGTGAGACTACTTACATCACACGCCTAATTTTTTTAAATTCAACCATCTTTTGAAATATGTTCAGCATTAAATAGTAAGTGCTTTCATAGTAGTGCAAGACGCAGGAAACTGGATAAACAGTTACTAGTAAAATCAGTTCTCGAAAAAATACCATTATGTTGTCAACCATGTCTCACGTTATGTAGCGCGAGACATAAAGTCTGAAAAAGTCCGGTAGATGCAGTTACAATAAACCGCCTTCTTACTCTATAGACATAATCGACAAACACAGATCACTTTTTCAGGGTCACAAATACAACCCACACATGGATGCCAGTACAGCCAACGAGTTCGCCAGTGCTGCGTTCCGTTTTGGTCACTCTCTACTGCCCAGCACTATCGAGAGGTGGTCAACCACTGGCAAATATATTGGTAAGTACTTGTTTTTAAAACATTGTTTCGCATTTTAAGTAGTTTGCTCATTGTTTTCCTGCAACAAACGGCTTATCTATGCTTCTTTTTCTGCCTTTGCTGTATTTTTTTCAGCCATGGATCTCATGGCACTACAAAACGTGTTTTTTTGCAATGACCTTGATACTAATTGTAATATCTCATTTGCATTTCTCCTATAACTTATCAATATGCGGCCCTTTTGTTTGATATATCATATTTTAATATTATATATATATATATATACATAATATATATAAATAATATATATATATTACGTTTTAGCAATCAGCAGCGTATCTTTCAACTGACTTTCACAAAATATGACACAGCTTTCCTTATACTTTTCGTCAGTTCTTCAAGTGATGCGTGCCCGATATAAAATAGTCCACCATGTGTCAAATACAACGGTGATAATGTGCCTGATCTATTAAAATTCCTAAGCCAGAGGCTTAATGCACTTTGCTCCCAGAAAACAGTAGAGTCCCAACTCTTGGGGCTCCGTCTAACCCTAATCAGGGTACCACGGCCAAATGGGCACCATTCCAACTTCTGGCTGCTACCAATACCCAGACAGCTGTCCATGTGCCACACCCTACCCCGGCTGGTGGTCTGCGAACATCCCAGCGACCGGGCCAAGGAGAAACACAGGGGTCTACCTCACGCTCAGCGGGCCTCGGGGCTGGAGCCCAGCACCTGTTGCAGACTGGTTTATTCCTCCCCATAGCTATATTGACCAGCTTTAAACCAGAGTCTTTTACTATTGGTCAAAGGAGAGAGAAAGGAGTCGGGCCAATGAATAGGTTTCCATGCGACCAAGGAAGCCTCCTTATTGGTTCGGGGATAAATGTCATAGTTCCTTATTATACGCACGTCCTAAATGTAGCCACATCCTTTCCAATGTCCAATAATGTTTTTAATTAAGCATACATTACAATTTCCCATCCATGAACGTCTAGCTAGAAGACATCACGACAATGCCATTGGTGTTGGTGTCTAGTCGTGTTTTAAGAAATGCCCAGGAACAGTTTCTTGATGATCCACTTTCAAACATACATAAAATATGTGCTGGTACAGCACGCATGCTCTTAGATTTCATAACTATACGCGGCAAAGTTTTCTCACATCGAAATGGTAGCAATCTCGCTGTGTTCTATACCTGTCTAAAACTCAAGCACACTGTGTTCCTTTACGCATGCTATTTCAAACAAAACACATCGTGAAAAATAAAACACAGAAAATAAGCTATTCACTCCTACTGGCTTCCATTTGGACGGTAGCGCCGAGTAGTTCCCATGTCCTTACTATCTAACTGTTTTGCAACACTTGTGAGTGCTCTGTCAGCTTGTTGTATGTTTCGCTGTCATAACAAAGATGACAGTGCATGACTTCGCACAGTCAGCCGGAGAAAATGCCCGTCACAAGCCCGTTGCACCCGGAATGGTTGTCTCTCGAAATACCACATATTTGTCCCACGCCTAGAACCACAGGGCCATTGGGCATAGCTTGCTGCTGCGTGTCAATACAAGACCGGGGGCGGCCGTAAACATTCAACGAGATAGGATGACAAAATTTTGGTAGGTGGCATGGTAAAATATTCGTTTTTTTCAGCAGTCCTGACGCACCAATAAAAAGACGTCTTCCACGTCCTTACTTGTAAAATTTCATGCAGCTGACAAAGATTGCCCTGGAAATGTGAGTTTTTAAGAAAGATAAGATATCGAGGCTTCGCGGTCAGCCAATTCGCTAAAAAAACTTAAGAACGCCTTCTAGAAGTTTTCCAGCCCGATATCATCTTTAATTTAGTACTATGGAAATCATGGTGACAGGTCCTGGACATTTTTGCTGGTGAACGACTAAATTTATGAAAATACTGTTTAATTTGGTGGATTATCAACTCATGCATTATCAAAGTCCCACTCAATGAACATCTACCGGGTGAAAAAGCGGCCTACACGAATTTGATTTTTGTTTTGTTGAAAGCCCAGTTATAACGCTATAACATTCGCAACAGCTAAAATTACATGTCCCTGAATACATCTAAAAATAGTGAAGAAGGTATTGTGCCTTTCTCACGTTAAACGATACCTGACTGAATATTTGGTTCCAGAGCTCTACTTTCCTCTCCCACACACATATATACTATCTATGTATTTATGCACCTGCACAATAGGGTGTGCCGCTACAGTACGGCACGCCCTTGCATTGTAAATCTACCACACGACTCCAGGTCTAATAAAAGGTCATTTCCCCGAAACGCTATTACCTCCGACCACCAGCGCAGTGCTTCAATGACATAACAACCGTTATGCCCCGCGGCTATGCTTTATCACGTGACCTTGCGCTCGGCTCCGTTTCCGAATTGCCTAACCTTGCTCGAGCCGGTAAGAGACGCAGCTACAAAGCCTCGCGGGTTCTTGCCGGAAGAGATGGGCAAGCGGATTTGTTGCTTGCGCTTTCAGAGACGCACAAGCCGCCCGCTGGCCGGCTTCCGCTTTGTCTGATTTATTTGTTTGTTTTGTTTTTGCTTCACGATTTCGTGGCTGCCCGGTGCAGTTGCATGGTGGTAGGCTATTGTGCAACAGTTGTAAGGCGGAGCAGGGTGATAAGCTAAGAGACGTGGTGCAGTCCATTCACCCATTGCAACAGAAAGGATTTTTATTCAAATTATTAATTTTCTATACCACACTACCCATGGGACACAAAATAAGGAACTAGCAAAGATGTCAAGAAAAATATGGCCAAAACATTGAGAAAAAGGAAAGTTATAGAAACGTGTGACTTGTAATTCGTAACAGCATTGACACAATAATTTCCATCACCTAAAACACAAACTTCTCAGTACCCCGTATAATATTCCCCGGGATCTTGTGACGACCACGTCACCTGACACACTACCCCCGTCGACAGACGCCCGTCGTCTCAGTGAGCTGCTGCGTCAGCCTTACGACATGTACAAGGGAGGCTACATCGATCAATACGTCATGGGACTGATGAATCAGCTGGCACACGCTATGGACGATGCGGTCACTCAGGAGGTGAGGGAGAGACCGAGGAACGGAGAGAGTGAAAGAGAGGCCCTTGAGAAAGGAAATTAAAATCTAGAGTAAACAAAATGAGGAAAAGGGAAGGTAAATCAAGAGATAATGAAGAAAAGAGAAATATATTTGATAAAAACTAGATTAATTACCAATCTCCGGCTTTCGATAAAAACATAATTTAGACTAGATTCTAAGCATCACACATTTTTTTCTTGCACCAGAAATTTAAGTGAAACACTTCTCACACAATCGCTTCCTCGCAACATCAATTAATATTTTACAGATCAGTTGGTCTGAGAATGCATAGTAATGGAATACATTTAGTATGTGTATAAAGTAATGCAAGCATATTTGGAAAAATATTAATATTGCTATTAAACTTTTCCATCACAACCCATCATACTGAAGATAAAGTCAGGAGCAATTATCCGGCACGATACAAATGTAGGATTCCTGGGGACATCTGTTGTTATTTTCACTTGTACTATTACCGCCACACGGTCATTCCCAACACAATGGCTGGATAAGTAAAAACCCCGTGACTTCTCTCCAGGTCACCAACCATCTGTTCCAAATGCCGGAACACCGGTTCGGCATGGACCTCGCATCAATCAACATGCAGCGGGGACGCGAACACGGTCTCCATGGTTACAATGATTACAGAGAGTACTGCGGTCTGCCGCGCATGTCCGACTTCGACGACCTTCGTCGCTGGATGACCAACACCACGGCCAGCGTTTACGGAAACGTCTACAGGTGAGACAGACACTCTCAGTGAGCTGATAGCTTGGTATGCCATCATGGAAGTAAGGTGCAGAATATGCCCTTCTGACGAGCACGTGCGGGAGTCAGTTTCTGTGACGAGCGCTGTAATAGTTTGGGTGTGTATTTGAAACGCGAAGAGCGATCACAATGGATTATGGTTTCCTGATTGCATTGATGGGTGCGGAAGCATGGAGAAAGGGAACGCTCCCCTGTGTTTTCTACCAGTTCTCTTTTCGTTACATTTTCGAAGTGTGTCTGGGTGACTTTGGAAAGATAAAACCATGATATGTACCTAGTACTAAACAGGGTGATCATCGCCAAGGCTTCATTGCTTCTCCTCCAGAATAGCTGATGCTAGACTCAGGGGCGGATCCAGAGGGGGGGCAATCTAGTCTCCCTCAGGACGGCAAAGGTTTAACCACTTTTAGACGTTTTTGGCTGGTTTTCTTTATAAAAAATTGTGTGCCACGGGGTTAATATTGTGTGCTTCAATTATCATTGTGCCCGATTCCCATACGTTTCACTTAGACTCGACTCTGGTGAATTTAAGTTCATATGAAGACTGCTTGGTTTTATATCAACTTCATTCCCTTCTACCAAAAGGGATAAGAACATGCAAAACTGTTGCCCGGAGATTACAGACCCGAACAGGAACCCAGAACGCCAAGGCACTCATCGTGTTGCTTACACCTTACCTCCCTCAAACCACAATCTGTCAACTTCCCTGTAGCCGCTAGATCAAGACCTTCATAGAAAGATAAAAACGCATGGCCGACAACGTTTTATACCACCGACTGTGACATAACTTCCCTACTCTTCAGCCTCGTCACACATTGTTCATAGCCAATGCAGCACGATTGTAACGGTGACGTCACAACACGCCTTTCTCATCGTTACTAGCCGCGGGGCACATCACGACCGCGCCATCTCCCATCTTTCATCAACCAGTCGGTGATTGAACCTCGTGCATGACATCCCTGCGGTGGCCTGACCCCTGACCTGACGTGACCCCCAGCCACGTGGACGACCTCGACCTGTGGTCCGGCGCCATTTCTGAGAAGCCGCTCCCAGGCTCCATGGTCGGACCCACGCTGGCGTGTCTAATTTCGGAGCAGTTCCGCGCCCTCAAGTACGGAGATCGGTTTTGGTACGAGAACCAGGGCTTCCCCAGTTCGTTTACACCAGGTGAGCAAAAAGTGGGCTGGTCACTGCACCTGGCGGAAGTAGACAGTGAACACACATGATTGTGGTAGACAGTTATCGCTGATCGTTCTAGCATTGAATGTGAAGGTCGCTGGTGGATTCAGGTATCTTGTTAGTACCTGCACAATTCGTTTTTCTTACGAAGGCAGCAGCGAAGCCGAAGAAAATCTGATTCTTCTATGTCCAATTGAAGGGATAAATTAGTATTCTTGCCATCTCTTTCAAACGGCTTTCAATCAGGTGCTAAAAATCCCACCGAATGTGTTAAATGTAAACACACAGTATTCTAGCGCAATATAGATTCATCGATAGTTCTCAGTCCATTCAATGGTCAACACTATCGAAACTCACGCAAACTATATCCGAGTTTGTTCACACCGTGCCGTTGCCGTCTTACAGAGCAGATAGCGCAGATTAAGAAGATGAAGCTGAGCACGCTGATGTGCGACAACACAGACCACATCGAGCGCACTCAGGTGTACCTGATGGTACTTCCCGACCACCGCATGTGAGCGCAGACGACTAGTCACAATATGAGACGATCCCTACATCATGTTTGCGTATCCACTACTTTTTAACGTCGCTGCTGTACCTGTATCATACCTATCTCGCTACATTCATTTCGGTCGAGCTAAGATTATCTCAGAAAAAGACATCGCTGACGGGCCTGAAGTGTTGGAGATTGCAGTGACTGATAAAGCATACAGGATATACAACAAAATGAATGAAACGCATATGTATATAGTGATAATGCAAAACGCTCGTTTGTTTTAAGGAAATCTTCCAGATATTTGTCTGACTACGGTGTGCGTGTTTTCCAGCAACCCGCATTCGACCTGCGCATCTCTGCCCCGCATGGATCTATCCGCCTGGAAAGACGTGAGCGGCCCACATCCGTTTCGGGAAATAAGCCCCGAGGGTCATTTATGAAGGCACCGAGACATCACGCTAAAGAGTACATACACCGAGAGAGCAAAAGACATCGGAAAAACTCGCACCATGGAAATCATCCTCAGGCAGAGAGTTAGGTAAAAAACACTCGCAAATAAGACAGACAAGAGCAGTGTTTGATGGTGAAATTCTGCTGAGGTTCGGTCAGTTCAGTGCTGGCTTTCGGTGCTAGCAAACATGCAGCAGCGAAGTCTCCAGTGGTGTTATTGTCTTTTGTGCGTCGCTGTCTCCGGGCCGTAGTTGTAATTGGGAATGTGCGACAGATGGGTGTACATGGCGAAACGCTACCTCTTGCAACCAACCCTTTTCACGATGTATTGATTCATTTATTTTCGCGGAAGAATGGCTGCTGTATTTTCCAATCATCGAAAGTGAATTATTCAGCCAGTGAGTGTTCTGAAAAACCGTAGATTCCGATGCTTGTGAGTGCCCGATGTGAGATATCGAACTCTTAATGCCACGATAGAAACCGTTTCTAAGGAGGAAATGATCGAGGCCAGAGCATATTTATTTGTACAGATTATATGCCTTGTCTTTCAGACTTCTTGCATTCGCAGAGTTCCGCCGCGTAAAAGTTTAAATCAAGTCAACAATCATTTCAATGTATCTAATTTGAATTCTAAAATCCTTCCTAGGCAGGTATACAGTAGCGTTGAGCGTACAAGTACGTGTCCATTCATCAACACGAACCTTTAAGCTCATTAAATCCCATGTATTTACATGTACAGTTCATCACCACTCAGACGAGGGAGCTCTTCCCTGTGAGAAAAATATGCAAAGATTCGTAATATAATGCAAACTATTGCCAGAAATGCAGCGCACACAGCCAGGTGACGGTGTGGGAATTTGTAAAGTCTCTAAATTTGGAGAGTTTATGGTTCTGGCGGCCGTGTCTTTTTCATAATGGAGGAGTGGGGGAGTGATGCACTTGAATGGTTTTCTGTATTCTTAAGCCGCCTCTTTGTTCCTCTGAATGCCAACGTCGCGTCTTACAAAAAAAATGTCGCACCCTGTTCATGTGTAGAGGCATGCGCCTGTGCTTCTTCACACAGCCCTCTGTGAATAATGTACATAGATTTACAAATAAATACTAAACAATGTGTTTTCTTTCTTCTGACATGTTTTGTTTCACAGAGTATTTATATAAAAAAATATTCAAAACGAAGCGCAGCACTTTCGTTTGGTACTTGTAAGGATACCAATGCACAAAGAAAATCCCACACCTGAGAACAAACACTCGGACTGTCGCAAAAGTGGTTAGAAACACAAAGTGTCAAATCTCTCACATTTCGGCGCAAGTTGCGCTATAAAATATGAATTGGCACTTCTCTTTACGATTCCTTCAATTAACGGCCTAATCGAAGGACAACCGAGTTTGGCTTTCCAGAATGATCGCTCGCGAGTCGATGAAGGGAAGAAGAAGAAGAAGAAAGCGAGACAAAGCTCAG
The DNA here is from genome assembly GCA_034440635.1 of Lepas anatifera. NCBI lineage: Eukaryota > Metazoa > Arthropoda > Thecostraca > Lepadidae > Lepas > Lepas anatifera. Next base: position 333,282 of record JAOTON010000799.1, on the reverse strand, counting down.
CCCAATTTACCGATATCCAAAGCTCGTCACGTTTGTAGCCGCGCGCCCCTGCATTCTCGCCGCTGCCCCCAAACGTACCATTTAGGTACTAGCGCCACCTATTCAGGAAATGATGAACCATTTCGGCACACAGATGTCGGTCACAAAGTGCTATCAAAAATATACTTCAGTATGTTGCCCTCTGTCAGCAGTAAGGTGTAGAATAGAGAAAATTTCACATGTGGAATTTATAATTCTGATTTTTCAAATTTTATAATTCCAATTTTCTATGACAGTTAGCTCAACCGGCACAAACACCAAATGCATATCTTTCTGTGGTTCCTTTCATCAGGACATCCAACTATCAGACTACCCGAGGAATGAACCAACGCCACCTAACTCTGATATTTCAAAGTGGGGCTCAACAAGCCACAGAGATCACTTCTGCCAACAAATTGGGAATGGAACGGAGGGAGTCCCAGGTTATGGACACAGGCTTAATGCCGTGGCTAGTGATGCCTTTGTATCCAGGAAACATTCAGAAAAAGGGATCCTCTAGCCTTCCAAATTAAAAAGACGGAAGCATCCAATGTTTTTGATCTGAACACGGCAGATTTGGATTAGAAATGTCATTTAAATAGGTATTATCCATTTAAACAGGTCCGGCTTTTGGCAGTGATGCTAAATTCACATCTAAGTATGTCACTCAAAAAGCTTATGCCACATACCAGCATCTAGAGATTCCTGTAGTGAGCGCTGAATTCTGAAGCCAATGTTTAACGTTCTAAGAAGCGCAGACGGCCGTCCTGCCCTGTCCCATCGCCTTCTCCCGGGTCAGTCGTCAGTTAGACTCCGTCAAATCAGCATTTCCGCTCGGCAGCGTCGCGGAGGAGTCAATCCTCAATATTTGCTTTGCACTGCCGCTACATTCGTTCTGGAGCCCCACGCTCTAACAAATGATTGGCCAATCAGGGCAATAGCTCAAACACCAAACTCAATCAGATAGTCTCAGTTCAGGTACCAAGGGCAGTATTTTCCGCTATCCTGGAGCAATAAAGAAATTGCTTTTGGCCGTATTGTTTGGTGTGACTAATCAAAACATAATTATAAATCCCCTTGATACGTGTCATCATAGAAAACTGAGGTCCGCAGTCACTTTCAGTGGTTTGCGTTAAGATAGTTATTGGGTCATGCTACATTTGGATTTCGGTACAATTCTAAGACCGCCGGGGTGAGGAGACTCGCCTCCTACTGGACTGACTACATGCCTCGGGATCCTATCAAGGATATACTAATATATCTGCTGATGATGGTAGCCTCTGTGCAGTGAAACTCCCGAAAACCACACAGCCGAGCCGCATGTTGGTATCAATTATCTGACCTCGAAACATCGTCTAACAAACTTTTGATCCTGATCTAAAAAATAATGGTGGCATAACTGTACAATGTATTTTCTACTCTATCTCTCACCCTTCTTTACCATTGAAGCTCTGGTCTTTGTATATCAATGAACATACATAGGTACATATTTTGAGACTTCCTTGCCCATAAGTGCAAAAAATAACGTTGTCTCTCGCTGACGCCACAAAGTAAATAGGCCACATGAAGACTTCCAAACAGAAATTCACTCACCCCAAAACAAAATAAAAACTTCCTTTCGTCAAATTATACTCAGACTGTCATGAAGTGGTAGGCAAAGCATGAAACCACAGAGATATCGCAGCCAGGTGAAACGGCTGAAATTCCCCGTCCTTATGCTTGTACCGTCGCCTGACTCTCTGGTTTTTCCGCGCTGGGATACGCTGAACCGTGAGAAACCGTAACGGGTTCTGAAAAAAACAGGAAAAAATTGGAAAATGAGCCTAACGCTATTTTAAACATTAAAATTTACCGCGGATAGCCGTGAAATTGTTTTAGTACAAATGCAGAACCTGCGTTACATTCCAGGAAGATGAAGTCCGGAAAATTGGACCAGTAGGGAAAGCCAATTGTTATTTGCAAATATAATTTCATACTGACTCAGTGTTTTATTAAATAATCGTCAGGTCTCACCTTTCCCGAGATCGTCGTATCCTTCGTCTCCCGGCTGAAAAAAGAAAGAAATAAATGAAAATACACCTGATGAAGAAAGGCACACAAATGATATTATTCAGGTTCCTGCTGCAGGCTTCCAAGGCTTTCCCTCCAGAAAGGCTGATCAATACAAAATCACTTGTTTAGGCTCCCAGTACATATTCAACAACCTTACAACACGCCGGACAGCTTTTGCACTTTGCCCCGGACAGCGTAGTGAGGCCAAACCTTTTGGACAAATTAATCACTTATTCTGATCACCAAGGAACAGAAAAATCAATGCTGGAAAGACTGGGAGGAGTGAGCGAGCGAAGGAGGGGAAGAAGTGAGAAAGAGAGAACGAGAGAAAGAGAGAAAGAGAGAAAAGAGAGAGAGAGAGGACGTATCTCCAAAGATTCAAACACAATTTCATGGTTAGGATTAGATTCCAGGTCTCACTTACCTTTAAGACGTACTCGGCCACGACCTCTTCCGTCACCGAGCCATCCTCGTGGATCTTCCTCTGGATCACTTGTCTAACCCTGACCTCCTCCTGTACCATCTCCTGGTGCATCGCCTTCTCTGGTTGGTGAGGAGGCATGCTCTCCACCGTCGGCTCAGAACCCTCCAGCTGAACAGTGTCTATCGGGAATCGGCACGTACTGCAGCGGCTCCTGCACGCGCTCTGAAGGATCTGGTGCCACCGAGAGAGCCTCGGCAGGGGCCGCGTTTGCTGGGTCGATGTTTGCCTGGTCGCCAGCTTCAGCACGTGATGATGTGGCCTCGCCACCAGCGCCATCTACAACAGATTCTTCGGCATTCGCGGCAGCGTCTGCGGACTCTGGAGGTTTCTGCTGATTCGGATCGGCCCCAACAGCGGGGTCAGCTGATGATCCCTCCGACCCACCAGCACCCTCCGCCGGCTGTAACAGTCAGGAGAGCGCGGAAGTAGTCTTATCGTTCGTTGATGGGTTCAAATTTCGGACAATTTGCTTCATTATATTATGTGGCAGATTTTCGGGCTTCGTCTGCACCAATACTTATATTTTTGAGCTTCCAAGACATTCTATAGAGCTTTCAAGACAAATATTCTAAGATTCTTCCAGAAAGACGATCAGGTGGAAAATATTCATCTCAACGCATCTCAATAAGACAAAAGCCCGGCCGCATGGACTACATCTGATTTTCCCGATGACGTTCGATTATGGCTACTATACTTGGATTGAAAGACCCAGCTAGAAGTTTTTAGTCAACGTTTCTTACGGGGATATACGTACTAGAAGAGCCGGCAGGTTTTGATAAAGATTAGAAGCTCAAAATTCAAACACATATCGAATATTTACCTGGCATTTTGGCAAAAGCTTTTAAGGACGTTCCGCTTTCATCACTCCCAGTGACCAAAATTTTGTCTGGAGCGCTTGGGACACCTCCTCGTTCCGGTGACGCCATCATTGGCGGACGCGGGGGGGGCATTCCGGCCATGCCCCCTCCCCAAAGCGCTGGAGGAGGGGCCAAACCATCTTTTGCCCCCCCAAACGCCGGAGAAATTTTTGAAAAAGGTATTTATACTAGGTCTATAGAGCAAAAAATATTCGCTCCCAACCCCCACCCCCTCAGGAGGAGAGGCAGACATGGGCTTGCCCCCCCCCCCCAAAAAAAAAAAACCCGGGTCTGCATCCGCCCCTGGACGCCATGTCTGCAATATCAAGTAGCAACTTCTCACCTTATCTTCTGCGGGTTGAGGCGGGTCCTGCGGGGACCTGTACACTATGTGTGCGGTCTGTTCCTGTACGGAGGGCGGTCGGATCGAGGTCCAGTCCTCCATGCGAGGACCACCTGGCGAGGAGAGAGTATGTCACGGACGCGGGTTTAAGGGACAGCCTGTCCACCCTCGGAGGGCTGACTTTTTCGTTATGATTGGTAGTTTTGATAGATTGGAAATACTTATTGAAAGGAGAGGGAGATAAGAAGGTATGACAGGAACAAATAAAACATACAGGATTCCAGTTCAAAAAGGTGTATTTTATTTTTCCATCGAGGGTAGTCATTATTTAAGTACCTAGCTTAATCTACCCAATTTTGGTAATGATTCTCCTGTAAACACTGCAATACATTTCAAACTCACACAGGCTACTCAATGCATACTGTACACCCTGTAGAATAACTATACTATACTATCAATATATTAATGTTTTAATATGCTATACAATTACTATCCAGAAAACAATTAGTACATTACAAAATGAAAGAGGCAAATGAGGTTTGAAAAAAAAACAACACACGGAGGAGGATGTTCCTTACCTAGGATAGAACACTCGATGTAACCTATCTCACTTACTGACGGCCGCCTTGTTGTGGACAGACATGAGCGCCAGGAGCACGCAGAGTCCCGTCGCCAGCGCCGCCACGTACAGGACGTACAGACAGGTGCTGCCCTCTGCGTGCCGCTCATCGTGGTCGTACTCGTCCGAGTCGTCTGTGGCCTGACCTGGGGTCACAGCGGGACACATTTTCAGAGTCACGTGACCTCGAGTAATGGTACAGGTCAAGTAAACTTTATACAAGAAAATGTATAGAACTATGACATTAACATTCTGAGAAAAGTCAACGGCATTATTAGGAATAAATAAAACGTGTCGTCCAGGCGATCTGAGCAGCCATTCCCCTTAGAGGTCCAATCAAAAGAAAAATGTAAAGAACGGATTACAAAAACACCATATCATAAGCTACTAGAAAAGTTACCATGTTCCCACATCCTCCAGTCGCCAGCAATTACCGCCCGAGCAAGTCTGCCCGCTCCGTTCCCCTACACCCCCCCATCCCCTCCTTCCAAATCACCAAAATATGATATCAGTTGGCGCCCCTAAACTCAAGTTTTGAACTTTGCTGGCGCAATCAATTACCGTGAGCTACTCTTTCAGGCGGGATACTGTTAGACGCACGTAGCTGCAACAATGGGATTGAGATATTCTACCGGTACTACCGGAAAAGAAGTAGGGAAAATGTTTTCTTAAGAAGGTTAGCATGTGTAGTTGAAGTGATTTAGGCAAAATTTATTTATCTAACTACGGGGGTGTCAATATTTGTCTCTGGGTTGCATCAAACGCAAGTCGACGTTTCATATTTTGGTTTGTCCGAGAAATCAAACAGTATATGTAATACAAAATGACATTGTACACAAGGGCGGATCTAGGATCGGCCAGGGATACGGACACTACCCAGGCAACACAGGCCGGCACCATAGTTGAAAGGGAGCATTTTTTCTTTAAAAGTAAATTTCAGCAGGCATGCTTTTGGACGCAATTTGAGTGCAACAATGTCCCATGCAGGGGCACCGCCACGGAATTTTCGCAGGGGGACGGACTCGGGCTGGTGCTGACCGGGGAAGGCGAATTTTGAGCATATTCAGTACCCGACAGCATTAATGACGATTGACCCAAAAATTTGGGGGGACGTCCCCCTGGTTGGCCAACAGGGGGGACGCGTCCCCCGCCCCCTCCCCTTTCCGCCCATGGTCCCATGTGAGGCTTCATACATGCCTGATGTCATCTGTGTTGCAGTTGTTCATTTAATCACTCAGTGGGCGTTGATTTCCCAAAAAGTGCCTGGGATCATGAGCGGCGAAAACGGGCGGAAGAGGACGGGTAATGCACCCCTTACACTCATGAATCAGGGATGACGGCCCCTTCCAATTTTGGGATTCGACTCAAGTTTTTCGTATTTTCTCCCCATTTCGTGCATGCAGCGGCCTGAAATTCTAAACTTTAAGTGGAAAACGTACCTTGGTCGGACTTTTTCGGCCCCACCAACATGTCATTTTGGTTCTTGAACTATAATGGTCTTGAACTAATTCTGAGAAATATAGTTGCATAAGAAGCACTAACGACGGTGCATTTTACCACATATATGCAGATCCACGCAGGAATTAAATCGACGTCCAAAATTTTCTAGGGGGGACGTCCCCTGATTCATGAGATGTAGACACGTCCCCCGTCCCCCTCTCTTCCGACGGCCGTGCTTCCTGGATCCGTCCCTACTTGGACGTTAGCACGGGGTTCTGTCGCAAACTTGACGTCCTTCCACCTGAGAGGCTCTCACTCAACAGCAAATCCAGAACTGAGGTTTAGAGGCTGATGGCTATTTTCGAGTGTCAATAATAGTCAGTGGCGGTCCTCGGGAGAGAGCAACAACCGCGTTATGCCTCCTCCGTCAAATTTTCCTGAAACTTTCTTCAAAAATCTTGTTTTTAAGAATCTCATCATTTACCCCCCCCCTCCTGATGGTGTCCGGAACCACCCCTGGGAGTTCCATGGCGGGTCCAGGAGCACCCTTTGGAGGGGCGCCAAACCAACGTCAGGGGAGGGGTAAAATTAGCAAAAATCGCAAAAACATTGTATTTTTACAGATAAACGGCCACAATTTGGTTTCGGGGAGGTCAAAAGATACTATTTTAACCTTGAGAGGGCCACAGCCCCTTTGCCTCCCACCCTGGATCCGCCAGTGGCGAGTAGTACATAAGCACCCGGGTACCATCTAGCTGACCGGTAGCTCACCTTTCACCCGTTCACGGATAGCCTTGCGCTTCTTTGCTGCGTCAGACGTCATTCTCACTGCAAAACCGGAACTCGCACCGCGGAGAGAACTGGGCCTTGCACGAGAGGCGAGTTTCTCTCTTTCACCGTCGGAAAACAGCTGAAAGGCTTAACACACGGGCTTCTGTTTCCGGGTTAGCTTGTAAAAGATCACAGCACAAACAAGTCACTTTGGTATCACACAGAAAAGTCAAAGCTTCACTTCTCGTTCAGCCGGAAATGAAACACCAGCTTCTCTGTGAAAAAGGTCGAGTCGGGCTTCCCTCGCGGCGCCGGCTCTGAAAGCCGGTGAAGGTCAGAGGCGTTTCTCCTTTCACCTGAGCCAACTCCCGTGAAAACTCTTCGCTATTCCAAAACAAGGCTTATTCAGGCCGCACCACGCTCTATATAATGCTGCAGTGACTTCGTTTACTCCCGGTTCCGCTCACACTGACAGCAGGTATCACCCTCTCTGCCAGGACGGCGCTCGCGAACTGACGGCTGTGAGGCTCCAAGTTTTCCCGTGGCTGCACGAGGAGGGATGAGAAAGTGAGCGCTGGGGAGGGGGAGGGGAGGGGGCTGGGATTCCACCGCGCCACCGGGCGATCCGCAGTGGAGTAGAGGTGCAAAATTGGTCTAGCGGTCCCCGCGGTAGCAGATCTGTTGTTGATGATTGGTGGAAAATTAGGGCTACATGTCGGCTGACGAGAATGATGAAAAGACATACCAATCAATGGTTGCTGCACACGCAAACATATTGACGACGTTTATGACCGACGCTTTTGAGAATGCAAGTTAAGCCTTTGTGTTCGTAATCTTCTCATGAAATCAGTGAGGCAATATTGCTCACACTCATAGGCGGATTCAGGGGGTTAAAAGAAGGCAGGGCACATGTCCCCGATCGACCCTCGGCGCCGTCTGAAATGGTGACGGTGCCCCTCTGAAAGATCGATAGCTCCCCCTGAAATGTAACTTCCCAGCCCACCCCCCCCCGACCGACACTCGGGGATGCGAATATCACCGACCCACATGGCAGGATTTGGCGCCCACCTGATGGGTTTATGCCGTCTAAAAGTGCCGCCCCTGGTCCGTATGCCCCCCCCCATCATCATGTGTCCCTCCCCCATCGGCAATTGTGGGTCTACCCTGTGTCTACAGTGGTGTATTTATCTTATTTATTTATTTATTAGGGCCACTCCCAACAGGCACACTTGCCCAATTACAGGGAGTATTGGCGTGGGTGTTTAAAGGTCCTCTCCACCGGGTCAGATCGGACACGGAAGGCGGTTTCCCGCCGTGAGGATTGAACCCACGTTAATCCATGCTATCCGATCCGAAGACTGGCAACGAAGCCACTAGGCCCCCGGCCCCCGATCGATAATGGACAAAATTATCCATTATCCCCTTGCCCTACATACCAGCGAAATTTTTCGAAAACAAGAATATTTGCTCAGGATCTCAGCCGTTTTGCCCGCGAAAACAATAGTGTCGGGGTCCGTCCCTGATTGCTCGGTGGACAGGTGCACATCTTTCACGATCTCTGAGAGTGCAGGTCATTGAGAGGTTTAGATCTTCAATATCTAGATCAGATACTACGGGGACGTCGCAGCAACGCATATCATATGTGGAGGGAGGACTGAAAAATTGGAATGGGGCAGACATAATTCCAGGACTGGCTGTATGAGAATTTAATGAGGGTCATCCATAGAGTGCATAACACATATTTGCAATTTTTACCCATCCCCCTACCCACTCTTCCCAACCATTTTAAGTCGATAAACCCCCCCGGCCGGCCAAACACACAACCCCCCGGGCGCTCCCACGGTCGCCCCCCACGAATGGCTTAGACACCCATTTGCAACGTTTCATAGCGCCGTGGTTGATTCCACACCTCCTTTGCGGTTCGTAGTTTATAGATGACCCTTTAGTGGCTTGAACCATTTTTGGGTAGGCGTGTAACCGTTTGAGAAGCAGGGACATCTGGTCATGCCCCCTCCCCCCACCCCAAAGTTTCCGAGTTGTCACATACACATACCATCGAGAACACAGCGAACGGGAACGTCCTCTCTTCCCGGATGGTAAACTAGAGGAACGCCGTTTTTAACGAGGCAAACGAGGAACACCACCATCCCGATTCTGCAGCACCCTACTAGTTATTGTGTATCTTTTCCCCATTTTTGAACAAGAACATCAAAATTAGTCAGAGACAGTGGTGGATCCAAGACAAAATTTCGAGGATGGCTACAGCCTCCACAGACATTGTCTCGGAACAGCCTTCGGCTAAACTATATGCACTCTGACATTCGAGGGGGAGGGCTTTCGTCTCTAGCCTCCCCCCCTGTATCCGCCACTGGTCGGGGAAATTTGATAGCCACCTCCAGGAGCCGCTCGGTTTTGGCCTCTTCTCATAGAAACCTCCCCGCTGGATGGTCGGGGCTCGATCCTCCTCTGACACCTTCCGCCGAGCGTGGAACATTTTTTCACTTCTGCCCACCGTCACGAGGCACCAGCCGGGGATGCATTGCTACACACCGGTCAGTCGCCAGCAAGGCCGTAAAGGATGTCGCCGGTACCATGACTAGGCGACGCCACTGCACGCTCAGCGGACGATGTGCCGCCAGACTGGTAAATGCAGGCATGGCTGGAGGGCTCTTCTCGATCCAGGGGGTCCTGGGTGGGTTCAGGCTGGCGCAGCCACACAAGCCCTATACAAAGCCTATGGGAGACCCAAAATCCAAGGGGCCCTGACCCCCAACCCCCCCGGATTTCCACCCATGAATGCAGGGACGGACGTGTTCTAAATCGCAGACTGCTAGGTGGAGAGCGGCGAGCAGACAAGCTGAATTTTCCACTTCCGTGATGTTGTATCTCAATTCCAGACAGCTTTCACGTGGCGTTTTAGCACGATTTAATAATCCCGGTATCCAAGAACTCATCAAAAGTATGATAGTAAAAACAAAATAATGAAAAGTTTTTATCAAATTTTGAATAAGGATATTCATCAACTCACCATATTTTGACTGATAAATCTTCCACTCGCCAACTTTATTCTCCAATGCGATTTCTACACTCAGCACCCTAACCCAAGACCAGAATTAGGACACTGGAGACAGACGAAAGCACCAGATGGAATAAGTGTTATGAAGCACAACAGACGAGCGCCTATTGGCTTTCGCGTTGGTTGGTTCTCCAGCACGGCAGTTCCTTGCTCTTCAACAATTCCGTGAGCTTCAAGCCAGAACTTCGGAACACATAAAACTGTGTTGAGGCAAATGCCGAAACAGTTAAATTCAATGGAAGGGACCGGTCCACTATCACTCCGATCGTGGGAGCGGAACGGCGCCCAAACTGGTTCAACGACTACGGCACCAGCGGCGAAAGAAGAGCGGCAACCAGTGGCGGATCAAGGACTTCATTGGGGGGCTAGAGGCTCGCAGTGGCGGATCCAGCCGGTCGGTTTGGAAGGGGCGAAAAGCCGAAAAGCAAAAAAACGTCACGCAATGAAAAATTGCGCTACAGTATGACTTGCCGGCAGACTTGGCTATTTGAGCAAAACGTACGAGCTGAAAGATATGGGCTAAAGATACTTTTTCCTATCCAAGGCCACACATTTACACTGAACTTAACTGGTTGTGTTTGAAGTTGAAGTTAAAGCACCAAAATCTTGCTAAAAAGGAGTCGGGGGAACAATGGAGGTCGATCGCTTTGGGGGAGGTAAAACATAGTTCTGCCCCGAGCTTTTTTGTTTGGGGGGCAAATGCCTTTTTGTGCCCCCCCTGGATCCGCCACTAGGGGCTCGAGCCTCCCTGCCACTGCCTCGGGTCAGCTCCCGCCTTAGTATGAACTGTGAGCACCTGGACATTGAGGGGGAGGGGGTGCTCGAACCCCCCCCCTCCTAGCTGTCACTGTATCGGCCACTGGCGGCAGTCGACAGACTAGCAGTCCCATATTCAGAACTGATGCCCGCACTAGCTTCCCTGAAAGTCCTTTGGGGCCGTGATTGCATCCAATAGTCACGTAATTTGCGGGTTCAGCGCACAGATAGGTATACAATAGGGAAGAATCTTGGCCAAACATTTAAGGACGGTGGGGGGAGGGGAGGGTCAACCCAGGCAAACGGAGAATAACTGTTTACAAAATTGGTCAAAACCGACGGAAAATTGGTACAATGTGTACGTTTTAGGGACGGTGGTATAATCGAATCCCCCTTCCTTGCCCGACCCATGGCTCCGCTCCTAGTACAATATAAGCTCTGCGAGAACTAGAACAGATTAAACAGTGCGGATCCCCTGCAACTTCGGGTCGCAGAATAGCTTGCTTGCATTGGACAGGCGGTAATACCAGTGGGGAATTTGGCATTACCAGTCACCCCGACGCCAATTAGCGAAACAATCCAGCAACACACCAGCATTTCATCCTTCTTATCGCAAGCCACGCAGCGATGTCAAAGGGTACCCGTCCGCAAATATCAAATTTAACGAGTTGTTTATTTTGACAAGGACACGGAATGATAAGTGGACGCATCACAATTCACACCACTGTGATTTTCCGACGATTACCGGTGAGCCAGTATCTCCACTTTACCCTGGCACGCCATCACGCCTCAAATCACCCCAAAACCACAAACAACCGTAAACGTACGACATGACCTACCCCACAAGAGCACGCGGCACACGGGCAGTACGGTACGCACGTTGGGATTTTCCACTGCCAGGCACAGCACTCACTTTTATTACAGGTAGAATGCGTCACAGATCGGCCATGTGAAAAATGTTATGACTGGTTTGGCTGGTCTGACCAGATTTGACTGGTTTGGCCAGATAACCCGATTGGTTTTGGGTATGGACATGGGTTTGTACTAATTGTTCCGTTGGTTTAGTCGTAATTTGTTTCATGGATCAGATATATACCGATAACCGTGGGGTACAAACATGTTGGGCTGAATTTGTCGCGGAATATTCGGGTTTAGACCGGATGCACGTGAATTCTCTGGGTCGTGACCTTCTCTTATAACAGCGAGAACTAAAAACAACATGTGCAGAAGGATACACGCACTACACACGCAAACGATTAAACACAAAGCCCGATTTCAAGGCAAACCAAAACAGCTGATTTTCGTTCAAATTATCACACAGATACTGGCCTTCTACGAGTAAATAGCATCGGAGAGATGCGCAAGTGACAAAACACCTCTACACCACCTAGTGGCCGCTACGTGCAAGACAAAAGGCGGTTTGCAAAACGCAAACATTAGGAAAACATAGTTAAAAGGGCACGCAGATAACATAAAAACAAACAAATTTCACAATGGTTCCGAAATTCGGGAAGTATAGGCAATATCCCAACTGACATTCACGCTACAAGCTAATTGCAACACATAAAGCCTATGTTTAAATAGTCGGATCTTCTGCACAGAGACATGTAAAACGGCCTTGTGATCATATTATATGAAATTATTCGATATCAGGAGTCTATCTACCCAACCCAGGGACACGATCATCATATATAGACTCCTGATGTTGAATCATATCATGGAATACGATCATAAGGCCATTTTCACCTTTTATTATCAATAATGCTGAAACAAACTCTCCAATCATTTTTCTACACATGTTGAATTGGGTCCTGGATTCATGCAATCATAACATCTATACGAAACCTGCAAGGCACCCAGTATAATTATTAACTAGATATTCATAACTTTCTACAAACATAGCTGGTTTAAATTAGGAAACCTGCCCCCCACCCTCCTTCCCAAATTAGTACCACGAAAGCTCGCCAGTGCTAAGTATAACAACAATAACTGAATAGAAAACCATGGAATCAAACGAAGCATGACCCCCACATTGGATAACTTGAAGCATTTTTGCGAATTCGTGTCTGAGACAGCCGCCAAATCCATCCGATTCTGGTTGACACCCAGCGATGAACGAGAACGTTCCAGCTCCAAATGCGATCTCTTTTGGCATGGTACTTGGTGAACTTTGGCGATATTCTCTATTCATGGCTTCACTCGTGATCAAATGCGTTCCCTATCAAATCACTAAAGCTACACTCCAATAATAACCCAACATCATCCATCTAGCCACCATTCAGTGATACGTCTTCGCTTGTGGGTGGAAAGAGCTCGTCTAAACCTACCAGCCTGTTTCTAAAACACCTCCACAGGATACGTGGCAGAATGTACACGCTCACAATGGTTCGACGAAGGCAGGCTGAAGTCTATCTACTGGCAGCATCCAAGGCGAAAATCTCTCCACTTCCGGCGTGACCTCCCCGAACTTAGTTCATTTAGACCACATTATACGTCAGCATCTGTGGCGATACCTCCCGCTGCCACCTGTAGTCAGCAGCTCGGTTTTACGCGGTCGATGCTGAGTTAGGATGGTAACATCGAAGCGCCGACCCAAGTGCCTTTGCGGTCTCTCCCTGCTTAGACAACATCATGACATCATGAAACGATTCGGGTGCACCCACCGCTACTCAACAGATGTCGCCACATTAATCACCTGTCTGACGGGAGAGGTACAGCTCACCAATGCCAGGGCATCATTTAACACAGGTACACGACTATCAGTAATCACAAATATCCGGTTGTTAATTTCAAGCGTCAAGCGGACTTCTGGGTTATAATCATAGCCATAACAGCGCACAAATCAAAGGTTAGACTCACGACCATCATCATACGTGATAACACAGAGATACTTGCGATTTCGGAACTGGTCATATCACGTATGTTTCTACACAACTCTCTCAACTTTATAGCCAAACCACAAATACATCTATGAAAATCATAAATGGTAACGATCGTGAAATTTGTCCCAGCATGTTATCTATAGCAACAGCACAGCAACTCCCCTCCCCCTCCCCCAGCACACACATATATACACACAAACGCACACAAGCCATCACCGACACTAAACCACTTCACGTCTCCACCGAACCTGGCAGGCCATCAGACCAGAGGTCTGGCATCCAGCAGAAACAGCCGGCGACACAGCAGCACAGCAATGGCCGCCACCAGGACAACGATCAGCGTGTTGCTGGCCCAGGAGGGCTCCTGCTCCTGTTCCTGCCGCTGGGAGAGCTCCACCAGGGCGGCTCGCTCCCGGGCGGGGGCGGGGGCGGGGGCGGCAGGCTCTGGCTGGGATGGCGCGCTAGATGAGGAGGTGGGTGAAGGAACGGCGGGCGAGACGCTGCCAGGCTCCTTCGGCTTCTCCGCCTGTGGAGGACGGATGCGTGGCGGCTTTGTGAGTAGTGTGTGAAAATGTGCTCCAACTGTGACAACTCTTCCCAGACACTGTTTTTACGACTGATACCACTTGTGATTTTGATAACATCATTTATGATTGCGTTATAAACATTGTTTATTGTACCTATGATGGTTACACATCTAGGAGTCTGTAGAAGCCGATGTGATTTATCAAATTAATATCAAACCACTTATAAGTATATGTAACCACAAATGACAGTTGTGATCTTGGCCTGTGTTTGTTTATAATGCTGTATCTGATGTCTTACAACTAGGGGGCTTATGTGCTCGACTGTAAAGAACATTAACGAGGGTGGCACGCGCATAGCTGATGATCGTTTATATCAAAGCCGACGGACACCGACCCGGTGAGGAGAGGACCAGACGGGGCCCCAATCTAGACACAATGACTGCTCTGACAACACTTTAATTCGAGAGCATTTCTGAATACCACCGTATTACAGGGGGCCAACAACAAAATATTGTTTTGGTCAGACATTTTTGGATAGATGTTCACCTGCTTCTCAAATGGGTGAACACACCTTTGTCCTCCTGGTATCCAGAAAAATGATAAATATCTGGCCATTATTTGTGAAAACTGGTATCGGTACCAAAGCGGGGAACACATTTCAACAGTACTCAGTAGCGCGCCTCGCCCTATATCATCATTCCAACGCTACCAACCGTGACCAAGAGCTAAACAATGACACCCTCTCTTCATCTGCAACTAGCAACTAGACAAACTCAGCTACACAGCCCCTCACCTGGAAGTTCATCTCATTAGCCAGCTCCTTCGCCTGTTGCTGGACGCTCTCGTGTCCTCCCTCGTCCTTAGCCCTGTCCAGCAGAAGAGCCAGAGGGGAGCCACACTCCGCGCAGGTCCAGCGCAGAGAGCGCTCCGCCAGCAGGCTCCTCTCCTCGTCTGTGTAGTCCAGACTGGCGATGGCGCCGCCGCCAGGGCTGGGTAGGAAGCCGATCAGCGCCATCAGGGCAGTGCGGATGGACCAGCTGGGACGCCACGACTCGGGGTGGTGGCCAGAGATGGACAGACATATCTTCTTGCCGGTCTCGAACCGCCCGTTGGGCTGCCGCGCAGGGGGAGGGGGTCAGGGTTCGATGGTGGGTGGAGGCAAGGTTTCTGATGGGGAAGAACTCACAGTGATCTCGCTGAAAGAAAGACAGTCTCCCATTGCGCCTGCGTGCTTATGCAGAAGACAGAAACAAATACGCTAGCTGAAGGCGTTGGAACGCTGAGGAAGGCAGCACGCACAGAAGTCTCCAACCTCGCCAGCATATGGTGTGTCCTCACTCACAAATGTTATGTTTTCCCAGGTTCGACCGTCTGATATGATAAATTACGTCGAATTCCGTAAGTTCGGCTCTTGAATTATTATATTGGTGATGACAACAGGAGCCCCAGACAGCCAAATCAGATGGAAAAACACATACAATACAAAAAGGATGACAACAACAATGACACGAAAAAACACCAAGGAGAGACACACAAAACATAAAAATATATCACAAAACCAGCACCATCATAAAAAACAAGTTACATGCTCCCAAATAATACAAATCACAGCCACCAATATCCCGATAGGGGCCCAAAAAAGATCTTACACGGGCCCAATTGCGGACGCACCGAACGGATCAGCGTGGGCGCGCAGTTCATAGGCTGGGCGCTCGACAAAACAGTCCACGCTGCACCGTATTTATCCCAGCATGCGGAACAGAAATAAGGTGCCGACATAGCTCGGGTGTGTCGAGGCGGTACACGCAGCGGGAAACTCCCAGCAGTAGGGCAGAGTCAGTCCTGGCTGTACGATCTTCTGGATAAACATGATATCGTATTGCAGACGGCGAGAAGCGAGACTGCAAATTTGAAATGTTCCAAAAGATCAGAGTAGTCAAGGACTGCGAGTGATTGAGAGAAATGTTTGAAAGCCAAATAAAAATTTGTGTTGTATTCTTTCGAGCCTGTCTAGATGTGTCTTGGCAGCCCCTCCCCAAATAATGCAATTCTCGGTTCAGTAAAATTATCATGGATTTTGTCCAAGCACCCTGGTCTCCATCATCCAAACGAAATGTCCACAAAGAGGACACAATATGAAACATAGTTGACGTCCAAATTCGAAACTGAAGGCGGCTCAGGTCACCATTTAAAAGGCCAGCAATCAGGCGACGTACGTCGAGTCAATATTGAGCGTGATAAGAGTAAAATAATGAAAGTATAATTTCCACCTCAGGATCTTACCAGTACAATACAGACTATTTTGAACCCACACAAAGAGTTTCGTTACTTCAGCTGTAAGCCTAAGAAGAAACGGAGGAAGGTCTAGATGGGGCTGAAACCCTGTTGTGCATAAAGGGGGCTTTAAATCGTAACCAAACACTTTTAAAACCGCATTTCTCTGATGCATTACAAAGCAAAGCACGTCCACACGACGCTGACAAAAGAAAACCACTACTGCATCAGCCATCCAGTCTCCCACCAAAAGCACTCACAGTCAGCATGATGATGCTGGGCGGCTTCATGGGGTACTCAGCAGGCAGCAGTATACGGCCGTGGTACACGCCGCCCTCGAAGGCCGTGTCATCGGGCCCGCGCACGGTGAAGTGCCACTCGAAGAGGTTGTCCTCCAGAGGCTGGGCGGCGTAGTCGGCGGTGGGCGCGTGCAGCTCCTGCGCCTCCCGCATTAGACGCTTCACCGCTGTCGGGGTGCGTGAGGGTGTTTTTGCACATCAAATGTGGTTTATTATCGTACTTATCAGGCAAAACACCAAAACACCTCAAAGTGCACATATCACTTCACCCACTTTTCTTTCACGGCCTTTAAATATGATTGCTTAAGGAAGACACACAGAATTGTATCCTACAAGTTTGCCTTTCATTGATGTTTCATCTAACAACAATGATCACCACCACCTTTCACGGCCTTAAATATCATTCCTTAAGGAAGACACACAGAAGTTTATCCTACAAGGTTTGGCCTTCATTGATGTTACATCTAAAAACGTGAGTGGTTCTGCTTGAAGATTAGAGCACGTGAGTGAGGATGTTAGGGAGTGAAGCGTACGTCACGGCCGAGGGGTGGTGCTGAAACTCCGTTGGTTGGGGGTGCACGAAAGTCTGCCTCAAAGTGATGTGTATTGTTCCAAAAGAAGAGTAAGGTATAGTAGGCAAATTGGACATTGGCAGGCTCTTGTGACATTTATCTGCAGGCAGAATTAGAGGTGGCTGCCGGCTGCTGGTCCCAGAAGAAGAGCAAATGGATGCAGCTTTCAGCCTGATATATAACCATCGGCGACGATTGGATGAAACGGGAATGAAGCATGGGCTGCGTTCCGAGATTCACAGTACACGGCAGCCTCAGCTTACACATGGAACTGGGCATAAGTATTGCCATGGGGGTTATTGCCATCATGTTTATAATTTTGGCAAACACATGAGGGAGGCAAGCAGCCTTAAACCTGCTGCTGCCAAGATACTCTCCTCTGTAGAACTAAAGCCTAATCTAATTTGGGCTCATTGTCATCTTCAACACTTCCTGGTTACAATTTTTTACATTTTTCCTCCCAACTTAGCCAACATCTGTAACTATTTTCATAAAAACTGACAGTGACCTGGTTCCCCATGCCCCCCATCTCCCCATTCCGATGCTTAAGTAACTGAGCCCTTGTACCAAAGGCGGATCCAGCGGGCGACTGAGTGCCCACCTGATCGATCCTCCGCCGCCCCCATGAAACGGTCACGGCGCTCTTTGAAGTGTCCCTGGCGCCCCCTGAAATGTGGCCCTTCCCCCAGGATCCGTTTAGCGGCACCCCCACGATAGGATTTATTTGACCTCGCAAGGTCATATCATATATCATTTGATTCAGCTTACTGTGAGGATGCTGATGGTCTAGATTCTTTTGATATCTCTATCTTTTCTAGTGCAGGTGTAATGACTGAAAACCTTCATTTATATACTATCTCTATGGTGAAATACCTTGACCTCTAGAAACCTTAAATGTGACCTGCCCAAAAATGGTTTGAATGTTTTCTATAGAAATTTGGAGGGGCTATCTAACGTCATTTACCATTTTTCGCTTTCTAGTATGGTTGTCGAGTCTTAGGGGAAGGGCGGGTACCCGCTCCCAGTCAAAGCAAAGGTGACTCAGACCCGTCAATAAGCATATTAAGAGAGAGTTCAGCCAAAGCTAGATACATTTATATTAATGATAGAACAATGTATATGCTAAGACTGTAACAATGGAAAATAGACACTTACCCGGACTTTTGGTGTTATACTTTGCCTCCATCACACAGGTCAAGCAGTTAGCTATTTCTGTCAACCACGCTTGTGTGGAAATCACAATCTGTAAATACACAAGGCAGTTAGTTCTGAGTGACTCTTGGAATAGGTTTTTCAGTGGCAAAAGAAAAACACATCTGGAATTGTGGTTAGATTTTAATTGATTTTTTTCCAATACAGGGATTCAAACAAGTAACCAAATGCTGTGACGTTTGTTTGCAACTGTGAGAGAACATAAGCAATTCATCATAATTGATGTTTAGGGGCATACTGACTGCCATTGGCAATTCAACTGTGTTCCAAAGGCAGATGTAAAATATTATGTTTTTGAATGTGGTCCATTTTCAAATATTCTGGTTAGTACTGATACACTTTTGATACAGCCTGGATGGTTGCGAATGTGACATCACACCACAGACCGACCCTTGCTCTTGGAGAGGGGGGCTGCTTTAATAGCACTTGATTGCATGGCTGGAGATCTCTTCTCGATCCAGGGGGGGTCCTGGGTGGGTTAATGCTGCCACAGCAATACAAGCCCTATACAGTCTATCGGAGAGCCAAAATCCAGGAGGGGTCCTGACCCCCCAACTCCCGGGATTTCCACCCATGCTTGATAAAGTCCATCAGCAGTATGATGGAGGTCACATTTTGTCCATGGAGCCTCTGTCACTACAACCATTTCACAAATGCAAAATGTTGTGATCCTGAAGTAATATGGCTTCTCAATGACTTCTCTAAATGACAGTCCCAGCACTGCCCACAAAATTTGGTGGAGGTAGGTAGGCACCTCAGGTATAATTTGGCAGAAAAGATTGAAAAATAGCTAAGTTCGCATTAAAAGAACAGGGAAAGTTAATTGAATTCCCTGTTTAAAAGGACAGAAAATTCACTGTGGCTTTGAGGAGAATATCTCTTAGCTTGCTATAGCCAAGAACCATGGCAGCCCCACCTCAACCAATATTTGTATTGCCTTGAACTCAACTTTGTTCATGGACGATATTGGGAATGCACATCAGTAAAAGACTGCATATAAGTAATAGTAAAGTTGTAATCGATGTTGAAGTAGGGAAGCAGAAGGTCTTTTCAATGACTAGGTACTCTTTTTAGGAAGTGAGCGCTACCCAAAAGGAGACTAAACAAAACAAGAGTTTTGCAGTCTGTCGAACCTTTACTGAACCTGTCCCTTACTACCCTGTGTCGAACAGCATTCTCACCTAGTCGCAAGCAATGCCGCGATGATGAAATATGATGCAGAAAGTATATTATTATCAATAATGCCTTCCTGTAAATAGCTGATTTTCGGTGCAGAGTAAAGGTACCTTGGGTATTTGCCACGTCCTATTTGCCTTTTCAGTACCTAAACAAATATCCTTTTTCAAGGACGAATGCCATCCAGCTGGGTTACAGCCTCCAAAACATACATCTCTGATTTGTCTTTTTCAATAATTTAACGAATCAAGAACCAGGGTTTCCTCTTTATGCTACCAAAGCAGCTAGTATTGAACGTAGCTTCCCCTGCTGACAAACAACCGGGCGTTCGCTGATTGGTCCACAGCTGTGACGCTGACGATGAACTGTATGATGGCCAGAGAAGTGGGGTCGAATCCCCGGCATGTCTATCACTTTATCGTAATATCAATAAAATAAGGCCCAGTCCAGTAAAATTGATATTTTGTTTCTGTCTTACCGAGTGAACAGTGGAGACTGCCCCGAGCTTCTTGATTTATTGGAGAGTTTTACAACCAGACCCCGGGGTGGAGGGTTTGGCGGTTGCCCCCTTTTAGCCAGCGATGAGGACTGCAAGACGGACCATCTCAGAACAGATAGCTTGCTGCTGGTCTCAGAGAAGGCCTCTTGTAGTGTTCATATACCAGTTTGATTGGGCCACAATAGGAAAAATATGCTAGCCTTGGAAACCCCATGTTTAAAAGTGCAGGGTTCCAAGGGAATGGTTAGATTAGGCTGTTCGAACGCCAGGTGGGATTCCGAAAGCTACTCTGAACCCTCTGAAGCCAGACTGTAGACAGCTCTGCCGTTGAATATTGCTTTCAGAGTTCGGCAGAATCGCAATCAAGGACTGGCCTTGAGCAGGAACAGGAGCATTGGCGGACGCAGGGGGGCGATGTAGGAATTCCGGCCATGTCCCCCCAAGGCGCTGGAAGATAGGGCAAACTATATGTTGGTGTCCTCAAAGGCCGGATAAATTTTTGAAATAAGGTGTTTACACTAGGTCTATCGAGCAATTAAATATTTGCTCCCACCCACCCACCCCCCTCGGAGAGCGATCATGTACTGGGAGAGGTAGCTTATACTAGGTCTGTCGAGCACCCAAATCGCTCGCCCCATTTCCCCAGGAGGAGAGACAGAAATGGGTTTGGCCTCCCCGCAAAACTCGGGTCTGTGTCCGCCCCTGGACCGAAGGGCCATTGCAGAAGGGCTCAGACAGGCCAAAGACGGGTCTAAGTAGAATCCCAGAAAAAATATAGCTCTGAGACTCCAACCAAGTGGTGCTAAACAGTCAGTTCTGCCAGTGGGAGATTACTCCCTTCGGACTTTGCAGAAATATCGTAAGGCTTTGCTTTTCAAACATACTTCCAATCTTCAGTTTGGCGCTCGGAGATTATACCTTCTCGTGTCTTTATGAATTGCATCCACAATCAGACATATAAAGCTTCGCGAGGTAGATACCCATAAACGTCGCGAGATTGAATGCTGAACAATCGTTATATTTTCGCCAGACTCAATGCGACATGTGGTACGAAACAGCTGCTGAACAATAACGATATCACAACCATGGGTGACTCCTACGTAGTAACATCAACGACTCCGGGGCTATACGACACACCGACAGCTGAGATGATATGGCACACTTTCACCATATTAGGAGCGTATAATGGGATCAGAAAGACGTCGCAGAATGCCCGCTCGGGGATTTGAACCCGGGTCAGTAGCGTGAAAGTCTGCGTCCTTCCCCCACGCATATCGGAGTCAGGGCATCGACAGAGCGTAGTGGTGTACGAATTCATCTCGATAAATGCTGCTAACCAGGCGCGAATACAGAAGACGTGGGGGAGGCGGGCGTGGGAGAATCCAGAACAATCGTTTTACATGGTTTTGAAACATACATAATCACAAATCGTTATGTTTATGGAGGAAAATTGGCCAAAATCGACCAAAATTTACCACTTTTACGATTTGGGGCGCCTGGCAG
Organism: Lepas anatifera; assembly: GCA_034440635.1. Lineage (NCBI taxonomy): Eukaryota > Metazoa > Arthropoda > Thecostraca > Lepadidae > Lepas > Lepas anatifera. The sequence goes on along the minus strand of JAOTON010000799.1, from coordinate 311,922 downwards.
AGTCCCGTGGAAGGTGCATTGACGCACCGAGGGGGGTGCCCCCTCTGTAAACCTCCTAGTAACGGTAATATGCGAGCCCCACTACCAATCATGAAGAGATTAAGTGCCGCAGTGTGCGTAGCGAAAGGATAATATTACTAAGACCTATCAGCATTAACCGTAATAAACTCGGGCAGAGATGAGTCCTACGAATAGTTCTCCCGGCGAATACTCTTTACTTTCGTTCGAATTGTTACATCATGTTTGCGAATTAACATCTCACCCATCAAATGGGATATTAGACAGCTCCAGGGGGGGACGGGGCATGGGAGGTGGGGAGCGTTTCCCCATCGAGCCTTGGTGCCCCCTGTAACGTCCTAGGCGCCCCCCCTTGAAACGTCGCTTTCCCATCCTCCATGATGTGAGTATCGGCGTCCCAGCCATAAGAGTTGGCGTCCTCCTGATAATCAGTCCCGTCTAAAAGTCGTGCCCCTTTGGTTTGAACGGCACCCCCACACCGGGTTCCCCCGACCGCTCGATCGGAAGTCCTAGATCCGCCAATTATATAAGAGCAATTTTCATAGGCGGATCCAGCGTCGTGGATAAATTGGGGCACTTGCCTCCCCACGATCAAATCTCGTTGCCCCTAAAGTGGGCACAGCGCCCCTTTGAAATGCCAATTTCTTCCACCCCCTCCAAATGCATGTTCTGGTGCCCCCCATAGGGTTTGACACCCAGCTGATAGGCTTCCCTACACAAAGTTGACATCCCCTAGCCCGGATGGCATCCCCCTCTCCTATGGAAAATATGTATCTGCTTTAGTGAATTTTAACCACGCTTCCCATAAATTACGAAAATATCGCGCTGCCGCGGGCATTCAGTCGCCATCTGATGCTCCTCAGCGAGATCACTAGCAACTAACTAACAATTCACTAACTACAAAAAGCTGACGAGTCCATTACCTGCAATCAATGATGTGCCTTAGATAAAGCGGTGGGGGTGGGGTGTCAGCGAGCGCCACGCAGCGACGGGTTCAAGGCCCGGCGCGAACAAGGACAACTGGCAACCCTTAACAGGAAGAGTTGGCGGCGCCAGAGGCAGTTGGTGCATAAGCCCCAAAAATTAAGATAAAGCGGTCACGCGGAGAGAGGAGTCAGCGTTCTGCGAGAGTATTAATTTTACACTCGTGCCGTATCGTCTGCTCAGAAGCCGTCATCGAAAGATGCAGATTGCACGTTATTGCAGCTTCCTTTACACATCGCCTAAGAAAGCATTCTAGTAACGACGATATCAAAGATGAAACGATGTAATCTTAACAATTCCATAAATATGAGGTTTTTAACATGCAACAAGTATGTCAAAGGTGACACGATTCAGCTGGCGTAATTCTGTCGGTAATAATGGGTAAGAACACTTCACCCAATGGGCAATTCAACCCATGCCCAACACAAAAAGTGCCACTGAACCTCCCTAGCCCCTGCGCAGGACATTGCAGCCATATTTTCAGAGATCTGGGAAACTGTTGTCTATCTCATAAGCTTACCATCATCCGCCACCCGATTAACATTCTGAGGTCGGACCGACGTCGGGATTTGGGCGGGAACTTGACCAATATAGTTGTCTCACATTGGGGTATCAGCCCATTCAGACAATCTTACTCCGGCTACTTTACTCCCGTATCACTCCGGCTGGTCCGCTCTATTCCTATTACTCATGTCCAGAATCAGACCCACGCTGGGCTCAATGCTGTCCAGCTCTGTTCGAGAGGCATCGTGCATCAGTCTCGGTCCGTTCGCCGGATCAGGGAGATCCCGCGAGACGGAGAAATCCGGAAAACGGAGTCGATCCGCACGCAGCTCCGTTTCCGTGATGGCGTCGGAGCGAGTCAGCCGCCTCCTGTTGGAGACGGACGCACTGCCGCTCTCGTCCAGAATTCCTCCGGAGTAGGCGGAGAGGGTGTACGGGACGGCGCGGCGGATGGGAGGGAGGTCCGAGTCTGTGAGCTGGTGAACGCGACGGTAGTGGTACTGGAGGCACTGCTTGGTGGTGAAGGTCGCCCCGCAAGCGGACACTTCGCAGCTGCGGGAGAAGACGGGAGGGTTTTTTAGCGGTTAATGTCATGTTGGAGAACGGAGGGTGGTTTAAAGCGGTTAGCTCTAGCCGAATGAGACCGGCACATACCATTTTAACGGTACGAAAGACACATTGCGAATTAAAAAAAGACACATAGATCAGGAAATTCATGGGCTGGATAGAACTGAGCCTGCGACTGATCATGAATTGTTTGGAAACAATGTTTCTCCTACGTTTATCGTTCACACATTTTAAGAATGGTTTAAAGCTCCCACCTATAAATGTTATGCATTGGCTTTCAGTCTCGTAGAATACACGTTGAAGAAACTTTAACCTGGACAATACCAGGGGCGGACGCAGATCCGAGTTTTGAGGGGGACCAAACCCATGTCTGCCTATCCTCCTGAGGGGGGGTTGGGAGCGAAGTTTTTTTCTCTATAGACCTAGTATAAACAAAAAAAAAACAACACACAAAACAAATAGACCAAAAATGAGCATAAATGTCCGGTTGTCATTTCAGATAGAAATTCAAAAGGGGCAGGCTGCCCCCGACGTAGAATATAAATACCTTTTTCAGTGCTCGACAGACCTAGCATAAGCTACCTCTCCAAGTGCATGATCGCTCTCGGGGGGGGAGCGAATATTTTTTGCTCTACAGACCTAGTGTAAACACTTATTTTCTAAAATTTTCCGGCGTCTGAAGGGGGCCAAAAGATAGTTTGGCCCCCCTGCAGCGCCTTGGGGGACATGGCCGGAATGCCCCCCCCCCACCTGCGTCCGCCAATGAACAATACAGGTAGCTATGATCACATGAAATATGAGTAATGTGCGCATACACGGGGGATGAAGAATCAAAATAAATTCTAGAACCCTCCATAGCTGATCGCTTTCGTTATATATAGCCATGTTTTTACAATGTTGGACCCCGCAAACGTTAAATTTCCATCAATGAGCTTTGTTGCCCACGAAGCGGTGTCAAAACCGATCCACTATTAACGGCCCGAGTTCTTCCTCTATAAACTGTTTATATAATATACTATACTATACTATATTGTAATAGACTACTATACTATATCACACTATACTATATACATACTAAATGCACTATACTATACTATACTACGTGCTATAAACTTATAACTCACATTAACTATCAACTTACTGAAACGGTTTGACACCCGAGTGTGTCAGCATGTGAATCTTGAGGTTGGATCTGTTTTGGAACGGTTTGCCGCACCGTCTGCAGCTCAGCGCTGCCGTCTGGCGGCCAGTTGGCGAACCATGCACTTCGCGTAGATGGCGCTTTAAGGCAGTTCTACAACCGAGGAGGCGACCGCAGCTCCCGCAGCGAAATTCCGAGAGCGAACCAGCCGAGTCTGCCGAGGTGACATCATCAAGATTCGTGGGGGAACGCATGTAAATGAGTTTTCTTTACGTAGGCTACCGAGGTTTGTTGTATTCGCATTCATTTTATTCTTTTATCATTTTAAAGCATTACATTCGACACGTTGCATTTATACATTCATACCATGACATTCACACTTTGCCGTCACATAGCTCCATCTCCAATGCTGGTTAGTCGTTATGGACCAAGTAAGACAAAAGAGACACTCACTAGTATTAACAATAAACTCCCACTTCTTCAGCGTGTGTTTGAAGGGGTAGAATCATCCGTTGACGCATGAAGGTTTCTGTGAACTCAAGTGGGCTAAACGTGGATAATATTTGCCAATATTTTTGATATTGCGAAATCTCCTCTCTTGGAATTTCGATTTTCTTTTTGTTCAATTAGGGCCGACTCCAAAAACTTTCTTCTATTTTTGGTAGACCTCTGTGGAGAATTTCTTCATTTTTCCAGTTTGGTAAGTGGTTAAATTATTCGGAGTGCATTACAAATGAACTCGTGGTTTTATTATTTCTAAGGTCTGATTTGTGTTCGTTAATTCGTTTTTGCAGGCCACGATACGTCTCCCCGTAGTAGAATCTTGTGCAGTTTTGAATATTTGCCAATATTAAAATATTGGCAAATATTATCCACGTTTAGCCCACGTGAGTTCACAGAAACCTTCATGCGTCAACGGATAATTCTACCCTTCAAACACACGCTGAAGAAGTTACGAAACGCGTCCGTGTGCTTGCTTTTGAATATATATTTAATATCCAACGTATCAGTGTGTTCCTTTACCTTTATCGTTCTGTCAAATGGCTCTTCAAAACTCCCACTCATTACCTAAGTCGTAGCTTAGTAATGTCAGCTTCCCGTTGAGCCGGTTGGTGACCAAATGCGATGTTCTGCCAGAATGCATCAGTCACGCTTGGAGATGGTATCTTCAGGCGGTAGTTTTATTTGATTTACTGGTACTTATGTCACGGCATACGGCTCTTGTGCACCCCCAGCAATTATAATCCGGCATTCCTGAGGTTTTATTTTGCAAGTTTGGAAAATTGTTCCAAAACAAGGATTAGGGGCAATTTTTCCAAGGTGCAAAAAGGTGCCCTAATGTCCCAAGATGCCCGGAAAATGTCGCTTTATCAACGCTGGAGACACCAAAAAACCTATTGACAGCAATGAATATTCATAACTCCTTTTCATTTTCTACAGGGGCCGAACAAATACATCGAGCCCTGTATTCTACAGAAAATCGTTAAATCCTCGCTAAATAACGCGACAGTGCGCAGTGTACGAATACCATCCCATGAATAAACCGTCTATTTTGCTCAAAACCCTTGTAATGTCCCCAAAATCCAGCTCCATCGACTCCAAAAGCATTCGGCAGCGGAAGTTTGGGAACCAGTTCGGAAGTTCGGAGGTTTGAGAACCTCTGATAGGGGTCGGTGCCTACCGGAGTGCATGCGACGCAAGTGAACCCGCAGCTTCTGCGGCTGGCAGAAACGGGTGCCGCAGAGGTGGCAGAGCGGGTAGGTGCGGCTGGGGTTGGCGGCGCAGCCGTGGTTTCTGTGTAGCTCCAGGTAGCTCAGACGCCGGAAAAACTGCCACCAGAGGGAGATATATTCACATTTGAAAGGATAGTTTACCGTAGTCTTCGTCAGTATCTAAAGGATAGGATTATGAACAGACGAGGTTAAGTCCTCATCCTTTAGATGCACGAAGACACGGTCGAGCGCGACATGCTGCGCATTCAAACGAATACATATCTATCACTGTTATACAATAGAGGGAGAGATGTCTCAACCAGAAGGTAGAGAATGTTCGTCCCAGCGGGAAAGAGTGGGTCCCCCAGGGCGCGGCTAAATTTATGGAGTGGTAATACGGTTGTGTGCTTGGCACGAACGCCCACATTGACATTGCTGGAGTGACTTCTCTATCTTTCCTTGAAAATTACGAAGATACGGCAGCAAATCAAAGCAAATGGCCAAAACGGCCAAGAAATGGCTGCAAGGCAGAGTTACAAGAAGCACAGTACAGCGAAAGTAGAAAGGCAATTAGTAATACAGTGTCTCCTTCCTTTTTGAGCCTTGCTGGGCCTCCGCAGTCCAGAGAGCCGTTACCTTACTGCAGTGTTGACACTGGTAGGCTCCGGCCCCTCCGTGTCGCTCTGCCGCGTGCCGCAGCAGTTTCTCCCGCCCCAGCACCGCCTGGCCACACACCTGCAACCCAGGGCCAACTGTACACTGAAGTCAGCCCCCTCCAACAGCAAGCGCAGACCACCGGATGTGACATCACACCTCGTAGCATAGAACATGGGAAAATTAAAGGATTAAATATCCCAATTTTTGCAAAAAGAGGCCCAGAATCGAAAATAAAATGTTCATCCATTGCATTTGGGACAAACTTGATTGCCGTGTATTCTCACAAATTCGTCAGAGGGAAGTGCCATTAGCAGCCGTTTAACACACGGCTCAATGGTGAACGAATTCCTCCACGCCCGTGTGACGTAACTCGGGCGTGGAGGAATCCCTCTTGAACGTACCTTTAAGTAAAGGTATCTTGCGCTGAAGTACCCCTCAGGGCGTCCGGACACTCCTCACAGTCACATGACATGGATATCGGATCGGATATATGACATCGGATATGGATTGGATTTGAATTGGCGACATTGGTGTGCTAACAGATCGATCCGGATTGACAGAAGAATCTTTTGGTTACGAACCGGATTTAAAGGGAACATGGCACCTTCATAACGTGATTTTAACTGAGATAGCCAAGTTGTAAAGCAAGTCGGAAAACCCGGTACTCAAAATACCATTTGTCTTGGAACTCGAGATTTCCGTAGATAAAAGCTAAAACCTACCTGCGAAGTACCCCTCATGTACCCTTAGCAGCAGGCCACAGCTGTCATGGATGTTGGTGTGACGACATTTGCTGACATCACGGTGAGCATCAGCCAATCGAAGCCCTTGAAGCGTTTCGAGTATGGTAGTGGTTGCCAGATCATGACATCATCCCCGGGCATATTTACCTTTTTTCCTTAGAGGAGCATTTTAAAAATCAAAATATTGAGCTAATTGTACATTTTTCAGAGAAATCATCAGTGGTTTCATAATTTTCGGCTAAAAGTACGCCAAATTACACTAAATTCTAGGATTCGACCAAGGTGCCACATTAGCAAAAAACAAAGTTTAAAGGTGTACCTCCCCGGGGGACGAAGAAGTGCAAAACAGGCATTTAAATTAATATTGACAGCCAAACGCGAAATTTATCCAACCCAGGAGATGAATACGAGCTATTCGGTATTTCCATGTAATGCGGGACAACGTAGTGTGAATTCCTGGCATGTTTGTAAGAATTATCTATCATGTTTACAGGCATTCGACAATTCAACACAATAGGTACACGTTCGTTTACAAGAACCAATGTGTATAAGGTAACAACATCGAATATCAGTTGTTTTCCTTTATGGTCAGGCAAAACACTGTTTATAAACATTATCATGATCCTAGACAGAAAACAAGTTTCAAGACACAACACGTTATCAATATGGAAAAACCATCCACATATAAACATCCGGAGGGTCCGGCAAGGACGCCAGAACGATTTCAGTGTCGGGAAACGGCCAATGCCACAACTGCAGTAGGTGCCGTGGCCGGTGGTGGTGGAAAACATTCCCAAAACAGAAAATCTAGGGGCAATACTAGGTTGCACCCTCCCCAAAGCTGTCGACCGTTTTGCCCGGACTCATTTTTAGTCTACAAGCAAGTTTGGTGCTGAACCAACTTAAACGCAACCACCCAACTCAGTGCAAAAATGAGCCCTATAGCAAAACAAGCATCTTGTCGCTAAGCACCGGTGACGTTTCTTTATCTGCTATCGACCTCAGCTCCCCACGCTACCGTTTAGTTAAATTGTATTTACACCGCGACGTTTTTCTCATCGACTTTGGCTAGCCCCAAACCCGGCAAACCCGCCAGCGGGCCTCCTCATTCTAGTAAGGCAGCCGATATAGTAATTTATCGGCAGCCCCGCGGGTTGTTCGCCAACTGCAGGTTTCGAGAAGGCCTCCATCCTATCGTAACCGGGAACCGTCCCATGGCGGGCACCAGCCAGAAAGACGTGCAGCCGACAGGCTTTCAAACAGGATGGGCGCGCCCACAAACATCAGCGACAGATCCCCATACCTAACCGCGCCCCACCGGGGGTCCGGCGCCACCTTCGCCCCACCCCAGATGGCCCCCTCAACTCAAAATATGGGCGTTAACGCAAATCGCAAAGTGCAATAGAAAGCTTGCGGAATTCAGTAAGAAATACTCACATATTTTAGTGCTCAGGTCAATGGTTGACCTCCAGAGGTCAAATAGGTCAAGATCGGCTATTTCACCAAATATGCAATGATTGAGCAAACGGGCATAACTCTATGTCATTAGAGCCATTAGGCCTGGTAAAGTACATTGATAGCAAATTGCCAGTACTTTTCGCTATGGGAACGTAAGGACCTCCCTAGTGGTTACCTCCAGAGGTCACCCGACCTAATAGACCTGAGGTCACGAAAGGTCAGAAAGGACCCCGTATATCAAATGAAAGCCAGTGACAAGACAAACACGATGGTGTTTGTTTCACCGCTCTAGCTTAATTAGGTCAAAAGTTATGCCAAAAACTGTTTTGACCTCTGGGATGGATGACCTAAAAGTCAAAGGCAAATATGACCCCGGGATCCGTGAAAGGGTGTCCAAAACGTTGTTCGAGCAGTCGAGTATTGCAATCATTTTTGTGGCTTTATATCAGAAACAACTCCCTATGCTTCCAATGGGAGGCGCCGTGACCTGACCTCAGGGCACGAAATAAAACCGGATAACACCTTGAGACCTGGAGGGGTTATGAGTAAGGAAGTTTCAAATCGATCGACTTGAATGTGCCTACAGAGCCAAAGGAAGTGGGACCTGGTGACCTCGTCTGGACGACCTTGGGGACCCGGGGTAAAAAATTTCAGGGATGATGGAAAATGATGCAGGGGGTAGAGCCCTCAACTGCGGTGCTGCGCCTCGTCGTTTTCTGCTATCCCGGAAAAACCTAGGGGGCCATCGATGGCCCCCGGTGGGGCGAGGGTTAAAGGAATGTGGCACCTTCATAACGTGATTTTAACTGAGATAGCTAAGTTGTAAAGCAAGTCGGAAAACCCGGTACTCAATGTATCATTTGTCCTGAAACTCAAAATTTCCGTTGAGAAAAGCTAAAAACTACCGAAAATGTACCCCTCATGGACAATGTCCAGGTGATTTCCTTTGATACAACAGCGTCCAACACCGGGTGGCAGTACCGGGTTTTCCGACTTGCTTTACAACTTAGCTATCTCAGTTAAAATCACGTTATGAAGGTGCCGCATTCCCTTTAAAGCGTGGAGGATCTGACGCTGGATAAGTTTGTGGGCACGCAGTTCCATCCCATGTTTGAAAGCCTGTCGGTTGACACGTCATTTCTGGCTGAGTGCCCGCCATGGGACGGTATCCCAGGTTACGATAGGCTGGAGGCCTTCATACGAAACCTGCAGTTGGCGAACAACGCAGCAGAGAGGGGGCTAGGCTGATAAATTACTATATCGGCTGCCTTACTAAGAATAGGAACCCGACACAGTGGCGGATTTAGCCGGCAGGTTTGGGGACAAGCCAAAGTCGATGAGAAAAACGTCACGCGGTGATAGCATACCACAATTTAACTAAACGGTAAGGTGTGGGGGTAAGCTGAAGAGTCGATAAGCATAATAAAAAACGTCGCCGGGTCAAAGCTGTAGCCACAAGATGCTTGTTTTGCTATCCAGGGCTCAATTTATGTACTGAAGTTAGGTGGCCGTGTTTAAAGTTGAGAGTTCAAGCACCAAAACCTTCTTGTAGACTAAAAATGAGTCCGGGCAAAAACGAGGTCGACAGCTTTGGGGAAGAGGTGCAACCATAGTATTGCCCCTAGATTTTCTGTTTTGGGGAATGTATTTCCCCCCAACCACCACTGGCCAACAGCACCTACTGCAAGTTGTAGAACATTACCACAAGCCGTTTCCCGACACTAGGAAATCAGTTCTGGCGTACACCTATAGCCAGGGACCCTCCAGAAGGATGTTTATATGTAGCAATGGACTTTTTTCCATATTGAATAACGTTTATGTGTCTTGAAACTGTGTCTTTCTAGTCTAAGGATCAATGGTAATGTTTATAAAACAGTGTTTTGCCTGACCATAAAAGGAAAAAAACAACCAGATATTCGGATCAGAGTTGTGTACCTTATAACACAATATGGTTCTATGTAAAACGAAGAGCGTGAAGTCCCTAATTGTAGTGGAAATAAATCGGAATGCCATGTAAACAATAGATAAAAGATAATTCTTACAAAACATAGCCAAAAGAGAAGAAAATATACGAAACACTACGCTGTAGTCCCGCGTTACGATGGAAATACCGAAATAGTTCGTGTTCAAGTGTTGCAGTCTTCATAGGGAGCTATGGGTAAAATTTCAAGCGATTTGCACTGGGGTCAAATATTAATTTAAATGCCTGATTTTTGCACAATTTCGTTTCAGGTCACACTCAACGGGAAAAAGAAAGGTAAACACCAACTTTAAAACTTTGTTAATTTTGGGACACCCTAGTGCCACATTCCCTTTAATCGGAGTTTGTTTAAGCCAGGGCACTCTATACTATGTGGCTGTGTTCTGACCTTGCAGTAGTACTTCCGGACGGAGAGAGGCTGGCCCGGCTCGTGAAACAGCGAACAGTGGCGGCGGTAGTACAGCGGATGCTCAAACCTGAGGTTGCAGCCGCCACAGCCTGCGAGCGGAAAGACCAAAATATGAATAAAAAATACAGAAAATTTAATCAGAGGAATGTCCATGAAATAAAGAAAGACTGAACCCTGGGATGGATATTTTCATCGAACTGATAATATAATATTTCAAATGCCTGTAATATGACGGCTATATAAGACATATAAGGCTATACACAATAAAACATGCTTGCGCAAGGTGAAAGAATTAAGAGAGTTAGAGTTAAGAGAATGCTTTAGAAGGTCTAATCAATTGAATGTGCACTGGACGCTCAAAATCAGCAACAAAAACTGAGCCCGCAAACAAGCCTCTGTGGCAAAGCGTCTAAAGGAGATTATAACCACTAACTTACTGAGCTTGAGCATGTTCTTGCGACGCCACCTGTTGGTTGAGTCATCCTGCCAGAAGAGCAGCTCCTGGTCTGTTCCGGCAGAGCAGGGAGGAGAGCGTTACACCCTACTCTAGCACCGACAGAACTGCTGATCTTTAACGGCGCACCAACTGCTAAGATTCCATGACGTTGTTTCGTCATAGGCGGAAGAAGGTGGCGGGCAATGGGGGCATGTGCCCCGATCAACGCCTCCGACGCCCCCTGTACCCCCTGCCCCCGATACAAATAAGCGCCCCACCATGTAATTTGGACTGAAAGGAGGGCAAGGTGCCTGCACAGAACGCCTTATAAAAGCCCCTACGTAGTGAATGTAATTGACTTCCCTTATAGGTCACACCTGAGAACATGCAACCTCCGCTCCCCCCCCAGTAGCGGATCTAAAGACATCATTTCGGGGGGCTAGGGACCCGAGCCCCACCCACCACTGCCTCGGATCAGCCTCCGCCTATGCGTTAGCCATAGGCACTCAAAACATTTCGGGAGGGGGCTTGAGTTCCCTAGCCCCTTTTGTAACCGCCAGTATCCCCCCCGTCCAGGAACAAATGGCGCCTCCTATCCCAACTAACCTAATTAAGTGCCCACCCAAACGTAAGTCCTGGATCTGCCTATGTGTCAACCAACGCACACCCAGTTGGCAAACATCACACGGAAAAGACCACGTTTTTAACGGAGAACTCGCTGGACTTGAAGCAGGGATCCCTGTCTCAGTAAGCCGGCAATCAGAGCTCCTGAGTCCTTAACATATGCGGAGCAGTGCCTAGAATATCTCTGGGAGGAGTAATTTTGAACCAATTCTTACCACGCACCATCAAAGGGTTGTGGGCTAAGAATCGGAAATATCGTTGGGGGCCCAACTCTCTGTCCGTCTTTGTTCCTATGCCCGTGGCGATCCATTCCCTTCATCGATGACTGAGCAAAGGCAATAACAACACTACTAATTACAACGTCAAAGCTCAAGGCATCGAGCGAGCGTCATCAGAATGAAATATCCAGCAGGTTATCGAGCGGGATGTGTACGTCTTTCTTTTTCTTTCTTTTTCATCATTTCTTGTAATGATGTCCTAACGGTCAGAGAGTTCCCCGAAACTGAACCTCTCCCCCCACCCCCAATGCATGATTGACACCAGTAATATCCATCGCAGGAAAATAAACACATCCAACTCTCTTTAACCAGCACACATTCCTGTGTGTTGGTTATGTGGTTATGTGGTTAGGTGTGTTGGTGCATGTGTCTCATCGACATACAAATACCACCTGTGCCAATATCAGTAAAACAGTGCACCTCTTGCATCGCCCTCCGCGCTCGCCTGCAGTGAGGTCGCTGGTAGTGATGCCGAACAGGCTGCCCTGCCGCGTCAGCAGTGCCACTGTGCGCAGACCCCGCTCGGGGGCGGGCCGCAAGTAACGCATCCAGTTGGCAGCAGATTCGTCCGACGTGTCTACAAACTGGTCCTCGCCATAAATCTGGCGAGGAGAGAAAGCTCTGAGGAAGTTGGTCTCATCGATGATATCGACTAGTATTTGTAGCGAATGCTCGTCTACAGCCTATGCTTTAGAACGGTAATTATCAATTTAACGATTTTATAAAGATATATTGATTACGGACCTTGCTACAAATTTTGAGACAATATTTAATTATTCGTGGAAAAATTTATCCACATCTCAACTGAGGTTCTAAATAATGCTCACAAGTACCAGCAAGCAATTCGGATTTACAGCCTGCTTCATTAGAATCATGGCTTCATAGTCCCGGCACATACCTCCCAAATTTGCTTGAGGTCTGTGGCGTCGCTGATTTTCTCTGGCCGAGTCTCCTGTCCTCGCAGAGGGCCCAACAGCGTAAATGCAGCCAACCCGTTGGGTCCAACTCGTACAGTGCTGCCACCTTCATCAGTGCTGCCATCTATGATTAACCCTGGAGGTAGGGTTTCCGCAGCAGTAGCGCCATTCGCGTCCTGAAGCCAGCGCTGTGGTGACAATAGGGGGCAGACAGCGGACACGTGAATGACGTTACAGCTGGAACATGGTGAGGCCGAAGCTGGAATTGGTGACGAAGATGCTGATCTGATCGGCTTCGAGAGTGGTAGTGATGTAACCGGTCCATTTCCGCTGGTAGGTCTGAAATGAATAGGGTGTGTCAAGACTGTGTTGGTTCATTGTGGGGATTCTTACCCGTGAAGGGAAAGTAAAGTCTAACAGTCCATTGTTTTCTGAGGCGGTGAAAAACCGCAGTCCAGTCATTGGCGGACGCAGGGGGGGGGTATTCCGGCTATGGCCCCCCAAAGCGCTGGAGGGGGGCTGAACTATCTTTCGGCCCCCTCTCCAAAGGCCGGATTTTTTTAAAGAAGGTGTTTACGCTAGGTCTATAGAGCAAAAAATATTCGCTTCGGGTCTGTGTCCGCCCCTGGGTCCAGTGACGTAGAACTGAGCTCGTTCTGACCAAGCACACGACAGTTAGGTTTTGCTCGTACCTCTACCGACCCGATATCTCGATATGTTGAAGTGTTGACTAAGAACAGCGTACTTATTCAAAACTGGGTAGGCAAATGATTGGACACGGATTTATGAAGAGAGTTGATATAGACACAATGTTGCTTCGCCTACGAATGAACTAAAGATCTTCCCTCCAACTAGATCTTCGAGCGGAAAAAGCGCGCACTGAATCCAAAAGATACTTCGAAAAACGACATAATCCTCATCGGCCTTTTAGTATTATTTTCGGCCATGTGTTCTACATATGACCGATACAAATGCTGGAGAAACAGAAAGTCAAACACTGTTGGCGAGACGTACCGACTCAGGTCCAAATATTTTGCGTTTAAACTTCCACTGGACTTATCCCAGCTATTTCATTAAACTGAAAGCGCACTATCACGCAAGGAACATACAAGATAATAAATATAACACAAGCCAAACGCTGCTGGATGCATTTGGTGGCCAGATATGCCCACTTCGAGGCCCATTAACTTTAAGAATGGTCGTTATTGCACTTCGTCGCAACGTTCGCGGCAGGATAATTTAAAACGTTCGCCATGCATGGCATATCATACGTTTCTAAACACGAGATAAGTTGCTTCTTCATGCTTATCACACTGCCATTCAAAGGTGAGACGCGCTCGCTGACTTTACTCACGTGTCTGTATCCTGCGCTGTTTCAAACGTGGGCTGTCTTTCTTCGCTCTCCTCCAAGACACCCGCATCATCTAGTTCATTATCCACCTCTCGCACAGTCTCGTTCAACTGAATTTCCTCACGCTTGATAAGGTTTTGTTGAGACCCACTCGTAACACCTTGCGAACTAGTCATGTTTCCCGTAGAGGCTTTATCTTCACAGTAGGTAGCGTAGCCTCTACGCAGGACACAGGGCCGAGACGTCATTGACGGGCATGTTATATCTGTTGAAGCTGACCTGGAGGAAAATGAGTGATTCTGACACTCTCCGAACAACAAAGTCGTGGGGGATAGTTCGGCTGAGTTGGGTGGGGTTAGAGAGTTCATTGGATGACGTGGGTAAGGACTGATGGTGTCCAGTTTATGAATCACACTCCCATGAAGGTTCTCTTTATAGAGCGGGCTATCCAATGTACCGTTATACTCCGTGCCAGCGTAAACATGGCCATCTCCCGCATAGTGTGCCACCCTGTCTAACTGTTTCTCGCAGGGTCGAGAAGAAGTAACAACTGACAGCCTGCAACTGGCATTTCTCTCCCGGATGAAGTCTTCTTGTGGAACACTGTCCGTGGCATCAGGTTCACGAGTTTTCCACTCTACTCCCGGCTCGGACATTGGTGAAGATGCATTTCGACTGCGGCTGCAGTCATGATAAATATAATCGGATTCCCACGCAGAGTCTGGATTTTGGAGGCGCATCTCACTGTGTGAGGGGCCGCCGTATCCTTCAGTGAGGTCGCCCTTTCCAGCGTAGAATTGGCGACTCCTTTCGTAAAGATTGCCGCTCGGGTCATTGGTATTGTCAAGTTCCTCTATCTCTTGACGAAGAGCGCCACTGCAAAATAAGAATTGCAATTAATGCAAGAGTGCTGGTCTGATCGGAGTAACAGGGAGCAGGCGGAAAACTTTCTCCGCAAACTATACTCTTACCTATGGATACGCAAATGCGACAGTGTCTGATAAGCTTATAGCAATCCATAACCGGGTCAATGCCTGAAAACACAATATCCCTTCCAACATACTGACACTTCCACATCATGACACACCCATGGCAGTGGAGGATCTAGGACTTCAGTTCGGAGGGGGCTAGGGTCTCGAAGCTCCCCCACCAGTGCCTGGGAACCGCCTCCGGCTATGTATTAACTGCAGCCTCTGGAGCCTTAGGGGGGACTTGAGCCCCCGAGCCCTTAGTATCCGCCACTAACCCACGGGCAACCCAAGTAGAAGAGGGGATGAAGAACGCAATCTCAATATGGCACACCAAGATGACCAAGCCCTCAAAATGTTGGATACTCAGCCAATCCTTCAGTTCTTCGCCCTACCTATTAAGGTGGACCTATCTATGCAAATGTTCTAAATTAGTTGCCGGTGAAACGCCTCGACAAGGCTGCTCCAAGCACGACCTCCTCCCCTTCCCCCTCCCCAAGAAAACATCGGGGGCGACGCTCCTGCACGTACCTGCAATGTTTTTCGACGATCTGCAGGAGGACATGCAGCAGGTGATCCAGCGAAGAGCAGCAGAGTCGCTGGAGGACTGCCTGCCATCTAGCGGCCTGACTGGGAAGCAGTTCCACGAGCCCGGAGACGACACAGGTGCCTTGAACCTCGACACTGACCATCTCTCATCGGCTGTGACGACGTTCCGAAACCGTAATACCATCCAACCCTGGGGGAGGGGGGCGCATGAGGTGTAAATCCATACTCAAAACGGTTTTAAGCGATTAATCAAGATATGGGAAATCCGTCTTCAGAAAACTTCACAAAATCTGAATAGATTTAATGTAACTTGCTGCGGGCATGGGTGTACGGAAACAATAATTCTGCGTCTAAATAGCTGTGTTCCTGGTCCGTCGGGAGCGAAAAATTTCCTGGCAAAGAACGCTCCTCATTCCACTTCTATGTTCTACACCATGGTGCCAATCGGAAAAAGGCACGGTTCTTCCAGCTCTTCCATAAAACCGCACACAAAACACCTTAGCTCCAGCGGCCAGAAAAGCAAGACAACGAATGGTCTACACATTTTCGGGTTTCAGTTTCCTTGTTTTCAATACTTGTCTATGAAACAAATATTGGAACTGACCTTGAAGCCAATCAGACTTGATTTCCCGATTCTTCCAGAGGCTTTTCCTCGATAAGGCTTTCACCCGTCTGCGGGAAAACTGGATGTTATACACCTATCGTGCTTTTGTCTCTGTTATCGGTAAGCTACCGTGCCAGAGCAAAAGTGGAATCACCATTTGCACCAAACGTTCTAACTAGCTCCTCGGTGGACTTCTCATTCGCGTTTGAGGCGGGCACACTATTTCGTTTACGCAGCGCCTATCTAGTATCTAGTAGATAGTATCTAGACAGTAGGAATCTCAAGCACGGCTTCTACCAATCACACTCTACTACTGACCCACATCGTCACTACCACAACACACCCCTCAACACACACACACCCACTCGACAATCACGCTGTCTCGCGCCACAGCGACCGACATTAACACTGACGGTGCCCGCGCCCTCCCACCCGCTGCCGACGCCGACGACGGGTCGATAGGACCTACAGGTGCTCGGCCATAGGCGCCAACAACGTCGACGGGGCCCGTCGGTTGCGACGGAGCTGCAGCTCTGGTACTTTTGTACCAAAGCCGCCACACTTGTGCCGAACGTCCACCGAACTTATGTACCTAAATTGACGAGCGGGTATGATCTTCTGACCTTCTTATGTTTGAATTTATGACATTTCTGTTAAAATGACACAGATACGCCCTCCTGTATGGTACGCAGCGAAAAATAACACATGGCAGCACCGACCGCCGATTCCGACGCCGAACCTGCATGCCAGAAATGTCGTATTTTGGTGGATGGCGATCGCCGGGATCGTCACCACGGAACTGAATGTCTGTGGCTTAGTTTCCATAGCAAAAGCTCGATCGGGGCACAATGTAGAATCATTTGAGTCCACCGAGTGCGTTTTCACCAGCACCATAGCCTGATTCGCGCTACAGTACAGGGGAAATAGCACTCGGTGGGCTCATTCAGATCCTAATCGCACTTCAACCAGGGAAATTAAGCCTGAGCTGGATATGCAGCGGGCTTGAGTGACGCTGGAGAAGCCTCGCCCAGTTGGCACTGAAGGAGTCGACGCACAGGAGCGTGTGGATGTGTTCTCAAGGCCGGTTACCTACTTCCTGCAGTTGATATCGCAATAGACCCCCAGACCGTCGGCAGCTTGGACTTGGCCTGAGCGGAGGATCCGGGTGTTTTGGACTCCTGATGATGATTGGGGTTTTAGGACTCGTCGGCTGCTGAGGCTATATGTGCCCGTCATTTGGACTCCCCATGTTGATCGATTTAATCGTATTTCTGGGTTTGAATTGATAACGTTGTAGGAAGGATTGTCATGGTTTAAAACAAGATTATTAATGTTACAGGTAAGTTGGGTTTGCAGCGAATAGGCACCGAACTTTTGGCCGTAACATTTTTTTATATAAATTTTGTTTAAATTGTTCCTGGTAAGGCTGCTGAAGTCGAAGTCTCACTAAAGTCATCAAGGGACTTGTCACGGAGACCCCGACCCCACCACCCGAACGAGCAACTCCCTCGATGGAGGGTTAATTTAGAAGCCAAAGTTTAACGTCCCACAAAGCACAGGGACGGCCGCCCCGCTCAGGTCACCCTCTCACCAGTCAGTTGCCAGCCGACCTGTACGTCGGGTAAACTATTGAGCGCCGGAGCGTCTCAGGGGAACCGATCCCAAGCCTGGGCATGCACTGCCACTGCATGTTTCTGAGCAGCAGCGGTCCGCAGCCACAACGCTCGGCCAAATGAGCTACCGGGGCGGCTCAATTGATAACCGTTTACGAACGGATTGTCAGGGTTTAAAACAAGATTATTCATGTGTTACCAAGTAGTCGGGTTATGCACCGAATCGGTACCGAACTTTCTGGCTGTAACATCCTAAGGTGCACCCCCTATCCAGGAACAAATACAAAGTCGCTAGTTATGGGGTCTGAGGGGGGATGGTCCGCGTGGGTTTCGGTCACTAAGGTGGCACTCATCGCCGGGCATCAGGCCACCAGGTGGGACTATGCCGGCATCAAAGCCACCAGGGACACAGCCGGGCATCAGACCACGGGGCACACCGGATAGAGCCACCAGGATGCAATGCCGGGCATCAGAGCCACCAGGTGAACTCATCGCCGGGCATCAAGCCACCAGGTCACATCGCCAGGAATAGAGCCACCAGGGTGGGACTATGCCGAGCATCAGAGCCACCAGCATTCACTGGGTGGCACCCATCGCCGAGAATCAGATCAGCATTCAGAGTCGCGCCCGAGGAAACCTGTTACCTAGCAATGACGCGAGGCTGGTGGGGGTGTGGTGTGGTGTTACGAATCTTAACGCTCACTGAAAATATTCAACTGTCGATTGACGTAACTTAATCAAGTTTCTGCGATTTATTTGATTGATGGGTCATGAGAAAAGCATAAAGCGTTCGTGAGTGTGCCGTGTGTTTGGGTCTGGCTCCGTTCAGGTCTTCATTGTTTCATTGTTCTTAACAGCACTACATGACCCAGCGTACAGCCTACACATTCTTTTTAAACGTAAACTGTACGAGACGTGCTGAACAAGACAAAACGAGCCATGCCCACAGAGCTTACTCTGCTGATGTTTCAGTTGAAGTGAGACTAATATCAACAAGAGCAGAGGCAGCAGAGTCATCATGCTCAGCAACATGATTACCAGCATATGCCGTGTCTCAGGCAGCTCCGACAACACCGCAGCAGACGAAACAAAGAACAGTCGAGTAGCACATGCTTAAAATATATATTCAGTCGCGTGGGCAAACAAACCAGACAACGGATCAGTCACATCGCTGCGAATGGAATGCATAGAACATGACGGGCGGGCACCAGCAATGGAAGAGCGATTAAACACGTCCGCTCACAACACCAGCTCACCAGCTAAGGCAGAACTTGATAATAAACGTCCACACACGTCTCGTTCTATGCTGATGAGGAAACCCACTCGCGTGTGTGCATTCTATACACCCTTCTACTCCGCATACACTTCTCAACCACCCAACATCGTCTAAAATCCTCACTGCGTCCGACTTGCCGATTCTAAAGAGCAACCCCGTAGGACTTTCGCGTGGCAGTAGCTATATCTCATTCAATCATGTTTACAAGCCGTAGGTAGAACACCGGTCGCGCGCCTTAAATCCGGGGACTATTCACTGGTGCAGGGTTTTCCTGATGGAAGTAACTGAACAGACTTAGCCCCACCGCTCGAGCGGCAATACTGACAAAACATTCTGAGCCGACGAAGCACGGTGATTCCTGTGGGTAGGGGCTCTCGTTGATTGACGTCCACACAAAACTTATGACTCGAGGCGCACCTATCGTTACACTTTTAAAATCTGATAGCATATAGTTTATCGCAGAAATAAAATCCCAACAAATAGAGAACATAAATTCTTAACGCTGGAGTAACTTTTTTCCTTTGTACAACAGATCACTAGATAATTCCTTGAATAATAACTGATCTATCATGAAGGCTACAAGAAGAGTTTCTTTAACTTCATTTTCTTCGATTTCTTCTTTTCTGGTGTCGCCGCTTGCTCTTTCTCGTCGATGTCTTTGTCGGCGTCTCTCCTCTTCTTCTTTTTACCGCCTTCCTTTTCTTTTTTCGCCTCTTTGTCCTTCTTCCTTTTCTTCTTCTTCTCCTTTTTCTTCTTTTCCGGTACAGGTTCCGTCGAGCTAACGCGTTCTGCAGCAGAAAACAACGCCATACGAAAAACCTGTCCGCTGATGCTCACCCTTTTCATAATAGAAGCTAAAATAATTATCGTAGAATGTTTTCTAAAGCATTATGGTATAATAAACTGCTGGTTATAGACGAATTGCGGCATATAAAAGTCGGGCCCTGCGTATAAAGCTCAGCTGTTCTGGGACAAACGAAATGGAAAACCAGAGATTTTCAGCATCCTCTTCAAGACCACTTTCCAAGCTAAAATTCAGGTGTAAAGTAGTCACATTTCTTTCAAGAAATAAAATGATGATTCATGGGGTAATTTATGAAGCATTTGTCGAAACAGTCGAGCCTTATATATGCCATTTCGTCTGCACCGCTTGCGTAACAGTTGGATAGCACAAAGTCTAACCAAAAGCAGTTCGGTCACATATTAGCTTTGGTTAGTTTGGGCGTATTTAATAGCAACGCCGAAAAAGATGCTAATAAAGGAAAAGCTTAAAGAAAAAAAACGGAGAACAAATACGGTCGAAAATAGCAAAATTAGGCGAAAAAGGGTATTAACTCGGTTAATATCAGCTGATTCAAGTAACAGCTGGCCGGTCCATGCAAGTCACCGCCCCAAGCAATCACGTGAAATTGCTCAAGGTCGCAGGACAACCCACGCCGGCGGTGCAGTCTAAGTGCTTGACAGCCAGCCAACGGCGCATGCGCAGAAGAAAAAACACCATTCCAGTTAGACACCAGGATGTTGATCGAACACAGGATTGAGGATAATGTAAAGGCACCCGTTCTTCTACACTCCGATGGTCACTGATCGATTAGAATTAGCGCTACACAGGTCCGAACTAGTTCTCGCCTGCCGCCCATACGCTAGAAAGTGCTTTAAACGTTTTACCCTTGAAATATTTCCCGATGCTAATAATGCAAACATGAGTTTTCTTATTGAAAACTCAAGGGTGGGTCAATAGTATGCTTTTTGTGAGACGAATGGGCACATTTTTCTTCCAAGTGTAAACATTCCACGGTTCCCGATATTATAGTAGACATATCTGTCGATCTAGACCTCAACATCTGTAAACATTTCTGAATAATGCGCTTTTTGCAAATCCAGCGAAAACGACCGCGAAAAACTTGCCTTACTCGGATCAGTGTGATGTCCACAGCCTATTGAAAACTAACACATCACTGGCATGACAGCAAAAAGAGCTAAACCCATGACACAAAATCACAGAACAACAAGCCGATATCCACATTAAAGAGTGACCTGTTGGGAAACCCCACCACCCCATATCTGTGTGGATGTAGGATTGTGAACCGCACTTTATGAAACGCCGGCAGTGGGGACTCCAGGCTACGCCAACTCTCACTGCCAGAAGGGAGTTATGGGCTGGCCAGCACAGCAAGTCCAACAAATACCTCCAGATCAAGAACCTGGCATCTTTCACCCGATCCCAACAAGATCTCCTCGAAGCTTAAAATTAATCGTCAAGCATGACCAATTCGCGACGACTCTCTTTGCCGCAAAATCTCTTACCAAGCAGAGAATATTCTCTCCAGTGGCCCATACCATACACTCCACCCTTTCAAAAATATAATCACGTGACATTTTAACGCGTTAAGCATTAACACTGACCGGATGGGGGTGTTAGAACAGGACTGTGTGTAGGATTGGAGAACGTGCATGCCATTAAGCCGAGAGCTAAACTTGGAAAATGCGACGGGTCAAAGTATGATCCATGCTCAAGTAGAACAGGCGCAAGTACTACATTTATGTACACATACGCAAAGGAAACAATAACGATTGTGCAGCAAATATCATGTTGAAGTTTCAGTCCGCATAGGCTCAACACATGGAGATCAATCAGAGCAGCGAAAGCATTCGCTTGTATAAAAACGGAGAAAGCAAACCATGCAGTGCTGGACTAAAACCGAACCACTCTTCCGCAACCCTTGCTCCTGATATTCATTTTATAAATGTATTTCAACCGGAATGACTCCACTGGGCGCTCTAGAATATTTCCGTCCATGATAAAAGGCCGGTCTGTGCGAGAAAATTAAGCCCTGGCAAAAATTCGTCGACGCGCTCAAGCGATGTGTTGTGATGTAAGCACCACCTCGTCTGGAACAGGTATGACAACTGCGGCAGAACTGGCTGCTGATTGGAGCGGTGGAAATTAACTGGTAACTTAATATGGGCATAAGAATACATTTCAGAATGATATAAAAAATCGGAAAGATAATTCACGAGCAAATGAAGTCCTAGCAAATTCTTGGGATACAAAAACGCCTCCCAAGTACCAAAAGAGGTGAAAACCAGAGAACGAACCAACTATAAAAATTTTCAATGTTCCCGGCACCATTTGGAGCGGCGTCTATTGGCGCCATTTTGAGCGACGTCTGTTGGCGCCATTTTTGAGAGGCTCGGGAGCGCGGCGAGTGGAGCGGCACGGCGTGGGTGGTCCCGACAGTACCTGTGTACAGACCCATGTGGTAATCAATGGCACTGTCCTCCTGAATCTCCCGGATGCGCTCCATCTCCAGCATGGTGACAATCTCGTTCCGCTGCTCCACCACCGACACCAGCCTGCGGGAATCGGGGGCAAGGGTTACGGGATCGATTCCCGGCAGAGGAAATATTTTGGCGTAGCATCGCTCACCTTACTGGGTCTTGTAATCATACCAAATGACACAAATAGAGTGAGCCAAATTGAAAATTTCGCACCCAAATAGAGATTTGCGCATTGTTCGCACGTCATAATGCCGAAATAGTCGAACACCCGTCATAAATAAAACTATCGGCACAGTGATGACGCCACATATATTCCTACTCAAGTGGCAAGTTTCTGGGCTGCACAAATTATACACACAGTAAGATTCCAGGCAGGCGATCACACCTCGGATTCCTCGCATCAGAACGAATACAGGATCACCAGAGCGGGTTTAAGAGGCTGACCTGCCCCGCGGGTATGCGCCGACAGAGGCCGGGTGGAACGGAGGCGAAGGAGCCCACGCAGCCGGAGAGAGGGCAGCGCGACATGACCGCATTCTCACTCTGTCTAGCCTAGCGGGATACAGGAGAACGAGGAACGGACTCAGAGGAACGGACTCAGGAACGGAAACACGGTACGACGAGGAGCAATCAATGAAGGTAACGGTGGCACCTACCGGTGTCCAGTGAACACAGAGGTCAGAATTTTGCTGTCTTCAAAGATCGAATTTGGTCCCCCAAATCCCATAGTCTTAAAAAGAAAGACAGTCTTCGAGAAGCTGACGCCAGAAGAAATGCCAAAAGAGAACGCCTTAGCACGATGTACCCTTCAATTAAATCATTATAATTAGGAAATACCAAAGTGACAGAACCAGAGTGAATAGCAATGCAAAATCCGAGCACTCACTTATCCTCCAAAACACGTTTAAATCATGCCGAGCGATATCTTCGATATATTGCAGCCCCTCCCCCTCAAACTTTTTCCCATGGGTGTTGTATGATTGGAGTTTGAGGGTATGTCAGCTACTAAGCCCCGCCCCCCAAGGCCCAAGGGAGCGACAAGTTCGAATCTCGTCTGACTTCTGGGCAAAGAAGCAGAACATGACAATTCGAGCAGAGAAATACTACCATACCATGTGAAAAGTATTTCACCTGACACGTCCCCATCCCCATCACCAGCTGACCCGTCCCCCTCCCCACCACCAGCTGACGCGTCCCTCTCCCCATCACCAGCTGACGCGTCCCCTCTCCCCATCACCAGCTGACGCGTCCCCCTCCCCATCACCAGCTGACGCGTCCCCCTCCCCATCCCCATCTGACCCGTCCCCCTCCCCATCACCAGCTGACGCGTCCCCCTTCCCATCACCAGCTGACGCGTCCCCTTCCCATCACCAGCTGACGCGTCTCCCTCCCCGTCGCCAGCTGACCCGTCCCCCTTTCCATCGTCAGCCACCCACCGGTCGATGAGCTTCTGCTCTCTCTCCCGCTCCGTGTCCGTCTTCAGCGAGTCGGCCTTCATCATCAGACACCGTATCTCGTACTCGAGCTCGGCGTGCTCCTCCTCCAGACGATGCTGGCGCCGCCTGTCGGCCACAGCGGCAAACAGCGCTACTCGGTGCAGACTTGCGACAGTTTGGCGGTGAGGCTAGTGGTGGAAGCCAGCGACGATCAAGAACCACGCACAGCTACTAACATCCAAAAACAGACAAATTGACAAGAAATGAAAAACGACTTAACCCGTTTGCGTACTAACAACCACAACAAAATCAATAACTCACTTGAAACTCGGATTTCCTTCCAGCAAAGCATTCAGTACACAAGCTGTCCCCTACAGCCTTTCCCAAATGGTGCGGCCTACACAAAATCAACCTTAAGATGATCCCATATTTTATATATCAGTCCTCAGAGTGCTTTCTTTGCTATACAAGCATCGAAACTGATGAAAAATCAGAAACGGAACCACAAGTTAGCCCAGTCAACTATAGTGTAAGTAAACAATGGGTCATGTGAAACACAGAGCCGGAAAAAAACGTTTGAACCTGAACGTTGGCCAACTGATTCTAGATGATTTATTTTCGCCAAATATCCGTTCACCTCACCCTACATCATCCACATCAGTTGACATCAGCTCACTCACATGTACATCAGTTCGGCCTGACGTCTGAAGAGGGCGTTCTTCTCGTTGACAAGATCGAACAGCTGCAGTATCATGTCCTCAATGTCCAGGCCGTAGGGCGCCGTGCTGTCGAGCTCTGCCGGCAGGGGATCACTGTCAGCGGTGGTCTCCGCCAGCCAGTGATGAAGATGATGATGATGATTGGGGTTTTAGGGCACGTCAGCTACTTTGGATGTATGTGCCCAGCCAGCCAGCGATGAAGAAGACGGCGGCGACGACTTCACAAGGGCAAACGATGTTTACCATGATCTACCTCAATACCAGAGGCGTCGCCATGATTCTTTTCCTGGAGGGATGGGGGTTGATCTGGTGATGACCCGGGGAGGGGTGGGAGGCAAAGGTGGAACATATAAGCTGTCTGGGAGAACTCTACCGAGGCGGTTCACTTACACTAAACCTGGTAACATTGACGTTGCTCCGCAGTGGTTATTGGGAGAAAAGCCGAAAACCAATGTCTAGTCCCAGTTTTGCCGACGAGAGGGAGAAGATGGATCAGTTGACGGCTGTGTCCCCTCGCTTTCAACGCCCAGGATTAATGTAAAACATCACAATCAGCGTAATAGTGTCACGATAACCAGCTTCAGACGCAAATGATGGGACAACGAGAGTGAGAGGTCACACCCCCAGACACAAACAGCCTAGCCATAAAGCTGTCTCAGGTCAAGCCATGAGCTGAGGCGGGGCCGCCTACCCTTCTGCTGTTTGGCCTCCTGTTCTGTGAGCTGCCGTATGGTTTTCTCCAGCTCCACGCCCTGTCGCTCCAGCTCCAGCTGCTTGATGTTGATGTCGTGCAGCTCTGTCTGCGTCTCCTTGGGAGGCAGCGTCTTCACCTGCGGCACCCACCACGGCCATCAACTGAGGAGTCTGACGCGGCGTAGTCGAACAGGACTGTGAGGGCGGATAGCTCGATACATGGTCTGCTTCAGCACCTCCTCTAACCTCCTCCCAGAAGAGTAGAATACCCTGATCTAGTTTTCTATTGGACTCTATCTCCTCTAAAGCAGCTTGGAGGAGGTTATAGAAGGCGCTGGGACACGCCCGTAGATTAGTTTGGGGCATAAGCATGTGCATTAAGTTGACAGTTTCTTCCTGCGTTAGCAAACTGTAGCAGTCGAACGCATGTTATAGCAGACATTCCGAAAGACAATTCTGTTTAAAATATGAACAGCAAAAAGCATTGCTCTATCACAAGCATGCTCCACTCGCAGCGAAAGACTACGCCGAATCCCAAGCCATGACGATGAACCAAGTTCCATTTATAAAGCATACTTAGTCAATTATACACCCGTTTACCTGTCTTTTGATAGGCTTGGGCCGCAGTGGGGCGGGTCCTTTCCGTCGCTTATATTTTCCCTCCGTCGACTTGTTGGTAAGGTTCATTTTTGTGTAGTTGCTCTGCTCCTTCTCAGCCTTGCTGCGCTCGGGACTGGGCGGGGCTTCGGGTTCCTTTGCTGGGCGATGATTGGACCGCGATTGGGGGAGGAGGCGGGGCATGGCGCTTCCTCAACGTTGCAGGAGAGCCCATTGGTGAGACGCCCTGCAAGGAAACACAACCAACTGAACTTTCGGTAACAGATCATGATCCAATGCAGAAAAATCAGCTACTCACCCCCGCATTGATATCCGATAAAAAACCATCTTCATCCACTAGCCTTTCATCTAGACGTGAAGCCGCCAGAAACAACTACCGCCACCGACATCAGGCTAAGCAGGACCCGCACAATCTCCATCTCACCCTTCACATCTCTGCCTCGGCATTGGCCATGTGTTCTCACCAGACTGGAGGAGGGTGAGCTCTGGGCGGGTCCCGGCGGCCGCGGCGCGGGACGCTTCTTCTTCCCAGAGCTGGAAGTCAGTGATGTCAGCGAGCCCGACCGGTGGTCTCGGTTTAAACCTGCGGAACAGTGGGTTCAGGACTCGGCCACAGATGGCTTCACGGCTGTAAGTATAGCTGTACAATTCGGCTAGTAGAGCCTTCAACTCGCATCGCGAAAAGTTGTACCAGTTGATAGTCGTATACCGTTACAGAGATCAAGTGGTGCCAGGGTATCTGATAGTGTATCATACCGCACTACTCAGCAGAATGGTGCTAATTCATTCAAAGCTCCACAAATCGAATAATCAGCAACCACACAAATCGAATAATCAGCTCCACGTTACTCAGAGAATAAGACCCACCCACCGATGCAAGTTAACAATGAAAACAATAAACCCGATCAGAAAACAATATGAAGTCTCGCTTCACGGAACCAACAGCAGACCTGGAGCCAAGCCACCTCCAACACCATTCCCCGTCCACATTTCTCCCAAAGTGAGTACTTAGTACTTCGGCTCCACCTCCAACAGTTGTCCCCGTTCACATGTCTCCCAAGTACTTCAGCCGCAGCTCACCAGATGTCTCTGCGCGCCGTGGGCTGGTGGGACTGCCTCCGGCACGCGCCGCCAGCATCCGCCGGTCCAGCGTGGGCGGCGGCGGCCGCGGAGGCTTCTCGAACGGGTTAATCTCCCGCGGGCTGCACAACACGGCCCAATGGGGCGTGAGCGGTTATAGGAATACAGCATGTCGAGCCAGGCTCGGGAGTGGACTATGACTCCGCTGGAGTTCTCTGTCGAGATGCATCATCGTCTACCACAGCAGGAGTAGGGAGGCAGACCGCCCAAAGTCCCCGGTAAAATAATGTGCCAGATGGGCATGCCAGAAAATCGAATTTGTAAGAATAAATGCTATTATGTCTATTACCTGTAGCGTTAAAAATAAAATACAGAATAAAACAGCAAATAAAACAACAACTAGCCAACCTAATTATGACTTGTATTTGTCTATTGCGATCTATAAAAATATATATATATATATATATATATATATATATATATATATATATATATAATATACATCTACATGGTTATTTTTAAATTTTCATGAGACCAAATACGTTAGTGCTGAACGCTAAGAGGGGAATATGTCAGTAAGTCATAACACTGCTTTTGTTTTTTCCCATTATTAACAATTTTAGGAGATCAATTTTGAGACACCGTGTATCCGCCCAACTGCTGTCCTTCCTCACCTAGCGCCTTTGGCTGGCGACGACTGCTGACTAGGTGTCGGAGTGACGGTCGCACTTCCTTTCACGTCCTCTTCTTCCTCCTCATCGCTGTCTCCAAAGGGATTCAAACTCGCCGGCTTCACGCGTGGCGGTTTCTTCGGAGGCATGGAGGTCGCGCTGAGCTCAACATTACCACCCTCATCATCATCCCCGAATGGGTTCAGATCGTCAGGATACTCGTCCTCTTCTGCGACATCAGTGGAAACTTTTTGGGACTCGGCAGGGTCAGGTTTTGACGCCGCGAGCTGTTCTTCCGCCACTGCTTCTGGCTCCTCGTCCTCGTCTTCGTCGAATGGGTTGTACTCTTTGACGACGGGCGGTTTTTCCGGCGTGGGTTCAGTCACAGAAACTACAACCGTAGGTTTAGCTTCTTCAGCAGGAGGTTCAACAGTCGCTGTCTCTTCATCATCGTCCCCATCAAAGGGATTTGGAGGCTCGGCCGGCGGGGATGGAGTAGTTTTCTCTACCATCGGAGGTTCAGCCTCAGCCTTTACTGCACTGTCTCCAGCGTCTTCTTCGGCCTTTACCGCACTGTCTCCAGCGTCTTCTTCAGCCTTTACCCCACTGTCTCCAGCGTCTTCTTCGGCCTTTACCGCACTGTCTCCAGCGTCTTCTTCGGTCTTCTCTTTCTCTTCTGCAGATTTTTTGCTCCTTTCAGCAGGCACCGGGGGCCCAGGCTCTAACTCCTCCGCAGACTGCACTGGTTTAGGATGTCGTCGAGGTGCCGGCTGAGGTTGTGGATTTTCTTTGGCAGCAAACTGCTGCATTCTGAGCTGGACGATTGAGATCCGTTTTGGGGAGGCTTCCGACGAACCTTCAGCGATGACTTCGGATTTCTCGCATGGCGCTGCTGCTGTTTCATCTGAAGATTTTTCTGCTTCGACATTTTCGGCTGGGTGAGGTGAAGAACTAGCTAAGTCCGTGACGCTACCATCGCCTACACGCTTTCTCAGCACTACATCATCAGATTCATTGTCATCAGGTGCATTCTCATTCTCTAGAACATTACTGTCAGTATCAACTATCGCGGCACTAGCACGGTCAGCTACCTCACCATCATGCTCACCACTCTCACTCTTCACTCCATCACTCTCACTCTTTAGTTCTGCCGCACCACCAGCGCTCTGCGTGTCTCCCGTGCTCTCCGCTGCCGCTCCCGCACTTTGTCCAACACCACTCGCCTCAGACGCCTCCTCCTCATCACTAGAATCACTATCACTCTCGCTGTCACTGCTGCCCTCGGCAGCGGGGCCTTCGCCTGCTCCTGCTAGTCCCGCCAGACCCCGCTCCAGAGTGCGGCGCAGCGTCTCCGCCTGCGAGAGAGTCCGTTCTAGGATGGAGTCGGCGTCGTTGGCGAGAGGGTCGTCCTCGGGACCGGCCAACACGGCTCGCTCGTGCGCCAACACTGCCGCCGTCTTCTCCACGCGACCTCCGATCTGACGGCGGAGATATCGTACCAAGCAGGTCAGTCAAGTGGCGCTGAAGAAAGGCGAAAAGTCGTGGCATTGGGCTAGTGACAGTTCAGGTGGGTGAGGGGAGTGTACTTTTTTGATACTCGGCTTGTTTCCAGAACAAAAAAGCATGAGTCTCGATATTTGAAAACGGTCCTGAAGACATGGTTCGGTACCACTACAAGTAAAAGCCCCAAATCCGTGTTGCTTCACTGAATTGTAGAAATGTCCACCTAGGTCACACAAGCACTCCTATTAGAACAAATAAGCAAACATTGTACACTTTCATCTCATCTACGAAAATCACAGACGGGTCCAATATCCTCAGTTGTTATCGTCCCAAATTATGTAAAGTGCCGCGCTTGGTATTCAAGATAAGAGCCGAAACAAACATTCCGCAGAATCGGAATTCGAGTTACGTCAGCAGGCCCAAGGACAGCGAAAGACTGATTAGCATACTGGTTTGTACCGTCAATGGCTGACTAGGTAAGTACTCCGGACAACACACAGGATTAAAGATCAGCTATTCAAATAAACGCTCGCATGAAATTAGCACGGCAGATAATCGATGCAGCATCGTCAAAAAAGCACATCTGGTCACCATCACAAACATGAGTTGTGTTATTGGGCTGAAGGAGCAAGAAAAATATAATAAAAAGTTGCATCGCCACCACACAAATATGGTATCAAAAACATTGGTGTTATAAAACAATAACGAACAGCAATAAAGCAAAAACGAAAATGTGTTGAGCCATTTGATTTCACCCGTTTTCTAAAAAAGGTTGCCATAAATGTTAAATTCAGTTAGAAATTCCACCTCGAAAAACTTTTTTAGAGATGGACAACGCAGCTGCGCGGTGCCTATTCTACAGTGGATAGTGATGGGCAGCCCAGGACGTTACAGTACTGGTCAACAGTCGCCATTACCGAGTCCCAATCGTCTGCGCCATCTTCATCTTTCCTGCGCTCCTGTCACAAACCATTACAGATTTGTACAATAAAATATGGATTCGAAGGCACTAGAAGGAATGGAGAGTACGGTGAAACTACTACGGCAGAAGATTTAAAAGAAAAGAAAAAGAACAACAAAAAAGAAAATTAAAGAAAATTAATATTTGTCGTTCTTCTTGTCTTGTATTCCTATCACCACCATCTATCTTGAAGAGAAAAAAACTCTTAAATACCTTTACATCTCATACTCAGTTTAAAGTCTCCCCTTTAACCCTCCCAAACGTTCTGTCCTCGTCAATTTATTCCCATTTCCTCACAAACTTCCAGTAAGTTAGTTCAGAGCTTCTTGTGAGGCGATGTGTGCAAGGCACCTTTGCCCGCCTCTAAAGTCAAACTCCCAGCTACCACACTCACATTTTCCACTAACCCACCACACCTCGGCTCCCCCTCACTCAACGCCAACTGACCTCTTCATCGGGGCAGACCTCGCAGCAGAACTGGCCGTCCTCGGTGATGTAGTAGTTGGCGGTGGACAGCTGACTGCGGCAGCGGGCACACTTGAAGCACGTGCGGTGCACCAGACGACGCTCAATCAGCATCCTCTCGGCCAGGAAGACGGGCAGGGCGCAGACGGAGCACGGTTCTCGCTGGCGCAGTGGTACGGCGGCGTGCTGCCGGCACGTGCACACGGTTGTTGCGGTGTCTCTGAGACCAGCACGGCGCGGTGGTAGGAGTGGGGGTGCTGAGAGATGATGAGTGCGTGTAGGTTCATTGCTGGCTGGAGCTGGTTGGACAGGTATAGTCTTCAGCGAGACATTACACCAATGTCCGTTGGTCGCCGCTGAAGAATGGATTGTGAATGGATGAATATGCCACTTACCTCGATATTTTCCAAGTGCGAAAAGACCGACATTGCGATAGTGTATAAGCGTGTCAGGAATAGGGATAGGCCAATCATGAAAACGAACACAAAACGCGCATTGCCGCTTAAAAACGAAAATCAACGCAACAAAACGGAGGATGGCCGGTAAAACACAAAATAAGCCAACCGATAGAAATATTTACGTTGAAGATGTGAAAATATGCGCCTAGGGAGAGGAAAAATCAACACAAAACATTTCAATTTGAAAACAGATACAAATTAACAAAGATTGAACAGATAAGAATAGGAATCTCAAGAAGATTCTGTTAAAGAAAAGATTGATGACCATATCTGATTAGTCAGAAACAGAGGAGGAAGACAGGGCGAACAGATATCCGACTGACACATTGATACACATTTCACATGAATAGAACACTGCCGATAAGCGCGCCATCCCCAGACCGTCATGCCACCTATCTGCAGAGGGAGAGGAGTGAAGTTAGTGGTGTCGCCGATAGATGGCATTCCTCTCACCTCTCAGCAGAGTATATCGTGACGGTACTGCCCAATGATGTCCAGGTTTTCCTAAGGAAGAAACGTGTTAGTTGCCCATGGAGATATGCCTCAGCTACTCATTCAAAGCGAGGTGTAAAGCTAACCAAGTGTAAAGGACAATTTCTATATTCTGGTCGGTGCGATGGAAAGCCTGAACCACAAAGTTTGTAACCAACGGCGACAGATTCAACCATAGAAACCAGATACGACGAAAATTACTGCAACCGGCACCCTCTTCACATCAGGTCATGGCTTACAAGTGACGGGCTCAAAATAGAAGCCAGTCGCGGGGTATATCATAGATATTTACATGATTTTATACAGTAGCCATCCCCAGTTTTAATAGGCATGCGACCAAGAGGCAACCAACACCTTTCTACAGAGAACAGGAGTGTGTGATATTTCTCCTACATTCCGTGTGACAGCGTTGGAAATAAAACCAACAACGTGAGAACGAAATGGTGAGAGAAGAACTGAGAACGGTGTCCCAGCGAGAGAAGACAGAGCTGATGAGACAGTGTCATGCAAGGTCCACATTTCAAATACCTGAACCAGAATAGAGCTTCCATTGACTGTTGCACGATGCAAGCGATGGTGAATAACGACAATCCGAACCAAAATGGAACTTCCATCAACCAACCATGCCTCACTCCAACGAACAACTCGCACATTCAGCTCAAGAAAAGTCAGTACAGCTGTCACCAGTAGGAAAGATTTCTACCCGAAACCATCACCATGCGGAAGGGTAAGCACGCTCATATGAGGGCAAAACCATCCGAAAATGCGGTCAAGTTCCATTCCAAGGAAGGGATACAAGCCCTGGATAATTCAAGGTTTACTTCATTTGTCAATCTGTTCCACAATTACCAGAAAAACACCCGATGTAAATCAGCCACTTGTAACGAAAGAAGTCACGTATGGGTACCTAGAGCCCCGCATACAGCATAAAAATATGATGGTAATATGAATGCGATATAAAAACCGAAAATCCTTTCCTTT
The DNA here is from genome assembly GCA_034440635.1 of Lepas anatifera. Classification (NCBI taxonomy): domain Eukaryota; kingdom Metazoa; phylum Arthropoda; class Thecostraca; family Lepadidae; genus Lepas; species Lepas anatifera. Next base: position 279,773 of record JAOTON010000799.1, on the reverse strand, counting down.
TCAAAACCGACAGCATCTGTTCGGAGCCATGCGTGCTAACGTGTTGTTGGGTCGCCTTTGACGTGAAAGCGTTTATATGTTCATTGTAATGTCAGACAGATCAGACACATTGAGCGTTAAGTTCGACGCTTAGCTGTGGCTGGGAAGATTTAGTGGTTAGCGTCAACAAAGCAGGATTATTTCAGCTGTGCTATTCCTCCTGATATCTACAATGCTGACGTTTCGTTACGAAATCTGTCATTTCATCGTCCGTTCCTGTTATCAGGCGGACCTTGAACGGCCCTGAAGTGGTAGATAGTTTCGTCTCCCAAACATCCTCTTAGAGGAAAACAGTATAATTCATACAGTGACCACGGCACATGTCTTCCTAGAAGTAGATAGTGATTGCCGTTCTACCCTTTCTAAACCATACACCCAACAAGTGACTATTGCAACATTCACAATGAGGACCAACATTGCAATAATTGCAAGGCTCGCCTTACACCGCGCTGGTTGCGAAACTCACTCCGCGAGGCTAGCGGTTCTCCAATCGCAAACGCCATCTGGGTAGTAACTCCGCGCACCGGCAGAATGCTAACGGGTAAATGCGACATTCTCTGTACTCTTGTCCAATTCCAACACGCAGAGCTACCGACAGCCCCAGATGAATCAGTGAAGTATATTTAAGAGCCGTTTACAGTCCACATACTGATCTAACACACCTGCTACCGATGGTTTTTTTGGTTTCTGTTACTAAATGAACTGCATATCAATCACTTAATATTATTCGCTTCGGTACAGGTCGCACTCTGCCTTGCAGCAGACACGTGCTACGAATCCTGCCCGTCCTTCCGGAGCCAAAGAGCATTTCTCCAGAGTCACTACTTTGCCATGATGTCAGCAATAATTGCATGATTTTTGAAACAGAATTCTCGCGTCCTGTTCATTCCGCAGAGCTTTCATGTAGTGTGGAGGTGGAAATCAGCACTGACAGTCACCTTCACGAAAGCTCGGCGACCGTAGCTTTCTTCTAGCCAATCAAGCCTTGCTTCTTGTACACCAACCCCATGAACAACTTTCCGGACTACTTTCCACTCCTGTCACAGCCACAGTTGCAATACCGTCAACACAGTAGTTGCAGGCCTCCGCCCTCGCGCAGGGTGTGGCGGTTGACGATACTGTGCAACACGCCAGGAGGGGGGGGACGGTGTGCAGGCCTGCATACCACGCAGACGACTGCAGCTTTCGCTTTCGACCAGGCCCTACAGCGGACCGGCACGTGACCCCACCCGAGAGACGCCCGGTCAGGGGGACTAACCTCGAACCCCGAGTGGGAGTAGCCCCGAACGAGGACAGTTTTTGCATACAATAATCATTTTTGGGGGTTTAAGGACGCACCAACCGCTGAGCTCACACGGAACCGGAGGAGGGGAATGAGCGAGGCCTGAGCTAGGGCAGGGCGCTAAATTCCGCCTCTGGTTGGGCTCGAACCCACGACCCTCTGCACGGACAGAATGTCATAGGCCGAGTCGAGAGCGCGCGCGCTAACTGACTGCGTCACCGAGACCCCTCTTTTTCTCACTGTTTCCTTTTTTAAAGTCAAAATGTTGACATCCAATGGAAAAGTGCACGTTATATGAAAACTTTGTCATCGACGTTGTTGTACAATTCCTTGGTTAACCAGTGGGACGGTTTGATTACTACTGCATACAACCTGAGGAGCTTTGTAGGCACCTGGCCTCTTCCGTCAGCCCGCCAACCTCCGCATGTTTACCCATTGGGGACCGCAGCCCTCCGAGGCCTAGAGAATTGCAGACATGTTACTGGTTGGGTGACAGCTACTTCACCCTTGGTGAAAGCCACCGTGGCCGCCTAACTGGGTCTCCTGTGCCTAAAAGAAGTAAAATGATGTCTACAAAAGAAAACAAGAATGCCCTCTAAATGTTAAAACGGGTCGTTTTGAGCGTTAGGTATTTCTCTTTTTCTTCTTTGGGGCCCGTGAAAATTTGAGACAAAAATGCACAGTCCGTGAACAGGCGAACTCGAGGTGCACAGTCCGTGACCAGTCCGTGCAGTGGTGATGCACAGTCCGTCCGTACTTGCATGCCTGGGAGGATACATGGTCCAGGCGGAGTTCGACAAATAAGCCTCCAGAGAAACGTAACAGCAGGTCTTCAGGTTGATTTTACACAGACATTCGGTCTGCGGCATGATACCAGGAACATGCCCGTACCTCCACCGCATAGAACACGACGTGAATGAGCCTGTCAACGTTTAACGCCAGGCCTAGATACACCTCCCTGTCAGGATGCTGCTGGAGGAACTGGAGAGAAAAGCTGTTGCAACAGTGCCGCTCGTTACGTAACGCATTCCCGGCTGTTCCAACAGGACTTTCCAGCACCATAAGAGGTGAGTGTACTATCTCGTGCTCGTTAAAAATTTACGACGTGGAAAGGAGGTGGCGCCAGTGTCGAGTGAAAGGACTACCGACTGTGTTGTGTTTCCAGGCGGAAGGTATATGGCTGTATCACTGCGAGATTGCAGCCAGATTCATGATCTGGCGTACCGTGGCAGCATATAAACGTTAACAAGCCGATAAATACGTGCCACGACGACTCGAGATAAGCACCACGTTCGCTGTACTTTCGGTGCTGGTCCCGCGGGGTCGGTGAGAACCAGAGGTGTTAATCGGTGGTGGTCTGACCAGAGACCGAGAAATGTCCGAGGCCAATTCGGAAATCCGTGGGACAGGTACGGCATTTTCGGACATGTTCCTGACACCATCTGATAGCTTTGCGCTTTTTTCGGTTCATTATTTGATTTTGATCTGGTCTTGAGTGTAGGTTAGAATATTGGAGCACATATTTTCATCAGTTTGAAATATTCATCTTTTCCCCATTACTGTGCCAGTCATAATCCAATTTCGTCAAAACCTACTCATTTTCGACGTCGGTCATTTCTTGGACAACCAGACAGGATATCAAAAGCGGAACCGATTGGGTAATCGGTTTCAAAATATAAACTCTTAACATCACTAGTGAGTAGAAGGGTCGTTACCAAGCCAATGGACAGTCATCTCCCTAACGGGAGGTCGTGTTGCAAGTCAGCCGCCGGCCATAAGACTTTCACGCGGCAGAGCCGGAGTCATGGTAACCAATCATCAACGGCGTCGCCGTCGGTGTCATGGTAACCAATCATCGACGGCGTCGCCGTCGGCTAACAAGTGGGGCGGTGGCGGATGTCAGTGAACCCTAGACCCGTCGTCGACAGAAAACCAGCAACTCTTCGAAATCGAACTCCTTTTTACCTTGCAATTCTCTTCCTGTTATATTTTTTACACTTTTTCCGGTTTGACTGAAATCGGATAATTCTCTGTGAATGGGAGGGGATGCGTCCCCGCTTTCAGCGTAAAGCGGGAGAAGCATGAAGTACCAGTTACCGGCTATTCTCCGATCTTTTTGGTAATTTAGACAGTATGAATCGCGACATCACTTTTAAATGGAGCCAGGGACCTTCGCAACATGTTACGTTCTTTTACGGCCTCCTCACACAATGGGGAGTAAGAATCCAAGGATGTGGAATCAAGGGCTCAGCGACGTCCCTAGAACATAGGCGATTACGAACATTATTCGGGTTTCCTTATGCTCCGCAACAGAAACGACGGAAAACTTGCATCACAACGTCACAGTCTTCTGCAGCAACAGCGACACTAGCGCCACTCCTCCAAAGCTGTCATTTCCAGTTCGCCAGTCCCTCCTATTCGAACGCACACGCCGTGTCAGCGGCAGTGTTTTTCCCCGGCGCGCTGCGGAGTTCTTCACGCACGCCGAACAGGTCGGGTGGTCCCGACGGCCGGCGACGACCTTTTTACGGGACGCAGCTCGGCCGGTTTGGAGCCCCGAAATCGGGGACTGACGAAGGAGCATCGGTCACTGACCGGCCCGGGGTCCCGCATGCCAGCTGGTGCACCGCCGACGGGCCGAGGGGGCGCCAGCTGATCGCGGAGGGGGCGCGAAGGGCGCCGGACACCGGGACAATCGCTTGGCTCACGGTAAATTGTTTAGGTGTTGGCCTAGAGGGATTATGCAGCAGAGGGGGGGTCGGGCAGGTTTTAAGAATAAACGATTCGTTTTACCTGATAGAACTACATAACAAAATGGCTTTGGAAATTATCGAGAGTAATGCCACAGATCATTCCCGATATGTCAATTGTACAAGCACTCCTCCCCAGTGCAACAGTGAACCAAGCCACATGAACCAAGGACAAGCTCAAACTTTGTCAAACAATGCGCGATGTTGTGGATTACCTCCTCCAGGGTCAGCACGTGAAGCTCGGGCAGCACGGGCGGTCGGTGCCTCCTGGGTGGCGCGGCCGGCTCACACTGCGCCATGACGGCCGATCAGTTTTTTGGGCGCACCCCTTTCCCACACACCACCACTGTTGCCTTTGACGCCAGACCTCGCCAATACCGCACACCCAGTGTTTACCAACCAGTCAGAATCACTTTAATAATCACCACCAGGCCTCCCAGATCAGCCAACTTTGCTCTTCTCAGCTGCATCAATGTAAAAACCAAACCAAGAGTTTCAGTCATTTGCAGGATATGTCTCAACCGTTGTGCATGTAGCACAAGCTGCCTCACAAGCACCTACAGCACAGTCGCTACTACCACCACATCAAGAGCTGCTAGTGCACTCACTGCACGGTAGCACCCCGCAAGAAGAGAGCGAGCCCCCAGACCGACTGCCGCTGCCTCCAGCCACGACCCCCGCCTCGCGGCCCAAAGACAGGGGGCGCCTATTTCTGCCAGCGTCCGGACAGGTGAGGCGCTGTTACTGTGAGTCTCTTGGCACGGTTCCGGCGGCGATCCCGACCAGACTCACAGCGCCAGCGAGCCCGTGAGAGGCCCTCAGAGACGCGCGCGTCCAACAGGTGTTCATTCACGGAGCTGGCCGGCGCCCGAAGCACGGAGCACCAGCCAATGGGCGCACCTGTGTAGACTGTCGTTGTGAACATGGACTTGCCGTTAGAACATGATCAATCGAAGCCTTATCAAAGACTTATCATAAATCTTAAACCTGTTTTTTTGTCACGAACCCAAATGAAAATGTGTATTTTAACTAGCATGCCATCCCTCCACACCCTAGCCACGCACCTACTAATCAGTAATTTGCCGACACGTCAGAATGACAAGCTGGACACGGGCTTTGGCTAGTGGCCGGGCGCAGTTTGGCACCGTATCCCGGGCGCGGGGGAGGGGGGGGCGGATGCGGCCGATGGGTCATCAGATAAACACTGACAGCACGCCGGGAGAGGATCACTGGTCAGTGCTGAGATTAACGTATGTGCTGTTTACACGCGATGGGTGCAGCTCCAAAGTCAAACGAGAGCGCAGGCTGGACACGGCCGCTTCGATGAAACTAGTTTACTTCTGTTGTTTACTCTTATGTTCTACGCGTAGTGGTGAGATTACATTCTCTGGAATAATTTTGTTCCACGAGCCTTAAAGATGTAATTTACAGGCGAAAATTGAAACTACCTTATATTCCATCGATATATCTTTGAATTTCTGCAGAGCGCATAACGTCCTAAAATTGCAATCGCTTTGTAGCACTTATATGAGGCACTGCAGTTTCTCCTCAAGGCCCATTGCAGGCACGGCCCATTCCGGGGGACAGGGAGTACAGTTGCACACCCTGACAACATTGAGGGCGTGCAAAACTATCATCGGTTTTGGCATGGTCCGGGTAAGCACCCCTGGGTTTGGCCGGCGCCCCCGACCGGTCAAGAGAAAAACATGCCTAAAAATCACCTACGTGAAGAGGTAGGACCGTCTGTGTGAAATAAATACACTTTCACATATGAATGGCACCTCCCGACATCAAAGCCGCCCCATGGAGAGCAAATAAGGCCCCCACAGGGGAGAAAAGGCGCCCCGTCTGGATGGCCTGAGCGGGTGCCTCCTGGAGCCGAAGGCGTCCCCCTGGGGGAGGAAGGCGTTCCCCTCCCGAAAATCTTGCACACCCTCTCGAAAATGGAACCCGCCGCCCCTGTGTTCCCTTGGTTGAAGTTCCCGACGTCGCGTTTGCTCTATTCCAGTAGGTGCAATAGTCTCCACTCATTTGTCCCATTAACTTTCAATGTACCGGTAACGACATCAAATTCGTTCCTAGTTTCGCCTTAACACAGCGCACCCAACCAGGTCCCACTGTCATGCACACTATGTTCGTTCTCAGGTTTTATTACCAAAAATGAGACTATCCTATGCATGGGGAAAGATATGGAGCAATAAGCCCCATTCAGACCGCGCCGACAAAGGTGCAATTAATCCCAACGCCTTGCGTGCTGCAGGTGCTGTGGTTCTGCGAATGTCGAAGACTCAGACCAAACAGGACAGGCCGCGGCCTTCGCCCAGCACCAGCCGGAGACCTATTCATGAGCTGGCGATTAATTCAGCGCCTTAGCGTGGGACAATGGACCGCGGGTGCTTCCATGACGGGTTTAAAACCGCACAGGGGTGGGCGTACCGTGTTTGAAGGATCAGACGGAGGGTGGGAGGGCAGGACGATCATGCAGTCTCCAGTGAGCATACCACGACGCTGATGTTACCAAGCACCAGGGCTCGAAACACTACACGTCACTGGTAGACCCAAGGGGTTCAAAGGGGCCGTGGCCCCCTCCAAAGCCTAAAATAGGTTCTTTGCTCCTCCAAAAGAACCCAATTTTAGCCGTTTTTTATTACTATGTTTCAGTGATCTTTTTTATTTAGCCCCCAATACGTCGGTTTGGCCCCCTCCAAAACTTGCACCTGGATCCGCCAATGCCACACGTTATACATCCATTCATTCCAGTGGCTCTACCGCAGGTGCCCCTGTAACCAGACTGTAACCAGACCCGAGCGGGCCCGTGGCGGGAACCTCCGCGCCGGTCGCGTTACCGAATTAGGACCCTCCTGTGCCGCCGGCCATCACAGGAAGACCCATAAGGCGCGTGTTTCAGCAGGAAGGGGTGGATAAGCCGACCGCGCCACTCGATACCGCCTTTGTCCAGCCAAACTGGACACCGCGGCGCCGCCGTAAATGCACGTGGTACGAAGGAGGTGTGTCCGGGAAGGAAAATAAACGGAGGGAAGTGGACAGGCAACACTTCTCAGTCAGCTTAGCTGATACGGTGATACTCCCGTATAACTGGGTAATAGAGGTGGGACTTTCAGGCCCGGGGCCAGGCAAAAGCCCGGCCCAGGCCCGCGGGCTTTGACCGGGCCTGAAGGCCTGATTTAAGCCAATGTCGGGCTGATAACGGGCTTCACCCAGGCTCATTCCGGGCTTCAACTAAACTGGGACTTCAAGTCAATTTTCTGTAAGTTAAATAAGCCTTTTCAGTACAGACCTAGTTTTTCCACTGAAACATAATCTTATGCACCAGCAGCTTTGAAAATGCATTTACAATTAATTTTGAGACTTTAGACATACATCAGAATGTAAAAGCATGAAGCTCTAGCTTTCTATCTGTTACTCATGCCAGGTCAAAAGCAAGTTACTTAAACCTGAATTAATATTTAAAATCAAATATTGAATAATGCCTACAGTTGCACACATCCATGCCGTACTGTCATCTTATGAATATCCTAATTACTTTAAAATTTTCAAGACATATATGGGTGAACAAAATATAAATTCTGATAGCATATTTGTTACTTCCATATTGTCAGTATACCATTCAAAGGAAGTCATTTAACCAATTTGCTGCTAACATATTGATATTAACACCTAGCTCTAGCTAGAAAATTCTTTCGAGAAGCTTCGCTCCAGGTAAAAGAAAATGTTATCTATGGAGCCATTCCCATGTCCTCTACGAAAAATGGTGAAGAAACATGTCAGGTACAAACTATCTAGTGGGAGCCCATAATTGTCAAATTGGCCTGGTAACTCTAGCTGCAAGAACAAATGTTGATAAGTTTGACCCTTCCACAGCTTCATCTTGCTCTTCATTGCCCAAAAGATGCAAAATCCACTCAGAAAGGGCTAGTATAAGCAAGGAAATAGCCACAAAGAAAACATGTTTTTGATCGAAGTACTTCAAAACATATAAATTAGTCAGTTGTGGGGAGATACTGGGGAGAGCAGTCAGCCTTAGAAGGAACCTTTGTGAAATTACACCAAAACATGAATATACTTGACAGTATGTGTTGCATTTTCCTTGTGGAGATACTTCCCTGGCCTCTATGAAATACAACTTCTATTATAAGCTTTGAACTTGAACATAACAGCACTTCCCTCCCACCACACTAAAGGTATTATCGCAGTAGGTGGATCACATCTCGCGGTTCAAAAGGATTACATCAGAAGGTCCACTGATCAAAGGGTCTAATGTTCATAGGTTCTACCCTGTGAAAGTTAGACCTTTGAATAAGAAGTCCACAAACAAGTGCACAAAAAGTAGCCTATTCTCAGGAACAAAAGAAATGCACCACACACTTTGTGCTTATTTTTTAAATCTGTGAAATTTTAAAATATATTTTCAAAAGTCTTGAAATATTTTCGCTGAAATAAACTTACTATTCTGGTAAATTTTGGTGAAAAATGTTTTCATAAATGATTGCTCTAATGTAGACAAGCACGGCGCTCAGATACCTACTAAGCGCAAGCCCGTCAAATACAACAAAGCAAACAGAAATAGTGTTCAAGCCCAAATGGTGATGTGGATGGGATTGAGTTTTTTTGTGTCAGATTTACTTTTGGTGGAGATTGGTGCAATATTTTTATTCAATGTTTGGTGCGAACCTGTGGAAAACTAGTGGTTCCTTATCAAGATAGTTCTTTATGGCTGGTGGTTTGATAATTGTATATGGCTGATGGGCCTTGTTCATGTTGGCCTGTTGGCTTACCTACTTTCCAGACCGGGCTGACCCAAGCAGAACATTCTTTAACTATCTTCCAAGCTGTTTAGTGACTAAACTAAAAGAAAATGTTCACATGTATCAATTGAGGACAATGTGAAGGAGTTTTGGTTCCTTCACAGCCATTCCGCCATGATATTCTGAAAAGTTTTAGCTGAAAACTTGTCACTGCTCTCTCTCCTCTATTTATAAACATTATTGGAACTCAATTGTAGGCTCAAGCCAGCATATAATGATTTATAAAGTGCAAAGATGGAGGAAATGTCTGACATGAGTTGACTTATTTCATCCCGATTCTTATAGCTGCCATGTGCATACCTCTATCTAAAATACCCTTTGTTTTTATAAGGTATGCTGGTCATTACCTGAAGTAAGCTTGCATCATAAGCAAGCCATGTTTCATACTGTGTTTTCAGTATCATTTTCTGCTGAATTATTAAGATAGCTGAAGCTACTGATGCTACATGCACCTTTTGATATGGTTTTGGGTGAAACCAAAACTTTTACAGGATAAATTGGCTTAAAACATATATTTGAAACAGCTTTAAAGTAAATAAATTTTGTATATAGTCGTTAATGGTTTCCCATGATACCGGGCCTTCCCGGGCTTGATAATCCATTTCTTCCACAAACCGGGCTTGTGACGGGCTTCTAAAATCAGCAGCCGGCCGGGCCCGGGCCGCAAAATTGCCTGAAACTCCCACCTCTACTGGGTAAGCATTCCCGTATGGGAGTGGTCCGAACAGAACACAGTAAATGAAAATGACGAGCGAGAAAACAGCCATCAACAGGCAGACAACGGAAAAACAATTGAACTGACATCGACTGATTCGGTAACGGCGCGGTGAGACGTCGCACCACGAGAAACAAAGAGCCATCCACGATGAAAAACTGCCCATTACCGAGGCAAAAACACAGCGCTCAGCCTGAGCTGGCGCGAGAGTGGCAATCCGCGCCACCGCCGCCGCGCGGTGTGGCGGCAAACACCGGCGCACCATCATCATTCGATTATCGTCGGCGCCGCCAGCGACAGCTAAAAACCGGCGCCGACATCCGCCGCCGCCCGCCGCCGCCCGCCGCGGCCGCCCAGGCCACACACTTCAGCTTCCGCAGCCCCCGGGGCGACCGCAGTCGGCTGAGTACCGCCGAGCGGCGGTGGTGGCGTCCCCAGTCTGACGAACTAGATGTTCGCTTTCGCACGGTTCGGAATTGACAAGTGCGATACTGACGGCGCAGCGACGAGTCTTCTATTTCGATTCGCACAACTGGCTGGAGCTGCTTCCTAAGACGGCCCGTATATAGTGGCGTGAGGGACAGGGGAGGGCAAGATCATGTTTGAGAAATGAGAAACAACATCTGACTCCCCAAAGTTTTTGAATGATTTCGCTTTGAACTCATTGTAAGCCAGAACAGGACAGGCAAAATGCATTAGCGATGTCCGATTTTTCCAAAAGGCTTCCAATTCCGTACCAAAATTTCGCGACCAGGGAGATGGAGCGGTCCGTGGTCCTCCCCCCACCGCCCAACCGGGCAACTGAGTACTTCTCTTCAATGGAAGGAACCTTTCATACCACGGGGTGTTCCGGGTAGTTTTTCCCCATGATTGCCTTATTTAAGAGACATAATTGCATAATTCAATAGATCAAATCAAATTTAGTTAAATAAATTTTTATATACGACGCGCGTCCAAAAGAGTCATTCATTCATTCTATTCAGAGTAGGTTCGAAAGAGTTTCGAACGTCGAGGGCGCCCCAATGAAGGAAGAGCACCTGTGAAATGTCAAAACTTTAATAAAGCGTCAACCTCATGCTCCCGTTTAAATAATCCACCGACCTTCACCTGACACGTTAGCCCTCGGGCGAAATCCTAAATCCCGTTACTTTCTGATCAGTCGTTTTAAATGCACACCTACTAATGTCCAGTCACTCCCACGGCGGTACACTGGCGACCCTTCGGCTCCACTCCTTCTTTAGTGAAATCCTGGAGATATGATACTGCCACGATTTGAAAAAGAGACCACATTGTGGGGGAAAACACATGGTAATTAAATGTTTTATTAAGCCATCAGGAGCACCCGAGGCAGCGCAAAATCCATCGAACAGCTTATAATGAGAGACCTGCATCGAATTAATATCAATAACAGAACTGCAGCCGCAACGTCTGTTCTGTTATTGCAAACAACATAAATGTGCTGTCACAGCTAGTGTACGGCGTATACACGCATCTCTGTGCCGCCGCCCGCGTGAGAGCCAGTCCAAAACCTTCACACACAGGCTCATCAAGTAGCGGGGCGGTTTCGCGGCCAGGCTCATCTGTGTCATGTTCAAAACATTCTCCGGCCTCCGCGTCCGTGGGAGCGCTTCCGACATTAGCCGTGTTCGAACCCTGACGGACATGGCACGACTTGCCGCTTCTGGATCCAACCGAGCATACATAATGACACATATTCCATCACGCTTTGACCCAGTGACTGCTGGAGGCAGGTGGACGCTTGCAAGAGGGCGAAACGTAAGGCGACAATCGAAATTCGACTCGTCTTATTTCAGCGACAAGGGCTAGGCGTAGGCTCTCATTTCAGAAAACAATACAAGGGCTTGGTAAGTGCTATGTACCACGAGTTTTATGGGCTTACAGTGGATTGAATTTTGCTATTGTCCCTACCAATATCCAAAGTGTCAGGTTCACACTTCCGTTCCGAGTGAAATATTCCACGTTCAAGACAGTGTTTAAACATGAGCGGTTGAATCATACGATTATTTACTTTAGAAGGATGAATATGCGGGAGCGCCGATAATGGCATCCTGAGGGGGAGGGACAGCAGGAGGCGACCTTTCAGGGGGCGTCGAGACCATTTCAGGGGGTGCCTAGGGGTCGATCGGGGGAGGGGCGGCGAACTGCCCCCTTGCCCCTGCATCTGCCTATGGGGTAAATTCTTCCCTGTGTAAACTGTATGCATCCATGCCAACACAGGGGACTTGTTCCATATGCATATATATTCCATAATATATATTGGCGAGTGGGTCTCTCCTGCGGCATTACTTCCGCGAAGTTCCCTGAGATGACATTGCTTCCCAACAGTGAGACAATGTATCAGCTGATCGAGAAAGAAAGTTGCTTACAAGGCTACCCTGTCACGTTTACTTCTGGTTGCCAGTTACAAGGCGATGACGGATGATCGGCCCAAACGCAGGCAAACAAGTGGACATATTCATAAAACAAGGGAATACCCTCAGTGCGCCTAAATATTGGTTCGTCCACATTTCTTTGTAATATTGCTGGAGACATTTTAGTTTGTATTAGTTCCGCACTGCCTGGCAGATAGACAAATATTCGTGTGATGTTGGTCACGCTAAGCTACTCCACGTGAACTCAACGCTCTTGGTCCCGAACCTCCGATGGGCGAAACATCTACTTGAAGTGTTCCTGAATCTCTTCCAAGCTTTTGCCTTTCGTCTCGTACACAAAGAAGAACACATAGGCCGTGGTGGCGGCGCATATACCCGCGAAGAGCCAGTAGGCACCAGCTGCAGTCAAACCCGTCACAATCGAGTCGAAGGTCGCCGTCACGATGAAGGCAAGGAGCCAGTTGAAGGCGGAGGCGATGCCACTGGCAACGCCCTTCACCTCCGGCGCGAACAGCTCCCCCATCATGAGCCACGGGATCGGTCCGAAGCCGATGGAGAAGGCGAAGATGTAGAGCATCAGGCAGACTAGTGGCAACCAGCCAATGCTCGAAACGTCATGATTCAGTGTCTTGCTTAGATAAAAGTAGACCCCTAGAACTATCAAGCATACGCACATTATGACGTCTGATATGATGAGAAGCAGCTTTCGGCCCAAACGGTCGACAAGAACCACTCCGGCAAAGGTGGAGAAGACCTGGACGATTCCGACGATGATGGTGGAGAGGCTGCTGTCAATGCTGCTGCCTGCATCCTCGAAGATGTCCTTGGTGTAGAAGATGACCGCATTGATCCCGCACAGCTGCTGACCCAGCATGATCATCAGGGACATCACGAACGGTCTGAGGTTCTCGCGCCGGCGAAGGTCGCGGAACGACGCCTGGTTGGCGCGCATCTCCTCATTCTGCGCTCGCATCTGAGCCATGGCGGCGTTGACGTCGGCATTGGGGCCGCGAAGCCACAGCAGCGAGTCGTACGCCTGCAGCTCGCGGCCCTTGTCGATCAGCCACAGAGGTGACTCGCGCACAAGACAGACCAACACCAGCCACAACACCGGGAAGCAGCCGGAGGCCATCGCCAGATAGTTCCAGTGCGCGTACTTGCCAATCACGTACGACAGCAGCACGCCCATGGTGACCTGGAACTGGAAGCCGGCGCCCATTGTGCCGCGGATGTGCGCCTCGCACACCTCGCCGACGTAGGTGGGCGCCACCACCGATGTACACCCCGTGGAGAACCCCGTGATGAGCCTGCCGACGAGGATGACGCCGAAGTGGCCGGCGTAGGTGATGAACATCCAGCCGGTCAGCGCCGGGACGGTGATGAGAACCATGGCCGAGCGGCGACCGACGGCGTCCATCAAGTACCCGGCCACCAGACTGCCGAAGAGCGCGCCCAGCGGCATCATAGAGCCGATCAGCGACTCCTCCGCATCGGTGGTGTGGATGATGTACTTGTGGAGGTCAGGGTTGGCCGGACTGGAGTAGCCCAGCGAATAGCCGATCACCATGCCGCCGAAGGTGGCGGCAATGCTGGCCAGTACCTGGTAGCGGAGCCGGGAGCTGCCGCCCGACTCCGAGCCCGTCTCCTCCCCGCCCATGGCTGAACTCTGTCCTGGACGACAATAGGACGCGGGCGGCACTGCGCGTCGGCGGTGACACTGCCCAGGAGTGGCGCCGTCCTCCCAGCCGCCACACGCACCGGCCTATCTAATCGGCGCCGCGCCTGCGTTTACAGATAGACACCTTTTTGAGGACTGGCGTACAGATCTAGTTCTATCTGTCTATAAGTTTACGACCCGTGATAGTGCTACGAAAATATGCTGCCTTGCTCCTATCTCACAAGCCTTGATGGCGCTGAGGGCATTCTGATATGATTACGGGAGGTATACTGGTAAATTATTGACCGAACTAATGTAAATGTCATATCTCGGCTTGTTAGAGGCACCCTTTACCCTCGGTGGTAAACAGGCTAGTACTTTAAATCAGTGGCTAAAAGCGGCAAGTCACTATGGCATAACAGCCATCTCGTGCATGCCTATTTTCAGACCACAGTTGACTGGAGACACAGAGGCGGAGCTACGCCGAAGAAAAACGGCTCACTTCTCAAGCATTAGTTATGAAAAAGTATTGTGTTTCCACTCTTTTGACCGTCCCCCTGTCTGCATCAAACCAATGAGTTTGGGGCTGCATAAAACATTTGATTTAGAATCGATTTACTGGCTAGAATAACGCGAGGATTAAAACAAACAAAAAGGCATTGATAAGATAAATTGATACAATAGCCCACATGTTTGCGTTTCTAGTCCATTTTCTTCTTTCATGTTTTTTTCAGGCGAATGTAAAGACATTTCATCCTACATTTATAAACATAAAATTAGAACCGACAGAGAAGGCAATTTATCAAATATGTGGAGGAGGCAATTGATCAAATTTATCGTTTGGAATATTTTTTTATCAAATAGGTAATCTGTGTACCACCCTAACAATCTACTTCCTTTTTCATTTCCCCTTTCGTTGACCTCCAATGGCTTTGATTTCTGTTGTAAACACTTAATTTTTAAGACAAACCGACCTGACCTTTGAGCGCAGAAAACTTCGTTTCTGACCTCTCTTTTCAACTTTATCATTATTATGTACATCAAAGTTTACGTTCCACTGACGGCTTCAACATTCGAATATGTCAACCATACGCAGAGCATGTCACAGCAGAAGCACCTACCATCGCACCTTCGGTTACGACCGCCACCGATTGAGACAGAACAGGCTATTGTCTCACACCAGAGGTCAAAGGTCGGGGGCCACGCCCCCGGCTACACTATACCCACAGGGTGCGCCGCCGGGGCCGGGTGGCGACCCCGCCCATGGGGCAACGTGCGACCCGGCCGTTCAGGGGGCACGGGATCAACCAACACTACCCCGCAGGGCAGGCGACCCCGCTGTCTCCGGTACGTTCTGACGGAGCGCAGTGTCCGAGAGGTACGCATTCACAAGGGCTGCCAGCTCAATGATAGGGTAATTAGTGAACAATCTGAAGCAATCCAGAATGTCAGGATCTATGGTAACCAGAAAAATGGCCTCTTAACTTTCTCATTCTTGGCGAATCTCGAAATGGAGCCATTTCGCCACACTAGAGAGGCCCAGAGGAAGCGAAGTCTGAAAATGGATTACACCGAACCAGTCTCAACGGGGCGAAACCTGGAAATGAGCTGTACCGGACAACCTTTCAACAAACGATGCATCAAATGGAATGCAGGCAGCCAGCCTCAACGGAACGAAACCTGGAAATGAACTGTACAGGACATTCTTCCAACCAACAACGCAGAAGACCCGAATGCAAGGAGCCAGCCTCAACGGAACGTCACCTGAAAACGAGCTACATATCTGGAGACCAAAGCCCGTATATATCAGTTCTTTGACATGGACGAAATAGGTGAAAGTCAAACCATCTGCCCGTCGAAAAACGCTGTTTCAACGCTGTTTCATGCCGAACGTGCAGTGAACTTCGTTGAGACCATGTGTCGCATTGGTTGCACCTGGGTAAGTTTACATACAGACGTCACAGGACAGGACAGAACAGATAGAAGCAGGTGGTTACAGCGTTCTCTATCGCCCGATCCACCGCCATTGACATCACTACATGCAAAGCTGTCACTCAAGCGCACCCGTGCGCATCAGCAGTCCGCTGCGGAAGCAGACAACATGCAGCACCCCTAGCCCCTGGATCTTAGGAGGCAGGTTCCAGA
Source organism: Lepas anatifera (assembly GCA_034440635.1). Classification (NCBI taxonomy): domain Eukaryota; kingdom Metazoa; phylum Arthropoda; class Thecostraca; family Lepadidae; genus Lepas; species Lepas anatifera. The sequence continues at coordinate 263,966 of JAOTON010000799.1, read as the reverse complement.
CGTGGCAGCATAACAAAGGAAGTCGCAGCAAGCATCATATGCCGCAGGCGACCATCACCCACAAAGTATCTGATTATGTAAGAAGATGGACGTTGCGCTGATTAGAATTAAAAATGATAAAATGATGAGGACTTATTCAAGAATCGTGTTTGATTACCAATTCAGGAGTACTGTTTGATTCCCGATGCGGTATGCAATGAGCAGACATGCTAGGTCTGAAACGATTTCACGTATCATGCAATGAGATCATCATGCTTCACGGTTGTCGATAAAAAGACAACCGACGGGCAATTCCAGCATTTTAATTTTTTCTCTCAAATATATGCAACCGCTGCTCCACAAGAGCAGTAAAAGAAGTACAGCCAGCCTACTTTATCCTACTTGACTATCTATCCATTCACACTACCGCTAGATAATAAAAGACCCAGCATTTCCACAAAACTGACATCAGACCAGGCCCCCGCGGGCTGCCAAACCCCACACGCGTGACCTCTGTGCCCTGGGGGTGGGGCGGACGCCTACCTTTTCGGCGGCGGGGAGGGTGCCGGCTCCGGCGACACAGAAGCCTCCGAGTCGCTGGTCGACTTCCGCGGAACACCTGGAACGGGGGAAACACGGTCAGCTGAGCTGAAGACGCCGCTGCGCTCATATCACCGCCTCAGGATTACTGGTCCTGGCTATTTTAAAGGAATCGCAGGGCTTCTCATCACAAATAAAGACTGCCGATGTTAAAGGGAATGGACTACTTTGTCGAAATTATAAAAATGATTATTTATGGAGAAAAGAGGTCTAAATAATCAGAAGACCACATTTTGTTTCCACACTCAATGCTCTAAACAATAAAAAACCCTCTTGGCTTACTACCTTGGGTTGACCCAAGCATCACGTATAATTCGACTGTGTCTGCTTGCAGTAGTTTGCGGTATATAATAGCCCTGTTCCACTGTCAGCACAGTTTTGTCGGCAGGACCTCTAACCTCTCCTCCAGAAAAGTAACATCAGCGCCATAACCGCCTCTGTTTGTGCTAAGCAAAGGGAACTGAAACCTTTATACCATTAAAAAATATTAGGCGCCACTTCGTGCACTTACGGTTTTCATCAGCACAAACAGCAAGCCGTCAGCCCGTAAAACCCTAGAACTAGTTCCCGGGGAGGCTACAGTCCTGTGACGTAGGCGCAACGCGGCCCGCTGATTGGTGCTGACAAAACCTGCTGACAGCTGGAACGGGGCTAAGGTTGCGGTGGCCATGTTATTTGTAAACATCTATCACGTGACATGGGCTGCCAGGTGGAGAGATTCCTTCATGGTTTTAAATAGTTTTATACCCCCCCCTTTATTTGGAAGTTTAGAGCGTGGGGAGAGTCAATGCAGAGAGCTTTGAGTGGAATTAAAGTCAATAGTGGTTTCTCGACACGCTCTGCAAAGCGGCTGTCTCAGTTCAAAACCTACTATAAAAGTGGGACACTCCGTTCAAAGCGTGGGTTTCACGACACGTAACAACATAAACGGATCAAAACGACTTCAGTGATCTAGTTCAAAGCACGATAAGTAAGTGGCCCGTGACTGAGCATCGCTCCAATCTAACACACTCGCAGCAGAAAGCGTTGCTACTTTATCGAATGTACTGCGGAGACGATAACCGAAAATGCGCTATCCTAGCAGACATTGTGCTGGAACCACGTTAAAATAGAATTCACTTGCAACCATGGCGTCGAAAGAAGAAGGGGGACGGGAGATGCTCCCCTACTCCCAAATAACGGGGACGTTCTCATAAAAAATTGGGGCCTCGACCCTAGTTTTTCGCCTTTTCTTCCTACCACCTGTGCTGTACACACCTACCTGTGTTGGTGAAATGCATCGTCGGTAGCGTTATCATAGACAACCGATATGTTCAGAATATTCGCCCCTATCCCCCCGTCATCACCAGTCCGGGATACGTCCTCCTGTAATTAAAATTTCGTGGCGATACCCTGGCTTGCTATACAAGTGTAAAAACACACCAAGAGCGCATGAGCTCTTATCCTTTGCTCCTGTATTCTTTTCCTCGTATGTATTAACGATAAAAGATAAACGTCCTCACCTTCCCGAGGACGACGTGTACACATCTAAATTGAAACGGTCATGAGGTATCACTATGGTGGTCTTTTTCTTTGCAAGATTAGAAACAGTCGGTCAGCTCCATTTAACGAGAAACCGAACACGTTGACACTGAATAAAGCAGCATGTGGGTCAACTTGTTATACAACCACCAATTAGCATCGCAACTAGGCACTGACACTTACAATTTCTGCCACATCCGTTCTGGGAATCATATTGCATGCGGACCGAAGCTTCAAAGCGCACTGGCTGGCTGCAGCCATACACAACCGCCATTCCACAACATCCTAAAACACGCTACATTTCCGGCAGCGTTTGGTGGCGGTCCGTTCATTTCAGCGGTCGCCTTTACAGCCTCGTTGGCGCACTTCTGGAGTCGGTACCAGGCCACGAAGCATGCCCAGACAGCAGCCGCTTCACACCAGTGACCCTAATGACACGCCGGCGCGGACGCTGCCGACGCCTGCGGGCATACGCCGTCCGCCAGGGCGCCCCATTGAGGCTGGATACGGATCCGGTGTCGATAGCTCGAACGCTGTTAACGCCGGCGACTGAATGAATGAATCGAAGATAAACGAGCGATGCTAATAGCTACCCAGAATCGACAATCGCCTGGAAGCCGGAGAACCCGAGTCTGAGAATGCTGGGAGCCGTTTAAAAAGGCCCGCAGAACCATCCCACGTTTACTCAGTCGGCTGTTTAAACAGTTAAATACCGTCACCCCATTCAAACTCTTGATAATAAACCTCTCAGCAATGTTCTGGCGGTGTTCATAAAGGCAATCCATGCTATGGCTCAGCACCTGGACGCCGGTGACAATTTTCCCTTGGGTGGGGGAAGGGGCGGATTTGGACCCGACGATGAACGAGGGGGAGTGGCAGAAGAGCCAAAGGTCAAACACGCTAGCTGCCACCGAAAACGTCACCGACGGACATTTTGCGAACGTTTACGCAGATCCACGCATTTAAAAGCAAGAAAAGGCAAAAGCCATGTGCCGAGTCCCCCATTCTTGAGGACACGTCCCCCGATTCACCACCCGCGACCAGCACAGGCCGATCCTGGGCACGGCCTGAGAGCGGTCCCACTTCCGTTGCAGTCAACACAATGGCGGCCGATTGCGGCACCGCTTGGGAACAAACAACACGGCCGGAGAGCGAGCCGGGGAACGGTATCCAGCGCTCCATCAGCGGGGTAGAAACACCGGCGACGGCGCCCAGCGTCGACTTCTGGCGTGATCAGCCCAGGTGATGAATCGCCGAAGGAAATCATTGGCCGTGGCCAGATTAATAGACTGGCACACAATTAAACATGAGGCAGCTCTCCGGTGTCTTCCGAAACTATCCATCGTTTGGCTGCCTAACATTCCCTGATCCTAAGAACCACCTTATTTCTATTTCATCCCATGAAGCCCCTCCTTCCATTCAAACAACCGGACATCATCACAAATCCACCCACGCAATCCTCCCCACTCTTCCCGGAAACACTCCTCCTCTTTCCCCGCGCAGAGAGGAAGTGAGTGCCCACTTCTCACGCGCACGCACGTCGCTCGCTCGGCTGCGCCGCCGGCAGCGCGCGCGCAGGTGTGCTTTCTCGAGCGGCGCGAGCGGGCGCGTGCGAACAGGTGACACACTGACCAGTGGCTGGACAGACGTGAGGCGATCCATCAGCGATTCGGCGTGTCACCGGCCCACAAAGTGGGAGAGTGTGTCACTGCCGGTCGCGCCGCCGACAAAGAGAGTGGCCACCGCTGATTGGGAGGTGAGTCAGAGCTCTGGAGGCGGTGTGGGCAGCACGCTGAGAGGCAGCAGCAGTGGCGGATCCAAGGGGGGCAAAAAAGCATTCCCCCCCAAACGGAAAAACTAGGGGCAAAACTATGTTTATGCCCCCCCACTAAAGTGATCGACCTTTTCCCCGGCCCTTTTAGTTATAAAAAGCAAGTTTTGGTGCTTCAACTCCCAACTTCAAACATAACCAATTAAGTTCAGTGTAAATATTGGGACTTCGACTGGAAAAAGTATCTAGAGTCCTTATTTTTCCCGGACTTTTCTCGCCAAATGCCCAAAATTCTATCGGCAAGTGATATTATAGCGGAGCTTTCACGGCGTGACATTTTTATTTTTATTTTTTGCTTTTCGACTTTTGACTTTGGTTTGCCCCTCCCAAACCGACCGGCTAGATCCGCCACTGGGCAGCAGCGTCACCGCGCTACCGGAGTGGGCGGATGGGTGGCAACGAGGAGGAGGAGGGCCCTGAGGCGAGATCTGATGGGGTTGACGATACACTTGGGATGGGCAATACAGTAAACAAACACAACAGGGCCCAAGGCGTTTTATTTCGAATGCTTCCAAAATTTTAGAACGGGAGACTCTTAGCTCAGACTTTCGGTCAGAACTTCCTGAAAATATTCTTGCGCATAGTGCGCTCAGTTGCATATGGATGTAAAAATCTAGGCAAAAATAACATGCAGATGGTCTGAAAAAAAGCTATACAAGATTAACTAACATAATTAACTTTATTTGGCAATCAACCAGCAATCTCACATCGGGCAGACAAGATTCCCAAACCCTATCATACTCCAAGCATTATCCCAGGTATCATCTTTAAAATACCAATCGTATCGAACTTATTATGAACTTATGTTCCTTAGAAGCCCAGTATTTTCGCGATAGATTATACATTGTTTTTAGGAGTTCTGCTAAAAACTTGTCATGTCCACTCACATTAGAATCAATCGCAATTTGTCGCTGTTAAACACGAGTTCCGTCCAAACAGAAGATGGAACATAGTTAACAGCCTGGTTTGCTCTGGGTGCCCTGAATTTCAACAGGTAAAACCTTCTATTCCAACACTGCCCCACGTCTGACATTCTTCAAACCTGGACGATCATTGCACGGTTCGCGGAGAGAGGTTTTTGAATATTTACAGAGCATTGTGATTTAGGGTCTGTTTGAAACCACCACAGTATATTTTAGTGTTGTATTAGATTTTATTATTCCGTATGTCGCCCCCTGTTTTTTATAAATGTATACAATATGTTTAAGGGCGCATTTTTTAGCGATGTGAGCATGATGTTTTATTATTTTGTAAGTGTTGCTATCATTCGTGCATGTATGTACATAGATTTTACCTCAAAAGTGACTTCGTCCAGAATTGGGAATACCCCGTCGACGATCTGAATAAATAAATTGAAATTGAAATTGGTTCGTAACTTGGAATGGGCTTTTTAATAACAACACAAAGTGCCCAACTTATGAATGCTATTTGCTAATGGGCTCTTCACTGATCATTTTGGCCAGAATCCCTGAAAATATTCTTGGTCACCAGAGTGTCATGTGCATCAGACAGGTCAACAAAGTCTACCAAAATTCACATTTAGATGTCTGAAAAAAACTATATTCAAATTAACTATCAAAATATACTTCCTACATTGCAATGAAAGCAACATCAGGGCATATCCGGGATTTCAAGATTTCAAACCCATCAGGTCAACAAGCAACCTCCCCATTGGTTATGCTGGGGAAAAGCTACTTCAATGATATAAAAGCACAAAAATTATCCTTAAAGCCCAGACTTCTCCGATACAACGTTTTATGGACATTGTCTTTCACGGATCCAGGGGTCATATTTGCCCTGAAAACTTGTGTGCCAAGGTCATCCAAGGTCAATGGAGGTCCAGAAGTAAGATGTTGTAAAACACGGATTGTCCTAATTGAGCTAGAGCTGGAAAAAACACCAACGTGGTTTGCTCTTGGGTCTGAATTTCAGTTGATATACGGCATTCCAGGTCACTTTTTGACCTTTCGTGACCTCAGGTCATATTCAAACCGGACACGGCAGGGATCCTCTGGGGTACAAACCACTGGGGGCGGGTACTTTACGGGCGAATCCACATAGCGGAAAAAGGGCTGGCAACGTGCCCCTCTGAAATCGACCCTACCGGCCTCAAGCCCTATGAAATAAGAGTTACGGCCGTTCCCTTGGAAGGTCGATGGCACATTTGAGTGAAAATAGCCGATCTTCCACCTAATTTGCCCCAGGATGCGAAAATCGGCGCCCACCGACTAGGATCTGGCGCCCACCTAATAGATTTTGCCGGTCAAAAGTGGCGCCCCTTTCTGGTCCGGATTGGCGCTCACCCCTTGGGAAGGTGCCCCCCAGGGCGAATCCTGGATCCGCGCATGGGCTGTTAACCCTCAGGACAGGAGGGATCATCATAATAACCATTGAGATTTAATGGCGCACCAATTTCAACGGTTATTTAATGCTATGAACATTCAATATTGAAATACTTCGCGTTAGTATGAAGAGGTAAAAAGGGGTGTTGAGCGGAAAAATAAGATAGATAGCAGGCGCTAGTAACCACTAACCAACATTTTGCGATAGGAAAACATCCCATGAGATGCCATCTACAATACTGTATAATTCAATGCCTTTCATTCCTCTAAAAAAAAAACATATGCAGGGCAGCATTAAAACACCACTGGGAATCAAGCAAGATAACTTGTACACGCTGACTCCACACTACGATCTCAGGGAAACAACACCAAGGTCTACGGGGTGCAGTTAGTTGGCGCTCCATGGATCATAACGGTAACTGGTGACCGTGTAAAAATCGCGGACAGCTGGTTAAATCCGCACCATTATCAGTTTGCATCTGATCGCAGTTCAGCAGAGCAGGCGCTCCTTTTCGCAGGGAGTTTAAGGACTTGGGATTCAATATTGGCCAGAAGTTAAAAAAATAGGTCCGACGTCTAAGCTAAATTCTGAAAAAGTGACATCTAAATTATTGTCCATAGGGCATGCCGTTTTATTTCAGACGGTACCCCCATACAAAAAACGGAGCAAACGCTGGGAAATGTTCTCCTGGCTTGGACGCTCCGGAAACATGTCTCAAGGACACATCAGAAAACTGGAAGTGACTCATGTGACAACGCGTTCAGATAAAACGCTGGTCGGTGTTAGACCTCGAACCCTCAGATGAGCGCTCCATTCAGACAGACAGGAACTATGGATCATTGGGTACCAGGGAGCTGCCCGTGACATCACTGAGTAATCGTTACACTCAGGCGGCTCTCCATTGCCCGAGTTCCTCCACAATGATTTCCCAGACGTGGCAACGTTAACCACTGTCTTTAACGCCGTCACACACCAATTAACGCTGACTCACTAGGACCACCGCATGGAAAAAGAGAGAAAACAGAAGCTATCGGACCCGGACGGCCCAAAGAAGGCTGGACCGATAAAAAGCGGTCCCGCGCCCGAGTAACGGTGCTCCCACGTGAGGTGGTCCCTGACTAAAAAGTCGACAGCAGCGGTGATGGCACACAGACCCCGCGCCCGCCACATCCATCGCGACCCACTGAACGGACCAGCTCGGTGTCGTCTTCTGGTTCCACGGAAGCGGCGCGATCTTTGTCTTCATGTCGGAAGACGAATCATCAGGATGTTTAACAAGTGACGACTCTTAAAAACAGGACTGTGTGTGTGTGTGTTTGTGTTTAAGGCGATTCAGCTACTGAGGGTATAAGGTGCCCTTAGAGATATAAATATGCCATCGTATACTCTGGTTTTCTGTATACACATCGTGGTTTACCCATTGTCTAATATCGTGGTATACCTATTGTCATCGTTGTTTACCTATTACCTAATGTATTTAAATAACCCCTGCTGTTGTCTTTCTGTATCTCATGTCCACATACTGCGTAGCGACACCTATCGGTACTTGTTCACATATTGGCGCTATATGCCTTTACGGTTGGCGCGACTTTAAAACTAAATGACTTAGTAACACGCATCACGAAATGTCGCAGTCGCAGATGCCTACCACAGGCAGAAGACACTCAGTCAGCATGCCCCCACAAAATGGCTCAATTCACACGCATTGCTCTCTTTAACGAAGCATATGTGAAATAAGGTGCAACAACGAATACTGATAGCCCTCTTTCCTTGTACTTCTTGACTCCTACTCTACGGAAAATTAATAAAAATTGTACAACAGTAAGCAACTCCGGAAAAGGAAAGTATAAAACAATATTGAAAACAGACTTCCAATGAAGACGCGGTAACACTCCAATGACGTACAAGCACGCAGCCTGGCTCGTTACCCGTACACATCACCATCACACGCATCAGTGACGTCACCCACCCTCTGGTACTCACCCGTCTGGCCTACGAAGCACTGGTAGTACTGCGACACGTAGGTGAGGATGCTGAGACGGTCGGGGACCTCGTAGTCGACCATGTCCTGCGGGTCCAGCAGCGCCGGGATCGACAGCGAGGTCTCCGCCGTCTCGAACGCCAGCGCGTTGTTCTTGTACACGTCATCAGCGACCAGGGAGTCAAAGTCACTGCGGACACGCCACGGACGGTCATTCGTTAGACCATGGTGACGTGGACTCCGGAAGTCGGAGATTTCGACTTGTTAACGGGTGTCTGGGACAAGTTGGCATTGTCGAGGAGCATGGAATCAAATTGACTTTTCTATTAGTCCACCCTTTCAACATGTCAAAGTGACTGAAATACGAAAGGTGATATCCATAAGAGTTTGGTTACAGTTTATCTAACACTGACACGGCACTGCCCAGTGACACATTACAGACAAACATAAAACGAGCTTAAATCGGTAGCATCAACATTACGACACTGACTTAAAACCAACACAAGAACAATGTAAGCGTCACTATCCAATACGGCGCGTTTTCGATGCCAAGACCTGACCACAACAATACCAGCCGCCGGTACTAACGCTGCCGCCACTCTGTTATCGACCGCTTCACCGCCCCCTGCGACGTGACACGTCATCTAGCCAGGGAACACTCTCAGTTTCACCGCTGAAACAAAGAACTATCGCCACAACACCCCCGCACCGACCGCGACACACCGATTTCGAATCGAATCCTGCAGGGAAAGCATGGCGAGCCACGTCTCGTTCAACACGCTACAGTGGTGGCTAGCGTGGTGTTTTGACGTTTCAGCTGAACCAACCGAGGCTATCGGAAAAACGCGCGTTCAAGAACAGAGTGCTGGAAATGTCCGGCATCGATACTATCAGATACCTCCGCAAGAACATTTTCAATCCCTGAGTTTCTGTTGATGAATTTGTAAAATAACGCAGGAAGAACGTTTCAGGACCCCTGAACCTGCTGTTAATGGATTTGTAAAGTACCGCAGGAAGTATGTTTCGGATCCCTGGAGACCCTTTGAATGCATTTGTAAAGTGTCGCCGCAGAAAAAAAAACGCAACAGCTACAGTGTGGCAACTCGTGTTTGCAATGTTTCCTGTTTTAGCTGCCGCCCTCTGTCTGTTCTGGCTACGATCTCAGGGAAACTTGGTATACCAGGCATATTTGGGCCCTTTGTCAACAGCATCATCTTATCATCCCCTCCAAACCCTAAAATTTTCGACCACACGCTGGTTTGCGTGGTCAGGGCTTCTGAGACCGAAAAGTTATAAACTTTATACACGGGGCATTCCTCTTTGTGCAGGAAAAGGGCGCCAAACCCGGTCCAGAATCCAACTCGGGTTGGCGGCTCTGGAAACAAGCTCACTAGCATTGACAGTGGTCCCCACACTCCCCTCCCCCTGACAGATTGAGTGTCAAAGACGCCATGACTTAGCAACAAGCACATCGTCAAATCCCGACACTGATTCGTGCGAACCGCGCTTACATGAGGTCGGGTCTGAAGTGGTGGATGATGGCGCAGAAGCCGAGGCCGTTCCTCCAGCTGGTGGTCATGTTGGTGATGCGGACGCCGGGGTAGCCCTTGGTGATGCGGCGGCACCACAGCTCCAGCGCCTTCATACCGCGTCGCTCACCCATCTGAGGAGCAGGAGCGGCACCGGTCAGTCAAGGAGCAGGAGCGGTCCTGGTCGGCCAACAAATAGGAGCAGCCCTGGTTAGCAAACGATTAAATGGAATGTGGCACCTTGATGGAATCCTGGAATGTAGCGTAATTAGGCGTACTTTTAGCCGAAAATAATGAAACCACTCATGATTTCTCTGAAAAATGTAGAATAAGCTCAATATTTTTATTTTTAAACGGGCCCCGGACAGCCAATGATTGCTACTAAGGTTTTCCCAGGAATACTAAGAAGATTATCTTTTGTGTTGTGTGTAGTACAAACACATTCAAACACAAAGGCAAGATCTGGCAAACAGGATGCAAAATCGAGAGGAAAGGAGTAAAGTAAGGCGAGGAATTCATTCTTAAACAGTGTACACTGTTTCAGTTAAAATTAAGCACATAATAAAATAGTTCACTTTTAGCTATGCTGCTTGCCCAGACACCTTAGCGCAAACGGCAGGTAGGTCTTCATCTTTCTAGTCCAGGAATGTACCAACGCAAGAAGAGTTTCAATAGAGTTTTTCATCGTTTTGTGGTAAATAGTGTGATTTCATGGGCGAGAACAAACAGCCATACCCACCATTTCAAAGTGTGGTGAATGGGATATCTGTTTTGCGACAAGCCACTGGCGAGTCCTCGCATCAAAACAAGCTAAATCGAGACCAGATTAAGCTACCTATTAAGCCTATTAAGCAAGCTACCAGATTAATAGCTACATTCACACTCTAAAAATAAAAACGAATAATTCAACTTACATCCAGAGGTCTAGTAGAAACCGTTCAGTATATAAAGAATAATAATAAGAGGAGCAAAAGCGGTAAAACCAAGTGAGAGACTAAAAAACAGAATGTTAACAATCAAAGCCCCACAAACTGCATGGAAAAAAGACATGAGTACAAGGTACGACAGACAAAGGCACGCAGGGTGGTCGTGGGAAATAAAAAATATCTGAGAACAGCTATCACTTCTACACGAGCCTAATCACAGTCAATCACTCAACGCTGGATGCTGGCTAAAGGTATGCAGTTTCATACTTGGAGTAGCACTAGTTAAGTGCATTTGTCCTTAAGCCACAAGAAAATTGCACATAGAGATACAGTTTACCGAAGGTTACCCGTCCGCAAAATACTTTTCCTCAAATTTGTACCGGGGATCAAAGAATGAAAAGAGCATTGTGGGAGCTCGCAGGAGCACATTTGAACAGCGGAAAAGGGCACTCCCGTTTTCTTTGTCAGGTACTGTTTCCTGCTTTGCACACAAAAAAACTAGTCAGGGGGCCATAACAGCCCTCAGAAGAGGATGCGGTAGACTTTGTCAGACGGAGAACAGGCCGTCAGTTGTTCAGCACTAAAAGGGTGCTGGTTCACACTGGGTAAACCCCCGAAGGGCTACAGCCCATTACCAGGGTTTGGGACCACAAATAATCTCAGCTTGTATGCCAAAATTTCCCTGCCTTTCCTCATCCTTCCCAGACAAAAAGCGGCTGCTATCTCATTAAACAGCGACGCATATTCAAGCTGGGTAACCAGCGACAAAGCCAACCCCCGCCCGCGCTCCCGTGCCCGGAAGGCGGCTCTTCAGACGGTGGCGCCCCTCCCGGCGTCAGTTCTGCCGCACCCCTGCGCCGGCTTTGTCTAAACACAAGCGCAGCGCTCAGTTCATCAATCCATGCCAGTCAAAACACACCCATATTTACCGCGAACCACCTATATTGTCATAGACTTGACTGAAAATCAAACATCACTGTTGGTGCTGAGAGCATAAGGACAAAAAAATCGCGACTCTCCCCCACTTCTGTTGACTGAATGGGCTACTAAGACGCTCGGATTTGATAAAATATTTCGACAGACACACCATGACTTCTGACAGACGAGGAGAGAGTTTAGTCAACAAAAAGCGAGCACACATACGCCCACGCAGGCGGCAGCTGCCGACCAACTAAACACCCCCTGGCGCGGAGAAACCGCGGCGACAATGGCGGCCCGGCGGCGACGATCGCGGCGCACCGCCGTCAGCAGTGATAAATGTGGCGCAGTGCGGGGACACGAGACGCCTCACAGGTATACGCCACCTCAGCGGCTCTGTTTGGCTCATTGTACCACCTGTGGCCACTTAAAGAGACCGACTTTCCACGCTGGATGGACTTTCGCCCGCAAGACGATGCGAATTTTTCCACGGCCTTTCCAGAGCTGTGGGTGGCTCAGACCTGCCAAGTGATGCGAAGCGAATACCATACAGGCTGATGGAATATATTTTCATCCGCCGCACCTTACATTCCAAGGCTGCCATTCTCGTCATTACGAGCATTTAGTTAAGTGATAGTAATCATTTAGGCAGTAGATATAGCAAGGGACAAAATGCAGCAGGGTCAGGGTCATTGGGCTGTTAATCCCCTCCTGCGGTTATGGCTCTTTTGTGCTTTTGCAAAGAAAGACAAGTTCGCTCGTTGGCAATGTGGAGCGAAAATAGCACAGACATAATCTTAGATCTGACGATAATCTCTCCATTGAAACGCGTTCAATGGCAGATCCAGGAGAGAAGACATTCGTCCCCCAAACCATCCCATTTTGGTCAATTTTCTTAAAAAAGCTTACGCTTTTCACCTCTTTGAGCCTGTTGCCAACCCCCTTCCTCCCCAGCTATCCAGAACTGTCCGTCTATAGCGTTTCTGGCATGGAAACGACCATAACAGGCCCTTAATTACAGGTTCATTCCAAATATTTGCACGGAATTACCCTGCGTTTCCATTTCACAAGCTATGGGGGATAATGTTTTCGCATTAATAACAAAAACGTGACGAACATTACATGGAAAGGCCAATGGCGCGAGCTCGATTTGTCCCACTTCAGTGCGCTATCTCAGGCGCCAATGGCTAAGCATCCCCGGTCGCGGTTTCACCGGAGAGAACCGTGACCGTGGCTCCGGCGACTGCCCAAATGTGACCGTTGGTACCGACACCGACCTTGTCCCAGATGACCATCGGCGATTCAGAACGAGCGAGCGAGATGCCGCTCGGAACCGAGCCGAGGCGAACGCGTGGCAATTCACAAACAGCGCCAATAGGTTTCGCGCCAGTGATTCACCAGACCGCACAAGTCATGGCCATATGGCCGCCAGCGAGATAGGTGTGAATAATAATGATGTAGAATAGCATTAATCACTTATACTTGCATTAGTCACTAGGAGCGTCGATTGGGCCAGCTAACCACGCCTGGAAGTCTTCGGCTGTGGAAGCTACGAAATGGCACTACCGTTTTATTTACACTTATATCAAGGATTTAAAATTGTACAGACAAATTCTAACGTGCTTCCAAATTTATTCTCGCCTAGCCTTCTATTGACATATATTTTCAGATAATTTTCCCACCGTGAGCTTCGCATACCAATAGAATATATGCTCATAACGACCGATTCTGGATACCAACTGCTGATAAAAACGATCTTGATACAGCGTGCGAGACTAATTCCTGTTTCAATGACATCAAATAAAACAGAGGCTGTTTTGGTCGCCGAGTTTAAATCCGGGTAGCAGCACCGGGTTTTAACGGCACTGGGGTAAAAAGCAGGAGGACAAAAAGTACAATGTAGACAGCGACTGGTTGCGACCAGTAAGCGCGCGCTATGAAAGAATGAAGGTCAGAATGAAGGTTTAACAATATTACTGTTTCACTTGTTCCATTCTCATTCGCCGCCGGTTGGTTTCGATCGTGTTGTAACATGGAATAGCGGAAACAGCTTTGAGTTACCAGCTCAATAACAACTCTGCAAATAAATTGACCCCTTTAACACGGGACTCACTCGAACCGGCCGAAGGCTTAGCTAGGTACAATGTAAAAATTAGGTCGATCTAATCATTTCCAGATTTAGACATAGTATTATTAGCATTTGGGGAAAAATTACACCCTTAAAACTTGTTGAGATGGACGCAGCAATGATTCGTTCGCACACCTATCCGACCCCCGTGCTCCAGAAAGACAAACCGCCAGTCCCTGTTCAAATCCAGATCACACCCACTATCAACCAGCCGCATTAAAAAACCAGCAAACGTTTAAGCATTATTTGCACATGCGTCGTCTGCTAATTGCCAGATCACGTCGAGATTCCGCAGGAGCCTACAGCAACCAACACTGCAAAAAGCTGCAGGTATCTGGCAACTGCAGCGTGGGAACGGCCCAGGCTCTGTGGCACCTGCACGCCAATTCACGGACCTCTCACAGGTGGCGGGTAAGCAGTAAGCACGGCCAACCGGGAGCGCCCACGCTTTAAAGAGAATGTGGCACCCTGGTCGAATCCTGGAATTTAGTGTTAATAAGCGTACTTTTAGCCAAAAATAATGAAACCACTCATTATCTCTCAGAAAAAATGTTCAATAAGCTCAATATTTTGTTTTTAAAAATACTCCTCTAGGAAAATAAATAAATATCTGCCTGTGGATGATGTCATGATCTGGCAACCACTACCATACTTGAAATGCTTCAAGGGCTTTGATTGGCTGATGCTCATCGTGACGTCAGCATATGTCGTCACACCAGCAGCTCACAACAATGGCCGCCCGGCGAGGGGTATATGAGGGGTAGGTGTCAGGTAGGTTTTAGCTTTTTTCTACGGAAATATCGAGTTCCAAGACAAATGATATATGGAGTACCGGGTTTTCCGACATGCCTTACAACTTGGCTATCTCAGTTAAAATCACGTTATGAAGGTGCAACATTCCCTTTAAAGGGAGTGCCCCACCTTTAACATGGGTTTTGAACTGAGGTAGCAGTTTTGTAGAGCGTGTCGAGAAACCACTGCTGGTTTATTTCATTTCACCCAAAGCTGTCTGCATCAAATTTCCGCACATTTAAGTTCAAATGAAGGGTTTTAAGGCCCTAATTTCAACCACGAAAGAATCCCTTTCTATCTGGTTGTAACAACTTGATTGGTCTAAATCCAAACGGTTTGACTGGCACGCATGTCACGTGATAAATGTCAACAATAACATCGCTGTAGTAGCATTGACATGCAGCGAATGCCAGTGCAATATTCCCGTCCTCCAGGGAACAAAACGAAATAATGGTGGCTCTTATAGCAAATATTGTAAAAAGTAACGTAATAGAAAATTATCCCAACGCCCGGATACTACCGCATACGAGAAGATCACGGAAAGCTCATCAGACCCACTCGAATCGCCATCAGCATGTTTTTATTCTGCCTAACGGAAATGAGTTTTTACGACGCAATACAGCAGCCGATTTCATCAGATTCCCAAGCCTCCTGTTAAAAGCCTCCATATAAAGCGCTCATAGTTCCGGGTAGCTCCAATCAAAGACTGGCACAGGTGCCTTGAGCTTCGGTAAGCCTCTCCAAGCCGGCATCTTCCCGCAATATCGCGTTCAATAAAGCCTAATGCCACGGCGGCAGTGAGCCTCGGCAAGGGCGGTGTAAAGAGGCGCTTCTGTGGGAATGGGTCAGAACAAAACAAAAGCGAAGCCGCATACCGTTTTAACAGAACCAAACAGTTTGAGGAATATTGATCGTATGTTATTATTAGAACCACATATTCAAACAAACTATAGAGGAGAACCGGGAGCCGTGAAGAAGTGTATAATAACCATTGAACAGAGACGGAAGGAGTTATTAGTTACCGGATTGCAATATAACCGACTCCACCGCGTATTAAAACAGTCGATCAACCAGTTTCAAACGGCGTGCACGCACACCAAGAAATTTTCCATAGTTTGTACGCGCGTGAGAATGTATGTTGCTATTCTTTAAATCATCCTTTAACCGTATGTTTTTATATCGTGTGTTTGTACTATGACGCAACAAAAACTAAATATTGATGTTCCAAGTATAATACAATACAATACATTTCTGCCCACCACCCGCTAAACCTACCCCCTCGAAAAAACTCTACGAGTATCCAGGAAGATTGGCTTATCAGTGCAGTTTCCCCTCACCTAACACTGCAAGATCAACTTTGCTCCGGAAGTTAGTCATCGCAACATCAGCTAGAACAAAGAAGCACAAAGGAATGCCACTAAGCCCTTTTGAAGGTTTTCCAGGTGGCAGGGCTACGCCATAAACCGCACGCGGCAGACCTTGCTCATCCGTCCGACTTCATCACGACGAAAAACAGAAACGTATCTCATTACAGCGGCGATCCCAGGCGAAGCAAAAATGAGGTACGTCTTTCGTAACTAAGTCAAAGCTAACCCTGAAACTATCACAGCCGCCAGCTACGCATCTAACATATTTCTAACCCAAGCATGCATGACCGCGTTCCGGCCACACACCAGCCACTCCTCAGCAAAATCTCCCGATCCTGCTCTCCGGAGAACAAAGCACATTTTTCACAGCCTCCTTTTGAGGCAAGTGGCACATCCAGCCGCGTCTGATCCCAATACAACTACACCATAAACATATCGGCTTTTGAACACGGCGGACTCCTAGTGGGAGGAGCGCGACAAAAACGGCGCAGCTCGTGACTCTTCGGCGGGAGCGTCGGATTACGACGAAAGACGCTGAGACGCCGACGAGGAGCGATTCTGCGACCACGACAAAAGCGAATCGGTACACCGAAATCCGATGAACGTCGTATTTTCAGTAGTCACAGGTGTGATCATATAATTTTTAAGAGTTTTACGTGCTGGTTACATCCTCTCCTTTGCTCAGAATCACGTATCTTGCATATTATTTTTTAGTTCTACGTGCTGGTTACATCCTCTCCTCTGCTCAGCACCATTTTTCTTACAAATAATGTATAAGACAGCCTCAAATTGCGGGTCAGACCACTGAGAAGTGAAACACCCTGATCGGTGGTGTCCAGGAAGGCTTCGCACCACCACCGCTGGTACATGTCCCCGTCAAGGCGTTCATTCACCGCTCCACTGAACAGCAGCGATGGAGCCGACATTAAACTACCACGTATCTGCCTGTTTTGCAGCGCGGACCTATCTGCGTCCCGTGATACTATCGGCAGGGTATGTGTGAGGCAGTCTACAAAGTTTTTTTTAGAAAGAGCGATTAGATAGCCACCTGTTTAAAAACAAGAGATGGTTATTTAAAACAATAGGAATATTCCAATAATCTACAGCTGTAAGGCTTTAGGCCTGATAAACAGGAACGAGTCAGGATATGAGTCTAAGTGAACAATGCTGAGCGCAGTCACAGTCCGCTCAGGATGTTGTACGTTAATCCCGTGCATATCGAGAAATGGCATCGACCGACAATTATCGGGCCCAAGCCTCGCCCCCCCCTGCATGGACAGCATAAGTCGGCCATTGAAGCCAGTGTAAACACCGGAAAGCGCTTATGACAGCCAACGACCACAGGCGAGGCGTGATGAAAAACATCAGTCTCTCCATCCCCACAACCAATCAACCTAGACGCAACACACTCCAGAACGATATTTTAGCACCACTATTTCCCACAGCACCAGCAGCGCCACTGCACGCCCCGGACGGCGCGCTGATGCGTGTCCGTCAGGGAGCGACCTCGACAACGAGGACGGGCACACGCCGGTACCGCACCGCCCGTACCCGACAGCGGAGCAGGCACTCCGATCACCTGCACCCGCGGTACGGGCATACACAGGTACAGCACCGCCTGTACTACACAGCGGAGCAGGTGATCCGGCCACCTGCACCCGCGGTACGGGCACCCGCCGGTACGGTACCGCCTGTACTACACAGCGGAGCAGGTGATCCGGCCACCTGCACCCGCGGTACGGGCACACACAGGTACAGCACCGCCTGTACCCGACAGCGGAGCAGGTGATGCGACCACCTGCACCCGCGGTACGGGCGCACACCGGTACAGCACCGCCCGTACCCGACAGCGGAGCAGGCGGTCCGACCACCTGCACCCGCAGTACCAGAAAGTAAGACGCAACACAGGTAGACGGTGTGCAGGACGGGCACACACAGGTACAGCACCGCCCGTACCCGACAGCGGAGCAGGCGGTCCGACCACCTGCACCCGCCACCACGCCTTCTCAGTGGCGAGAACAAGGCAGCTGGTGTTCCACAGGGGAGGATGCTGTCAGCTGCACTCCACGGGGAGGCACAGCTGATCTAGCTGATGCCCGTAACGCCGGCCCCGCCCGGTATGAGAAGGATCATACTGGCGTATGATAAGGGAAAAGACTATCCATGTCGGCCTTATTAGTTCCTTATTAGTTATTCGGCCTTATTATATCCACTAATTAGTGGACAAAGCATGGTGGTAGCAGCCTGAGCCACACCATGAAACTAGGCTATCATGCGTTCGAAATGAATAAAAGTCTGCGAGTGACCCAAATGTGTCTGACATCATTAGATAAGCTCTCACGGCTGGAGAGCGACAGCACTTGCACAACAAGCGTCAGGCTGTGCGATTTAACGACGCAGAGTGACCTGCAGGCGTGTTTGTGGTCTCAGGCACACCCTTGCACACTTGATGGTATCAAACGCGCGTGTGATGTCCAGAACTCACACGGCGTTCCGTGCGGAACGGACAGTCTGAATCTGAGTCGGTGCTGAGGTCACAGATAAAATCAGTGTTACAAAATAACCCACTGTACTCCTGTCCCAGCTTATCTTAAGCCGTAACTCAACAGCACACACAAAATAACTCAACATTAGGCTTCCATGGACTGAGCTTTCCTCTATATCACAATACAACCTTACCTGAACATAGTACATTTGTTAGGAAACTAAGGCCAGACGGGTATCTTGATCGAGCTCGAATATTGTAATACTGCATTCTATATAAGCCAGTCGCGTGATCTCAGCAGGGCTTAGCCGTTTCCTTTCCGTGCAGCTGCAGCCAAGACCGAGACACGCACCGCGTCAGCGCCTGGCTGGCACGCTCCAGAACTAGCCCCACAGCCAATCCCAACCCCCAGCCGTCGCTCCAGAAACTGATGGCCGTACACGAATATCGGCGCCTTTAACCTTCCATTTCTGAGTTTCAGAATCTAAAGTTAATCCGGATCATGTTCGCTTCGACTTAAAATGATTATGAAAACCTTAATCTTGCGTCTGTTGTACATAATACTGAAGACAATGTTGGGTCTTAACAACGCACCAAACGCCATGGTTATATGGCATTGCCAACTCTCACTCTGTTCGAAGGGATTTGGGAACCAGACCAACTTATTCAGAGACTATGCAGGGTCTTAAACCCCGGAACCTGTGACTCAGGAGATATAGATATTATCTCTACTGGTTCACTCATCCCCCATAGATGGTCAAGTGTCTGCGGCATGCTGGGTATTCTAAAGCTCGTGAAACGCCATGTCCTGCATGTGAGCAGGAAGACCAGTGCAGCGAACAACCAACATCCGCATTGATTCGAGGTCCCCCCCCAACCAGTAGCGTGAGGGAGCACTACTTTCTGACAAGTAGACCCGGCAAAACACAGCACCCCAATCTGAAAGTAAATCCGGATTAGCGGCTGCTGCCTGAAATGGCATTGGACGCTCACACTAGTGTTCATTGGGATTCGGGCGAATCCAGATCCAGGTGCCGACCAGATCTGATCTTGGGTCTCCGGATCATTAGCGAATCAAGAGATTAACGTCAGTCCCTCCGCTGGACTGGTACGGTCAACCCTTACGCAACAGGTGGCAGTCAGATGGCAATGTGAAATTCCGCATCATGTGGTCAGTGACGACCGAGCGGCGTGTGCACAAATCCCAGCCAGTCGTTTCTCGTCCCACCACAAACAAGGCGGCAGCCTAAAAACGCTAGTCACGTGCCGCGGTTTTCCGCCGAGAATCGCGCGCCTGGCATTCTGGCGCAGCTGCAGAACGGCGCAAACGGCGTCACTTTCCCTGGTCTGAGAGACTGGCGACATTTCTCTCCCGCCGCATCAAACAGCTGAGTGATGCTGCGAATCACTCTCCCTGGCATGAAAGACAAGCGTGACAAATCACACTCCTCGCCCGAAAATTTCGGAGGATTTACTTTTTCACTTCTGGCACCATGACCAAACGCTTCCAGTCGGCCCCTTTATCCGTAATCAACATGTTTCTGGGGCAGATCCAGAGGGCCATTACAAAAAAACATTCTTAATTTTTGTACAACAATTTCTTGATTCTTTAAGGTGTACCGAATATTGATTCACTGTATGAGTTTAATCCTGCCGACTGCCGCTTCCGCCGCTCAACGTTCCGATATCGGTTCCACCCTCCCAAAACGACTGCATCCGACCCTGACACGTTTACCCACTTTTCCCACGGTTAAGCGAGCAGCTTGATGAGAGCAAATTCGGCAGAAGGCTCATTAGAGTAACCACAGCATGGAATATGTGAGGAGGGGATGTTCAAACCAAAATGGTGCCAACACGGCGTGGAAAAAAATCTGAAAAAGCAGACAAACGAACAGTGGCAGACGTGGGAGCGCTCTTTGGGGGAGGCGGGCAACTCGGATAAATCGCAAAAACAGTGTTTTTTAAGAAAATCGGCCAAAATTCGCCAGTTTTGAGGAAGCCATGCCCCTCCCCGCCCCCCGCCACTCTGCGTCCACCAGTGCAAGCGAATACGTTTGAGGTAAATAATAACAAACATTTGAGAGGACGGTACAATATTCCCGTTTTCTCAAGCCTACTTGAGACAAGTCTGATTTTTCGTCTGGCTGTATGTTCCAGCACGGGTCGGCGTAGTGCAGTGGTTCAACGGCACAGATTAGACACCGGGACAGAGGCCGCCACTGCCGCCTCGGGCAGGGCGGATGCAGGCCACAGCACCGCCGGCACCGTTATCCCGCCCCGCCTCTTTGATTGCTCTCTTGCTTAAGCATAGCGCCGACAGCGCGGCCACCCACTCACCAGCACGGTCGGGCGGACCGCCGGAAAATGGCACCGTCTGGTCCCAGCCGGGCACGGAGAACTGCCTCAGACCCTCCGTCTCAAACAGCAGCGAACAGTGGTGCGTTCCCCGTTGCCGGTAATGCCGTCAATAGGGATACATCCGGAGATTGTCGTTTAAAAGTCAAGAGCGGGTGCTATAGTACTCAAGCAGGAATGGTGATCTACTCTTCTGTAGACGAACGGCTTCACAAAAGCTTACACAAAGCTTCACGTGCAGTCGATGGCGGGCGCAGTTTCGTCAGGCTGGGGCAGCCATTAGTGGGACAGCGTCTCTAACGACCACCCAGGTCTTGCCGACCGCCCCAGGCGTGGTAAATGGGAGCACAACACTGTAGGAACAACCCCATCTGATGGCCGCACGGTCGGTCAAACCTGGTGGTGTCAAACACAGATGCCGCTACTCCCAATAATTCAAACACCGCACTTCAAATTTAGAATAAGAAATAGGAGTAGAGCGTTAAACACCCCTGTTCAGGATTTCACGAGCTATATTTAAGGTAAGCAATTTCTTTATAGATTCTTTATAGATGGTGATCCCGCCCGATATTAATCACGTGCCTCTGATCAAGTTTTTCATTGGATCAAATTGACTTCTTAGTTCCGCTTTTTGTACCACACCCAGGACAAGAATAAGAGGTAGTCCCAAACAGTGTTAAAAATATCCTAAGCAATACTAAAAAGAGGGCAGTGTGAGAGACACACAGTCGCCCAAAAAAACTAATGATGACTCACACGCTGTATACAATCAAGCTTCCGCTACCAGACGATGGAAATTTTGTAGAATAATAGAAATCAACCCGCGACCCTTTTCACGATAAAGCAGGAGAAGCAGGGTGTCTCTTCATCACGTTTGCATTTAGGTGGTATTCCAGGGGCATCAAGTGCTTTGCAGGAAACCATAGAGACAGCCGTTGTTTGCCACCTACACAGTGTCAGCAATACACCACTCTAGTCTTCCAGCATTAGGAACGTTAAGAGAGTAATCGAGATTCTGATTACTCTGCACAACTATAAATGGGCACGTACCACATCTATTGTGAGCCAATCCAGCCACAAGAATAGACACGGACTTTTTCACTCACTAGTGACGCTGAAAACTGGGCTCCCGAAACCCCATAATTATTTCTGAGCATGTAGTGCGCATATTTACATGTATATGCATGCAAATTCAGAGTTGCACTGCACTGCATTCCACCGTACGATATATTTCAAGTTTGAGCCTGAAACAAAAATTAATCCGAGACTAGTGCCCAAAGACATAATAACATGGGACGATATTTAATTTTTCCTAATATGTGCTTTATCGCCGTGTAAATTACCAGTCATTAGGGAGTCATAGCCCATAAAACTTCTTAAATTACGCCCTCCCCCGTTGACGTGCCTCGACCCATCCCCTCCCGATTACAGCCAACTCTTAACATACAGATTCCCTTCAGTTCACGAATCGCAGGCGAATGAGGGTGGCGGAGTCAAACGGTCCCACATCTGAGCCGCCAGCGTGACATCCCAGACATCGGGTCCTTGGACACCGTCCGGCGCCGTTACTCCGTCCGATTACCTGTCGCGTCCAGGGAGTAACGGGTCCCTGCAGCACGGGGCGTAATCACCGGCGGGGTCCACTTCTCATCTGGCGGGCCTGTAATCAGGTCACTGGCCGTCCACTGGCGACGCGGTCGGTCCCGCGGGAGGGTCACAGGGCAGTCACACGGGGACTGGAAAAAGAAAAGGTCAGTCTCGGGGTGTCACAACTGGACTGGACTGGAATGACCAAAGGTCAGTCTCGGGGTGGTCGCACAGACTGGACTGAGGTGACCAAAGGTCAGCCCCGGGCTGTCACAGGGACTGGACTGGACTGGACCGGCATCCCCGGGCGGTCATAGGAGCAGGACTTAAGTGACGTCAGGAACAGTCTTCGGGCAGTCACACCAGCTGGAATGGGGCCGATCGCCCACGTTGAGAGAAGACCACCAGTCACTGGGGCTGAACCGAGAAGAAGGGGGTTGCCTGCGCAGTTACGCAAGGGATATGGCAAACGGCGCAGGAGCGAGACGGAGGACTGGGGACAGTTAGGACGCCGAATATTAAAATACATAGCACAACTATAATAATTTGCTTATGTACGATTCCGATCTCTCCTTTGTCTACAATCACAACCAAGTAGCTGGTTCCAAAAAAGTATTATTCTAGCATGCCAGCTCCTTGTCAGGATTCCAGCCTAAGAGCCTTCCCTTCCAAACATTTTCATCAACACGCACGCCTTTTAATTTCAGAGGCATGTAACCTTGAAAAACGCCAAGCATCGGCATCCCCCGATATCATAAGCTTGATGGAGCGTCGGTTCCCGACGCCAGGCGTTTGAAGTCCGCACATTTCTCAAAGACAGCCCGGGGCTGGCAGACAGCTCCTGAAACCCTTCATCAGGATTACTGTGAAGGGTGCTGTTTTCGAACGTCGCGCCGCTCAAAGCGGTTGGTTACAACGTCGTCGCGTGGGGCGAGCAACGGAAAACAAGGCGGGTGATCATCCCACAGCTGTACGCAGTCACTCCAAACCGACCAAAAGTCCTTGAGGAAGCGCTCGCGTCGGACAGGTAATTGCTTCGCGGATCATAAGTCAACATGTTGTGCGCGGCACACAGGGCCAGGGTTTCACGCCACATACTGTGGAAGCCGGCTTAAAAACCGTTAAAACGGCAGGTAATCGTCCTGTCGACGCAGACAGCAACAACGACTTAACATTACGGTTATCTTGCCACTTTTGTACAAGGTCAAAACGCTCCGTCTCTGTCCTCAGCAGCTTACCGCCCAGCGTTTGACCTTCAACTCTCTACAGAGGCGTCGACGCGGAATATTTATTGGGGGACGGACGCCGGATTGGTGATGACTGAGGGAAGAGGGGGTGGCAGGCAAATTTTGGCCATATTGGCTGTTTTTGAAAAAGCTAACTACGGTGTACTTCAATCAAACATTTACGAAGGGTTACGCAGGTAGTAGGGACAAATGCAAAAACTTAGTCAAGTCCCAAAATTTTGGGGTGACTTCTCCAAATTCTGGGACTCTGAATTTTCGAACCATGATTCGAGAGCTGGGGGCGCGTCGCCCAGTTTCGACGCCCTTGACTCTGTACCAGCCTGCCTCCCACCAGTCCTAGCGTCCCGACTACCTGACTTCAGACTCTTCCCACTTCATCCTCGGTCGGCTCCTTCAAAGCATCGCTGCGACTTTCCTTCTGCAGCGCCGTGAATTCCATCAGAAGTACTGGCCAGAAAATCGACCACGTTGTGCCAGAGCAATGTTGTCCAGAACAAGCGCCCGGCTCATGCATGACAGAAAATTGTGGAACGGCTGAGAAGGCCTAGCACGACGTAAAACGTTTCCTCGACATACAGCTCAGGTATGTCAAAGGTAGGATGAACGGTACGAATGAAACCTTGCATATCGCTGCTGCTCCACGAATTCGCAGAAGCTGCTGCTGTTCTAAAGCAATAGTAAGGAATAAGTGTGATCATTCAAATAATGTTAAGTGACAAACAAAGCCTCTAGATAGGCCTCTTAAAGTCATACGTTGATGATGTGTTATTGCTCCTTGAATCTGAGAGGAGCAATAACACAGTTTTAATAAGTTTTAGAGGTTGTTCTACTGCATCCAAAGTGATGGTCAACATGCCGGGCAGGCCTGACGTGGTACCGTCAAGACAACAGTTGGTCGCGACACAAACAATGTATTAAAGCCGTGAAAGTCAACATAGCTTACCAGTTTCCACTTTGATTGGCAGGTCTGAAGATACCGACAACGGGTTTGCTGTGACATCTTCAGCTCTCTCAATCAACTAGGCACGCCGTCGTCAACATCGGGCATGCCTTGAAAATCTAAGCCTGTGTACCCGCGTAATCACCTGACAAGCACAGCGTTCCCAAGGGAGATGTATTTCGTTACAATTCAATGCATTTGAGTTGGAATTCGCTTGCGTTTTTGCACCACGTATCAACGGGCTTTTCCGACCAAAAAGAAGACAGAACTGCAGAGCTACAATCAAAGCTAATGCGGGTGTGCTCTCCGCAAAAACTAGCACCATTTGGCACCATAGCATCACATGCTGAAGTCCCACCGCAAAACCAATTGGTCCCGAGAAAATACAGCGGGGAC
Organism: Lepas anatifera; assembly: GCA_034440635.1. Lineage (NCBI taxonomy): Eukaryota > Metazoa > Arthropoda > Thecostraca > Lepadidae > Lepas > Lepas anatifera. The sequence goes on along the minus strand of JAOTON010000799.1, from coordinate 239,041 downwards.
CAGCCTAGGTCCCAACTTTGGGACTACATGGAGAGTCTACGATATATTTGCACTGGCACAGCTGCCATAAAATTAGCATTCACACTTAAGAACATAAGTTGTTGCACATATCATGCAAACGATTACTCTTGAACGCGTTTTGAACACGTCAGAGCCAAATAGCAGTCCATAATTTTTTAACCGTCCCACGTTTCATTGGTCGCAACAAGCGTAATGCCGTTTCCACAGATCTTCGAGCGGGAGGGGAAGCTGTGGCGACGGATACGGAAAAAGACCAGGCAAGTTCCATTCCAATTCAGTGCAAATCATATTGTAAGCGATACATTCTCCGCCGCAAGCGAGGGGCCAAGCCCCCTTATCTTTCTCTCAGCCCGTTCCCAAAGCACTTCCGTTGGCGACCTCCCTGTTCACACACCATTCCGGTAGGCAAAGGTATCGCCATCACTAAGCGCCAGCACGCCATAAAGAAACCCTTTCAACCAACTCAGCGGTTGTCTTGCAATGACACCTCATCATGACGAAACTTCCTGTGCTGAGCGACCCCACAATTACCACACAGCAATGCAGCTCGGGTTATATCCAGTCTTAATCACCCCAGGCTGTATGCACACCGGAGTGTGGCTTTCCTTACAGGCTGAAGCCTCGTATAACTTTCACTTAAATGAACATCAGGCAGGATGGGTCATTAACGAGCATGCAGCGCGGTCTCGGAAGTCCGCACTGCGGAGGACTGAGGCGATCGATTCCACCGGAGTACGAGGGCGGGGCAGAAAGGGGAGCTGCGTCGCCCCAAAACTGGGGACAATGCTGAACAATTATGAATGGATTCGCTTTTCTATAAGGAAATGTTCAAATTCTAGTCTGCGAGCACAATTTTTTTAAATTTGCTTTTATTGTTGAAGTGTCTTTTGCAAAGCCACCGAAAGTCACGCTGGAAAATGAAGTGACTGCTAGAGAAACAAACAAGCGCAAACCGTCTAATAGAAACCGCATCATCATGTTTTCAGGATATCTAACGTTTAATAGAAGACGCATAATCATGTTTTCAGGATATCTATGAAACATTTGAATGAGCAAAAGCAGAGCACAGGAGTCTAAAGAAAGGACGCCTATTTTCGTTTTGCTGACACGTCCTTCAGTTCCAGACAAACCCAGCTTACCTGGTTCCTGTACGATAGGTTTTTCTGGAAACACAGCACTTTATTGGACAGAGTGGTTTATTGGAGAGACCGTGGTTTCCTCCACGAAATCGACGTGCTAGTCCAAAACAAAGCAAAAGGAAATGTCTCACCATCCGTTCAAACGGCTGTAAAACCATCCTATGTCCGAATAGAGGTGAGATCGAGCCTTCCCCTCGACTCGCAATAAAGCACACGAAAGACAGGCCATTCCACCAAAGGAAATAAGGTCATATCGAACACCTCACTACATCCATTGGGAAACACCAGAGAATTGGGGCCATACGTCCCTTTGGCGGCGCGGGCCGACGGACCAATATACTCGGGGGTCCCGCTGACCCCGGCGACCCCGTGGCTTCTCAGGCACGGTGCCGTAACTCGGGTGAAACTCTCCCCGTCGCCCGCGGAGGCAGCATCGGCTATAGTTAATGGAAACCAAAGCCACGCTCGATTCGTAGTGGCCACCAGCGGGAGAAACTGCACGTGCCACCAGCCTGCAGCTGGCACCGGTGATTAGAGCGACCCCCGGGGGCATCTGGTGGTGAACGGGTACTTTCTTGGCGACCGGAAGCTGATGGCGGGGTGGTTTAAAACATTCTAAGGTTCGTTACGCCACCGCAGTGACATCTGGCCGCGACAGGAAGAGAAATGATGATTGATGGCTTAACGAGGTCATAAATGTTAGACATCTCGTAAAACGCTGGAGACATGGTAGTTTTGTCACGGGGCAGTCAAGATACATGCATTGGTTATGATGCAATCGAGAATGTATGTAATGATACGATCTAATGCGACAAAAGCGACGTCATTCAGGCATGGATAGTGTTTTGGGACGATACATTTTTGAAAGTTAGCTGGGCTAGGTCTCACGAACCCCAGCACCTTCAAGCGGTCCCCAGCCCCCAGGATTTTGTCTTCACCGGATACCAATGCCCTTAGTCCTGAAACCTCGTTGGACACAGACTTTGTGTTGTCTCCTGGAGGCGGCATGTCCGTATCCAAATGTACAATAATATGATTACTTATGTCAATAAGCGCCCACTAACAGTTCTAAGAAGTGCATGCTCCTCTCTTTTGTAAGTATCGGAGAGATTGTGTATACAAACAAAACGGCACTGGGATGAGACATCGGTCCTGTAACTGTTCGGCTAACCCTACAAACAAAACACCAGCCAACCCATGACGCCGCCCTCGAACTCGACTCACCGGATGGGACAGGTCCACCCCCTCCGCCATGGCCCCACCGGCACACACCACGATCACGAATCCACACTGTCCCCGTCGTCCGGAACTAGCGCGAAACGCAGCGCGCCGGCCACTCGGCGCCAGAGTCGATGACCTGGTGACGTCACGGGTACACCACGTGACGCTGCCGGCAGGTGGCGCAGCTGTCGCCGGGCGGACGTGTGACGCCACAGATAGGCGGTGACGTCACACAGAAATGACAGGCAGTGGACAACGGGCGGACAAGACAGCGCAGGCGTGTCACGTGACACCGGGCTCCGACATTGCCTTGGCATGGCCGGAACGGAGTCTGATGTCAGATGACACTTTGAAGCTGTTTGGAGCAGGAAATTCGTTCCGAGTCGAAATAGCTAGATTTGGGATTCCTGAGCACGCCACTGGCGCCCCATTAGAGATGAAAGATAGGAGCGGTCACGTGACTGCGAGACGACCGGTGAATACCGCTAAAGATGGTGAGACGAAGACACTGGTCCACTCCGAGTCGGACTAGAGTCAGAGTCAGAGTCAGGAACATAACGGACGGACGTCGCCGACACAGCTACCACAATAATAAACACAGACAGTGGTGTTGGTGTTGGCAGTTATGGTCCGCCGACTTCGCATCCCCAGGCGTGCCTTATCAGCTAGCGTCGATGATGTCATTTCAGCGATAGCGCTACCTCCTTCAGACCTTTCGACTCTGTTAAAGGTCCGGCGACGCTGCAGGCTTTTCCACTTCTCCACTTTGCAAGGGTCTGACCTCCCTGCCACGTTTTCGCTTTTGATTTATAGGGATACAAGACGTCTGTGGGCCCCACAAATGTCAAACCTTTTCGTTCAAAATACCCTTTTCAGAAAGAGCAAAATAGCTCGAAGACAAGAAAGGTGACACAAATTTTGTCACACTATAAGTAAAGCCTGGACAGCCACGAAAAAACTTCTAAGCAATAGGTTCAGAAAAGAAAGGTGGAACTAAGCTAAACAAATCGCACATTTCAAATGCACTCATTTTTCTCGTTTTAAGATGACAAATAAAACCAAAATTTCACATCCTTGGGATACCTTTTTCAAGTTTTTTGTTTTGTTTAACCTTTTGGCCCAAGAGGAGTGTGGCACATACATTTGAACAGGATGACATTTTCTCTGATTAAGAAAAGAACACACAGTTAAAAACGAAACTTTATTTTTGTCAAGTTCTTGTGAAAGAGTGCTGTGTAGCCTGAGATTTAGCTCCAACTTGGGACCAGAGCGCAGTGGACTGTAAGATATCTTGAGAATGCAAAACAAAACTATTTGTGCGAAATGCCAATTCAGATCCGTGGCTAGATAGCTTAAATAAAGAAACCGGTTTTGTCTCGGCCGAGCAGGAACGGCGAGCCCGAGAAGCTGCACTGGTAACGCCAACTTACAATATGGGGTCGTTAAGAACACGTGACTTCAGAAGAGGGTTGGAGTCATTGCATTGCGATTGGGGGTGAAGCTTACTGCGCCTGTACCCGAGCACCTTTAGTGGTAAATGTAAACCTTGGCAAAACCCAGCTACTACACGTTCCGCCGTCCCTGCTTAGAGTTTGCACATCACGACTTTAATCAGGTAAGCACGAACAAATTTTAAAGTTTTAATGTTTTAATGTGGTGACGCCTCTAATGTCGGCTCAAACTGACAAGCAGTGAAGCGCTTAACACTTATTAAGACACCTCGTCACACCAGAGCTACGGGGGAGCTCCTTGAAACAAACAGTCCTGATGGCTTAGCAGAACACCCAAATATGAAAAGCAATACTCTGCATATCAACCAGCATGATCGGCCTTGAACAGTTGCACTCTGATGCATTCCCACCGAAGCTACAGCCCATGGCTGAATTTACACATGGAAGAGCAGCTTCGGTCCTCTCAATATACGCGATTTGGTATCAATTTCTCATCAGAGCAGAAAACTAAACAACCGAGAAACGGAAAAACATGAAACTTTGCATCGCTGTTGGGGGCGAGGTGAATTAAAAAAGCCAAAGCCATAGAATTCAGTAAAACACACTCTGCTACAACCTTATCGGAAGAACGCACCAAAGAACAACCTACAAAACACCTATCAGCATCTTTGGCATGGGTCAACCCCGGTAAAGCGAACCGTTCGGCGTTTCAAACGCTGCTTTTAACCTGATAATGAGAGCTAAATTTTAAATACTGCGAGGGATGTTCATGACATCTCCCACCGGGAATTTCCGTGACCATCAAATCATCGTTTAGGTTTCCGAAGTCCATAGCTCGTTCAAGGATCACGGTGTAAGAAGATATCAGCTTTGAAAAACTTGCGGCGCCATGCAGTGAGATAGTGAGAATACTGGGCACAAATTATCTCTAACCCTTCTGAATATCATCTTAGACGTAACGCCATGAAGTTCTATTGCCATGTTTACTAAAAACAACATATAGCAAGGAAATTCCCCCTTGCACGGATGGCGACAAAACCAAAAGGTTTGATTCTCTTCTCCGAGGACGCCATTAAAAGGCTCCAAACCCATATGTAAATGAAGGGTGGTAGAGTTCGCCACAGCCATTTCAAGTTCAAGCCAGCTCGGGTCGGAGTTCAAGCTGCTGGGGCCCGTAAAAACCACCTATTACGCCCGCTGGGAAACTCAATACTCCTCCTCAGGGGCAGTTGAGGCCGGTGAAAGTTGGCCTGTCAATGTTCAGGTTACAGTTCTCTTAAGCTGCAAGCCGTTGAGCTTCTCATCTAGTCACCATACAGTCCAACCCTACCTCTAGAGGGTGGGGATAAACATTCAGGTTTAAATTAAGGTGTTTGCAGTAAAGCCATTTACAGGAGTCATGACCACGGCCTAGACATATGTAGTACTACTTGTAGCAATGCTTGACCGCGTACTTTTCACCGCAGTGTATCAAACTTATTCAAGAACAAAGGCTTACCAATGAAAGAGAACAATCAAGAAAGCTTTCCTAACCTGACCAGTGCCGATCACGCTCTCTCCGTCAACCCATGAAACGAACAGCACACAGAACAGGGTTATGCGGATTGGCAAGTTCAATTCGGGTCACAATACAATGTGTGATGTCCGTGGATAGGAGTTAACTCGGAGTCCGTCCAGTCCAAGAGAGGTGTCTCGATTCCTGAAACTACTTCTATCATGGAATAAAGAAACTGCACGCGAATTCGCAAGAACATACGGCTGGAAATTCGGCCGCAATACGCTTTGATCTGTAACCCAGTCAATAAGACAGTTTCTGACGAAAAAAACTGCAGGACTTATATCAATTCCTGAAACATTTTCACTCCAAACAAGTGAACATCACTCTCATCGGCTGACAATGGTGTGGAGAGGGAAAGGGTACACCGATAACTATTGTCTTTTGCAAACTATAGAACGCGATAAGATTAAAACATCGAATATAGCTTTCTACATTTCGCTGCAGTAGCTAGAATTAAACAAAGTTACACAAATCGTATCACGTGCAGAACGAGAACAAAGGTAGTTCCTTCTCCTATTTCCCCAACCCATTTGAATCCGTCACTGGTACATAACACATACCGGCAGGTATAAATACAATCTTGCCTTAAAGGGAATGTAGCACCGCAGTGCAATTACAGACTGGAGCAGTTTCACGCGCATTTGTATCTAAAATAATGAACTTATGTCTGCTGAAAGATGGCTACCAAGCTGAATATTCCGTATTATTTAATTTCCTTTGCTAGAGGTACATAATATCCGTTTCGGCGTGACGTCATGATCTGGCAATGTTTCGCCCTCTGATAAACCTCTTCATTTGCGCAACGAATGAATACGACTACAAACATTTTTCGGCAGAGCGATACTTTTATTGACACTCTAAAAGACAGTGTTTCTACTGTTTTCTAGATATATTTCAGAATACTTCAAGTTTGAAACTAGCCATCTAAGCAGTTCATACGAGTCTATCACCAGTACCAAAAGTAACGTTTAGTTCACAGCTTTAAAAAGGTTTTAGCAAGAAAAATTTGTCTGAGCAAATGGGATAAACATTACGTCACGTTGCCATGGTTACTAATGGTCTCCTCATACCACCGGAGCAACAGGGAAGACGGGGTCAACAGGGGGTAATTTTTTTTGCCGCAAACGGTAAGTTCAGAGACAAACGAAACATTGATCAAGTGGTTTCATGGCATGCTTTAGCACATGGGCATTTCAATTAAAATCCTATTATGAAGGCGCAATCTTCCCTTTCAACTGTGCTTTGAGATTAAGGTATCATCTAGTGAGGATGGACCAATTCCAGGGCAAAAAATCAATGAAAGGAAGTCAAATCCAGACGACCAAACAGAAGAGCACCACCTTAACCACGACCGGGGGCCCAAATTCCATTTACCGATTACTAAGGCAAAACAACTCCATTTTGAAGACGTCACTACGCAATTGTTTTGTTGAGGCGCTTTATCTTATTTCGTATTTCGTATGGAATCGTGTTTTGATTCCACACCGACCCAAAGTAAGAGAAATAGAATGAAAGACAGGCCACTGTTCTGTGCCTATACTCAGCATACTGAGAAACACTCCCACCAAGCTGGCATCACTTCGGCGAGACAACGGCCACAGCAAATGCCATGGTGAGGGGTCGACTAACTCCCAGGAACAGACGCAGACCGCAGCCAACATTGTGAACAGCTGCACAAAATCCCCACGGACAAATCTGTGAGGCTGCGAACTTCAATAAACTGCCTCCCCACAGTGGCAGCTACCACACAATGCAATGAAATCCGGAAACGGTGCAATGGAATCCGGTAGCTGCCTGTTTTTCATTCTATGTGCCATTCTTTGTGTTTGTGTGGAATCAATTCTCACTTGAAAATTGGAAGAAGAAAATAAACAAAGATTTCCGGCTGGTGAGTAGCGATAGACGCGCACGACTTGCCTCTGCCTTACAATATGCATACGTCCACTTCCCTTTATGGATCAAATGTAATCTGCATTGGAGAGTAATGCCACCTCAGTCATATACTCTTTGTGCTAAGGCGCGATCCAGGAGCCCCTAATATTAGATGACAGTACCTATCTTGAAACTAGATGTTGTCGTATCAGAACTATTTAAAAATTGCATGCACTTCCGCTAAATGTATTCGGTTCTTTGCACAAATTCAACGATTTCAATCTGCAAATTCAGCCCAACTATGTAAAGGACAAGAAAAATCCACCTCCATGATTGATCCACCTCTGCACTGATAAGCATACCGACTTCCACACTAAGCACGCCGGAGTGTTCCGTCAGCTCACCTTAGCACTTCTCAGTAGGAGGACTTTGTTGAACGACAGACCTTCCGCAGCAGCTCCTCACTCTTCAGCACACTCGCCCACACACCTACAGCACTGCAGACAACTCTTACCCGCCCGTCCTCCCCGAGCGGCAGACACTGACTGACTGGCTTCAATGACGGCGCGTCGCGGGCAGGCGGGCCCACTCTCACTGCGGGGCCGGCAGCAGGCCGTGCCGCGGGGGCGCCGCGCCGCGTCGGGCAAAGCGGAAAACTGAGAACCACAAACCCAAACCCCGATTTTACAAAGAGATCATTACAAAAATAACAGCCATAAAACGTGCATCGACAAGGTTTTATTTTACATGGGCGTAATCAGGACAGGAAAAAGCATTGGACAACAATCCAGCCCAAGGGCGTAAATATTTGCAGAGCATGGCGCCAGAATTACCAAATTAGTTGAAACACCAAACAATAAACATGTAATCCATAACAACATACACAATCTGTCTGCCATAAATTCATAAGCGCACCACGAACATCAAAACGGAGGCATCAAAATGTGTATTTGACTGGTTTTCTTCTAAGCCAGCTTTTGTATAATGAAACACCTTTTCTGCATGGAATGTTCTATTATAACCGGCATTCGAGTGATTATTAACCACACACGGAGATGGGTCCGACTTTAACGCGCACAGGATGGGGCTGGTAAGCCCCAAATCGGAAACTAGAGGCTAACAAATGCCGATGGGTGGGGGGGCTAGGTGATCACATCATAACTAATTTTCATGACCAGGTCTATATTTTCAAGGTCAAACGAGGTCATAAAGGTCAAATTTTGCCATCTGGACCTGTGGGAAATGCCGATAATGCGAAAAAGCCGGAGTAGCAAAGCCGGACCACGGTCATAGAGGTTGTGTCAAAAATATTTCCTTCATTTTTGAGGTCTAGGTCATCAAGGTCATCGACCTATACGTCACAATATGTATATTCCTATTATGCACACTAAAGTAGCACATACAAACCTGTGCGGAAAGAGGATGACCTTACCATGATCTTAACCTTGCCTGACCTAACTACAACTGGGTTTCCTACTATGAGTCATACATAATATACGTCAGACTGGGACACTAAACACCGGGGTTAATGACCTAAATCTGGTATGACTAACTACCTGACCTTCACGTGAGGTGACCTGACATATCATCCCGTCTATAGACACTACGTCACCACTTGGTCTCCAATGCAAGCAAACCGGTTCGACTGCGCGGTCGCGGCGATTTCAAAATGTAGGTCTGACTTAAAGCCTATAAATCAAACAATTTACACATTTCAAAATTATTTCACTATCGACGCGCTGTTAAATTTCAAATGCGACCGATTCCCGTGTTTTGGCTACGAGCGGTTCTCCGGTCATCCCAAAAAATAGTTGGGAGAGTATCCGAGGCCCCTCCAGTGCGCGTGTTAACACGCAGAGTAAAAAAGGGTTAAATAATCCCTACCTGTGTTTCCTTAACAAGGCCTACCCAAATATCAGTCCGGAAGGTCAGTCGCTTCCCCCCCCCGTCCCCCCCCTCCGCTACATATATATCGCGGTATCGCCAACTATGGACGTAGGTCACCTATCAGCCCGATCGTCATCTTGCGTCAGCTCGGACAGTGGAAGGCGGGAAATTATTCCCGATTGATCCCAGGACACCCGAACTCCGATGGTTACGGCGACCGTTCATTTGATGAAAAGGTATACTGGTATTCACCATATGTGATTTAACGTGATATGCAGCAACACAGGATTCTTAGGTATTGTTTTTGCTGTCCCAGCATTCTTGAAGGTGTTATGATAAATGTCTAAATCCCGGGATCACGAGAGGCTTAATCCCGTGATTGGGGCTTTTAAAATAGCGGGATCCCAATCCCGAGATCGACATACCTAGCAGGAACATTTCCATGCAAACATGGTTCGTTGTCGGCAGTCCCTCCGGGTATTTGGATAACAGTCAACACAGCAGTCAATACACAAATTTAGACGGTTATAGTGCTTTGAAATGTATAAACCAATTTTAGCACTTCTGGCATTTCTTATAGCATCGTTCTCGATAGTCCACCATATTGCTCATTCTGGCGGTCCATGCCTCTATTCGGTAACCCACGGCGTTGCGTTAGCACCGCAGCGGCCTGGTTGGAGCCACAACCGAGTTATTATATGTCATCTGGAGCACGGGGCTGCAAGTGGACAAGATATTTTGACTTGTCCTTGTAGAGCACATCCTGGGGAATCGTTTGATGGTAGTCTTATGCTGGGCCGATGCGCCAAGTTTTAAATCCCTCTCTTTGTATCTGTAAATCGAGCACTTTTGAGATATGCAGTATGCTGAAGAATGGTCTATAACATAGTTGTCAAAACTATTTTGCATTATTTTATACAACAACCCATCAAAGGGCTCACAAAACAGTGGTATTGCATACTTTACCTGTTCTTGCTTTCATGGTCGATTTTAAGCATAATGAAATGTACGTAGTTTTCGCTGCAGATCTCTGGTCCGCGGGTGGCGCACCAGTGCTTACTCAAGCAACTCTACAAAGACTTCAGAGCACGGTTTGTGTTTTCCATGCCTGTTCAAGTGCAGTGAAGAATTCTCATCAGTATATGTGCCAGAAATGATTTAGAAAAGTTGCATTTCGTAATATTGGCCACGGACGGAGGCATTTAGGGCCATGTGCGTCGGGCAGGTGGGAAGGTACGGCGGGGAAGCTAACGCCCCGGGTCTACGGACACGGCCGGCTGATCGGGCAGCGCGTGGGTGAGTCACAGGTGGGCCACCCCTGTCTCAGTGCAGGCATCAACGGCTAGTCCTGTTGGTCAGGATGATGTGCATCGCGGGTAGATTGATAGTATGAATTCAGCTAACGTACAGCCAACAGGAGTGAAAATGGGCATTTCGGACACTTGAAAGGACAACAGACCTTTCCCCAGCTACCAGACTTCTTCTTACTCATACACGCAGTCTGGCATCTCCCAGAAAGCAAATCACAAGATTCTGATACATAAAAAGCGAGCGACACTTGCGTCTTTTATTCCTCCGTAACTCCTATCACCAAAACTGAGTGAGACTGGACCGATAACCCTGCGTGCTTTTGACGTCAGACTGGACGGTCTTCGGCTGGCGTAGGCAGGTGAGTCAGAGCCCACAGTTTCCCGTTCAGCCGCGCTCGGTCGAGACACCCCTCACGGCCGCACATCCTGCTCACCAGCTCCCCAAGCCTTTAAACCATGGCACTGCCCAAAACCGGAGTTCCCGTCACAGCGCAGCACACCCCACGCCTGTAAACAGGCCCGTGCCTGAATCGGGGGGGCTTAGGCCGATTGACTATCTATCGTGCACTTGTCGGAGCTGCATCCGTGCCGACCGCGGTCCACTCCAAGGTCAGAGCACGTCCTCAGACGTCCTCAACCGGTCGGTGGCCCGCTTCAGGCGGCTCATAGGAGGGGCATATGGACATCGCGGCCTCCGCAAGGCAACCAGCTGGCAGGTTCCAACAATCGGCAGTAGTCCGCCGCATTGACTGGTAAATAAAGAATGGTTGCGTTATATAACCTCAAAATCAAATAGGAGCTTATTGAAGCGACGGGTCAGAACATAAGGAGTTCACGCGAATAAGCAAAGGATGCGAAGCCGGGCAGACTTATCTTTAATAGGAGGAAGTGGCCATTGCCGTAAAGAAAGCATGGTTATTATCCGATTTCTGTCTCAACTCTGGAAAATACAAATACACCCCCTTTAGCCTAACGAGATCCAAATCTACCCCAATCGCTTCACTCTGCACTCTCGTTTCAACCAATCGTGTAAAAATAAAACCCATTTTGTTAAAACACGGTACTCTCCACTCCCGTGTTAACCAATCGTGTAGAATAAAACAAATTTTGTTAAAACACGGTAAGAATATACAAGAAAATTAAGACAATTCTGTAGAACCAAGTACCGGCAAAACCGGGGAAGCCGATCTGTGCGTTGCCCCCGCCGCGCCCCTGCCCTGTCCTTCAGAGCGGCGGCCGCGCGTCCTGCCGTACCCGCGGTGGCGGGGCAGCACAGGCACGTCCGGCATGGACTGATGCCACGGTCCCGCAAGGTTATAATACTGCAGGAGGACGCCATCGCCGGAAATTCAACACACAAGAGAATGCAATGGGAGAACAAGGAGAGCATGCAGCGACCGGAAATTCAACATAACACCACACAGCAGGCTGTCTGCTCATCATAGGCGGATCCAGGAGGGCAAGTGGGGACACTTTCCCTCAAGTCGACCCCCCGAAATGTCGCTACCCAACCCCTGGATGTCAGTATCGGCGCCCCGCGCAGGGATTTTCCGCCCCAAAGTCCCCCTCCCGACCATGTGTGCCCCTCGCCCCGATCGAAAATCCTGGAGCCGCCCATGTTTCTGGTAATGTTTTTTAACTAGGCGACGAACTGGTTGCCAACATGGTTTATTCAAAGAGCGTTCGCTGCGTCAGGCTAACCATTGGCGTACTCATTCAGGCGTCAAGTTTGTCAAAAACAGTAAAAAAGGAGTGCTTTCATTCCTTTCGTTGCCATCAATATTAACATGACGACGTTAACAGCGTTGCACGCCGGAACATATAATTCGCCGAGCACCTGCGACGTCGCACTCACTTGTCCACATTTCCGTACCATTGTGGTGGTGTGCTTCTATAGCGTTTAACTTCGGATGTTTGTGGAGACACCTCCGTTGGTGATCAAGTTCAAGAAAGACGTTTTAAACCCCGTTTCGCACGACCGGCCAGAGTAAGAACTCATGCACGCAAGACCTACTTATGATACCTACTTGCGGAGCTCCGACTGAACGACAATGACCGATATCGCAGAGCTATCACATATACTGCACCAACTTCTACACCAAAACCAGCCAGCAAACGCGTCCGACCACCATCCCAAAACACAATCTTCACCGCTGCCCTCTCCTGCTCCCACGCCATTCAGCCGTGAGAGATGTCCCTCTCCAGCCCAACAACATACCCGCCGCCAAATACGGCCTCCAACACGGCTCCGGCCCCGCCACGCGCCACGGCGGCTATGACGCAATTGGTCACGAACTGTATCCGACGCCCACAGACAAACAACCGCCGCCATCCCGGGCAGCACCCCTCATGAATTTTCCACAGATTTATGGCCTAGTGAGCCCGCTTTCACTTTTGTCCGCCAACGTATAGCCTCTGACCATGATAGGCTCCGGTGGTTGGGGTCTCGAGCGGTCAAAGTTGAGGGCAGGTTAATACCATCTGATCAACGACTATCAAAACACCCGCAGGATATAGATATGAAGCGATCTCGATGACGTAAGAATAGAACTTGACACAATGGAGAGGATTCGATCTCTAAACACCACTTTAGAAGAGGCTTTTGTGGTAATCACATCGGTACAGTCGACAGTTTTGTCCAGCTATCAAATGAGTACTTGCTTCGGAGAGAATGAGATCCTTATTTAACTATCCACTAATATCCATCAGCCAAGCTAAAAACATCCACGCCACTGGTGGATTACTAGACACTGATGTGAGAGGAGTACAGCTTCGTTGGGGTCATGAGTACTTCATCAACTTTGGCAGTGTTGTGAGTGCTGGGGTTCCAGGGCGCTTCAGCTGCCAGAGCAAACTTTGGTAGTCGGAGTGAGCAAATGTGATCGTCCACCCAGTGCCGCATCAGGTCGATACGCGCTGGAGTAGATCATGCATTATAAATCAGAATGGATATCCAGTCAAATCCAATTCATTGACAAACTGGACTGGATTGGCAATATAATTCCGGCAGGTTCAAATCTGAATATGAATTTCGATTACCATTTGAGTCAATTTAGTCGTATTCTTACAAGTATGGGTTGGATTTTGATTGATAATTCAAGTCTTATTTTCTTTTTCTTTTTTTCCACAAACATTTCCACACAAGCGGTGGCTCTTCAAGCGCCGTCGCAATGGACATGAACTAATGAAACCATGGAGGGAGGCGGTAGCGATTAGGAAGGGTGGAGTAAAGGAAGGCGTGATACTACTTGGAGTGGTCGCTGCTGCCCAGGGTGGAAGGACTCACTGTCTCAATGTAGTAGAGTCAGCAAGCACATAGATCTATGAGGATCTGTCGCAGAACTTCGGAGAAGAACCGGACTGGGTCGATATTTGCCTGATCATGGCGCACTCCTCTGACTATGGAGGTCAGGGCTGGGCACGTGACCGATCACCCCAGGTCACGTGATGTACGGGGTCAGACGGGGGTGATGAGAACATCCAGCGCGGGTCAACCTGACAAGCGGGTCTGACAGCCCGAAACATTGCGTAAGAATGGCACATGGAAGTCCATGTGTAAGACAGTGCACGTGGGACGAGCACAAGCAAAAGGAACACAGGGCCAGTTCTATTTTTTCGATAAAGCACAACAAGCAAGACCGGGCTCGGCACGGAAGATAGTCCTCACACTATTTCAAACAGAACCGCACTCTAGCGAGCCTTGAAATACCAGCCAGGCACTAATTTTGAACACATTTCCAGCATTTCCAGAAAGCATACAAAGACGACGCCTGTTAAAAATAACGGCAAAACATTCCTAGATGCAGTCTGCTGCCAGCTCTGGTGGAACCCAGTCGAGTCAGACCACCGTTAGCGTTTTGATCTGGCGGTAAATTCGTTACAGAGATGACCTTCCTTCCCACCATGCCGTCTGTCCCTGACACAATGGTCTCTCACTTTGGTGGAGCCAGCTATTTCCATCCAATCTCGCCAGCCCACCGAGCATTGTTAGGCACAATGAGATCCCGATGGAGTCGAGGAACTCATTTATTTCCCATGCGGTATTAAGCCTTAATGTGCATTGTGAGACAAATATAGGTCCTGATCTCGTTTCGGTGAATGGAAAAGAATGTTTCATCTCGCCGCAGCTACTACCACAGCGTTATTTCGCCTTCTCATCGAGTTAATGTTCCTGATGGAAACAGAATCAAACCTGCCATAACGAAAAGAACAATAAAAACAACTACCTCAAACGGAACTGACTGAACATCGCGCGATATCTTGAAACTGTGCATTGGGTGAAGAAAAACCCGAAGGATTTCGCCTGCATATACGGGACTACATATCAGCTTCTCGGTCAAATCCCGCATTAGTCACCACCAGTATTATTTAAGCAGCGACCTTATCCTTCAGCAACCCGTCTGAGCGCAGACATGTCCAGGCTAGTTCAAAACCATCAGTAGTGGTCGGTTCCGGTTTTCCGCCTGGGAAGGACACCGCAAACTGGAGCACGTGACAAGCAGACACTGGAGGGAAGCGACGCCGCGACAAACCGTGCGAACAAGACAAGGACAAGGGAAGCGATTTGTGGAAGGGTAGGTATCACGAGGCTACACTGAGAAGGATGTTTCAGAAGCGAGTCTCCTGTGTGAGAACGATGCCCTCAGATTGGGCGTTGACAAAACTGTCACGTTCCGCCCGGCACTGATCCAGTGATGGCCATAACAGACAACCTTCACCAAAAGGGAAACAAGCTTGTAGGTTTACCAATCTGGTGGTTCTTGTCACCAGCTCTGAAATAAAACTCTCAGAAAAGGCATCCAAAATATATTTGGACAGTGGGCTTCTCCCTCCCCGATCCATACACAAGAAGTTACTAAAACCGAGAACTAGTTCGCTGATTTCTTAACTTAACCATGGCTAAGTTTAGGAGGAAATACCCCAACTGCTTCCAGTCAAGATGCCACCGGGTCAGTCAGAGCTCTGGCGTCTCACCAGCGTACGCTAGTGATGAACTAGCGCTTACCACGCAGGCCCAGCGCCTTCCCATCCGGACAACAGTCTGTCTCACCTGTCTGAGTCGGGCTGTATAGAGCTGCATTTAAGAACGAATTTCTGTGCTTTCAGACGAATAAATAAGACTTCTCCAGGTGGCCAGGTTCGAACTGTGATCTGAACAAAATACCTACCTTTATCTATAACATTAATTTGAGGTCATTCCAACATTCCGTTTTATCCACCATTTTTTAGCATACCCTTGAATACTGGAAAGTTGAAAATGGTGGTTCAAACTACCTGATTCAGACACTTAGCAAAACAGCAGAATGCCGTTAGGACCATAAGCACGAAGCAGCAACTACAAGTCATGAGAAGCCCATTAAAGAGAAGCAGCGACTAAAAACACACACAGGCACGCCGGTGCCAGGAGTATGACGTCCCCGACGGACTCCCTGGCCGGGACGTTCAGGCCACACTCCCACATCGTCACCAAACCATAAGCAGAGTGTGGTCTGGAATCTATATCCAACTGCATCCCCTGAACCTTTGCCAGAACGAACTGCACCAGCTGATCTGGCCAGATCATTCGGGTATATTCCGATCTGAAAACCATTTTTGGTTCCAATGTTGTCGATTTAGTCATATTTTTATAATATGGTGTATTTAAATATATAACCAATGTGTACAAAATGAATGGCCTAGACCTGTCATCAAAACTTTGAATTTGAACCGAGTTGTATCTGATTTACCAAGGCCATGGCGTGA
Source organism: Lepas anatifera (assembly GCA_034440635.1). NCBI lineage: Eukaryota > Metazoa > Arthropoda > Thecostraca > Lepadidae > Lepas > Lepas anatifera. The sequence continues at coordinate 222,840 of JAOTON010000799.1, read as the reverse complement.
AGTGCCATCACTGCGCACAAAGAACAGACGTCATCGCCGCATCGTCAGCCGGAGGCGGTAACCATGGCGACGTAACACGGAGCCGGACACCGCGGCGCCGCAGACGCGACGGTCGTGGATAATTACCGTCACGAGAACAGAACGCAGGTTTGATATTTAAAATGTGGGAAATTATTGTGTATCGATTAAAATAGTAATGTAAAAAGCAACTTGTACCAAAACAGAAAAGAGGCTTCTTTCAATTGAAAAATAGTATATCAAAGTTTTAAAGTATAAATGAGGGTCTGAAATCGGAATTCCTTAATCAAACATGTTGAACTTAGTCATCTACCATTTACAATATTTTTTAAGAAAAGGTAAAGCCGGAGGCGGAGACAACTTTCTGGACATACCCCAGTTCCCAGACCCATCACCGACGCGTTATGATCCGAGTTACATTTCTAGGCTGCCCACTCGACGCGTCCGTCCGAGCTAGGAACCACTATTTCTAACGGCGTGGGAGAGCGGACCAACACCAACCAGCAGGGACGCTACCCTGTTTCACGCTCCGACACCGACGTCACGGTGCGGCGTGGCCCGCGCCGGGTGGTCTCCGACAACTGAACAGACCGCGGCGCCACCGAGCGCTCCGGCGCCCAACCACACACGGGAGAAGAGCCGACTTGTCGCTTAGAGGCTACACAGAGCTAGCCGGTGTAACTGTGTATGTACCACGGGACACTGGCGAGGGCTTCCAGCTAGTCGGACCATTTTCAACGCCACTTCCCATTCTCAAATCTCAACAATTCATTCAATAAAACCGCTTCTCGAGCGGTGTCAAGTTTATGCAAACCTTGAATGACAGTGCGAAAAGAAATGGTAGAGCGTTGGTAGCATTTCTAGATCCGCATGGTCTTTTGTGACTACCACATTTTCGCGCAAGATGTTAGCTAAATATTTGGACTTCGGCGCGCACTAAACTTCAATCCATACCGTGGCATCCAGGCCGAATGATAGTATCATTTGATAGTACCTTAAGTTCCGTATCTATATCCGTTCCTTTCTTTCTCTTTGGCAGAGACAAGAAAATACAACAACACACATCGTGATAATACAATGCCCGAGCACTTTCGAGAAAGTCAGCCACCCACATTGATGACATGCATGGAAAAATGTCTACTGTTTAAAACTTCCAGGCCTGCTTTCTTCCACCAACTACTTGAACAAGCGTTAATGTGGGAGTAGGCATCTCGTGGGAGTTGGGTATCTGATAATTTTCCACCGCAGTATCCCTCACCATTCCTGCCCAATACACAGAACAGGCGCCACCACAGTTGAATACGATAGCTACGGATAGCCATTCACCTGACAGGGATCCTGGTAGGATAACCTCACAGGATCCCTACATTTACGGCATTCAACCACTATCAGATACGAGCAAGTTGTTCCTACTCCACAGACAATTTATTTCCTCCAAACACCCGCAATGTAAGTCCGCTTTCCAGAACCGCACGTTACGACCCAATCATCTGTACCTCGTGTATCCGCCGCAAGGTACACGTGTACCTCAACGGCAGTAAACTATCCCCTGCATAGCGCAAGAGCGAGCGTCTTCACAAAGACGTCACGCGCAAACGCATCGTAAAACAGGGAAGCGGCAGGCTCGTTTAGAGGTTGCCTGCGCAGCTGTCTGCGACCACCTGTGATTCATCGCAGAGATGTCAAACATGCACCAATCGAAGGATAGGTGCCGAGACTGTTCGACATCGAACTTCTAAATACTTATCAGGGGACGATGAATCTGAAAATGGAATAAAGAAAATTGAGAACCTGGATCCTGGATGATCCTGGATTTCCCATCTGATGAGAGCATTTTGGTCAGGGGACGACGTTGATGCCAGGGGCGACATTTTTAGGGAACATATCGAGGACACCAAATCGCATCACGCAGTCTCGAATTCAGCTCTCCATTTATGAATAAGGCGTACTTGGCTATGAAACATACGTGGCAGCCACGATTGTCGGATAATCGCCAAAGCTGTAGGCCTAGGTGCGAGACCTTATGCTTTTCGCACCGTACCCAAGACTTGTCACGGCGATATCTGGAACTGAAACCGTGGTCGAGGTTGTACGATGACAATCCAAACGCGTCGCCCCTCGCCTTTTTTGCAGGCCTCTCCACAAGTTTGCTGCGCTCTATTTCTCCACACCGCACTAGCATCTATATATGTTATAAAACGGAACGAAGCTATTGTTTGGGCTGCGTTCAGAGCCGCATGACGGAATGTTTGCGTGGTGTTCAAGTCGGTGTGTTTCTCAGCGATACCGATACCAACGCACACTGTGCGACACTGCCGCCCACAAACAAGCGCAAGGCAGATGCAAATTTGCTGAGCAAGTACGCTCCCTGGGAAGTACGACGATTGCGAGGTGCGGGTTTTCTCGGTTATTTCACAGTTACTGAAGGATAACAGTTCGCGCTCAATGCCTAGCGGTACAATTTTTGCTTTCTGCACGACAATAGAATTACTATGCCACACGACGGTATTTGACGGCCAGCAAAAACTTCTGCAGAAACACACGCTCAGCGGCGGATCAAGGGAAAAGGCATTTCCCCCAAACGGAAAAGCTCGGGGCAAAACTATGCTTTGCCCCCCATGTGATCGACCTCCTTTTTCCAGACTCCTTTTAGTTCATAAGCAAGATTTTGGTGCTTCAACTCTCGACTTCAAAACAGTACCAGTTAAGTTCAGTGCAAATATTGGGCCTTCGACCGGAAAAAGTATCTCGAGCCCATATTTTTCTTCACGTGACGTTTTGTTTGCCTCAAATATCCAAAATTCTGCCGGCAAGGGATATTGTAGCGCAGCTTTTGCGGCGTGATTTTATTTTTTCCTTTTCGACTTTTGACTTTGGTTTACCCCTCCCAAACCCACCGGCTAGATCCGCTACTGCACACACCCTTCCGAGAACGAAACTGGAAGCGGTATCACGGCTTCTTGGGGGTTCCTGATGCATCTCAGCTGCTAAATAAACTTCAGTGCCACTCCTGATGTAACTTTATTAACGCCAGTGTTACTCATGCTGCTGTAGCACAATGTCATTGTTTCTCCTGTTGCTGCTGTTGCTGCTGTCATATCGAACTCAGGGGTGAGTAAGAGTTCAGGCCACTGGAGTACATAGAATGAGCAATAGCAGTGTGTTTTTAATCGCCAAATTCATCGCAGTGTTAATCAACGCAGCTAGCTCAATCATTAACGATATATGCATCATTTTTCTACACGACTATCGGACACTGCGACGACCTCCGTCTACTTTACGCAGTGACCTCGCAACACGCCTGCGCAACAATTGCAGTAACGTGCTGACCCTGCAGTGTCTCCCCGTGTCGGCGCGTTTCGACTCGGCTGCCGTCACCGCCCGTATCGTGTATCGTTACCGACACCGCCGCGCTGAGCTCCGTCACGTGCGCGTGACGGCGCCGTGACACCGTGACCAGGTCACGTCGACACCGATCCCCACCCCGGCGGGTGTACCAGGACTGGCACACTACAGTATAATGAGGGGTGAGCATGTTCGCTTCAAGAGGTGGCTCTCTCGTATATGGCTTAAAAGCCTGACAAGCAGCCATACGAACAAGCATATATCGATATCCATGATCAAAGCGCAGACATCTGACGCCATGTAAATACGCAACAGCAACAGATGTCACGCGTGGCAGCCGCGTGCGTGACCCCATGACCGCGAGTCACAGCGGCGTAACGCCACGTGACGGCTGAGTGACGACGCCAATATATGGCGCGGGTCAAACGGAAGGCAGCGGTCCATGGCGGGGTGGTGACGAGCAGAATTGAGCCGGGCAGGGCGTCAAGACGGCCATTGAACTGAAATGTCGATACTTCCCGCGCCAGCATACCGGTACCGATCTCCGGCAGCAAATTCAAAGCGCTTTGTTTTGTTACATCGCTTGGAAAATGCAAGGTGAACCTATCTTGTCAGCCATTTACAGATACCGAGCGGAGGCGCCGAGGAGACGCCTGACCTTTGTACGGTCAAAGAGCGCTCGTTACCAGGCCAGGTAAGGGTACTTGGGTGCAAACGGTATCACGTTTCATCAGCTATCAACGGCTGATCGCTTATCGTTCGCATTACCACAATCACTACGGCATACTAGCTTCAAAAATAGTAATCCGGGATCAACACTGCCTTCATCAACCTGCACACAAAGAGCCTGCTGAACCCAGCCGAGTCGCCCCCGCTTCTCCGACTCCGGCGGCGGTCCAGGCGCGTTGGCAGGCCAGGCCCCCAGCTGAGCAGAAAACACACACGTCCATGTAAAATACATGCGTGACTTGCGCAAACAGCCGCGTGTGAGTGATGGCGGGGGCCGGCGTGATGTACGGCGGTCGGCTCGGTCTGCGCCGCCGCTTAACGCAGCGTCACGCGCTAGAGATGTCAGTTGCTGCCGGTCAGACCGGAGACCGGGGAATGTCCCCAGATCGATTCGGATGTACTTTGGACAGGTCATGAATTTCCGGACACGTCCCGGACACCATGTACTAACTTTGAGCTTTTGATTTTGGTCTATAGTACTTGAATTTGATCAGATCTTGAATGTTAAGTAAAACAGCTGTGCAGATTGCAGATTGCAGATCTTTTTCGTTTATCATTAAAGGTTTCCTGAAGATGCGGCGTATTGACAACCCATAATTTTTCTAAAATTTGAACTTTTTAAATCGGTGATTTCTCGAAAATATGGCACGATAGGGTAACTCTCGGACAAGGAGCCATGATATAAACTGGAAGAAGATCGGTAATAGGTCTGAATATATCGAAACTTGACACCACTCCCACGCACATTGGCGAAAACTAGCGGCACACGGCACAACCCGCATACAAAGCTCATAGCTGAGCTTATTTGCCTACCGCATTCAATCATGCCCCAGAAGACAGGCATTTCCGAAACAAGGGAGCAGGGGAGTCAGGGAACCGGAACCAGGAGAATATAACGAACGCGGAGGGAGTCAGCTCTGTTTCTTATCATGCACGCTTTTTCCTCAGCCTGGACCCGCGGTTGGACAAAGCGCACCCGATCTGAGGGCTATGCTACAGTCAACTTGTGATCACGGGACAATCAAAAGTGACAGGTGGGAGATGAAGCGCCTGGAGGTGCATGGAATAGTTTACTCACGGACCAGGGTCCATAAAAGTGACTAGCGCTGCAGCTTACTTCGGATACTTTCGTTAGGACTTGAGTAGTTTGCTAAAAAGTTCAAGTCAACTATTTCGGTACCGACGGAAAATATGGCAACATTATTTTCTTCAATATTCGTTTCCGTAACTGGGCCAAATATTTATGCTTAGGCAACAGAAAATGGCAGGAACTTTGTCTAGTGAGTTTCAAAAGTAGCCATTTCGTCGGAGTCTATATCAATTTACAATCTGACTGCCTTCAGACTCAAGCACGACCTAACGCTGTTGCCCGCTCGGCCCCAAGCTAAACCAGTCAGCCCCAGCGGTCACATATGTACAGCTCCTTGCAAATGAATCTAAATCTGGACAAACTAGGCTAACAGTTTTAGGCTCGTTGCTAGAGAGGCATCGATTACTTGGCCGTGATCTAACCAACATCACGTGTGTTTTGCCAGAAGCTTTTGATTGAATGACAAACATCTGTTTTTAATATTCTTATTTCTAAAATCATATGTGGACATTTTCCGCTACTACTCCAGGACAATAATCATTTAATATTTCCAGAACAGGCGCCTGTCAAGGGACTGTGGGTATGTCTTTTGAAGCTGTGGTTAAACAAATTAAAGGTCACATTGCGACCAGATGAAAACTGGTTTAGAGGCAGGTAGCCGAAAACTATCCAGCCAAGTGTGTAATAATTCAATTGCAGGGGGCTGTACTTGGACAAATTAGCTCCGATGAAAACCTCCAAATGCAAACCAGATAACTATCACCAGACCTAGCGTGGCAAAAATCCCTCCCGTCATGCCAATACGTCAAACCTTCGCCAACTCTTCAAAATTGAGTCACTTGCGGCGCACCTGTCAACCAGCCGGCGGTACAACCAGCAGCATCCCAAAAACAGCACTGGAACTAGGTTAGCAGTCGGTGCCGGGCCGGACCGACAGCTGGACCTGGACCCGGCCGTTCCAGGTCATTCCAGGCCGGCAGGATCATCAGTCATCACCAAAAGCCGCCGCCGCGCCAGCTGCGCCGCAAAAGGAAGCGCCGGCCGCCCTCCTCCCCGGCAGCCGAGGGGGCAGCGCAGAAGACGAGGTGGACGGACGCACGGTCTGAACGCTAAACGACGGCACGGAGGAACTATCGAGTATGGGGACTAAAGAGATGACCAACCCGGCCTGCATGAGAAGCACAGAGATGACTTTAAAAGGAATGTGGCACCTTCATAACGTGATTTTAACTGAGATAGCCAAGTTGTAAAGCAAGTCGGAAAACCCGGTACTCTATATACCATTTGTCTTGGAACTCTATATTTCCGTAGAAAAAAGCCAAAACCTACCTGACACCAGCCCCCTCATCAGCCCTCCGCTGGGCGGCCATTGTTGTGAGCTGCTGGTGTGACGAAATATGCTGACGTCACGATGAGCACCACCCAATCGAAGCCCTTGAAGCATTTCAAGTATGGTAGTGGTTGCCAGATCGTGACATCATCCACAGGCTGATATTTATTTTTCTAGACGAGTATTTCTAAAAACAAAATATTGAGCTTATTGTACATTTTTCAGAGAAGTCATGAGTGGTTTCATTATTTTCGGCTAAAAGTACGCCTAATTGCACTAAATTCCAGGATTCGACCAAGGTGCCACATTCCCTTTAAGGCCTAGTCGCTGAGGACCGGCAGGATTATTTTAATGGCCGTCTTACGACAAAGCCTTATAAGGAGTTTCTAACAAGACTCGGTTCCCACCGTATTTTTAAAAACGTGCGAAACTGAGCTTTTGTCCCAGGCTGCTGATCAGGCATCTCCAAGTTCTGTCACCTGTTCTGAACGCCCAATTCAGCGTAGGGCATGCGCTTCGTAAAGAGCTCCGGATGACAACGCAGGCAGTTATAGATGCAACGGCCGTTTTCCTGGACTTGGACCTTCATAGCGAGCGTCAGCGAGTACGGCGCCACAGGGTGAGTGGGGAATACCGTGGAGTAATGACTTCAGCCGCACAAAACAAACTTCTTGCAGGATACACGTGGTTTCTTGCCGTTCCGCACGGGTGAGTCTAGGTTGACTCTGGACTCCCGTGGCCCTTGCCACAGGTGAGTGCGTCTATGAACGGACTGGGGAGAGGATGCTTACTGGAAATTTCCGGGCAGCTGTGATGTTTGTGATCCCTGTGCAGTATCGTGAGCCTGGGCCGGATTTGGTTTTTCCGAGACCTGGTTTCTGGCATGTTTTTGTTCCGCATGCTTCGCCTTCAGTTTCTCCCTCTCAGAGTCGAACGTGCAGCATGCACGTGATCGTGCCTCGTGACAGGGCCTTTAACCACCGCCCACCTAGCTTCGTCCGCAGTGCAGGCGGTTGATGTGTGACCCCCTCTGAGCACTTTGCACACCTCTTTTTCCTCTTGCATGATTTGCCGAGGTGGCCGTATCCTTGGCAATGGTAGCACTGCGTTAGATCCGGCACGTACTGACGCACGCGCACTGAGAGCCAACCAATACACACTGCTTCAGGCAGCCTCCCTACTGCTGACTGAAAGGACAAAGTGCTAGTGGCAACCAGTTCCTCGATCTGTCTCTTGCTCATCCTACGCACCTTGATCACTCCCTGCCGCTCCATACCAAGCAAAACCTCCTGCTCTGTTGCACCCTTGAGATCGCGACAGATAACGACGACGCCCAAGGCGTTGTTCTTCGTCGGGTGTAAAGCTACTGAGACTGGTGTCGAAACCAAAGATGCTTATTTCCTTAACAAAAGTAGGCTGTTTGGCTGCTTAGTCTTTTCGAAACATGATCTTACATAAAAACTGCTGTAGAACACGGCAAGATGGTAGCACAAATTGGAGCCCTTGCAACATTGCATTTAACTGGCTCACCACAGAAAACAATTTTGGTATGCCAAGCAGCCGAAAGATTACGCAATCCATTCCCGACACGTCTTTACCCAGGCACAACAGGCCAGTGGTGGATCTGCACTGGTTGTTCTGGAGTTGGGGCGGGGGGGGGGGCGGGGCGAATGGGGAAAACATCGCAAAACATTACATTTTCTAATTGAGAGGATCGGTGGGTTACAGGGAGCCACATGCTTGTTATCCCCTGCGCCCACCGCCCCTAGATCCGCTAGTGCTATAGGTCGTGCATACGGACCAGTGGTACATCTAGCCGGTCGGTTTGAGGGACAAGCCAAAGTCGAAAGGCAAAAACAAAACCGTCACGCGGTTGAATTTTTGCCACAATATAACTTGAAGGTAGGTTATGGGGATACCCAAGTCGAAAGGCACAAAAACTCACGGGATGAAAGATATAGGCAAAAGATTCCTGTTTTGCTATCCAGGACCCAATATTTACACTGAAGTTGACTGGTTCTGTTTGAAGTTGAGAGTTCAATCACAAAAATCTTGCTTATAAACTAAAAAGGAGTCGGGGCAAAAAGGAGGTCGACCGCTTCGGGGGAGGGAGAAAAAACATTCTTTGCCCTGAGCTTTTCCGTTTGGAGGGCAAATGCCTTTTTTGCCCCCCCTGAATCCGTCACTGATGCAGACCACTCTCTGAACGGAAGCCGCTGCCCCAGTGAGACGGCTTCCGGCCAGCTCAGGCAGCCTCACTGACCTATCTGCCGGGCCAGCAGTTGCCATCAAAGTCGGCGAACAGCCTCCTCAGCAATAGATCAACACAGGGCCGCCCTGAACGGACGCCGGACGGGACCGCACAACCGGACGGACACCGCACCGACGATGGAGGATAGAACAGCATCTGCATCCCAACGTGTTTTCACACGTGACTAGATGTCCCAGAAATCTAAAAACGGGTTTCCAACATATAAAAGGCCTTGGGGAAGCTTACCTATGAGGGAATGACTAAAAAGCATGAGATAAATCAACGTAAAAGCGTCACACTCGCATTCTTTCGCGATTAAATATGGAAAGTTGACAAGAAAACGAATCCATTCAGCAAACAGCAAGGCTTAACGAAGACGGCCACGCCAAACCGCCTTCCATGGTGTTATATGTCAACCGGAGCAGTTTCAGGTCGAGGAGCGTAGAGCCACGACAAAACCAATATATGCTGGAGAAAGTGTCCAGTGCCCGTAGTTTTTGAAATTATCCCTTGCTGATCTCGTTGCCATCAAGCAGTATCCAGAGAACGTCCATGTCGAGGAGCGTACGGCCACGGCAAAACCAATCTGTGCTGAAGAAAATATCCAGTGCCCGCAATTTATTCCCTGGCTGATCTCTTTGCCATGAGGCAGCATCCAGCGAACGTCGCTCAACTTACCTCTCATCCATGAACCGCATTCATTCTCGGACATTTCAGCTTACCTGGAAAAGAAACAAAATACCATCATATAACATGTCATAAGAAGTCAGGTTGTTTGCTATTAAGACAGTTCTATGGTAAATACTACCTGACCGTCACGTCCAAACGCAAGCCAAAAGCAAAGGGTCTAAATCTCTCCATGCGAGCAGTCAACAAGGCCGGTGCACTTGCGTCAGGAGTCTGCCGACATTTTTACGTCACCGCGTCTTTAATTAGAAATGTGCCATGAAAGTCAGAGCCCTCCCCGCCCCCTCCTGAGGACACAAAAGGCTCGTATGACCTGACGGACCCTGGCACAGACTCACGCAGCATCTCGCTTACAAGGTAAATCATGTTTTCCAACAAACCCATGGCTTTCCTTCTCACCATTATTACTCATTTACTTTGATCCAGGCGACGAAACCGGATTCGGCTGTGTTTTTGAAGGGCCCTTTTTAGTTGAGGAGGGCTTTTTCGCTCTGGGGCGAATAACCTTCTACAACTGCACTTTATGATCTATATCGCGACTCCGTGCTCCTGTGGAGCGCGGCCAAAGACGTAGCCCCGCCGCCAGGGGCGCCGCCACGGAATTTTTGCAAGGAGGGACGGATCCGGGCTGGTGCTGACCGGAGGAGGCGAATTTTGAGCATATCCGGTACCTGACAGCATTAATGACGATTGACCCAAACATTTCGGGGGATGTCCGCCAAAGGACACGTCCCTCCTTTCAGCGCCCATGCCCACCGCCTCAAACGGCAGATAAATATACTGGCATGGCGACTCCGGGTGTGACTACAAATAGTTCAGACGAACTTTTCGACATTCAGGGATGTCGGGTGATCACACACTCCCCGAAGCGTATAATTACTAAGCCCTGAGCATAGTCGGTCGGTTGGAAACAACTTTCTTGCATACTTTTTCCTGGAAAGTAAAGCCCGGTCACCACCGACTCCCAACAAGGCCCTTGTGTCTCAGAACTGGAATACATGAAACACCAACGACAAGATGAAACGCCTCTGTCTTGGCAACTGTCACGTCTCGTGAACGTGCCTGTCATCAGCAACACAAATTTGATCATCCTGCTGACAGGAGCATCAGAGTGTGGCTCCAGCGCGCTCCTTGTCACCCGGGTCAGGCGCCCGATCGTCACGTCACACCCAGCCGAGTAACGGACCGTGACGCGTGACAGTGCGCCGTGACTGGGAGCACGCGCCAGCACGCGACACCCAGGCGGTGCCAATTCTGGCACTTCTAACGCGGGAGTTCCGTGAGTGTGACACGAGGAAACTTATGAATGGCACCCGCGGGGCCCAGGAAACGTCGGTATGACATGAAAGGGACATGGTTTCTCTCAGCTGTAGACAGGAAATGTTCAGTATGGAATGTCTGTGCTTCGGGTCAAATATTGCACAGCCCGAAAGCTCGTGAGAAACTCTGTGTTGGAAAACTCTCCCAAACGTCTCTATCCAGCTACAAGCTTGGAAAACGTTATGTTCCTATATTTAAATCGAAGTATGCTCGTAGTTTAGAATTAAATTTGAACCGACTACGGAGGGTATTAGGAACGGGACAAAGACAAAGCAATACAAGGTGAAGGAGATTGGAATGAAAACAGCAGGGGATTGTCAAAATACTCCCTGCAATTGGGCAAATGTGACTGTTGGGAGCGACCCTAAGAACACAATAAAATAGTGCTGATGTGCTTACATCATAAAAAGCAGACCCTGACTGTTCATCGAGGTTCGCCAAGGAACATTTTTCGAATGAACGAGTACTTAGTACTTTCCATCTTCTTGCATGTAAAATTGACTAGCCACAAAAGACAACAAATAAATCGGTGTCTGCACAGCAATGGTGACCAAGCCAGCATGACGTTAACAGACTTGCTAATGACTCAATATTCCGAGTCAATTCACCCGACTCGACCCATCCGACTGAGTCAGTAACTAGACGTTTACCCCATCAATTTTCTGCACTGAGCCGACTCGATCCTGCTCGGCCGCAGACTTCCCGTCAGAATCAACTCGAATTGCGAGCCACCAACCAAACAGTCTGACTATAGGCAGCATCGCAGTCAGCTGACTCGCTATAGCCTCAGACAGCCGCCACAAACCAGTCGTTTAGAGGGTCAGAAGCCGACCGTGAAGATGGCTCCCACGGCCATTGAAATGCAGATATATTTATAACCCGCTCGGAGGCCATTGAAAGAAATCGATGAGCTGTGACCGGCATGGCTGAAAGATGCGGCACATCACGTCTCCAGACCTCCATTAGGCGAGGAAGGCAGAATATACAGCACAGGGGTGAATGACCGGCGGAACTGTGAGACACGGACAGTAAATACGGAAGATTTGAAGAAAGATAAGATGGATATAAGCTGGCGCTCAACGCTTTACGAAAGTATGGACATTCAGAACCTGATTGGTACAAGCATAAACGGACGCACACAAGTTGGTAAGCCAGTTCTCTCCACAAACTGAGATTACATCACGACCCGATCTGAGAGTCTGGTTGGTAACACCCCCCCTTTCTACGTACCCAAAAGCGCCATTTAACCACTTAATGGCCTGGAGGACTAAACGCTAGGGAACGAGTTCAGAAAAACAGCAACTTCGCTCCTGACTACACCAGTTTTAGCTTCCCCGTTAAGAGTGAGTTCCGCTCGTTTAGATCCCTTCCACGTTACCCAGACCTCAGCCCGAACCAAAACCTTTCCTCAACCGAACTCCGATCCTAGATTCTCCCTAGATTCCCTTTTCTCTCCGATCCTAGATTCACCACGTGCAACACTACATGAAACGTTTATCTGACGAACATAGTCAGCCTAACGATACAAGCTTTTTCCTACGGTGAAAATAGAGGTTCACCACCAGACAGAGCCCGAGAGCAACAATTATTCTACAACTATGTGGCAACCTAACAAAATGGTAACCGGAACCAGGCAAACGGAGAAAGGGATATTTCCAGGTCAGTTCCGACCACGCAACGCACTGGTTAATGACTGTGTGTTAACCCATATACGTGTTAATGTCCCAAACGTGGAAAATTGAGGAAGAGGGCAAATCATACTTCCCCTTTCCTACCGACTGTCCCCTTTTGTGTCATGCGACAAAAGCCTGTACCTCTGTCCTACCTCTGCCGTCGCTGGCCTGTCACAGCAGGTTTTCTCTCGGGCCACAACATACCTGCAGCCGAGCACGGCATGTCCTCGTCAGGATCTTATCGAGCCATCACAGCGCGCGCTCCCATTTTCCCGGCGGAACACGTTGACCAAGAACCAGTTTCCCGGTACGGGTGAAACTTGAACCAATTGCGACCATCCTGGTCCATACATGGTCTGAATGGGTTTATAGTGGGAGGATACTTCAGTACCCGGATGCTAGCACTAGTTTCTCAACCCATTCCCAACGACCCACAATTCTACACTAACTCCTCCTCCGTGGAAGCTCAGGTTTACCTATAAATTAGACCACGAACACTACGCCTTTTTAACTTCAAATTCGAATCAGCCATGTTCAAAGCAATGTTAACCAAACTCCATTTGAAACATGCCAAATTCCATTTTAAACCAACCAATTACAAGTAAAAATAAGCAGAAAAACAAATCAAAATAAACCAACTTCACGTCCAAGCAGGATGTAGTGGCAGTTATGTTAACGCACTATCATCAGGGCGAAATCTGTTGCGCAGGCAGCATAACCTCTACCGGCTTGGACTGATAAAACGATAGGGCAAAATGCGATACGCAGCACTGTGTTCATGTTGAAACAAGATATCATTATTTGCATTTCAACTTGATTTATCGACCCATTTTAGATTGGAATTGGGTTATTTCAGATTGAAAGTGATTGACAGTAATTGACAGAAACTGAATTGTATTAATCTTCATTCGCACCTTTCTAAACCTTGCTGAAGGGGCCATTTTCACATGTGACGTCAGCGACCGAAGAAGGGAGAGGGGGTTGCTTGCTTGCTTGCTTGCTGATTTTCACTGACGAAGGGAGGAGGGGGTCTGGCTTTTGCTAAAGATTGTTGAGGGGGGCAGGGGGACCGTATATGGGCACCATTAAAACATATCGCTCTTCTTTCCACGGATAAATTTTCTTTGTTATAACTCTCTCACTAGATGGCATTACATGACATAGTATGATATGACGTACAAGACAACAGAGTGAAGCAAGGCAAGTTTACAGTCAAGAATGAAGAGTACGATTGAGCGGTAATTCTGGATCGGAGGACAAATCGTCGGCTGACCTGGAATTGTTTTATTGGGCGATAACTATGCGGATCCTGGCTGGGGCCCAGGGAGATGAGTGGATTATTTCAATTGGTGAATTCGCTTGTAGAAAACAGTTTGTCTATTTAATCCATATTAATTCCATCAGTGTAATCACAATATTTTTATTTTGGTGCAGAGGGTAGCTGTGCCCCTTCCGATACGCAGAAAAAATATTAGCATTACTGTAGCAATGTGTCCAATGCCGGATTTAGGCCGATAGCTTGAAGGGGACACAAGCCAACATCACGAAAAACAATTTTGAAGGAAAACGACATAAAAATGGATGGATCTGGGCGTAAATACAATTTCCCCAGCCACTGAATCCGTGCCTGAATCCATCACGGGAAGAAACTACCGCGAAAATCCGCAATGAAAGTTTTGCGATCTTTCCTACCTTTTGTCAATTTTGCTCGTTGCCCCTTAAGCATTTTCACCATTGTTTTTAAGGTGAAGGAAAGCAATGTTGACTAGAGGAGGGCCTGGCAATTGCTGACGCTTGCTGACGAAGGGGTCAGGGGTGAGCCATTTAATGACAACCGCTGACTAAAGGGTAGGGGCCCGGACACCCTGAAATTGTGCTGAACTTCCGGTGAGAAGGGCGCAGACTTGCGTCGGCCCACCAGCCTGGTGCCACACTTCCCGACAATCGCGAAAGACCGGTGCCTGGCCGTGGCCGGCGGCGACCAGGCGATGAGCTCGTCTCACGCGCAGGCCCCGCCACCGGTGCACGTGCAATGCCTGCACCATCACCGCTCACTGGGTCAGCAACACACCTGGTGGTGGCAGGCATCGGCTGTCAAGCCCAATCAATACATGTTTGTGCACAAGGACAGTGGCTTTTCATCGCGTCTGTAGCTCACACATTCTATAACTAAAGCAACTGATATGCCACAGACCACGACCAAGAACCCGCCGCGGCGCGCCGTGTATGGCACATTCAGTGTCGGATCCCGGGACGAGTTTGTGACGTCACCAGGCCCGGGAACTGCGGCTACAGCTGTGACTACTGCTGGGTGCTGGATGAACGGGCTGTCCGTTACCAACCACCAACGATGACGCCCGTGCAACGCAGCAAACTCAGCGCCCGAGGTAAAAAATACCGGCATAATGTATCCCATAGCCGCAGCATTACGTCACAACTCACCGCGATAACGAAGCGAGATTTAGTCATAAATTTGAGACCTAAAATTGTTCATTCCGATATCTTGAGTTACACTTGTCACGTTAGATAAGGAAGCTTTTGCACCAGAACCGACAAATTTCAATGCACATCTGCCAATAGAAAATACTTTTGTTGATACATTAACTACGTCCGTGTCATATTGTAAATAAAAACAGCTCGAATTGCATAGCCGAAGTAAGCGGCTTACTTCAACCCGTGCCAATTTGTTCCCCTGATCAACTTGCACACCTGATGCCCAGTTTTCCGCCTCTCTCGCCCCAGGCGAAGATGGTAGCGGAGGTGGGTCAACAGGTCAGGAGCATGACGACGCGTCGGTACTACAAACGGCCCGGAGCTGCACGCGCGTGCGCAGAAGACCACATTGCAGAAACCAGTTTTACCGACTATCTGGCACCTGGCGCGATATAGCCGTAGCTGCTGCCATGGCAAAGCGGGGGAGGGGGACGCGTCCCCTACTGGCCAATCAGGGGACGTCCCCCAAAATGTTTGGGTCAATCGTCATTAATGCTGTCAGGTACCGAATATGCTCAAAATTCGCATCCCCGGTCAGCACAGCCCGGGTCCGTTCCCCCTGCGAAAATTCCGTGGCGGCGCCCTGGCTGCTGAAGCCCATTGAGCACCGACACCCTCGAGATATGCGACCGCATCGGGAAGAACTGCTCCCAGGAAACGGCGTGGGGCGCACGCTAGCACTTGCCAGATTTTCTTGAGGAGGGTGAGCCCAAAAGCATATGGGTCAACACATGTCCAATCGCACAAAAACGGACATTTTTGGGACCTACCCCTTTGATTTTGTTGACAGTTGGTGGGAGTGTGTAACATGCGTAGTTATATACATAGCAGTGGAGCGTCCGGATTTTAGAGGAGAGGGCACAGTGAACTTTTCGACCCTTTTCATTCCAGTCAAACCCATGGGGTTAGTGTTAAAATTGATCATTTAAATGGGCACGGTGCCCCATTGCCCCCCCCCAGTCTATTGCTGCGCATATCCTGAGGATTTTAGCGCCGGCTGGCTTTTGGGCCAATTGACAGGTCGTAGATTTTGGCCGAATTTTCTAATGGTTACACAAATGAAAAGTCTCTAGATTTGTGGCATAGAAGCAACATAGATCCAGAATGTACTGCACGCGAGGAACCTTGGCGGCTCAAGAGCAGTCTTCTGGCCCACAAAAGGATGGATACCCCCGCCCCACCCCCCCAACTCCGTCCCTGAGCACGTGAATCTACGACCAGAAGACCAATATTTCATCTAAAATGAGTGTATCTACCCGCAAGGCTAGTTTGGCCTCTCCTACATCACCGAGCTTCTCTGATGAGGGTCAACACATGTGTGGTGTGTAGTGGCACGCAGCGGCGCACAAGCAAAAGGCGGGACAGCGCTGACTTACGACCGGCTGAAATGTGATCTCGATTAAGAATGTCTCCTCAGTCTCGGCACCAAGGTTGAATACAGATCGAAATTACCGTTGTTGTGGGAGCGTGTTGTGACAGCACCAGGCCTGATTTAAGGTCACGCTTTTCAACTCACTGTGTTATTATCGCTGTCGTGGCAGAGAACGGCTCATTGAAAGCCATCACAACGCTCACGCGTGTTCTGCGCATATTGACGACCATTAACTCAGCCCGATTGAAAAATAATATAATCAACGATGACGATTACACGCATTGCCTCTTACGCGTATTCATAGCCGTAGGAACAGGGGAACAGGGAGGTCATGCCCCTGCCCCATATCCACGATTCTGAACCACTAACTAAATTGTTTTGACAGAAAAGAAATAGTTCAATAATTCATATTGCCTCCCAACCCCCTCCCAACGTTTTTAACGTTCATGCGCTTATGCAAGTATTATTTCATTTGTAAATAAATGCATTGCACGGTGCGTTTTCAGTGCTCTAAGAACGCTATAAATAGCCGGCGACAACTACGCCAGAGCCACGACATGCGCCACGCACCTTCCGTCAACCCACTTCCGGCAAAGGTCGGCGGGGTCACGGTCGCCGGTGACCTCTGCGGAGACACACGACACGCTCGCTGGGTGAAGGTCACGGGGTCACTCGCCAGGGAGCGCCCAACGTTTTTGGGACAAGCGAAGGAGGATGTTTTGTAAGAGGTAACAGAGGTCACGGCGATACTCTGACGAGTTGGCGGAGTTTTTGCGGGCTCTGAAGGGATGATGAGGCATAAACGGCACGCTTTTTGGGTAGTTAGAATAATTGCGTTCCGAGTTCCCATCGACAGAAAATCATCGGAGAAATAAATAGAGCAACTGAGCTCGGCCGAGCAACACATAAGCTGAGAACAAATTGAACGCAAAATGACCTTTGCAGTCGCCCCTAACCCCCTAAATACTAATTATGACAACAGATTGAATGCATTTGCTGTTTGCGGATTACGTGGGAATTACCTCGGAGCATCCGCCAACTTGAGAATGTGGCGGTCTCGTCATTGCTTTTTTCGGGTCTCGCATATTTCACTTAGCGGTAAGTCCTAGGCAGCAGAACACCTGCAGAAAAATGTCCCGTGTGAACGGCGAGGACCTAAACAGCACAATCTAAAGAAAAGTCCACAACCTTAATAATCTAAAGAAAGGCGAAGTGTCAAAGTAACACTGGAAATCTATTTCGAATGTAAATTCGTGCGACGCTAACCGAAATCTGGTATCAAGAGCAGGTCTGTTCCGTTTTACTAAGATGGATAACTAAGGGGTCGCTCTTCATTGTTTAGCCGTGGTGGCTACGGTATTCCGCTCGAAAGGTAGATTCATTGCTTCGGAGTGGAAAGCAAAGCGGAATGGATGACAAGCTAAGCGACAATCTTTCGCTCAACGCATCAGCATTTTAGCGGAAAAATGCCAAAACAAAAGTGAAAGTCACAGTAACAATAACTTCCAACAGAGATCACTCTGACTTAAAAAAGAACGGGGTATCTTTCCATCTCATTAGCCGCAATATCCGACTAATAAATAAATATGCGTTGCTTGAAGAGCAGGGTATGACGTATCTCTAGCCCAGTTATGGGCAACTGGGGCAGCGGCGAAGACAGCTGCTGACTGATGGTGGCTGCCGGTAGTCTCCATGATGGAGCTGGCCACTGGAGGGCGTCTCGACAGAGGAGGAGCGGCCCAAATCGGCCCATCGCCGCCGGCCGCGGCACGTGAGAGAGGTCACCGGATGACGGATATGTCTGCTGATTGCTGTCTGACGGCGAAGACAGCAACACCCGACAGGGGAGCGGAAATAGACGTAGCTTCATACATAAAGGGCTGGGTTTGGAACAAATACAAATGTGTACTCTGAATTTCGCGATCTTGTGAATCCTCCAGAGCCGTCAGGCTACGCCGCGATAGCCGCTCGGAGGAGGAACAACAACATCTTGTGAATTCTTGGCGAGAGCCCGGTCCGGTACAGTCTGGTTATTGGCTCATGCCTCCAAGCCAACTGGGAGACAGCCAGGTCGTGGTGTCTCCGCCAGACCACACCTTCGAATGAACACCTCTGAAACAAAGTTTTAGCTGACCCATGGATGACTGCAATGGTGCGTTGGAGGGGGAGGGGGGGGTGCGCTCGCGAACTCAGGTGTTGTTCCGATGAACCGAGAAATATCTCGTTTAACTTTTGACTTAAGGCATTAGGCAATTGGCTGTTCGCACACACTCAATAAAGTATAAGCATGAAAAGGATAAATATGGCATTCTTTGGCAAAAGTTCTTTAAAAACTATCCACAAGCATAATAGGTATTTAACAACATTTGTATTAGATTCATTCCACTGCCTCTGAGACCGCCTTTGGGATTCTGACAGTACTGGCTTAATATGATCAAAGGGTAAAGATACCTCTGGCTTTCGAAGGCCCTATGAATGAACAGTCCATTCTCAACATGACCTCACCGTGCATTCAGAAAGCAAGAGACGCACTGCCAACATGGATGCTGGCTAAATAAGCCCACGTTTAAACCTACGCGATAGCTATATCTAGCGATCGGGCTGCTCCACATCCGCAGCGACCCCATTCATCACTAGTGGCAGCCTTTCTGAGCCTACACGGCTCCGTTCGGTTCTGGCCAGGCCGGCAGAGCTTCCATCAGCGCTGCCCAGCGTGGGCCCCGATCGGTCACGTCTCTCCCACCAACGAGGACTGACGTCGGCACCGCTCTGAAGGCGCCGCCTGCAGACGACGGACGTACTCGTGGGCGGCGCGGCGCCGGCGTCGCGCTGGGCCGGCGCCTTGGGCGCAGTGCCGCTGCTTTGTGTGTCAATGTAGATTCAATCAAGCGTTAAATATGATTGTTGCTGATTTTCGACTACGCAGCAAAACAGTAAGGCACTGTCGACAATGCTTTGACAGACCTGTGACAGGATGTTATCGATTATTTAAAAACGCTGGTCGTTCAGTCAGTGAAGAAACACCGCACACAGCACCGAAACCGCCATATCTACCAACAAGCCATGGCTGGAGATATCTTCTCGATCCAGGGGGGTCCTGGGTGGGTTAACGCTGGCACGGCAATACAAGCCCTATACAAAACTTATGGGAGACCCAAAATCCAGGGGGTCCTGACCCCCACAAAAACACCTTATCTACAAAAGCTTAACACAAGCAGCGTCCACTCTTCGTAACTCGGCCCCTCCATATTAATTAAGGACGAATTTTTGTCCGAAGAGACGAGCTACCACAGACGGCCATCCGCGGTACCCAAACCTGACTTGGAGGAGGTCCTGGCGAAGGACGGGCCAGCCTTGAAGTGGAGCACACTCGGCAGCCGTCGGTGCCACTTATAACACCGCCTCGGGGCGAGCACGTGCGTAGGTAGCCGAAGTAGCTGAACGTCATCGCCTACTGCTGCTAGTGGTGCCAAGTGTATCACCAATACACCGGAAATATACCGCAGAAAACGAGTGGAGTGGAGAATCGCTATCGTCTCCCGAGGAGCTGAACAATGTCAGTTACCAGGTCAGTCCCAGCTGTTCAGCTGGGATAAATAGAAGCCTCCAGTGAGCTTGCGGAAGTCGCCGCTTCCCACCGGCATCACTAACCATAACAATCGCCGCCTGACGCTGTCCAATATCCCCGCACATTTACATATGCGCAGCTGATGGCAGGAAGAAGGAAGACCTTGGAAGCCGCGACTTCCAGATAGTTAAGATTGATTGTTCAGGTAGGCAGCTTCCACCCGGTGAGGACCACGACCATGTCCTTGACTTGAATATGAAGGGTCACGAGGTGCAGGCCGCGATAATCCTGATGTTGGGGTCACGGCCTCTTGCAGTGTCGGTGAATGATTTCATAACAGGTGATACGAGGGTCAACAGCGACAAGATTTGTCCTGTTTCCGATGTCCTTGAAGAATATAAGCACTTAGCTAAATTCATACACCATAGACGTTGACCTTCCTCAGAAAAGGATCGGTCATTCAGATAGTTGGGAAGGAGAGTTGTTACATAAACATACACCTTCATGAAAAAAGTTGCGAGCCCAACGCTGCCATTGCCTGTGGGATTAAGAGTCTAACCGTGGGTTCAAACAGAGGCGGTTCTTTTGAGTGTCATTCAAACATCTACGCACGATCCAGCAGCCATTGCTGTTCCTCCCGTACCATGAAACATCAGCGCGGGCGGATCCAGAGGGTGCGGCGGGGGGTGGCCGCTCCCTTCTCTACCCAGTGGCGGATCCAAGGGGGGGCAAAAAAAGGCATTTGCCCCCCCAAACGGAAAAGCTCGGGGAAAACTATGTTTTTGCCCCCCAAAGTGATCGACCTACTTTTTTCCCCTGACTCCTTTTTATTTTATAAACAAGACTTTGGTGATTCAACTCTCAACTCCAAACAGAACCAGTTAAGTTCAGTGTAAATACTAGGCCTTGGACTGGAAAAAGGATCCCGAGCCCATTTGTTTCACCTCGTGACGCTTTTTTTACTTTTCGTCTCATATACCCAAAATTCTACCGGCAAGTAATATTGTAGCGCAGGTTTCACAGCGACTTCTTTTTTGCTTTTCGACTTTTGACTTTGGTTTGCCCCTCCCAAACCGACCGGCTAGATCCGCCACTGTCTTTACCGCAGTAGAAGAAATGGCGAGCACGCGTCGCGGGCGGCGTAGTGCCGTTGCTTGTCTCCAGCTTGGGAAAACAATCTTAGGGAAGCAGTGCCCATCTGGTGATCAAATAGACGTAAAGAATGCAATGTCACGATAAAAAGAATCGACGACGCGTGATTGGGCCGCAATTATTACCCGAAACATACGAGAATAAGCTTCAGAAGCTGGCGCCACCTTTGAGGGGTGACATCCGCATTCGACTCCCCGCCCCTGGCAGCAGCCGCCCCTCTCAGTTAAGTCCTGGATCGGCCCCTGACTGATACGCATAATACAATAATTGCATAAAAGGGCTTAACACGCGCATTGACGGGGTCTGAGCCACCTTTGCATTGACGGGGGCGGGTACCCGCCCCCTAAGATCTCGAGAACCACGGTAGGTAGCGAAAAACGGTAAACGGCGTTGGGCTGCCCATCCACTTCTCCATCGAAAACATTTGAACCATTTTTTTGTCAGGTCACATTTAAGGTCACGAGAGGTCAAAACATGCCCGTCATAGGGATAACATGTAAATTCAGTTTTTCGGCCATTACATCTGAACAAGTAAAGATAGAGCAAAACGACTTGAACTATATGAATCCTCTTAGCAAGCCGAATCGAATGATATATAATTTGACCTTACTAGGTCAAATCAAGGATTTGACCTGACCTGAGGTCAGGTCAGGGTCAAATTATATAAAATGCATATCATTAGAACTGCAAAGCCCAGGCGAGTCTAATGCAGCTAAAATAAATGCTCTATCACCATCCGTTACTGAGTTATTCCGTAAAAACCATTTTCCCATGTATTTCCTATGGAGAGGTCATGCCTCGTACCTGACCTTAGGTCATCGATATCAAAAATACCGGAACATATTTTAGAGAACTCGATGGGGCCATTATGTGATATGAGTTTCAATCGGATAAGTTCACTCTGCTCCGACTTATGCTATCTTAAACTTTTTTTAGGTCGGGTCACTTGACCTTTACTGGTGACCTGACCTGAGATGACCTAACCTTAAAATTTTCACAAAAGTTGTAGAAATGATGAGGGAAAAGGTATACCAAGTACGGCGGCGCTACGCGCCGCCGTTTTTCTACTATCTCCGAAAAACCCGAGGGGGCGGGTACCCGCCCCCCCGTCAATGCGCGTGTTAATGACGTACAAACTGTCATGGTTATACGGCGTCGCCACCGCTCTCCACGTTTCCTCAACCCGCCAGGCCTTCAAACCCGGACTTATGGCTGAGGAGTCAGGTGCTCTACCACCGAGCCGCGCATCACACAAACGGGCGGCCATTTCAGATAAGTTATAGTATACACGCGATTTTGAGCATGTCGAAACACTACCTGCACCTTTCTTCTACCACGATCAACAGCTTTCGATTTACCAACCATCCCGTTGGTGATCATAATTAATACATATGTATAAGCTCCTGCAGCAGCAAATGCACCAGTCAAGAGTAAGTTCATTTGTAACTCCTTTCACTGATCCGAACGTTCCGATACATCCATGCCAGACCGGTTGCTTGTTAAGAGATCTGCAGAGGATCTCCGTCGGGGTGCAGATCGGTTGAATGAATCATTTTTCCAGCAGCTGCAAACTCAGCGAACGCGGTCCGCAGCCTATGACTCAGTGCGAATAGGTCACGGGCTGTTTAACGTCATCAACACAGCCAACGAGCGACAACCATGGGCGCCGAAAGCAGGGGCGCGGCGGGGAGAGCATCTCCCAGTGGGCGAACCACGGGACATTATCTTCCCCTATACACAAAATTATCGGAACTCGATCAATTATTTCGGCACTTTCTCCCGATTGTCGACGTGGACTTAAGCAAATTTGAAATTCAGTTGCATGTTAACGGCCCTTATACCGCTCTCCCAGACGACCATACAAATTACACATCCCCCCACCCAGTCTTCGCAGGTTCGGAGTTACTCCCTACGTAAAGACCCGTCGCGACACCCTTGGCACAAATCGTGCAAACACGCTGGAGTCGAGGAATAAGGACAACGCGCTTGGTAACAGCTACAGCGCTCTCGCATTCTCGAGCGCGCTATCGCATAATTCACATTTCAGTGTTCTGTAAACCACATTTCAGTGTTCTGTAATGCACATTTCAATGTTCTGTCATGAACACCACTCCAAGACAGAAAAGTTTCAACCCACCAACTGCCCGTACCCACGGGCATTGTCACAGATATTTGAACTAGCAAGGGATGTTGACGGCGGAGGAGGTGGAGGCAAACCCAGCAACGGAAACCTAGGTCGAAATGTTTGAACGTGTTTGAACTTGCCCAGATGACAGAGCATTTTTGTTTCAAATAAACAAGGCAGCAACCATACGACGATGCCGAAGTAAGATTAAGTTCCACATCCTCGCAAATTCAAGCACAAACATAGTTTTGGAGAAATAAATTAGCAAACAAAGGTGTCCACTTATCCCCTCCTATAACCTGACGCCTCTGCCTGTAACCCGTCTGAACAGAGCGTGCCCGAGGAAGCAGGGCGTTAGAACGGATATTGGTATACGCTACAGCCAATAGCTTGGAAACATATTTGTTGGGTTCGGATCATAAACATCGCCACCTCAAGAAAGTGAGGAACCAGTCAATCTTCAACCTCCTGTTGCAAAAAAAAATATCCCTCCGGAACCAAAAATCCTCAGATTTGACTTTCTTTGGCCTTCCGCACCAGCTAGTTGCAAAATTGTATGATTTCCCCAAATTTGGCAGAAGTCTGTAAATGTTTGGGTGAAGTGAGGGGACCAGGCCCCATCTTCCCCCACCTCATATTCCCACAAGTATTGTTATGGCCATAAGCGTCGGAAGGGGGGGCAGGGTGGCCTGGCCTCCCACTTTTGGCCAACAATTTCCTCATCTCATTCAAAAAAGAACACCGGACATTATTATAATCAGCCGCTGCGGAAGGCAATGAGGCGCCCAAATTCGAACAGTTTTTGGTCCTGACGTAGAAAGTTTTTGTCAGAATCAAGTTGAAGTTTGGCTGCCCCCCCTCTCTCCCCCCACACTTTTTTGCCGTTGGCGACGCTTATAGTTATGGCTCCAGTAGAGAAGCCAACAATGCACGAAGACATTATGTGCGAACCTTTCACACTAATAACCACTATTCTATTCCACTATTACCACACTATTAGGGTTGTATTAGAGATCACACCAGGTGCCGGCCAGTCCACGTGTTGCCATTGTGTCTGGATCCGGTTGCCAGCTGGCGCGCTTTTAACCTCCAGCAGAGTCAGCAATACGTCATCAGTCCCGCCACAAAACGGCCGACGGTGACGCGCCAAATCTGCCGCGTGGTGGCGCCAAAACCACCCGCGGACTCCCACCGGCGAGCGGAGCAAAACCGGGGGCACGCACGTACAGGGTGATGACATCTCTACAGGTGCGATTCCACGGAAGATAAATACTGATAATCATGTCTGGGAGTCGTAAGGGACATAAGCGTCTAAACGGGGGGAGGGACCACGGTCCCCATTTTTATTTAAAAAAAATCCATTTCAGCTACGTTGGGTAGAAATCGGAAGATTTTGTAACCAGTCAATGTGGAAGCCAACAATGACACCAGGCCCGATAAGCTTTTGGTTCTAGAGAAGGAAATTTCGTGTCAGCAGCAGGTTTAAAGTTGGCAGACCAATGATTTGGACATTCCTACAACTACGTAAAGGACCACAAATTTACATTCAGTGTGCAAGGTTCCAGAGGCGGATCTAGCCGATGGGTTTGAAAAGGGGCAAGCTGAAGTCGGTAAGTAAAAAAAACTATCACACGGTGAAAGTATTCCACAATTCCACTAGACGGTAGGTTTTGGGGGGTAAGCCCAGGAGTCGACAAGCAAAAAAAAACGTCGCAGGGTCAACATGATGCCACAAGATGCTTGTTTTGCTATCCCAGGCTCAATGTTTACACTGAAGTTGACTGGTCCTGTTGCAAGTTGAGAGTTGAAACACCAAAACCTTGCTCATAAACTAAAAAGGAGTCGGGACAAAAGGAGGCCGACAGCTTTGGGGGTGGCAAAACATAGTTTCGCCCCGAGCTTTTCCATCTGGGGGGAATGCCTCCCCCCACCCGGATCCACCACTGAAGGGTTCTCTTATCATCATGAGACGTCGCACGAGACCCACAATGTAAACACAGCACCAGCTCACGCGGGTGACCCCCAGGTGCTGATATCTACTTATCGCCCAATATTTTCAATCATATCACCCACCCGAACCAGACTGTCGCCTTCAGCTCGACTCGGGACACGTGTACCACTTATCCCGCGCCGCGGTTAACACCTGACGGCGCCTCTCCGTCCCATCCTCGTTTCGCGATGCCTTGCATCCAGTTAACCCAGAACTGCGCCGGCGCTGTGACGGTCTAACCACGGGTTAATCAGTCCAGCGGCCGGGCCCGCCGGCGTGCTGTGTCGGCAGCTGCTGGACGGCCTGATTACGGGGTCGATGAAATACATCGCGGTGCCGCTGCCACCACGATCTCTGCACCTGGTGGTGCCGTACGCCCGGGCGGAGACGACGGCGTACGATATCCCAACCTCCCGGAGCTGTACGACTCTTCTATGAGGTTCATTCATTCCGACCTCTTTGTCACATTAACACAAAAGCTTCGGAAAACGGTAGGTGATATGTAAGCAATCGGTCGATTATAGACCTATATCCGGTGAGTGATCAGACCTGGGGATTTTGGCTTCACTACGGGGAGAATTAATCATCCGTCTGTGATTATGATGCGGGTCCGACCGGCACCCCCACAGACAGGCAGCAGACAACAGGTCGCACACCCAATACGCACGGAACAAAGGCAGCGGTACAATTGAGACGTGAAACTAACGAGAAATCGCGCTCATGACGAATTAATTCAACCGGTAACCCGGCTGGCTACACGACAGTGTGGAGCTAGGATGTGAACGCTCAACACAATACCTTCAGAAACAGTCCAAAGGCTTGCTTATTTTGAAATTTCGACACAGGTGTAAATTGGAGGGCAGGCCCAGGTCACATGATAAGCCATGCCACTGTTTGCAACGGTGCTTATCTCATGAAGAGACCACGCGTTTCTGTCAATACTCTGAATGAATTTAGTCACAAAAAACAAGCAGTCGAAAGCTCATAGTCTTTTTTGCTACTCCAGCCAAAACCCAGGAGTTAAACTGAGAAGATATACTTTGTAACATCCTGGGAGAGTTAGTCGTTATCTATCCCCTTTTCTGTCCAAAGCCCTAGAGGATTATTTAATTGGAAACTGGGACACGGTCTCTGAGCAATATAGGGATTGAGGTGCCTTGGTGCCATTCCTAACCGCAGCAGTTTTAGGGATAATTCTTATTGAAAATAATGGATTTTGCCAAATTTCTACTGAAAATGCTAATAAGCCATAGTATTTCGCATTATTGAAATTCCCTCCGTTAGATTAAAAAAACTCCAACTCAGCGTGAAGTCAAATTAGTGTAATATCTAGTCATGCTTTGTGTTGAACCTTTGTGACGTCGACACACATCAATATGATGAAGAATGAAGCGTTTTTAGCTAAACGAGGCTGGAATCAGGTACCTAAGTGACACTTATTGTTCTCTGCTAATTTTCCTTCACATGAAGCATTTAAGTATTTCACGTTTCAAACTCGTTATTCCAGAAAATTACATGCAATGTCGTGTTGCCAAGGTCACGTCATACCACGTGACCACCCGGGGAGGAGAGGGTCGATAGACGGTGCTTTTTTTTTTCTCCGTGCACGTAAAGTTCTGGGCCTAATTAACTATCGACCAAGCGGTTTCTCGACATGCTCTAGCACATGTAAAAATCCTATTATCTATTTCATCTCAAATCCTTATCTCAGTTCAAACCCCATTATGAAAGTGCTGTATTCTCTTTAAACGTTTCGCAAAACGTTAAATCAGCATTTTCGTATTCGAAAGTGTGTTCAGGCTGCAACGCGAAGACAAGAACAATCATACAGCCTGTGTAGCAACAAACACCTCTAACACACTTAATGTCCTGAGACGGACACCGTCCTCTCCCCGCAGCTCGCCACATTCTTCCAACCTAACGCATCTAATGAGCCTCACGCCAGGCTCCGCCGTGCCTGGTCCCACTAGCAGCAGCCCGAACGCACAGACCTGTCCCTGCCGCTCCCCGAAAGACGCCCGGCTGGCCACCGGGGCCCTGGTTAGTGGTGAACACACCATCCAGTCAAATACCAAACACAACGCAGAATCACAACAACCAACAGAACCAGGCAACTGAGAAGTGCATGCGTTAAATCCGGCAAACCAGCTCAAAATGTTCGCACATGTTTCTGGTGACGAGCTAAAACGTCCAGCAGGTGACGGCGTTTCGGACCGCCGTTTGACATGTCCGTCCGGTGTGAATTAGTGGGAGCCGGCGACTCCCCGCCGCGAGCGGCCCTCTGAACGCTTTGTCGTCGGGCCCGTGCGCCGCGCTACAGGTGCGCCCCCCCCTCCCCGCCCCCGCCGCGGCACCGGACGGACTGGGAGGGACGGGGTGGAGGGAGTCGGGTCGGAACAGCGGGTTCATTGGGTGTGTAGTAGACTAAACCAAGAATTGTTTTTGTTTTACATCAGCTACAGTCGAACATTTTCTTCAAAGGCGAGTGCCATTTTTGTGCATATGGAGCTTAGGGTGGTGTCCTAACATCAAGAGGAATCTGCTATTTACATGTGGTGACTCCATACAAACACGTACAGAAAGCAGCTGGGGATGACGGCACCCTGGTGAGAATTTCTTGCTAGAAGAACAACAAGAGCAGGATCAAACGTGTCGTCGCGGGAAAATGGACCAGCAGCAGTAGGCTCCCTCCCCTCACTTCTCATCCGAAAACTGCCCAATTTCGGCCACTCATCAAAATTTCGATACTTTTTTGTACAGGTTCAAGGCAAAAAACAAAGCCTCATACGAAGAGATTTAAGTTAAGTGTGGGCAGTTAGTAGTCAGCAGAAGTGTGAATATTCACTGGCTTGCTCCTTTATGTCCATCACAGTGCTCATATAAAGTAGCAGCATAGCGTTCGCCTTCATCGTGTTTCAATATCCTTCTCTTTCATGGAAGAGGAGGATGGAAGTCTCACGTCCTAATCCTTCCCAGAGAAGTTCACACACCCAGTACACACCTAGTGCAGAGTCACCGATGCTCTGGGTGACGCAGTCCGAATGCCGGTGCAACAATCCCAAAAATTGCACCTGCGGTGATGTTCTTACGGAGGAAAAGGGTGCACTTTCCACTTTCTCGCAGCTTGACAACATAATTTTTGACATGAAAATACAGTTTCACCAGCGAGAATAAAGACTTTGACTATGATAAGCTACATCGCCTCCTGCAAAAAATGCCAGCCGAGTTTCTGGCTGGTCAATAAATAAACTCTGAAAATTGTCCGAGACTGTCTAAATGAGGAACAGGCATCCATTAGAAGATCGGAAAAACTACTTTATAATGTAAAAATTTTCTGCAAACCCACACAAAACTGACCGAACAACCGTGTAATTAGCACAAAAGGAACTCAAGCCCTCAGGAAGCTCTCGTCGCATCACACAGCAAACAGAAGATAATCGGCGAGCAAAAACAGCAAAACCAGCAAACCCCACTCGCACAGACCCGATAGGATTCTTCTGACGCCTGATGAATTATACCTTTGTCTTCCTCCCGCAGACACTGACCCGCCGAGACGGGACAAGGGCGCAGAACAAGGGTCTTCGAGGGAAGAGCGGTCAGTGGGGGTGAACAGTCTGGTCAGGTAAAGGCTATGACTAGCCTAAGCAGAGGGATTCGGGAGGAATGTACCACGGAGACACGAGCTAAAACATAGACGTAGGAACAGGTCGTAGGGTATCATGGCCGCCCCAATGTTCCGATTCCTGAGCACCAAAAATATGGTGTCATGAAAAGCAGCTACGCCGAAATGCAGTGCCTCCCCCATATTTTGGTCGTTCCAATATCTATGAGGTGAATCACCAAACTGATTGTCCTGTATCGATAAAGAAATTTTGTGATTACAACAATATTTATTATTAACTCGCGATACACTAATAATATTTTATATAAACACGCCCCCTATGCCACCATCTTCCGTTGCTCCTATTGCGCCCTCCAGTCTTCTTTCGTGTACCACCGTCCTCAGTATCAAAAAAAAAAACATAATATAGATTTCTATCTGTCTAATACAGCACTCGAGCTAATCACACATAAGCTGGATTCTACGCACGGACCTGTTTTATGCAAAATAAATATACTCCATATCCAATGCGAATCATTCAAATCTTACAAAACACAAACATTCAGCACTAGCGGTCCCGAACCCGTATCAAACCCACGCCAACGGGGAGGGGTCAAAGGTTAGACAAAGGTTTGGACAGTTCCAATCGACCGTCTGAAATATCACCTCACCACCAGACGAAGCCACTGTACGGCCCGCATCCATTGGACACGTTTCCAATCAACGCCAGTCTGCCCCGACATTTTTTGTGAGCGTAAAAACGGCGACGGGGAAAAAACGGCGGACCGTTGGAGGTTCCCAAGTCACGGGTCGAACGGTAGGCTGAAGAAAGGCGTGAGGTACTCTGACAGAGATCAGCGCCAGATGGCCGCGGAGTGAATATCGACCTGGTCCCGAAAGAAATATTAACTAAGGTGCTTAATGAAGATGCTCTGTTTGACATTTGTCTTCCACTGTACTTTCATTGTCCCAGCTTATTTATCACTTGCCATATGAGCTTGGTTGGCTAGCCAGCCCTGCCATGATTTTTTTGTTCAATTTCAGTCCAGACAGAAAAATCTGACCACGGTGTTTTGACGACGCATGGTCCTACTCCTCAATTCCGCAACACATACTCCCACCGTTGGGCGAATACAAACTAATTACTGAATTGTTTCTGTTTCACCACATTTCTGTCGAAATCTAGGCTCCGGCCCCAACCGGCACCACAGACTACTGTTACCAAGGTCAAAAGCTGGCTTAAGCTAACCTGCCACAAAGCCTGCCATTTGGTCCAACAACAATGGGCTTTCGAGAGCCATCAACTGCAGCGCGCGCCATTTGGACCGCGCGGTGCACATCGACAGCGCACAGCGGAGGACGCGACGCCCATCGCGACACGCGCCGCGTTTTCAACTGCATACCGTCAAGGTCAACGGAGTCACACGGTGGAGGGGCAGGGATGGGGGGGGGTGGGGGGAATAGTGGGAGGCAGGAAGCCGCCGAATAGGTAGACCAGCCTTGAGCGGCGGAAACGGCCGGAGAGACAGCAATTGCAAGTTAGTGTCTGTATCACTTTCCCGTGGGAACGAATGCGGAGAGAAGGAGACAGCTGTGTCCTACTCCATGGATCAGAACTAACAAGAATTCAGTATAAAACTGATGAGAACTTGGTACAGTACACGTGAAGCGACACTTTGGAAGAGAGTACTCCAGGGACAGAGAGAGACACAAATGTCGAAAATCATGGGCAAAAGAGGATAAAAAGACTCATGCAGCAGAACATCCTCGGGCAAGACTACTAGAGGAGACGGCCTGAAGTCCAGCCAACTCAATGAAAAGCGAAAGACGAGACAAACCGGTGAGAACAGTGAACTACGTGACCTTTTCCCGACATTGAAACTGGTTCTGCGCCCTTCACTCGATGGGATGGAAACAAGGGATTGAGGGATTTAATGCTAATAATAGCCCAGAAGCGCCCAGTTGGCTCCGGAAGACACCCAAGATCAACTTCATTGATCAAATAAGCGTATATTAAATAATAGTGCGATTATTCGCAGTCAATTGAGTCTTCCCGGCAAAACCTGGTATTCATCTCCATAATCCACCGCAAAGCCAAACTCAGCCGATCACAAAAACTTTCAACATCAGGACCAAAACTGTTCGACTTTGGCCCTCGTCCTCCAGCGGCGGATATAACAATGCCCGGCTTTCCTCATTTACTGAGATCAAAATTTTGACCAAAGTGGGGCCAGGCCCCCGCCCCCTTCCGACGCGTATGTTCATCTCTCCATTCTATTCAGTGGAGGGCGGAGGAACAAACCCATGATCACTGACAATACACAGACTGACAGGAGCAACTATTCAGAAATGACAGCTAAAAACAACCTAGCACTGTTTGGCCCCACATTTTACCTTCAAATACGAGGTGCGGACAAACCCAAACTAACCCCTGCTGGCGTTTTGCGCGCGTTTATTACGAAATTATTCACATGCCTTCCTCACGAGACTACACACACAACCCTGAAGACTCACTTCCATTAAAGGAATGTGCACCTTCACAACGTGATTTTAACGAGATACCAAGTTTAAAACAGGTCGAAAACCCGGTACTCCATATTTCATTTGTCTTGGAACTCGATATTCCCGTAAAAAACTAAAACCTACCACACCACCCCCTCAGCCCCCGTCGCCGGCGGCCATTGTTGTGAGCTACCGGTGTACGACATATGCACGTCACGATGAGCATAAGCCAATCGAAGCCCTGAAGCGTTTCAAGTATGGTAGTGGTTGCCAGATAGTACATCATCCACAGTCTGATATTTTTTCTAGAGGAGTATTTTAAAAACCAAATATTGAGCTTATTGTACATTTTCAGAGAATTCATGAGTAGTTTCATTATTTTTACTAAAAGTACGCCTAATTACACTAAATTCCAGGATTCGACCAAGGTGCCACATTCCCTTTAACTTTTAAATCATAAAACTTCAGTTATACAACGGTGCAACTCAGATTTCAAATTAGGACAGCAAGTAGCGACTGCCGTTAATCCTTGTTTAAACAACTAACCTTGTTTAAACGGAGCCGTCGATAACGCGGGGAGCTGGCCGTAGAGCACGATTTCCAGTCTCTGGATCACGCCACTTTTTCGCTGGCCGGGGCGGGATTGGGATCGCCACTGATTCACCACATTGCGCCGGGTTTGTGATCAGCCTCCGTTGCAGCACATACCGACATCTGTCGGCCGGAGCAGAAAACTATAGTTAGTGGACTGGTGCAGTTAATGAAGACTTGGATGCAATGTGTTCTTTAGTGCCAGGGACTTGAATATAAAAAACGTACCAGCCTCCAGCTCGAACATCAGAACCTTCAATCCCGCTTTTGAGGCCTCATCACTGCAAGGGTTCAATGCACTACGAGACTACAACAAACCAGACACACAGAAGATTAAAACATTGCAAGCGACACCAAAATCACACGCTGAAGCCAAGGAAAATTATCGCGAGAGAGAGAGAGAGAGAGAGAGAGAGAGAGAG
Organism: Lepas anatifera; assembly: GCA_034440635.1. Taxonomy (NCBI): domain Eukaryota; kingdom Metazoa; phylum Arthropoda; class Thecostraca; family Lepadidae; genus Lepas; species Lepas anatifera. The sequence continues at coordinate 190,581 of JAOTON010000799.1, read as the reverse complement.
AGAGAGAGAGAGAGAGAGAGAGAGAGAGAGAGAGAGAGAGAGAGAGAGAGAGAGAGAGAGAGAGAGAGAGAGAGAGAGAGAGAGAGAAAAAAAAAAAAAAAAAAAAAAAAAGAAAGGAGAGAGGAGGGGGGAGAGGAGGAGGAGAGAGAGGAGAGAGAGAGAGAGGGAGAGAGAGAGGGAGAGAGAGGGGAGAGAGAGAACAGTGAAAGAAAACAGCCACAACAAGGTCAAATGTCTAGCAGAACAGAAACAGAACAGCAAACACAAAACAAACAAAATGGACAGATTGGACATAAATAAGCAATGAAGTAAGATATGAAATCATTTAACATGGTGCAAACAAAACCAAACAAATAAACCCACAGACAAAACAGAAAAATACAGGCAAAAATGTATCAAGAGAACAAAAGCATGCATTGAAATAAACTTAGAAACAAGAAGACAACAGCATAGTTTTTAGCCTAATATAAAGTAATAAAGGCCAACACACAGGGGTGTGGATTTCTAAAAAATATTGGTGGTGCCCAAATTTTAAAGAATACCAATAATCATCAAGCAAAGCAAGATAATTTGATACCTTTGTTTTCACCTTTAAACAGCCCTGGTGAAGTAAAAAAAAACATGTTTTAAGCCCTAAAATGATAAACAGTTAGATTTAAAGGAAATCCTTCACTAACTCAACATTTCATTTGGGATACCTAGGCACCCTCAAAGAGATATTGATATAAATCCACACCCCTGCCCACACATCAACATGTGAAATGCAATACTGAACTAACCTAACAAAACAAGTGAAAGGAACAGAAGTAAAGTGCAACAGAAAACAAAAAAGGGGTAGTAAATCCACACATAGGTTATAAGGCAACAAAAATAACGTACAAACCCTGAGAAAAAGTAAAGAAGTCCCTCAACCATTCTAAAGCAGATATGTGGGATATACAGACAAAATAAGTAAATATTTGTATATGCAGACTAAATAAGCAAAATTAAAACAAAATAAGTGATGAGAAGCAGGCATAATAAATGAAGGTCATATACCTACAATACACGGCATATGTGTGCATGGTTCTCACCAAGGGCATAGCCAAGATTTCGCTCAGGGAAGGGGGGCGCCCCTAAAATGGCCCTTGAGACAGGGCCAAAGGGGCCCTGATGGGTAAAAAGGGCCCTACATATTACAGAATAGTGCTGAAGAGGGCTAAAGAGGGCACTGTCTCGTATGGAATTTCAAACTTGGCCACAGGGCATAGTGCGGGCGAACCGCGCTTCGCCCGGCCCGTGTCCTCACAGGCCCTTCGGGCCATCAGGGGGGGGCGGCTGTCCCTGCCGCCCTCCTGGCTACGCCCCTGGTTCTCACTCTGGCTCCTGCCTCACCGATAGATGGATGATGCCGGTAATGCAGTTACAAAAAAATTCGGGCCAGAAGTCACACTGTTTATAATCTTACACTTATTTACGAGGCAGTAGAGACACTGCTTATCTATGTGCAGCTTGGAAAGAGCTTGGACTTTGCACCACGAGCAACCAAACTTTTTACAGGTCAGCCAAGAGCAAGCGCAGAAAAACTGTCGTGACGTCACACCCTGTAGCATATAACATGGGAAAATTAAATGATGAGGCATCTAAAGTTTCGCAAAAAGAGTCCCAGAATCGAAAACCAAATGCTTATCTATTGCATTTGGGATAAACTTTTACCCTATATTCTCACAAATTAGCAAGCAGGCAGTGCCAAAATTAGTAGTTTGAGACACGGCCACACAAAGATGAAGGAATTCCTTCCCATTTGTGTGACGTCACTCAAACGTGATGGAATCCCTTTTAAAATAATAGGTATCTTGAGCGAAACCCAGCGCACTTCAGACAGTAGTCTTCGGCTGGGACTTTTGCATGAATGTGATAAGAGAAAAATAATGGTTTTGTGAAAATATTCTCAGAGTACCGACCGACGATAGAACGGCAAGACAGCGCTCCGGCGCCTTATAAAGACCCGATCAACAAGGTAACTAATAACTAAGGATTACCTACCAACGTGAGTGCCCCAGATATCAAAACCAATGGAGACGAGCTATGCCATGCTAAAAATCTTTGGTGACCTTGGCTAAAAATTGTTTGCTTCTATTTTCGTTTTCCACGAGTGGTGCATGTTTTGTTTTTCGTTGATCATGTTGTTAGTTGGGGGGCACGGTTCTTGGTTGGAGGCTAGGCCCTAAAAACAGGACAAGTAGAGAAAAACGGTTTCCACCATTGACTCTATTTTGCCTTGGTTTTCATCATTGAAATCAGTGCTAAATATAATGAGTTATAGTTTTATTCAATTGCTTTTGTTTTATTCTTGACATGCTACCTTATGTTATCATGAAGTTGTGTACCTAGTTGGCTCACAAATGTTTTGCTGGGATGCCCATTTCGGAAAGATATGTCTGGGGTGCTTTAAATGTGTTATGCCCATTTATTTGATAGAAATGTGAGATGCTGCCCCCTTCCTGCAGACTATGCCCACCAACTTAATTTTTTAAATAAATTTTGTCCAAGATGTGCATCACGCACCACACAAGGGCACCAGGGATGCAAAGTTTTGTCCTTCAAAGCACAGAAGATTGGACCAAATTATATGAAATATGTCCTCAGGGACAAAGCTGCATTTCCCATTGAACATTTTCCAGTCCCATTGGACTAAGTCAGCACTCAAAAGCCTCCCCTGCACAGAAAATTGGTTTACAGCTTGCAGTCAGGACACAGTCGAGGTTGGATAAGCCATCTACCCTTTTGGTCCAGCGGCTCAGCATAGACTCCAGGACACACAGGTCTCCAGAATTCCCTTTATGCCACATATGCCACAATGATATTATGTTGTCATTTAGTGCAAGAGTGTCTGTCACTTCACTACTTTGTGTTTGCATGCTGGGAAGCTGGTACCTTTGCAACATCTAAAGGCATGATGAGTTTTTCAACCCCATCTTTGATCATAATGATTGTTTTTGACTGCATTTCTGTCATAATGACTGTTTTGGGGACCCCAGGTTTGACCATAAGGACTGTTTTGGCTTTATTTTCCTTATTGTAATCATGACATCAGTATTGGTTGTTTCCACTGATAAGAGTGGTTGATCCCTTTTCAGGTGCTGCATGCTGCCAGAAAATTTCCTGAACTATAACAACTAAGCATTTACACCTAATTGGCTTCTGTATATGATCTGTAAGGAAGTGATTTGTGGCTACAATGATCTGGAAGGTGCTGTATATATTCCTTCCCATGGTATTATTATCTTCTAATGCCCATGGCTCAGAAGAAGATGTGGACTCGCGCATTTCGGCTGATCACGAAAAAGCGAAGTATACAAGAGAAGCTAACCAAAAATGGTACAAGGAACTAAAAATGGTTGAAGACAGTGTTAGCTCGCACACTGAGTGTAAACGGACTAACTGTGGCTGCTATGCAGGCGTAATTAAATCGGACCTTGCCGTTTTCAAAGACACAAAGATCACTCATGCTATGTTCGAAGAAGCTCAGTCCCTAGGCGTCACGTACCAGATCATTGACCATCGTCTATACCGTCAGACTGACTGCCTGTTCGAGTTCAGGTGCCGCGGTGTTGAGCATTTCATCCTGGACATCATTGACACGCTGCCAGATATGGAATTTGTGCTGAACGCCCGCGATTGGCCGATGGTAAACCGTTATCATGGACGCAACATTCCCGTGTTCTCGTTCAGCAAGACAGACGAGTACTTGGACGTCACCTACCCGGCTTGGTCCTTCTGGACCGGAGGTCCGGCGATCTCACTGTATCCCACGGGGCTGGGTCGCTGGGACCAGCACATCATCTCCATCTCGGAAGCGGCACGGAAGTGGACCTGGCCTAAGAAAGAGTCGCGTGCCTTCTTCCGTGGCTCACGGACCTCTTCTGAGCGAGATCCTTTAGTGCTCTTGTCGAGAAAACATCCTGACTTGGTGGATGCGCAATACACAAAAAATCAGGCTTGGAAGTCTGATGCAGACACGCTGGGTGCTTCACCTGCCAAAGAAATATCACTTGAGGACCACTGCAAGTTTAAGTACTTGTTCAACTTCAGGGGCGTTGCCGCTAGCTTCCGATTTAAACATTTGTTTCTGTGTGGCAGTGTGGTCTTTCATGTTGGCGACGAGTGGGGCGAGTTTTTCTACGGGCAATTGAAACCCTGGGTTCATTATATCCCTGTGCCAAGTAATCCCAGCCTGGGAGAGCTTCAGAGACTGATTAAGTTTGCAAAAGAGAATGACGACATCGCGAAGGATATAGCAATAAGAGGTCAACAGTTTATTCTCGATAACTTACGAATGAAGGACGTGACATGTTTCTGGCGGAAACTTTTGGTCAGTTACGCAAAATTGTTGAACTATAAAGTGGAGAAGAGACCAGGATTGATGCTTGTTCCACGCAGAGGTGATTAGGGCTGGTGTAAAGTAAAGCATGGTTAGATGCCACCCGTAGGTGACATGGTAGTTTGATATGCCACAGTTTTTGTATTCACGTGAATTTGTCTTGCTTCTTGGCGCTGCCAGTAATAAGGAGTCTATGTACGAGATGTCCATCAAAAGATCTCGATTTGCCGTCTCCTGGACAACTTCCAGTTGAATTCTGAGTCTCTTCAACACTGTTACTGCGCAATTTTCTACTGGTAATGGGATTCCTTGGCTGTAGTTATTAGTGCGGTCTTTCTCTGTCTCGTTGATTCTGCCCTGTTGGTTTGTGTTTCAGTTTGTATTGTTTCGAAGCGCTGTACCTATGCAAATGACCGACTTAACATACTTTTACATAATTTGCGTGCTATTTTTCCCACACATTATTATTGGCTATGTTTAGCTTTGCTAATTGATCAATTGCAGACGTAAACTTTATTATGTGTGTAAAATTGATGATAGGGATGTTTTTGATCCTTTCGAGCTTATGATCTCATTTTCTCGCATGCATTTCTGAGCAGAAGTGGGTATTCAGCTTCTCCATGGAAGTAATGTTTTAAGACGCGGGACAAGGAGTGATATTTTTCTCGTCTAGGTCCGTGTCTTCCAGAGCAGGTTGTGATGTTGCGTTCAATATAGCATTGCTTCCTATTTTTGTATGGGCTCTGGTTGAAACTTCAGTCAATGAATTGATAGACGATTTCGTTGACTGGCGGAAATGAGTGGCGAACAATGTTTTTGTATATCGTGTTAGGCAGATGATTTTGAAACGAAATACACGTTTAACGTTTTATTAGATACGTGGGGATCTTTCAGTTTGATGGTAATCTGATGTTGCATTGGTATTAATTTTGAATTGTAAAATTGCCTAATGATGGAGTGCATTAACAAAAGAAAAAACATACCGCGTCAGCGCAGGGTACTATTTATGTGCAGATATCGCGTGCCAGTTTTGTATGCCGAATAGAAAGGAAATTGACGAACAAATTGTATAATTATTGGCCGTCTCCAAAGTATTACTCCATGGTACTTATATCCAATAAGAATTTTAGAAAAAACGCATAGGGTTGGCTATAAGAGCATATCCAAGTGAAGATAAGATGTTGGAAAAATTTGCTGGATGGGATAAAAAAATCCATGGTTGGTTTTGTCGGTAAATTGTATTACATCTCGTATGCTCTCAAGATGACAGTCTGGTACGTTTTACAAATATATGTCATAACGTGCGAACTCTTTAGTATAAATAGGATTCGACAAAATCAAGTCAGGTATTTTGGTAATGTTGTTACATCTCCACACTCATGGCAGAGGGTCAGGATTTCTGGGGGAGGCAACGTGAACTTTTCAACCAATTTCTCCAGTCAAAGCCACAGCACTAGTGCTACAATTTCTCAAGTCAGAGAGGAGGGACCCCTCCCCCACCTGGTCGAGCCGTCCAGATCTTAAAATTGGCCATTATCGGAAGGGTGCCGTTTGGAAGTGAGGTCCTCTTGCCCAGGGCATGGAGGTGAACAGTACAACGGGGACCCCTATTCAGCGACTGACAGGGAGGGGCGGCCGGCGATTTGGGGCTGCCGGCGGATATAAAAGGGCTCAAATCCCCCTTCGAAATGTCAGTGTTTATAGCAACCGCATACCTAGAGTTTGTTCGGGGTAAGGGGCTGTCTATAGATCACGTAACGCACATTTTTGTGATTTTCACCCACTTCCCCCTCATAAACCGTTTTTTAACACCCATATATGACGTTTGGTAACGCCTCTGCCTCGCCCACCTCTGCGTTACGTAGTTTATGGACGTTGCGTTACGTAATTGCGTTACGTAGCCCCTAATGGTGGAGGAGGCTTGAGGCCCACCCCCTCATGAAGCCTTTTATGTGGTACCGGTTTTTGCGATTAAAGACTGTTGGATATCTTCGGGATTAACACCCGCACTGGAGGCGGGTCTGGCACTAACGCACTGGAGGGGGCCTGGTAGGCCCCCTAAGATCTCGGAAACTAAGAGGATTAGAAAAACGCCACTTGGTAGGTGGGTGGAGTCTATAGTGATCTACATGATGACCAATTTTCATTGACCTAGGTCAATATCTTCAAGGTCAAACGAGGTCGTAAAGGTCAAATATTGGCCATGCTGGGATCGATTGGTAAATGCTGTGATTATGCAGGAAAATGGCGGGAATAAGCTAAAGGCGGACAATGCTCATAGCGAAGAGGTCTCAAAGAGGCTTCCCCACAACTTTTTGGTCAAGGTCATTCAAGGTCATTGACCTTTAAGGTCACCATATGGTATACTACTTATTATTTACACTTTGACTAACACTGTAGCCACTGTTTGGCGGGAAATGAGGATTGACCTTTCCCAATGACCTTTGACCTTGACCTTTGTATTGGGGTACCCTACCGATGACGTCATAGCATAATGTATGTCAGACGGGGTAACGTCATTTGGCCGGACGCACAGTGGTCAGTGACCTTGAAAGTGCAGATATTACCTTGACCTGTAACACTTGACCTTGACCTTGAATTTCATGTGAAGTGACCTTGACATATAGTCCTGCTTATATGACGTTATGACGTCACCACTCGGTCTTCAATGCAAGCTAACTGGTCTGACCGCGCGTTTACGGCGATCTCAAAATGCAGGTCTGACTTTGAAAGCCTATAAGTCAAAAAATATTTTGGCCGATTTTCAAAAATTCTTCACCAATCGACGCGCTATTAAATTCTGTAAAATGTGGCCATGTTTCGTTTTTCGGCTACAAGCGGTTCTCCGGCCACCTTGGAAAAACAGGTGGGGGAGCAAAGGCAAAACGTATGCATATTGATCGATTGACATGCAATCGAAATTTGATTGCGTGTGCAGAGCTGCAAAAAAGCTCAAATCTGTCGGGCACTTTCGAAAAAACCTCCAAATCTGTCGGGTGGTTAGGATAGGACTATTAACATTGTCTAAAACCCATTCAATTGGTAAAACGTTCCTACTCATTTTCCACATTCTTAATAGAAAATACTAAAATTAGCATAAAAAACTTCTAGTTTGGCACCAATGGATATCACTAGGCGTCAATACAAGCGTCAGATTGTCCTCTCCTCAGGGTTACATCTCGGCACGAGCAGCAGTGACCAGACCCAGCCGCGTCTATCCGGCTTCCTGAACAGCGGCGCCATGGCCGGGCTTTATCGGTGGCATGAGAACTAACGTTATGGGTGACTTCCGTCTGGGGGTGTTTGTGCTACAAACGAATACTGAGCGATTAAATGAAAGGAAATGAAAACACGAAATCTCACCTCGTTTCAGAGTGATGCCTGATAATTTAGCAGGCACGCAGTTACCATATCAGCATGATGAAAGGTAGCACCAACCTTCTCTAGGGTAGGCCAAACAAGGAACAATAAGCCTTTCCACCGGTTAAATAACATATACAGCGATTTTAGCGTGTGCTGTGATAGTTCAGGGCCATTCCGGTCACGACTAAACGAAGGCCAGCAATTTAACTAAATAGCCCACTCTAAATGGACAGAACACTACCGACTCTCGGAGACGTGAGCACTAGCATTTGCATCAATTCTCTGGTAGTGTTTGTGCCGTGAATACGAAGCAATTACAATACTGAGCAATTACTTACTGAGCTAGCTAACTTAGCAATTACAATACTGAGCAAAAACGAATACTGAGCAATTACATGAAAGGAGACGAAGACACAATATCTCCCCTTGTTATGGATATTTGGATATTTGGATATGGATATATTTGGATTATGGATATTTGGATATATATGGATTTTGCTCTGATGGCCAGACAAACAAGATTGGAAGGGTACTTTTTTGATATTCGAAAAAGTGTTTTTTAAGGATCATGGCTACTGTAGTTGAATGCAAACATGTAATATTAGCTTTCCATGACTTTTAAATGCATGTTTACATGAATAATCCTAAATTTTGAAGCTGTTGGCTATTTCAAAGTTTTTCATTCATTGCCGTGCTCAATTCCATGAGGGTAGGTGGTTTAGGATCTTAAGTTAATGAGGCTAATAAATAACCTTAAGTCAGTTAGATAGTAAATGTCAAATAAATATCATGTTTCCAAGGAAGTTAAGAGTAAAAGGAATGAGTAAAGGTTGCACTAGGCTGTGTTTTTGTTATATCTTTGTCCCCTTGACATAGATCATAGGCATATTTAGGTAAGTCAATAAAATGAAATGGGAGAAATAGTTTGGTACTTAAAACTCAAATTAATGTAGAAAGGTGAAGAGTTTTGTTTCTTTGGCATCTACAAATCCACTGATGAAGGTATGCAACTTTTGTGGTTAATTCTGGACAAAAGGCATTGGATTTAAAAGAAGATGGAAGGGAAAAACAAATGTTTTAGTCTAATTTGACCAGTTTGCTGGTAAAATTCATTTTTCTCTTATTAATATCATTTAAAATTATTGATCAACAGTGAGCAAAACATACTGTATGGAAATAAATGTAAGCTGCCGAAATTACAACGAACACCACATAACTTACTTGTTTGTTTTCTCCCCACACTGTTCTGATCTGCCCGCTGTTTGATCCATGCTTCAAAACGACCTCCTTGGCCAAAACCACTGTTCCTGAACTTGCAGGGCAGCCCAGAATGCTTGATTCGCTGATGCTCCTTAAAAAAACGTTTCTCGCCAAAATACCCACATCCCTCAAATCCACATTTAAGCTTGACACGGGACGGTGGAAGGGGCTTCAGCTTAATCGGAACCATTTATCAGCCCTTCAACTATGGACGATGAAATCCAAGCTCAACCAGTTTACTCAAGATGTATACCAAAGTAATGCAAGAGAAAATAATAAAAAACACAACCTTGCAACGTATTGCCTCCACCACACCACGGGATTTTGCGGGATTTTAGGGCCTTGGCCTCCATCACATCCACGACGCAACACACCAAACCGCAGGGCTGCTTTTCAAACCAAAGATATTTTTTACACCGGCTTTGCCGCAAGGGCGCTGTTCAAACAGCGCCCTTGCGGCAGCGTTGAGCGTACTTCCAAACGAAGGAAACGAAGGAAAAAAACTGTTTTGCCTGTCGAAAGGCCTTTATGGCAGCCTGTCGGGCCAAGCTGTTGCGTGCTATGGAATACAAATCGTGCCCGACAGGCCGGTGAAGGAATTTTTCCAGCAAAGGATTTTCTGGGTGACGTTTAAAACGCCCTCTGTGCATAAGGCCCTCTATTCAAAGGTCCCTCGATTCATAAGTCCCTCGAAAAGACCCTCTGTGCATAAGGCCCTCTATTCAAAGGTCCCTCGATTCATAAGTCCCTCGAAAAGACCCTCTGTGCATAAGGCCCTCTATTCAAAGGTCCCTCGATTCATAAGTCCCTCGAAAAAGACCCTCTGTGCATAAGGCCCTCTATTCAAAGGTCCCTCGATTCATAAGTCCCTCGATTTTCCATCGGTTCTTGCCGCACACTGGCTTGATATGGGAGAGGTGCAAATTCATGAAAAACTTGTTGAGTGAAAGAGGTGACAATTCTAATATTGAGTTTTTTAGAACAAAAAATATTTTCTGTTTCCTTTCAAGATTTTTTTTCTCACAGATTGTAAGATCTGTCGCAGGACCATACCGTGCCCTAAAATCTGTCGGGCACTTTATGACCCGAGAGCCCGACTTTTTGCAGCTCTGTGCGTGTGTCTCACATTCTCGGCATTTCACGCGCGTCTACCCCCTCCCCCTATCAGAATTAAATACATTGTGACGATATAGTTGTTCTATTTGGGCTGTCAATATGGGCCGCCTGAAGAATTTCTGTGGGGTTACGGGGAAAGAGTGATTGCTCCTTTGTCCCCATCTTAATCTTTCGCCTCAGGTGAACTAAAAGGACTTTCGATCCAAGAAGGAATAACTCCGATTGATCCACCTCCCTAGGTCGATCTGGACAAAGGTCGTAGCAATCATCGCAACGCAGATAAGTCCCCCCCTCCTCGAGGTGAGTATTCTCCCGCACGAAAAGGGAATTGGGGATTTTAAAGTCCTACAAGAAATAAATGATCATCCCAGGGCACAGAAGGGGTAGCAATGTTACATTGAAGGAAATATTTGCACCTCGATGGCTACCAGTCTCAGATTTTTAAGTATTTAAACTTTTGGTACCTACTAGATTTTCCGCCAGCTATTCCAGTGGTGAGACGTGTGATCCATATGCCGATCCAGGGGGCTAAGAACAGGTGTTCCTCCCCCGATTGACCCTCGGAGCCCCCCTGAAAGGTCAAACCCCCCAGGATGCGAAAATTGGCGCCCACCAATAGGATTTTGCGCCCACCTGATATATTTGTCCGGTCAAAGGTCCCTGGTTCGGATGCCGCCACTCCCCGCCCCCCGGAAGAAGCCCCCTCCCGATTGGCAATCCTGGATCTGCCTATGCTGTGATCTGGATCACATCTTAGGAACGCTTGGCCCTTGCATCCGCCTGTATATCACTGCATGTGGACCGAGTACTATTGGCTCGCACCTAAGTTTTCGACTCGCCTACTGCAAGCGCTCCTAGCCCGCTGACTTAAACTGTCTAAAAGGGCACACTGAAGGAATTTAGAGAGTTTTGAAATACCTGACCTTCAATACTGGCTAAATCCTCTGATAAATTCTGGCATCAGGAACTACGTTAGCGGCCCAGTAAAAGCAAATATACACGTTATGCGATCGGGTAAGCGGATAAAAAAACAACGAAGTAAGGATGAGTGGTGAGGTTAAGCGTGCTTATTTTATTTTCCGGTGAGTTAATTTTCAGCGTCATCACGGCATAAAGTGATGCGGCCAGTCAAACTTCAACCTGATGCTGACAGGGAACTTTCCATGTTATGACCAAAAACTTCGAATTTGGGGTCCTATATGCCTTCCGAAGTGGCCGGTTTTAAAAAGGAATGATTTTCTCCCATATACTGAGATAATGAAATTTCTTCTGCCAAAAGTTAGGGAGCCAAGCCCCCTGGCCCCGTTTTTTCTGATGCGTATGGATATGGAGTTATATCATTTCAATTTCACAACACAATGAGGCACATGAAGTGAGATCAAAACTTGGGATTGGTATATCCAGTAGCAGATCTAGGGGGATCAAGATAGACATTTTCCCCAACCCACAATGTTCTACTATGTTCTTAAAACACTGCTTTACACATTTTTTTAGCACTTTGTCCCTTTTGAAGATTTCAGGAAGGCTACAAATGTAGGTACAATTTTCTTATATTATATTATGGTTTGTCTGAATGATGGGTATTATGTTTTATTTTAGTTTCCATTATGCCTATTTCCCTGTTTTGGCAACATCTCATGATATTAGTGAGTTGTTCTCATGATATCTCATGACTTTTCATGAGTGTCAGAACTAGGGAGTACCAATGGGGGTGTAGCCCGCAGCCTGCAAACCAGTGGCATTTTTTCAATATGTTGATCCTTTACCTATCATTCCAATTTGAGCCTTTTCTGCTATTCATGGAGTTTGGTTAAGTACCCAAATTTAGCCTAGGATGACTTTCTGGATAGCACACCTCCTGACAGCCAGAAGGTTGAGGATTGTTTCTCATTAGTACCCTGCTGGACCAGTCTGCAGGTAGAGTGTGGCAAGTTTTGATGATATATCATTGGTAGCATTGGGGCAGACCTACCATTTCAGCACAACTTTCCCATCTTTGGGGAAGGTGAGGAATCCTTGGTGCAGTACTAACTAGAAGGGAGAAGCACAACTAACTAGAAGCACTAACATGGAGGTGCGGAGAAGAGGAGCTTGAGAAAAGAAACAGTTTTATTGACCTTCCTATGATATAAAATGGAAATTTCTTCCTTGTGCAAATGCAATTCTGCAACAGTAACCAAATTTCTGCCCAAAGGCCAGTATATACCATGTCAAGTTTCTGCCCCAATTGAGGCAGGACTTGAGCTGCCTCAAACACTTTATCAAAAAGCTGCAGTTTTGCAGATTGACTGCTGGACAATCAATTATTTGAATTTTTTCTCCCCCCCCACTGTTGCAAGACTAGGTATGTCTATGGGAAGGTCCAAAGATTGGGAAAAATAAGATTTTTACTCAAGTTTTCCAGTTTTGCTGATTTTATTATAAAAAATACAGATGTTAACTGTTTTGGACCCTGTTGCCCAGTCTCACACTGAGTCCATCAACCCCCACCCTAGTGAAATATTTGTAGTGATGCTTCTGAAGTGCCAGTCAGGCTGCTTTCTTGGTTTGTGCTGTCTCAGTTTCTCTGGAATTGAAAGCACTGTTGGGTATTATATTTCTGCATAAGTCATAGCTATTAACAGTTTTCTCTCACAATTACTGTGTCATCAATAATTCTTAACAATCATGCTCCAAGAAATAACTATAAAAATTGACTTTTTGGCTTTTCACCTAAGTTGGCCCATATAAGTTGGCCCATATAACAATTATATTTTGCTGTGACTTCTGATTGTTTGATGACCACTCAGACTCAAAAGTTTTCCTCTTAAAACTAGCTCTTAATTAATTAAGAATGGCCAAAGCCATTCTTTTATTGTTTTGAGCCGCTATTGTGATGGAAAATTGTAGTGTCTCTAGTAAATGCTAAATTTTAGCATTATGTTCTTTCATTTTATGTTGTTTTTTGCATCCATATGTTTCCTAATTCATGCTATATTTATGCTGTTCCATTGAGATATTGCCACCTTAACTTCTAGCCTGCAATGTTTATGTTTTTCTGTAAGATTTGCAGGCCTTATGTGATTTTTGCCACTCAAGATATACATATAAAAAGTAGGTCTTTGGAGCTGTAATTGTTGAAACACTGACTGTATGTGATGCATTATTTAAAAGAAATATTATGTTTTGATTGGCCTCCTGACAACAGTTCAGAAGGCCAATAGGAAAAACACTAACACTTATGGTATGAACTTCGATAGTATTTCGTTCTGAGAAGGTCTTCAGATCGATCTTAATGAAATGATGATAGCCAGCTATATCTCAGTTCAAGTTACAAAATTCATAGTCATGAGTAAACAAAACAACTTACACGTGATTGGGCTCCAGTTAAAATCCCAGCACCGATTGAGATTCAACGAGCATTGTCGTCTAAAACTTACATGGGAAGTATGTACCAGGAAGTACTATTTGTATCAAAACATGGCTTTAGTGTTCGGATATGAATGGATTCTGCTATTTTCCGGTTAGGATGGTCTTTTGTTTTTCTTTTTTAATCTATAGGGTTAGTGGTTGTTCAGGAAGTGTCATGTTTCTATCGATGCATGCCAGGTTCCGAATGGGGAGTACCGTAATGTCGTGCGGTGTTGCCACTCAATCAGGCTAAACGCGTATTCCAAACGATGATAGGTTTTGGAGTGCTGAGGCGAGAAGTGTCCGGATCGACAGCACCGTCCGGATCGCATTTTGGCCATGGAAACTAAGCCAGTGCTGAAATCAGCACACTTCGATCCCTCAGATGACGAACTTTTACCCAAATATGAGGCACACATTATGTTCCAAAAACAGTAGATACCGCTTCTAAATAGTCAACTACACTAAGTATGCCGACATTGATTTTGAGTCTCTACTATTATTACGGTAACATACTCGGCACAACTTGTGGACTTTGATAGTATGGCTTGTATTATCCTCCTCTATAGCCCCACCTCTCCCAGAACGCACCAGAAGGATTCAACTGCGATCAAGTATAAAAGACAGCTTAATGGGCAGCCCTGCCTAAGACCCCGTGCCAACTTATAACCACGCAACAGCTTTCCGGTAATCTTCACTGCCTCCGCGGCTGGAAATGTGGGATTATTATAGTACAACACGTCGACTCTTTTGAGAAAAGTGTTTGCAAGTCCAGCTACTGATATAAGGTGCGTCGTATGTTGTCAATCAACGCATACGGAAGTATGATGATACTACTATAGTATATAACGGAAGTAGTCATCATACTACCATGGAATAGAGATTACTTCCGTTATAAGCTGATTTCAGCGTAAAAGAATGTACCAACTTTATCACGGAATGTTTTGCCTATTGGGAGGCGGGGGCTTAGTTGGAGAAAAATCCCAACACTCGTTTTTTTAGTATCAGCAAGGGTGAAACATCTCAGGCACCTCCATTCATAAGTCAAAATTTGACTATCATGCTTGACTAGTAGTTTCTTACCAGGCTATAACCGTCAGCAATAAATTGGTTTAGGCTGGTGAATATTTTCCGCCGCTTGGGTAATCCTTTCACAAATTGCTCACGAAAACTCGACATAACATGAATCTAAGTTGGTGAAAAAAATGGCCCGTTAAGCACAGAGTAACTCATAGAAACTAAATTTTGGGCAAGTGCCGTTTAAACACGAATATCTTAGAGATAGCCGAGTGAATGCTCAAATAAAACAACTGTTCTGTTATGATAAATGGGCTTTGAGCTATCGCCCCTGTGGTATGTGCCTGGTGTTTCTGGCGTTTGATAGAGGTTGGGTTGTATAAAAAATGTTGGTATTTAGGGTGAGAAACAAGATACAAGAAAAAAAGACATCACTCGCGGACAATAAAGCAAACGAACGCAAGAGGCTGTGAGGCAGACCCACGTTACGACTGTGGTGCGCAGCGGCAATAAAGGTGTAGGTACCGAACTAACTGCATTCTTTCGTGCACATTGAGTTAACGCTGGAACTTCCCAAAATATACGTTACCTACGTTTCACACCTGTTATGCAATCCCAGTACATCTGCTCAGTCATAAAAGCAAGTTCACAAAGTTTGACTTGGTTATACTGGAAGCGGTACCAGCGTAAGGACAGCCTGATGCCCTCTCCAGAACAGCACCTTTTGAGAAGAAATCCTGTGCCCAGGCGATCACCCGACCGACGGCGGAGGATCCGGTCTCACCCACCGGCGGCGACGGCTATGGCCTGAGCCAAGCAGCAGGGCCAGTGCAAACACGGCCCCACTCACACAACCACACATGGAGGTGGCGTCCGATCCTTATAATTAAAAACCACCAGGGAACCCCGCCACTTCCGACCCGCGCACACCCGTGACCTCAACTGCCGGAGCGGGGCCACTGCCCGCAGCTGCCCCACAGCACCGTGTGACGCCACGACCCGGTCACCAGACTCAGCGCCGCCAGCTAATGAAGAGGAGGGGCAGGACAGATACCCGCCACAGCAGCAGAACCGGGGTGGGTGACGTCACTCTTACTTCCTGCTGGATGATCTGCATCACCCAGCGAAGCTTCTCTGCCCATCATCAAGTTCCTTGCGCGTTGGACGACATTGTCCCTCGGTGGAGGAGAACGCTGCGGCTGAGGCCGCCCCTGGCGGCGCTCAGCTGACCCAGGGTCGTCCCCACGCCGCAGCGCGCGCTGCCCGCCCTCCAGCTGGGGCGGGAGACTCAGGGGCGCCGCCAGGCACAGGAAACGGGGCGGCCTGCCGTGCCTCTCTGAGCTGGCACCACAGGTCACGAATCTGTTGCAGGGAGGTCGCCCGCACATGTGGGGCGCCTGTCGTGAATTTGCATCCCGGTATACCTGTTTTTGATATATGGCACAGTCGCCTCGCCTCTTCCTGTTCAAAGTGATGAGCTCACTGAAGATTCTGGGCGCCAAAGACTCGCCGAAGTAAACGCGATGGTTATGTGGGGTTGATACTCTCCAGAGGCTTACCCGCCTCTGAAAAAGCGGTCTCGGTCCCGGAAGATATATAAGACACGCCGTTTCCGGGGGCCTGTGAACCGCCTAGAAAGTGTCTGCTGCGAAGGGTACATACAGACAACAACAACGTACAATGCCGTTTGACTCGTGGGGGAACTTGGATTAGGCGTGAGAGATGCAGTGGCGGTAGAGGGTCCAGATTTAAGGGGGGATGCACCATGGAGCATTTATTTCCAGTCAACGCCATAGGATTAGTGACAGAGTTCATAACTTGGGGGGACACGGTGCTCAGGTGCCCCCTCTTAGTGTTCCGCCTTCTATAGAAAGTAGTGCGTTCAAAAAAGATGAGCTCATGAATTGCTGTTGTTCCGAAAAAATGTCAGCTCTGGGGAAAAGAAAGATAAAACCACGGGTTTTCTCGCTCTGCGGTACATGACTGATAACTCCCCATCATATCCCATGAAGGTGCCATATTCCCTTTAAGTGCCAGGTGAGGATGAGTATGTTATTCATGTGTGTTGTCAGTACTGTAGTAGGTCCAGTATGGCCCGAAGGCTGGCGTGCTCTTGGACCTGAACAATACGTCGTAATAACTGCTATCGAATCAGCTCAATGTTCCATGTAAGTGCACTCCTCAACGCTTTGTAGCGTTTGATGAGATGTCCCGTTTTAGGACTACTCCGTGCCAGGGCACCAATGGCCAGCGTTTGTTTTGAGGGAATATAACACTTGCAAGGATCACGACCTGAGCTATCAATTGTGTACAGCATACCAAAAAACCTGGTTTCATACCTCGTCTGCTGGGAATTTACCTTTTACGGGGCACCAGTGATTCACGAGCATTGCTACTTTTGACCTCGCTAGGTTCACGCATCCCACCCCTACCCCCCTCCCCTCCTCCCTACAAGCCTAACAGCCGGGGCAGCTGTTCGGTGACAACTGGGGCGGTGATAACTGGGGCCGATAGGACGATTCCACCCTTAGCACTTCCAACTTAGCTGCAAGCGGTGAACTCCAGCAAAAATGAAATTTTAATACCGGGCTTTTTGGTTTGCTCTATCTCTTGGCCATCTCGGTCGACATCTCCATTTCAAAGTTGCCACATTCCGTTTAATGCCGGCTCCTTGTGTTTGTTTCTCCCTCCCTTGGACCGTTTCAGACCTCAATATGCTGCTACTCTGACACTTCGGCAGTGCATCAACCATTTCGGCCAGTGGCAAGCTGACAACCATCTTGGCCATTTGACTTACGACAAACTGACTGTCTTTGCCCTCCTGGAAGGATTATAAACAAACTTCAGCACTGAACATAAGAATAGAAGAAGGCCATGGCGCTGCTGCCGAGTTAGATCTTTCTGTTGACTCCATGGTTATTTTCCCAAATTTTGATGTGTGCCGCTAACACCTGCCTGTGTTCGCTTTCAGCTAGAGACTGAAGCTAGCTAGGATGCAGACAGAAGACGCCAGATACCTGAAGAAGCGGGTCAAAACGGGTAGCATTGAAGTGCACCCCACAGAGAAGGCGCTGCTGGTCAACTATGAGCTGGAGGCCACCATTCTCGGCGAGCTCGGCGATCCCATGCTTGGCGACAAAAGGTATTGGCTACCGCGAGTCTTAGAATTACTTCTTTCGTTTTTTGTTGAACATCATATGTTTTAGATTACATTTTCATTTCTATCAAAGATTCAAAAGAAGTATCCTTTCTTTTTTCTTTTAATGTATTATCAGCTGTCCAAGCTGCTTCAGATACGTACCTGTCAGAGTCGGATATTTTCTTACCTAGGGCTGGGAGTGCGAAAAGCGATCCTTTTTGCACTCCTGAAAAACATTATGTGGAGTTGGAGCAACTAACAAACATTCTTTACCCAACAAGCACGCGCTTCACAAGAATCGGAGACATCATACTGTCAAGTTGTATAGTGCTCAGTCGCCGAGGTCGTTGAGCGTGTGACGAAGAGTTGTACAACAACGTTAATGAAAGCTCCTATAGGCGGGATTTTATCTAGAATGTGCATGTGATTTATTTGATTATTTCTTGTATCCTTCACGTGTAGTATTACTCACAGTAGCATTTCGCTCGGGGGTTAACTGAACCAGGTTGGTTCCCGGCGGTGACTATTGTACCCGGCGGAGCACAACTCTGCTAGTGTGCGAACTTACGTTCAGACACTCAGAGTGGTCTGTCCACTCTCTGCCCACTCTCTGTCCACTCTCTGCCCACTCTCGCCCACGATGGTCTGCCTTCACCTCAATATTGGCTTTTGCTGTTACGATGTACTGGGGCTTGGAGTCCTGTGTGGAGATGCGAACGGAGAAAAGAGTGAGGAAGAAGGGTGTCCCGGTTGTCGGGATCCTCGGGATCTTCAATTTCATAGGACTTCAGTGTCAGTGCCAAGTTGTCCATGACCCCTCGCCTACCACTCTAGATCCTGGAAAGATATCCATCCATTCTTAGCTCCTTCCTAAATCTCACTCTTCTGCATGTGTGTTTCCAGGAATGCCAAAAGATCATCCGACTTCAGGCGCTGAGCGACAAGACCAACGTCACCCAGCTGGCCAAGGAGGTGGTGGCGCGCTGTCAGCTGATCCACCCCAGCCGGCAGGCGGAGGTCGAGCAGGCCATCTTCTACCTGCAGCACAGGAAGCCGCCCAAACAGGGCGAGACGACGCGCATTCATAGCGCTAACGGTGAGCGGCCTGGCCCAGAGTGGCGCAGATCTGTGCTTGGAGGCTGAGGAGGAGAGCCGTTTGTTTGGTCGGAAGTGTTGTTAGGTATGTAGTGTTTGTGTCAGAGGCAGATCTCCAGGGGGCAAAGGGGGCACGTGCCCCCCCCGATTGACCCTCGGCGCCCCCTGAAATGGTCACGGCGCCCCCCCCCCCCCTGAAAGGTCGATTGCGCCCCCCTGAAATGTTGCTTCCCACCCTCCCCCAGGATGCAAAAATCGGCGCCCACCGATAGGATTTGGCGTCCACCTAATAGATTTTGCCGGTCAAAAGTGGCGCCCCCTGGTCCGGATGGCCCCCCCGGGAAGGTGCCTTCCCTCCGATCGGCAATCCTGGATCCGCGTATGGTTTGTTTGGACTTCTATTACGGCCCACAGCAACATGCGTGTTCACTTTCGATTCCGGGTGTATTCTTGCTGAATTGTGAGGCTACCCCCAGTGCTCACCGCATATATCTGTTTTATGTCATTTCTCGTGTAGATGAGATAAGCGCACATGTGCTTCAATTACTCCATACTATATCCGTGGTGTGCAACCAAATTGTACCCCTCATCAAGGGTTTGTAAAACAAACATCAATGGCAGAATCTCTCACAGGATTAGAATCCCCAACAGGTCGGCATCATTCAAGGATGCGGGTCTGATTAAGTCCAGTGGACTAACCAAGCTGGTTGACATGTTCTCAGTCATCATCACCACACTCAGCGCTCCATTTCCACCTGACCCCGAGCTGACCACCAGCCTGCCTCTCCACAGAGCACGACTCGGAGCCCTCGTCGCCGGAGCCGGCCACCCTGGCCTGCCTCACCGACGTTGACTCCTACGTGGAGCTGCTGTACGAGGAGATGCCGGAGAAGGAGCGCGGCTCGCTGATGCTGCTGCAGCTGGCCAGGAACCCCGACAACCTGGAGGAGCTGGTGCACAATGGTGAGCCTGTGCCCCTGCCCTTCTCCGTCCTTGGCGATAGCAGTGTCGGATACCATTTTTACTTTTCCATTTTTGTTTCATTTCTTAGGTTTCTTATTGCTTCTTCCTGCTAAGATATCCTGTTTTCTTAAAAGAGCACGTTAAAGAAATATATTTATTTTAAATGGGCCATCTTTAGTACTGAATGGCGCAAACGGCTGACGTCGCAAGGGAAATATTTTTCCTCTTTTTTCGGCTTTTATGTCCTTAAATTGATGTTTGCCTTTCAAACAGAACTATTTGCCCTTTTCCGACAGTCCAAATAGGCGCAGTAACTGCGAATTGAGTTTAAACATGTTTTGCTGACTCTAAAATTGATAGTCTTGATTGAAAATTGATTGATAGTGAAAGGGCAGGAGTGGAAAGCTCGCAACACATAGGAGTGTTCCATGTTATGCTCTACAGAGTGCTTCAGGTTTCTTTTAAAACAGTTTTAAGTGCTGTTAGATACCATGTATCTACCTGACCAGAAAATTGTATTTGTGAAGCAGTACTCTGATTCTCCCTATCACCACTGGTTGTGCCTCTCCTGAACACTGCATTAGTGTTGTCAACGCTCCGTTCGGCAGAGGCCATGATCGGCGCGTTGGCCCGCACGCTGAGGGAGGAGTGGAGAAAGTCCACCGTGCTGGCCACCAACATCGTCTACGTCTTCTTCTGCATGTCCACCTTCTCACAGTTCCACGGCATTGTCGTCAAACAGAAGGTAAGGTAGTCGAGTCTTTAAGCAATGAGGAGGATTCGGTGAGTTATATTCGGAGGCAGTTCAAAGATGGGGGAATTGGATCCGACTTCAACTGGTTTTGTTTTTAGAGCTGTATTATAATAATGATAATAATTGTTTGGGTTTAACGACGCAGCGACTGCTAATGTTATGCGGCGTCGCCCTTTAGAGCTGTATCTGTGCAGTCTTCGCCGAGTTAGGATCCTACAAATTAACTTGTTGAGTGAGCTGGGACGGATCTAAGATTTGGTGAAGGGCGGGGGGGGGGTGGCACATACCAACTGAAGGGGGCCTTTTGGACATTTCGATTTGCTGCCTCCCGAAACATTTTTTTGTGAAGGGGCTTGAACTGTCTTCTCGGGAAGCAACGGGACAAATTTTACCTGAGTGGCGCCGCCGTCTGGAGAGAGGTGCCCAAATTCTCCTACCGGTGTCTGCGGCTGGCTGAAGTCGGGCGGTTAACAATGGGGGACTGTGTTGGAAACTGGGGCGCCTGTGCCTGAGTCCTCTGTCAAAGCCAGCGCGCGTGTGCCTGTGCCGAACTGTTTTCATTTTAAAGGTATTCCGTTTTTCTTGTGGGGGCCCAAGGTCAACAAGGGGTGGCTCCACGGAGCCAAGGGAAGGGAAGACTGCTCCTTCGCTCCTCCTGCCTTTTATCCTTCTCTTTCAGGAGCCTTAGCCAGCTATCCTGATTTTGTATCCGTCATTTTGTTCTGTGTACCTCTTTGTTACACATGGAGCATGAACGTGTTTTACGTCGTTGCAATTAGTCATTGTGCTCATGTCAGGTCATAAAAGTGTAATGAGTTTTCCCCGACAGTATCCGCTATGCCAAAAGCTGTAATAATTTGTGAATCCTTGGCGTATGAATAGTCCGAGAAATATATGTTTTTGTATCACCATCGTCCCAACAGTGTCGCATTCTGACCTGTCGCATACCTGATGATATACACGCCCCCGACCATACTCGGGATGCTCAGATATGTGTGCTATGACTTGAACCGGAAGAGATCGTGTTCATCAACCCCTGGAGGCGTCTCATTCCGAGTCGTCTCCGCTCTCCCCAGATGGGCTCCCTTTGTATGGAGATTGTGGACCACGAGCTGCGACGCTACACCCAGTGGCGGGAGGATTTGGCGCGACGGAAGCGCGCCACTTCCGACCAGGAGTATCAGCTGGCGCGCAGACAGCTGGCTAAACTGGTCAAGCGGCAGAGTCAGCTGCTCAGAGGTCAGCCCCCGCTCAGAGAGCTGGCAATGGTGGACCGTTCTCAGTGTGCTATGTAATTGTTAAGGTTTAACGAGAGACCAGACGGTAAACTCCTTATAGCTTCACAAACTCGCTTCCTGTTGCTAGAGTTTGCGAACCAACTCTTGCTTTCTTCGGGAAACCCGCCGGAGCTAAAACCCGGGAAAAATGCGTAAGCATTTCAGTACGTCAGCAGGTGGACGTTTAAAACCACCAGAGGTGTACCTTCTGACCTGACCTGCTGACAGTGTGCCTGTACTTTCTGACCTGACCTGCTGACAGTGTGCCTGTACTTTCTGACCTGACCTGCGGGCAGTGTACCTGATGACCTGACCTGCGAGCAGTGTGCCTGTACCTTCTGACCTGACCTGCGGACAGTGTGCCTGTACCTTCTGACCTGACCTGCTGACAGTGTGCCTGTACCTTCTGACCTGACCTGCGGACAGTGTGCCTGATGACCTGATGACCTGACCTGCTGACAGTGTGCCTATACCTTCTGACCTGACAGGCGGGCAGTGTGCCTGTACCTTCTGACCTGACCTGTTGACAGTGTGCCTGTACCTTCTGACCTGACCTGCGAGCAGTGTGCCTGTACCTTCTGACCTGACCTGCGGGCAGTGTTCCTGTACCTTCTGACCTGACCTGCGAGCAGTGTGCCTGTACCTTCTGACCTGACCTGCGGGCAGTGTACCTGTACCTGATGACCTGACCTGCAGACAGTGTATCTTCTGACCTGACCTGCGGGCAGTGCGCCTGATGACCTGACCTGCGGACAGTGTGCCTGTACCTGCTGTTGAACCTGGCGGAGGATGTGAAGACGGAGGAGAAGATGCGGAAGAAGAGCATCTGTTCGCTGCTGGTCCGCTGTCTGGACCGAGACAACGCCGACCTGCTGCTGCTGGTGGTCACCTTCCTCAAGAAACTCTCCATCTATGTCGAGAACAAGGACGACATGGTGAGCCAGTGCGCAGGACTGGATAGCTTCTGTGTGGGTGTGGCTGTGTCTGTGTCTGTGTGTGGGTACTTCTGTAGTGTTATTCCTCGGTGTAGCTCCGATGAATTATCCTTGGACACCTGACGTTCCAAAGTCGTCTATTGGAAAAGGTTTTCCTTCACGCCTGAAGCTGTTGTAGTTTAAGCAGGTGATTTCACCTTTATTGTAAATCATCGGCTCACTTGTGGAATCACGCCCAGTGTCCAACTCCAACTTTATCGTCTAATGATGCCCATACATGTCCCAAAGTGTCTTGTTAGTGAATCTGCGGTCATATGTCGATGCGTAATGCGTCAACAGATCCTGCATGCGATAAATCTGAACAAAGCATCATGTTTAGCGAGCAAACTTGTGTGCCTCACACTTCTCAACGGAACACTCTCTTCACTGCACTCTTGCGCTCCGTGGGCAGACCCCTGGTGAGTTGGCCTTGTAGTCAGAGTCGACTCCGACGCGCTGATTCATTCACTTGAATCGGACTCGAGCCGATTCGCTTTAAATGTACGATGAATCAGAGCTTTTTCAATGACTCAAAGTACCAAATCGTGCTAGAGGCGGCAACAGACGTGAAACCATGCGTTCGAATCGAGCCGACTCTCACGAAATTGCGTCACCAACAAATCTTGGCGTGTGGCGCAGCTGGAGCTGTCGGTGTCGGAGCGTCTGGCGCCGCTGGTCCCGCACGAGAACTCTGACCTGCTTAACATCACAGTCCGCCTGCTGCTCAACCTCAGCTTCGACGGCCAGCACCGCGCCCAGATGGTCAACGTCGGCCTGCTCCCCAAGCTGGTCAACCTCATATGTGAGAGAGAGAGAGAGAGAGAGAGAGAGAGAGAGAGAGAGAGAGAGAGAGAGAGAGAGAGAGAGAGAGAGAGAGAGAGAGAGAGAGAGAGAGAGAGAGAGAGAGAGAGAGAGAGAGAGAGAGAGAGAGAGAGAGAGAGAGAGAGAGAGAGAGAGAGAGAGAGAGAGAGAGAGAGAGAGAGAGAGAGAGAGAGAGAGAGAGAGAGAGAGAGAGAGAGAGAGAGAGAGAGAGAGAGAGAGAGAGAGAGAGAGAGAGAGAGAGAGAGAGAGAGAGAGAGAGAGAGAGAGAGAGAGAGAGAGAGAGAGAGAGAGAGAGAGAGAGAGAGAGAGAGAGAGAGAGAGAGAGAGAGAGAGAGAGAGAGAGAGAGAGAGAGAGAGAGAGAGAGAGAGAGAGAGAGAGAGAGAGAGAGAGAGAGAGAGAGAGAGAGAGAGAGAGAGAGAGAGAGAGAGAGAGAGAGAGAGAGAGAGAGAGAGAGAGAGAGAGAGAGAGAGAGAGAGAGAGAGAGAGAGAGAGAGAGAGAGAGAGAGAGAGAGAGAGAGAGAGAGAGAGAGAGAGAGAGAGAGAGAGAGAGAGAGAGAGAGAGAGAGAGAGAGAGAGAGAGAGAGAGAGAGAGAGAGAGAGAGAGAGAGAGAGAGAGAGAGAGAGAGAGAGAGAGAGAGAGAGAGAGAGACGGTGATGAGCGCTGTCGTTGAGTAGATGTAACATGATACGTACTCTCCATGACATCTCTATGTAACATGATGCTTACATGTCTTCATGTAAGTAATGTCTAATTTTATTAATAGCAAGAATAGCAAGAATAGGGGAGCAAGAATACTTGGTAATTGAGGAAAAATAAGCTCCCTTCGCTTAACTTCTATAATCCTTGCTGCAAGATTGAACTGTGTACTACCACAGGACTGATTACGTCCGATGACATTGGGCGAAAATGGCCGTCACTATCAGTGCGCACTAAATTCCTAATGATAACGGATTCTGCCCGATGTCCGCTGGCATGCATGGACCAAGCATGACAGCGAAGCCATGTGACGCCTTCATTTGTACAACCAGTTGCTGGCCATGCTATTGTGTTGTTCCTCTGGTGAGCCGGTGTTTGTGCGTGCCCCGACAGCCTCCCCCAGACAGCGCTCGGCAGCCACGGCGGTGCTCTACCACCTCTCGATGGACGACAAAGTCAAGTCCATGTTCGCCTACACCGACTGCGTGCCCATCTGTATGAAACTCATTCTGGACTGGCCAGAGCCGAGAGTCGGTAGGTTTGTCCGGGTTAGCGAGGCAGATTGGTCCAGAATAGATGTAAGCTTTTTTCACTGTGTGCGCCCCTCCCATTTTGGGTCAGCTAGTGAAATACGTATGGTATGATTCTGCTATGACTAGTAGGATTTTCGATGGCGTAGAACTTAGGATGACACTTTTAGTATTTTAGTCTAGATACATCGGAACTTTTTTATGTTTGCACTTTTGTACTTGATGAATCACCGTTAAAATAGATTTACCAATGCAAATTGAACTAGTTGTGCAAGCTGATGCCATGTCCCTTCTGCAGGCTTGGAGTTAATGGCACTGTGCATCAACCTGACGGCCAATAAACGCAACGCCGAGTTGGTGTGTGAGGGCGAAGGTCTGCAGTTGCTGATCGCACGTGCTTTCCAACACATGGACCCCCTGCTTATGAAGATGATCAGAAATATTAGCCAGCATGAGGGACAGACCAAAGTGCTTTTCTTGGTGAGTGTCGGGTTTTTAGTTTTGAAATGTCCCTTTCACTTTGTTGACTGATTTCGGAAAGTATGCCATTTCAGGCAGAGCTGTTGTTTCTATGTTCAGGTCGAAATACAACTTTTTTGGATGGGGGATCTACTTTTGAAATGAAGGGATCTTTGCTCAGTTGCGCAACAGCCTTGCGTTCAGGTCTAGTCCAACATAAAATATCCGACCGTTGCTAAAAATATAATTCTGAATAAAATGTAGACTTGTGGTATACGCTTGTTTAAACCACATTCTCAGCAGCACATTGTTATAATGGCTGCAGAATGCTAGAACTAAGGGCTTATTGCCGGGTATCCAAGACCATCCAATCATCGTGATTCATTATCTTCTCGTACGGCCTCCCACTTTGGAACTGTTCTCCTCCGTCAGGAGTTTCTGGGCGAGTTTGCCGAGTGTCTGCACACGTGCAAGGACGAGGAGTTTGTGGTGGAGACGCTGGGCGTGCTGGGAAACCTCTCGGTCCCCAACCTCGACTTCGACCGGCTCTTCCGACAGTTCAGTCTGGTCGGCTGGGTCAAAAACCGGCTGCAGTCGGGTGAGTGCTGGGTCAGGGCTACTGTAGAAGGACGGTCAGAGCACACTGCAGGTTTCTGCATGACCTGCTCGGAAGGTAAATGCGACCTATGGAAAGGACGGTCCATTCCAAAACGGCGAGAATTCGTTCTTACCATGGATATATTATGTATTCTTCAGCAGGAGTTTGAGTGTTATATTTACAACTGTAGCCCCACCCCCCACCCTCCCGCTCCCTGTCACAAGATGTTTTCATATTATGTGGGCTCGTGGCATGCGCAAATCAAATGCGTAGAACCCTGCCAGCATATGTGTGGACGGCAACCTCAGCTACTGGTCCCTCGGCAGGCATTTGGACAAGAACATTAACCACTGGTCTCCAGACTGTTAGGTCAAGAGCCTTAACCCTTGCCCCGGTGGCGGGTACGAGCCACCTTCGCCCTAGTGGGGGTGGGCTAAAAAGGCCCCCCCCCACGATCTAAAAAACTAAGAGAGCTAGAAAAAAGCGCAAAACAGCAATCGAAAGCTCTTCGAAAATGATATCGAAAATACTTCGGTCATTTTTCTTGTCAGGTCAATATCAAGGGCACCAGAGGTCAAAATAGGTCAAAATCGCTAATATGAGGTGTACTAAGAAAACCTCCTATATCTCAGAAACTATGATAGCTAGAAACATTTTTCTAACACCATTCGAAAGCTCTTGAGATGCGCTTTCATTACGGTGGCATTCATTTTCGTGTCAGGTCAAAGCCTAGGGAGCTACAGGTCACTAAATATTGGGCATATTCTTGGGAATGTCCATAGCCACCCATGCATAAGGGCGTTTACTTTTTCGCTAATAGCTTCCAAACCAAACAAGATAAAGCCATAGTTTATGCACCATTGCAATCCTCTCGTCAATACGAATCGAATGATATATGATATTGCTATGCCAGGTCAAATTTAAGAATTTGACCTGACCCAGGTCAACGGTCTGACCCAACTTGACCTGGTATAGTCATGATGTATATCATTTGACTTCCAGTGACTATACAAACACTTTGGTGACAAAATAAAAACTCTATCTTACTTTATTCCAAATTTATAGAGAAAAACACCAAAAATGCTTATTTGACCTAAGGTGACTTTTTAAAGGTCACAAGTCAAAAATTTTGGTATCAGCTTCAGAAATGGGCTAAGAGCAAGTCGCAACCGATGTTTGAAGTTGATTCCATCCATACTTAATGAGAAAAGCTCATTTCGTGATTTTCCCCATGTATTTACAATGGGGAGGTCATGCTCTGCACATGACCTTAGGTCACCAATATCAAAAATCCCGGAACAAATGTTGTAGCTCCTGGTGGGCCCAAGATGTGGTATGAGTTTCAACTTGATCGATTAACCCTTCTTTTAGTTATGCCGTCCTAAGTATTTTTTGAGGTGAGGTCACTTCACCTGACCTGGTGACCTGACCTGATATGACCTTGAGCCAAAATTTTCAGGAAAGATGTAAAAATGATGAAGGAACAGCTAGACCTAGTTTGGCGCTGCGCGCCGCCGTTTTTTGCTCGCTTCGGAAAAACCCGAGGGGGGGCCTAAAAAGACCCCCCACCCGGGCGAAGGTTAACCACTTGTCTCCAGGCTGTTTCGTGAGGGCGTCTCCCCCTCGACCTTTGGTCTCCTATAGGCCCTCGGGCGAGGAGGCTTCCTCCGAGAATGGTTTCCCCTAACCAATCTGCCGACAGGCTCATTTGAGGGGCTCCTACAGGCCTGTGTGGAGATGGGCTCTATTAATCACTGGTTTCCTGCAAACCGGAGTGAGGATGACTGTCCTGTGTTATAGCCTCCCTAACCCTGCAGGCACGTGCGAGGACGACCTGCTGCTGGAGGTGGTGGTGCTGATAGGGACCGCCTGCGCTGACGAGCCCTGCGCCCTGCTGCTCTCCGAGGCCGGGGTACCGCAGCTACTAGTGGACCTGTTGAACGGTAGGCCCGGGGAAAGCAGAAGGCCGGGGTTCCGGGGAAGTACGAGAGTGGTGAGGATAGTGGCCTTGGAGGGGGCTGGAGGAAGGAAGGAAGCTACTCGAAACGGGAATATTGCTGAATCGTGGTGGACAATTCGTTGGCGTCTAAAGTGGGGGTAGGGGGAGGCATTCTCCCTAGTTAAGTCAGGGAGATAACATCCCACTTTGGGACCCTTCTTTTGTCTTTGACCTTTTATACTACCCACCAGTGGCCTATGTAAACGTTATCAACTATAGTTCTGTCGAAATATCTCGGAAGAGCTCCTCATGACAGCTTTCAAATGTGTTTTGCCTACCCTTCTCATTCATCACCAGATTCATTCCGTCCCCGCAAACAGAAAATTCGTGGCGACGCCCCTAGGTACATTGCTTTGATCTTGTAATTATTGCATCAATCCTTGCGTTGACACGTTTTTCCGTGGCTGATTTTGTAGAGTGTGCCCCCGACACGCGTTTTCTCTGGTCCGGCAGCGAAACAGGAGGATGACGAGATGGTGCTGCAGATCATCTACGTGTTCCACCAGCTCACCTCCCACTCCGTCACCCGCGACATCATCATCAGGGACACACGTGAGTGAGCCGGTGGCTGGCTCGGTGGGCGAGATGAACATAGCACCAGCCACTGTGGTCATGTACCGCCCAAGATGCGGAAAAAATCGACGATGGTTTCCATTTATCAGACATCGTTTGATTTATATGTAAAACAAGCGGGATCTTTTGCAAACCTTGTCTGGATTTGATGAGACTAGATTGGAGGGGTCCCGCCCAATGTGTGTTGGAGGAGTTCCTGTTGATGGGAGTGCCGCGGGTTGTGGTATTTACTGTGTGCCGCGGGTTGTGGTGTATACTGTGTGCCGCGGGTGGTGGTGTATACTGTGTGCCGCGGATTGTGGTGTGTACTGTGTGCCGCGGGTTGTGGCGTATACTGTGTGCCGCGGGTTGTGGTGTATACTGAGTGCCGCGGGTTGTGGTGTATACTGTGTGCCGCGGGTCGTGGTGTATACTGTGTGCCGCGGGTTGTGGTGTATACTGTGTGCCGCGGGTTGTGGTGTATACTGTGTACCGCAGGTTGTGGTGTGAACTGTGTGCCGCGGGTTGTGGTGTTTACTGTATGCCACTGGTTGTGGTGTATACTGTGTGCCGCGGGTTGTGGTGTACACTGTGTGCCGTGGGTTGTGGTGTACACTGTGTGCCGCGGGTTGTGGTGTATACTGTGTGCCGCGGGTTGTGGTGTTTACTGTATGCCACTGGTTGTGGTGTATACTGTGTGCCGCGGGTTGTGGTGTATACTGTGTGCCGCGGGTTGTGGTGTATACTGTGTGCCGCGGGTTGTGGTGTATACTGTGTGCCGCGGGTTGTGGTGTATACTGTGTGCCGCGGGTTGTGGTGTATACTGTGTGCCGCGGGTCGTGGTGTATACTGTGTGCCGCGGGTTGTGGTGTATACTGTGTGCCGCTGGTTGTGGTGTATACTGTGTGCCGCGGGTCGTGGTGTATACTGTGTGCCGCGGGTTGTGGTGTATACTGTGTGCCGCGGGTTGTGGTGTGAACTGTGTGCCGCGGGTTGTGGTGTATACTGTGTGCCGCAGGTTGTGGTGTGAACTGTGTGCCGTGGGTTGTGGTGTATACTGTGTGCCGCGGGTTGTGGTGTTAACTGTGTACCGCAGGTTGTGGTGTGAACTGTGTGCCGCGGGTTGTGGTGTATACTTTGTGCCGCGGGTTGTGGTGTATACTGTGTGCCGCGGGTCGTGGCGTATACTGAGTGCCGCGGGTTGTGGTGTACACTGTGTGCCGGGGGTTGTGGTGTATACTGTGTGCCGCGGGTTGTGGTGTATACTGTGTGCCGCGGGTTGTGGTGTTAACTGTGTACCGCAGGTTGTGGTGTGAACTGTGTGCCGCGGGTTGTGGTGTATACTTTGTGCCGCGGGTTGTGGTGTATACTGTGTGCCGCGGGTCGTGGCGTATACTGAGTGCCGCGGGTTGTGGCGTATACTGTGTGCCGCCTGCCCGGCAGACGCCGCCGCCTACTTGGTGGACCTGCTGCACGACAAGAACGCGCAGATCCGCCGGGTCTGCGACTCCACCCTGGACATGATCGCGGTGGGTGACGTCACAGCAGCTCTGCATCCTGTATTGACTGATTGGTTATTCAATCCGTAGACGAGTTACACGGATCTGCTGTTTTGCTGAAACATCTTGAAGAATTATGATCTGTAAGGTTTTGATTGTAGTCAAGAAAGGGAATGGAAAGCGAACGTCTGGGAGTTCACATTTCGAGGATGGAAGAAGAGGTCAAAGCCAAGACTTTTTTGCCCGGTTTGGTTTTGTTTCCTTTGATTTCGAGCTGATTCAGGATATTTTCAACATTTTGAATAAGTGAAGCCATCTGATTTATACGCATGGGGATATCTATGTTTTTTTTAGAAATATGGTGATTTTCTAGATATTTTGATATGGTTTTAATATGTTTTTCATATAGTCTCCCTTAGATCACGCCGTGCTGTTACTGCAGGAGGTATTTCCTAACAAGAGTCCGACCAGGGATTCGTGGCTGTGCGGTGTCTCCCGGCAGGAGTCGTTACTCTGCGGTGTCTCCCGTCAAGAGTCGTGACTGTGCGTTGTCTCCCGTCAGGAGTCGTTACTCTGCGGTGTCTCCCGTCAGGAATCGTGACTGTGCGTTGTCTCCCGTCAGGAGTCGTTACTCTGCGGTGTCTCCCATCAGGAGTCGTGACTGTGCGTTGTCTCCCGTCAGGAGTCGTTACTCTGCAGTGTCTCCCGTCAGGAGTCGTAACTGTGCGTTGTCTCCCGTCAGGAGTCGTTACTCTGCGGTGTCTCCCGTCAGGAATCGTGACTGTGCGTTGTCTCCCGTCAGGAGTCGTTACTCTGCAGTGTCTCCCGTCAGGAGTCGTAACTGTGCGTTGTCTCCCGTCAGGAGTCGTTACTCTGCGGTGTCTCCCGTCAGGAGTCGTGACTGCGCGTTGTCTCCCGTCAGGGGTCGTGACTCTGCGGTGTCTCCCGTCAGGAGTCGTGACTGTGCGTTGTCTCCCGTCAGGAGTCGTTACTCTGCGGTGTCTCCCGTCAAGAGTCGTGACTGTGCGTTGTCTCCCGTCAGGAGTCGTTACTCTGCAGTGTCTCCCGTCAGGAGTCGTAACTGTGCGTTGTCTCCCGTCAGGAGTCGTTACTCTGCGGTGTCTCCCGTCAGGAGTCGTGACTGCGCGTTGTCTCCCGTCAGGAGGTCGTGACTCTGCGGTGTCTCCCGTCAGGAGTCGTGACTGTGCGTTGTCTCCCGTCAGGAGTCGTTACTCTGCGGTGTCTCCCGTCAGGAGTCGGGACTGTGCGATATCCCTCGGCAGGAGTCGTGACTGTGCGATATCCCTCGGCAGGAGTCGTGACTGTGCGTTGTCTCCCGGCAGGAGTCGTTACTCTGCGGTGTCTCCCGTCAGGAGTCGTGACTGTGCGTTGTCTCCCGTCAGGAGTCGTTACTCTGCGGTGTCTCTCGTCAGGAGTCGTGACTGTGCGTTGTCTTCCGTCCGGAGTGGTGACTGTGCGGTGTTTCCCGGCAGGAGTTGTGACTGTGCGTTGTCTCCCGGCGGGAGTGGTGACTGTGCGGTGTTTCCCGGCGGGAGTGTTGACAGTGCGATATCCCTCGGCAGAAGTGGTGACTGTGCGGTGTCTCCACTCGACAGGAGTCGGATCAGGAATGGTGCACCAGGATCAGACTGGAGAAGTTCCGGTGGCACAACTCTCAGTGGCTGGACATGGTGGAGAAGCAGCCCACCGACAACGACGTCTCCAGCTACGACAACGACATCGCGCCCTTCCTGCACGAGCGGGACGTGCTCTACCAGTCTGGTGAGCGGTGGAGCTGCGGCGGAGACACTGCTAAAGGGATGAGTGACTCGGTGAATAGCGTTCCTGTCTCCTGATTCACAGGTCACAGGTTCAAGTCCTGGTGGTTTCTCTGAATCAGTGTATCGGATCTCAACATGGAGGAGTTGATGACGCCGTATAACCTGCCAGTTGGTGCGTCCTCAAGCTCCAACGGTTTTTTTGCACCCTGCAGAGTTTATTGCGCTGTGAATTTCAAGATGGTAAGGTTAAACAAAGTTATCTTCCAAGCGATATAACCTGAGTTATATGAATGCAACCCCTTCGACTTGTATCGAGATTTGTGATGTCGGTAAAGTTTGACATTTCTCATCAAGGCGAGGGTACTATTTTCAAAACAGACTTTGAAACAAGTTCGTTGTATTTTAGGACAAAATGGGACTGTGCCACTGGATGGTTTTTCGTCACTTCGGGCTAAAAATATAGGCATCCCTGTTTGACGTTTGCATTGAGAAGATCGGCTCAGTGCAAGACAGTAATATGTTACAAGAAACGTATGATGACCTATTGTAAGATCCTAAATGATATCCACTATGATTCTGTAGCTAACACACAGCCATTTCGGGGTTCGCCAGCCATCTCTGATTTACTGACACTTTTAAGCGCGGTTTTTATATGGGGAGTACAGTTATTGTGTAAGTCCAGGGCCTTCCAGGCGTACAGTTGTCGTTCCACTGATTCGTGCGTATGCTGTGCAGCCGTCCCATCCAGCGCATGATGAAGAGGTATGCGACGGGCCTGCTCTGGGGCTTTCGCTACTAACGAACCTGCTAACGTTCAGGGAGCCTTTCTTGTATGTCGTGTCATGCGCCTGCGTTAGGAGATTTAGCTGAACATGGACACGGGTTATAATGACCGGGGGCAACCTTCAACGTCTCAATCTCTCGTGAACGATCAGGGTGGCTGGTTCTTTGTGCACGAAGCTTCGCCGCCACAAGCTGCCATGCATATGACGAGGTCTCTGAATCAGACTGTAAACAGCCTCATAAACATGTCCCAGTATGGTATGACAAGCTGCCTGAGGTTCATACGGTGCCAAATACGGCTTTCTTCGCCATATTTATGCTGCAAGATGCTTGTGCCGTCCAGTTTTGTCTTTCTATTTAGCCTGCTTCAAGGGCGGACACTCATGCCGAACCTCTGCAGATGTTTTGTGCGCAAGCTGGACGTAGCTGAAAAGATAGACGCCTGGAGAATCGTGAATAATCTTTGTTGCATTCAAATATCGCTTCGCTTTCATCAGCTGTTTTAAGGCGGGGTAAATGCACCTGCGCTTTGTCGGGAGAATGAGCGGAGCATGGCATTGGTACACGTATACATTGTACATTATACATTCATGCTTCCGTTTGGCGCTGAGAGCAATCGTTGCGGGCTTGGATCGGCAGGAGTCCAAATGGTGCGTTTTTATTGCGGCCTCTCGGTAGAGGACTGGCGGCCGTCCCTTCTGAGGTTTTTACTCCCCATCTCAGTCGCCTTGGCCTTGTCTGGTATTGACACATACGCACGGGCGTCGAACAGAACAGGTGCTTCCGGCCCTGCCCTTGTTCAACTGTGTTTTGTTTTACGCTGTGAGCTAAGTGAGGCGGATAACCGATGTGTACGAGTTATCTGGATTTTTGTCTTCGGTCCTGGATAACACCCCCTGTTTCTTTCTCAGTGGGTAATACCACATGTCTTGTAATCATAGACCAGACTTAAGGCCCTCAGCCAGTCGGCTCTTGTGCCAGGAAAGGGGTTGGTTGTCGTCTTTGGAAGATTGCGGGTTCAATCCCCACCGGTGGTATATCTATATCGCCCCTAACATTGCTTACCCTGGCCCGACTCTCTCCTTCTCCCGGCGTCGTTTCATATAGTCATGTTTGTGGCGTCACAAAACCCAAAATATTTTAGGAGGGCCTTCGCTGATTTGTCTTCAGGTAGCTCCCTTTCTATTTTGCGTCCACCAGCGTTTGAAAGTCCCACAAAGCCGTGCGGTACATCCTGCATGCGTTTTGTTGGATGTGCAGAGCAGCTGTGCTGCATGTTCAGGAGCTGACGGCTCCTTCCTCGGCAGACACCTCGTCGGAGGTCCTGCTGGAGGACGACAGGTCGGCGCGTGTGAGGTAAGACCACGCGCCAGCCGCCAGCCCACAGCCGCCTCTCTAACTGAGCCTGCCAGACCATTACTGTTCTTCGCTAATGAGATTTTGAAGTTCGCTGTGTATGCAAAAACATGTTATTGAAGTAAGGGATGAATGGACTGTACCGTGCTATCTTTACTTTGAAGATATTGCCGTCGTATTGGAGGAAAATCCTTCTTTGGAGAGAAGAATACCAAATCGGACCAATACTGGTATGGTTGTGACTTGCAGACATACACAAATGGTTGTTAAATTTGACGTAGTTTTCATGTTGGTTTTTTTGGCTTAGCTATGCCTTTTTATTAGGGCCGCTCTCAGCAGGCGTACTTGCCCAATTTCCTGGCAGTATTGGCTTGGGTGTTTAAGATTAGAGTCCTCTCCATCGGGCCAGATAGAACGCGGAAGTCGATTTCCTGCCGTTAGGATTGAACCCGCGATAATATATAATGTCCCCATCTAAGAACAGGCAACGAAGCCATCAGGCCACCCGGCCACCTTTTGTCTAATCGAGGGTGTGATTTAACTTATCAGTTTTTACTCGTACGTCATATTAATCTTTGGTCACCTCTCGTGTTTTCTACATCATGTGAGAGGCTGGCCGCGCAGTATGTTTCATCTCAGGGCCTAAATTTGTATCACTCACCTTTCGTTGAGCCTCCCTTGTATATACCAGTGTTTTGTTCCAACTCAAAACCCAAAAACCTATTGTGGAATTACCGCAGGCGTCGTTTTTGTACCACAGGTTTGATGTGCTGGACTGAGACATCAGCTCCAATCGTTGCCCAGCCCTGGCCTCTTCGCTGCTGTGCCGAAATCTCTCCCGAGGCACCTTCAACAGCACGCGTGTACCGTACGCAGCCCTAGGCTTTCTAGCGTGCTGTGCACGCCTAAATAGATCATATACCCACGTGCAATACTACGCTCCGAATCATGGACAACCACAGTCTCACCCGAAAGGCCAGGCAGCGGCGCTACATTAGCTCGCTGTTGACGTATGCTGATGTGGTGTTTGCCGCACGGTTTTTTCGGCTATGTGCTGAGACCGGTCATATATCCCCCTATAGCGGCGTTGACCGTAGATGCCAGTAACGTCGTCTTGGCTGTCTTGTGCTGCTCGCTTCTGCCTGTCTGGCAGGCCGTGGTCTGCTTCACGATAGGTTTATGCCTAGAACAGCTAGTCATGTGTAAGATCTGCTCTTGCTTTAGTTTCCGATCCGTTTTACCTTGCGACGCGCGTTTACATCGAACGATGATAGGTGTAAGTGTCGACGCTCACGCAGATTTTTTCAATGCGAGTGTGGTGGCGAACAAAGTGTGTGCGATTAAGACAACGTTACAATTTTGTACTTCTGCAAAATCACTTTTACGTACCTTTATTACATCATTTTGCAAATATTGTTGAAAATAAGCCTGCTTCTTTGCAGGATGCACTCCCATGATCGGATTTGAATTCGCTTGCGGTAACGAGATATATTTTCGTAACGATTAGTACGAGCTAGTTTGTATGTGTTGACTTTAGGTATGGACGTATGATTTGTCTGTGATATTTTACCATTGCTGTGTCGATTTAAAAAAAATTGGCTCGTAACGCTGGAGTTAGCGAGGACGCGGTTTGTTTCAATGCTACGCTTATGGTCGTTATCTTGTTTATACACAACATTGTATTTGCATGAATGAATAAATCACATCAGACGACTGTCGTGCTTGCCGAGCAAACAGTTCACCCTCCCTGATACATTTTGTTCGAGCGTAAGTTCTATCGCGAAATAACCAGTTTCTTCCGCTTGTCGGAAAGCGGTTTTATGATATTCTTGAGAGCGATGTCATGGCCGCCTTTTGGTGCCTGTTCCGCCCCGCCCCGCCTCTGATATTCAGAGTTCAGAGTTGGGTGGTTTTATTTTATAAGTTATTGTATGCTCCATCGAGCTTGCCAACCTGAGCCGCTCCGAACGCTTACCGTAATATACGATTACACTGACAACTTGTCTGGCGTGGGTTGTATGACGTATTCTATTTTATTTCTTGGCATTTCTTGGTCAAATAAAAACCACAAACTTCCTGAAGTGAACCTGGCTGCTATTTTGCAGCGGCCTAAACCAGTGCGGGTCTCGTGAAGTGGCGAAGCATCGCTTTATGGAACACAGACGGACCCAGGACTTCCGATGGGAGAGAGCACGTCGGCCCATTCGTGGTTATTATCTATCAGAGGGCGCCAGGTCGTATGTTGGAGGGGGGCGCCAATGGTTGCATCCAAGGGGGAACGGAAAAGAAGCGGCGTTTTATGGAGGCGCCAGGTGATGCGCTCGGGGAGGGGGGGTTCAAGGCCCCTCCTACCCCTTTGATCTGCCTTTGTCATGGAAAACACAGTCTGTTCTGTTTGGAGCCCCTCTTGTTACTGCTTTTCTTGAGTACGCAGCCATACTGCTTGCGATACAAGTCATTTCACTGATAACGGCGTTAACTATCCAAACACGTGTGTGGCCACAGCTGCGAAGAGATTATCCAGCTTGTAATATAAGCTGCCGCAGCTGTACAAATTGAGACACAATTTAGGTAAGCATACTTTCGGATAAGGTCTGCGCTAAAAATTATGAAGCAAGCCCAGCGGTCAGTCTTGCGCGCCTAAGACAAAAGCGTGGCCGCTTCTTATCTACTCCTAGCAACAGTTGATATGCAGTATCAGGTTATGCGCTGCAGTAAGCAGCAGCAGCACCAGCCCGGTTAAGTAGGTCAGCGGGCGAAGGTGCGATAAACAAGGGGCTCGGATTGCACCCGCTGCGTAAGAAAGAGCGGGCCGTCAGACCAGGCCCGGGTTAGACTTACTGCTGAGCTGAATGCGGAGACAGTGGGGTTCTTCCGTGGTCTCAGAGAACGTGAGACAGGGTTTGATCCAGTCCGACAGTTTGGAGGGGGGGCAATGGGCCCAACATCGTGAAAAACGTTTTTTTAACAAAATCTTGAAAAATGGTTGGGGGTAACTGCCCCGTTTAACCCCCTGAATCCGCCAGTGTTCTGAGATATTTATGAATTTGGGGACTCGTAAAAACTTCGTTGGCAGATCTCCTGGGTTTACACGCTTTGGCCGAGATTTGTGCCTGCCATTTGCCATCATCAGGACCAGCCGACCTCACCCCTCCCCGAAACGGTTGAAAGGGCGGAACTACAAAACCAGCCTCCTGCTCAGTACAATGGATGACGCCCCCCCAATCCTGGTTTCTCAACCACTAACCCTGTGAAATTGTGGATTGAAGTTGCGCCCAAATGTATGCATAGGCCCCACTTGAGCTTTCTGGATGTGTCCGACACCCGTGGCTGTTCCTCCTGAATCGCAGGACCATTTGAATGAGAAAAGCGGCGCGTACACACACGTTCACCTACAGAATAGATGTGGGCAATGGCCATTTAGTGGGAGCCGGGAACCCAAGATCACCTGTGGTAGTCCAGGTGTGACCTAAATCCGCGTGGACGCCCTCTTCCCCTCTCCTGTCCCTCCGCGTCGTCCACAGCAAACCAGACACTAATGTGCCGTTCCTCTAGCCCTCAAATGCCTCTCACTAAAACGACGCGACCCTAACATAGTCAACGCAACCGCCTGGCGGCTTTCCACCTTCAACATCAGAAAGCTGCATTTTGATCTGTCCGCCGTTTGCAACGCCGCACTGTCCCTCCTGTGCCGTGAGGAGCAGAGACGCGCGGACCGCGCCCGAAATACA
Organism: Lepas anatifera; assembly: GCA_034440635.1. NCBI lineage: Eukaryota > Metazoa > Arthropoda > Thecostraca > Lepadidae > Lepas > Lepas anatifera. Next base: position 153,062 of record JAOTON010000799.1, on the reverse strand, counting down.
CCGGTCAGCTGGTGTGCGCCCTCGCCGCGCCGGTGGATGTCCGATCAGCGTCACACGCGCCAGGGGGCGCACTCAGGGCGGCGTACCTGGGGGACGCAGCCGGGAACAGCCAAGGACTGGGACGTATGGGAGGCGGTGATGAGTGGTGGGCTGGTTCCGTTCGTGTCGTGACTGACCGGCTGTTAGTACTGCGGTGTAGTTCACGTCCAAGATAAAGTCTGATGAGTTAGTTTAGTGTTCCTTGCCTATTCACAGGGGTCGAAAAACCTACCATTTTGGCATTCTGAATGGTGACAGCCCAAGGTGGGCACGGTGACAAAAATTGGCCAACATTTTCCTCCAGATCTATAAAGGATCAAATCGCCGAAATTGGCTCCTATAATTTGACCTCGCAATATTTTTCAACAACTAGGATGGTCCAGGACCATCCATTGATATGCTACTAATGCAAAACGTGCCATATTTTGCAGCCTAGGCTGGTGACACGACTATGGTTTGACATTTTCAATGGTGACACACTGAACACTTCTTTGGTCCCTGCCTATTCATGCAGGTAAAAGGCGAGCGTATTTTGAAGTGAAACCTACTTGGATGATCTTTTTTTGTAATTTGTTTTCCAGCGTGGAAATGGTTCCTGGTTTCTCCCTGTCTAAGTGGACACGATATCGCTGCTTAAATCAAACCCGACGAGAAAAAAACATTTGCGAGAAACCCCCTTGATTTTTACAAATGTGTTCTTGATAACACTGCAGTCGGCTCACTTTTACATGTCATCATGGGATACGTTGTTCCTTACTCTGCTCTTGAATGCTATTGCTCGCTATCGCTCACTAATGCTGTTCACAGATAATATATGATGGTTGCAGTGACGTCAAAGCTTACAGTGGAGCATTATTTTATTCTTAAGTGCATGACTTTAACCAGTAAGGTGCATGCCTATTTATTCCTTAGGCTGTGATGTTTCAACGTCGTGTGGTTACGGGACATGTTTTTATATACAACAGCCCTGCAGTGGTCCCCAGCCCTTCAGATTTTCCTTCACTGGTGACTATTGCCCTTCTAGTTCTGAACGCCTGGAGGCTTGTTCTCCATTTGGAATGGCTTTTGTACCCTTTGCTTCAGGCCCTTATGGGCCAACTAATAACCTGTTGGTAGGGATTGCAGGGATGAGGTGCCTTCTTATTCAGGGGCTGTTTCGGGACTTGAACCCCTAATTGACTCAAACAAAAGCTCTCCCTACTGATGCAATATAAAGAACTGCCCTGGCTTAATCGCTTCTGGAATGCCGGGCTGCATACTGTGTATTTTCAGTTAATACTGTCAGAGAAACAGTTTGGAGGTCCATCGGTGCGCGCATCCTTGCATCCCAGGGATCCCTGCATCCCATTCTGCATCCCTTTCCCTTGTGCGTTAGGTCTAGAAATTATTTCGTTTGACTGCCTCATACTTTTGCTGATGAATACCTTATTTCGCCTCTCCATGACTGAAATATCATTAAATCACGATTGCCTTGTGCACGATTTAACAGCTAGATGTGGCATCTTCCAAACTTACACCTGCAAAAACAAGTCAGCTTCCTCGCTATCTGAACTTTATCTTGATATAGTGCTTTCTTTGGAACAGTAATTCCCGCTGTCTGTGCTCCTGACACCGCCTCTGCGGCGGACGGCGGCGGGCGGACTCCCGAGCCCCACCGGTGCCCCGCCCTCCACCGTTCCCAGTCCCATCCTGAGCGATCGATGCGTCAGAGTCGCCAGTCGCGCGCGCCGCTGAGGGCGAGTGGGTGCAGGAGTGCGCCGTCAGATCTAAAGTGGTGGAGGAGGCTTTCCTAGCTGGAGGAATCCCAGGGTACTGTTGAAGTGGCCCGGGCTCCGCTGGCGTTACACTGCGCCAGGAACGGTGGGCTTGTGTGGCGAACGAAATCACTGGTTATCACCTCAGCAACACCTTCCGGACATCCCGGTGTAACGGACGGTCTGGCGTGTTCCGTGACAAGTCAAAAACTTCCGCGTTGGCGCGTGATTGAACTTCCGCGTTACCGTCTCGCGTGATTGTCGCCGTCCGTCGTCTGCGACGATATCGATCGCGTCAGGTGGGATCCCGTCGCTAGCGACACCGACTACACCATCAGCTGATCAACAACTCCAGGCGTCAGCTGTCGACGACTGGCTCTGACGTCACAGCTGACTGTTCACTCTCCAGACTGTCGCTGCCGGCGTGCTTCGTCTTCAGTCAGAGGCTTCGCACACGACGTGGAGAGGGAAGTGGCAGGTGGTTGCAGGGGCAGTCTCCGCGAGAAATCTGCCGCCAAGGACACGGAATAACAGCTCCCTGCAGTGCCGTTCCCTTCCTCCATTCATCAGCTGCACTTGACACCTGCCGTTGGCGAAGTCCAGCTCACAACATCTTCCAGCTCTGGAGAGTAATCTCTCGTCGTCCATAAGCAGCAATCCTGTGCTGTGAGGAAACCATGAGGCCAATCTCCAGACCAGTCTCTTGATAATCATCGAGTCTTCCACCTGCCCGTCTCACCCCACGTGTCGGCATGTTCAGAAGCTGAGAAGCCTCCGCGGAGGACTAGATCTGGCTCAGGGATCGGTACGGGACGTGCCATGCTGAGACGCGTCATGGGTGCCAACATGGGTAAAGGCCACGCGCTTCTGGAGGCACTCCCCTCTACGCAGACGCTGCACGTAGTAATGCTTGGGCTAGACTCAGCCGGCAAGACTACGGCGTTATACAGACTCAAGTTCGACCAGTATTTGAACACAGTGCCAACGATTGGGTTCAACTGTGAAAAAGTGCGAGCTCAGGGTGGTAAGGCGAAGGGCGTCAGCTTCCTGGTGTGGGACGTGGGAGGACAGGAGAGACTACGCCCTCTGTGGCGCAGTTATACCCGCTGTACGGACGGCATCGTGTTTGTGGTGGACTCCGTGGACGCCGAGAGGCTCGAGGAGGCCAAGATGGAGCTGCTGCGATCAGCAAAAAGCCCCGAGAACGTGGGAGTTCCGATCCTTGTTCTTGCGAATAAGCAGGACTTGCCAGGCGCCAAACCCCCGACGAGATCGAGAAGCTGCTGGGGTTGCCAGAGTTGGGTCCCAACCAGCTGTGGCACGTGCAGCCGGCCTGTGCCATCATCGGCGAGGGGCTCGACGAGGGACTCGAAGCGCTGTACGAGATGATTCTCAAACGGCGCAAACAGACGAAAGGCAAAAAGAAGTCGAAATGAGAGCAAGCGAGAGTGATGGAAGACGTGCCGTTGATGTCAGCCAGTCCTAATGAGAGTTTATGTGTGTAGTGAGCGTTAGTGCGAGTGTAGTGATTTTGAACCTGCGGCTTCCCGAACTTGCTGTCGTTTACTGGCCAGGTATGGCGACGAGTTACGTCAGGAGTCAGGCACTGGAGCTCAACGGTGGTTACCAACTGGCAGCCGCTCGCGCGGCGCCGGGGGCGGGCCCTCCTAGACCAGTCTCGCCGACAGCAGACTGTGATAACGCGCGGCACCGCGCTCTACCCCCCTTCACATCAACTTGTTTATGCATCGCAAATAGGTGTACGCAGTCAATCCATGATGTGCAGTGTGTCCCCACCCCGTATATATTTATTCATGCTATTGTTAAAGTGTGTTACCGCGCTGGACGTGTATTTAACAATCATATGAGTCACACGATAGGCATGCCAAAGCGGCTCCTCAGCCAGTTATGCCTCATTGTATCCTAATAACGGAATAGTGCAATTACATGTTTTCATCGTGCACTCGCTTGTTTTTGCAAAGCGCCGGCGCTAGAAACCGGAAGTAGGCACCGGAAGAGATCAGCAACGACCGGAAGTGAACAATGGGTCTGACAAACAGCCGAAGCAAAACCCGAACACAGGGATGGAGATCAACGCAGCCCTTTGTACCGCTTGAATGTCACTCATCTCTCCCCTGTGTAAGCTGGGTCTGTATTTAACGCCTAATACGCCATGAGTGTCTGGATGGCATGAAGGTCTGTTGCTCGCGGCAACATGACTCATACCCTCAAAACAGCACCGAAATCGTGACCGCCTGGGATCATGTATGCAGAATCACGAGCGTTAAGTCTCTGGGAGGCGACGAGGCGCGGTCACGCTGCCCTGGCATCGCGGCCAGGGTCAACGGGTGGCAACGGCGGCAAGGTCAGCCCCGCCCGCGAGATCTCTGGCCAACTGCAGCACTGATGGCTTCGGCTGAAATCTAAAAGGCGGGCTGAACATTGCACTTGTCAAGTTAAATGTTTGCTGATTATTTTTGTTTGTTCTCATGTGAGCCAATCGGTTGTCCCTAAACTTCGCAGGCCATCTTTCTGCGCTGTTTGAGAAAATGGGTCCATTTTTCAACATACGTCGCTGTGATCAACCACAACATGCCGCCCCGGTAGCTCAGTTCGTAGAGTTGGGCTCCGGCCCGCTGATCAGTAGCGTGCGGTGACAATGCATGTCCAGGCTTGGGATCGGTTCCCCTGAGACGCTCCGGCGATCTATGTTTACCTGACGTATGTCGGCTGACAACTGGCTGGTGAGAGGGTAACCTGAGCGGGGCGGCCGTCCCTTTGTTTTGTGGAACGTTAAACTTAGCAAACTTTGGCTTCTAAATTGACCATTCATCGCGGGAGTTGCTCGTTCGGGTGGTGAGGATGGGGTCTCCGTGACAAGTCCATTGATGACTTAAATGAGGCTCCGACTCCAATAACCGAAGTTGCAAAACTTGAACCAAAATTTATGTAAGTAAATGTTTCGACAAAAATCCTAATGACGCTGGTTATTCTCAAATGTCCTGTACCGATGCACCCTGAGTGTTTGTTATTCTCCACTTGAAAAATCCACGTTTTGTTCAAGTCCTTGAACGATTCAATTCCCTTTTGCACTGTGGCTTGCATGATGATGATTGGGGTTTTAGGGCAGTCAGCTTGAGGCTATATGTGCCTATACTGTGGCTTGCAGTGTCCTCGTGTCGGAAAATTGATACCCACTGCAAATATTATAGCGGACGATCATGTTTTTCAACAATGATCGGACCAAACCGGTCTCGCCTGCATTGGCTGAGGTAACCACAAGCTCTCCGATAAGCGGGGTATGATCTCACACTGCGGCCCGGCTGGAAAGGGGCCGCAGCGCGTCATTCCTGGCGGACCAGCACTGACCATACACGGCGGCTGATTTGCGGCATGTTCGCCACATCCAGGACGTTTCCAGTCTTCCAGTCTACACCAGGAATGCAGGTGGGGATGGAGGCTGACTGTATGACCGTTTGCCGCCTTCACAGGAAGCTGGAAAATGGTTTGTTTATTTATCCGATAGAGCTGTATGGTCTGTTTATTTATTACACTTGGCTGTATAGTTTCTTTGTTCATTATGATAAATTTCATAATTTCATTATTCATTCTACTCAGCTGTCTGTACATTAATTTTAAGTAAATACATATAGTAAGGACATGACACAGAAACCTCAATATTTACGTAAGAAATACATGGATACTAAATCGTAGTTCCTTGGGTAAGATATATTTGCCTTTCCTCTGGTGTCGGGGCTTCAGCCTTTTCTGTATTTTTTGTGGAACTGATTTATGACCTTTCTGTAGAATGCCTGTGTTTTTAACCTGTCTTTTTCCATCTCGAAAAATTTATTCTTCCCGTATTTCTTATCACTGCTCTTAAAATCGTTTTATTCATCCCATCGTTCTCTCTCTCTCCCTCTCTCTCTCTCTCTCTCTCTCTCTCTCTCTCTCTCTCTCTCTCTCTCTCTCTCTCTCTACGCAAACACTGCCATATTTTGAAAGTATGCCTCACCTTGGTATTATTTTCTAATTTTTGGGGTTTTCAATTTGTTATGCATATATCTCTTTAACCAGCGGCATTTGCTCTCCGCTCACGTCTGTGAAGACGGCGGGCAGACATAGCTATGTGGGAAGACGGAACCACTCACTTGTAAGCACGTCGTTCGAGGAAACCGGCGCTAAGTCACAGTCCCAGACAGCTTTGGCGTGTCAGGACGCCGCCAAACGCCTCCCCGTGAAGGTACCTGCCTGACACGGAAACATGAACCAGATTCCTAGCCTGATGAAGAGATTGGGCTGCTCGCAAAGCCTTTTCTTATTTAATCTCTGGCCGATCTGGCCAGAACTTGTGCTTCAGGTTTAGCGGTGAGGACGTGTCATTTTCTACAAACTGGTTATTGATAACATCAAACGAGTTATGAAGCCTGGTTTTAGGGCACATGGGTCTCCGACTTTGTTGTGGATGGTAAAAAGCAGGGGCTAATTAATCGAAGAGCTTGTAACTCTTTTTTGGCATTCCTGCTCATCAAAATAATACAAGCTTTTAGTATAGCTTTATTGACCGTGAGCTTGTTCAGCATATATGTGAAGACTCAAGCAATACTAATCGGTCTCTGCAATATCATTGCGACTTTTGGTTTAAACCCAAGTTTCAGCTTTCGTGCACCTTAAATTGTTTTTCTTCTCTCAGTGCGAAAATCTACTTTATAATGATAATACCGGCGTAACTACCTAATCTTTTAGCGGGCAAACGCAATCTTTGGATACTGTCTTGTGAATTTGACAGTATGCTCATGATATTAGCCTGCAGCACTGCAATAAGAAAATAATCCGATGTCTCTGAGATGGTCATTACACTGGGCTGTGGAAGGGTTAGCAGATGCGCAGTCCGAACGTTCGGGAGAATGTGTCTGAAACTGCAGCATACATTTTAAACGGTCAGCCACGTCAGCGGAATCTTTAAATTGATGTGCTGACAACAGCCGGAGGAGATGCTGATTTGGAGATTTATCGGTGGAAATTGGTTTCGCTGCTGAGCAGTGAAGCGCTCTGCTGCTCTGAAGATATAGCCGAAGGCAGGCGTCGTATCTATAAGTGAATTAACAGCACGGTGCTCACAGTGGTTTATGTGCACCGATTTGTCCCTGTTTGGTTTGATTTTAGCTACATATGTACACATCGAGTTTCTGCTGATCAAAGTTGGGCGCAATAATTTTCAAGAACCCGCATTTTAAATCTGATCTAAAGCATCAGAAATAAGGATCATGTTTGCAAATAAAAATACTGCAAAAGCTAGGTAAAGTCCTGTAATACGTTTCTATTCCCTTCTTAGTTCACATGTCAAGAATTCTCATGACGCAAACCACTTCCATGGAGCAACAATACTCAGTTGCAGTCACGGAAAAGCTACCGTGCCGCAACGTCTACCCAGTACATATATTTGCCGGATTGGGCATCAGCCACGGCCGACCAAGGTTCCGCACTACCCGAAGTCGCCAATGATCACGCTACGGCTGTTGTATCCGGGTGTTTGGGTACCACGCTCCACAACTGCACTCCCAGACGGGAGACCTGTGTCCGAAAGCGGGTGTTGGAGCGGGTGTTGGAGCGGCTACTGAGGCGGAACTGGTGTGACGTCACGACGAACAGGTTAGCCGGGCGAGCTAGGTCCTGTTCTAGGTGGTCTGTGGCCATTGTATTTGACGTGCTCGGAAAATGTCCGATGATGATTAGAGTTTTAGGGCACTGCAGCTGCAAAGGTTACACGTGCCCGTCTCGGAAAAATGTCCGCCATAACACTACGGACGCTGTTTGATCTTGTTTTCCTGTCAAGCCTTTCGACAAACATCACTTTGCGATGTTTGCATTGCATTGCAAATGGTGCTTAAACTCGTGCTAAAAAAGCTGTGGTACTTACAAAGACAAAAATTCACCCGTTTTCCGGTGTTTGATGTTAACCGTTCCTGGCGTCTCAATTAATATTGTTGTGAAAGCAGTCAATGTATTTTAGGTTTCTAGTCCGGTGAAATTATATTCTGCTTGAGCTACTGGAAAATATGATTATTAAGTCGAGTGACGGCTGACTGCGTGACGCGATGCGTGACGTGATAATTTTTTATTTCAAGTACCTGTCTCAGTAAACCGACTTCACAATCTCTTCATTTGTTTTCAACACGACACAAATGCTATCGAAAAATCAGATGCCCTTCACGCCAGCTTGTGCCGTCTTAAAAAAACATCCACTCTGCTGACCATCTTTGTTTGTCGTGACATAACCTGTAAGACCCTATATGTGACTACTGAGACATTCTGTATACCGAAACTCTCTGTAATGTGGCCGGTGCGCCGTCGATATCGCTGTTGAACTATGACTCACCCAGCCGGAACCGCCGATAGCCGTAGCTAGTTCTCTCCGATTTTATCTGCCCACTTCTCAGTGCCCGTAAATTCTAGCATATATCAGTTGAGTGATTAATGACTGCCTACTTCCAGTATGCTCAACGGGACGGGCTATACGGAAAGATATGATTGCATTCCTGAGAATAGAGGCATTTGCTTGCTGAAGGCTTATGAATATATATCCCTCTTTACTTGTTTTTTTATAGAGATGCAGCTAAGGTTACCTAAAGTTTTCAGAAACGGTGATCGAAATTCTGTCAGATACCTATCAGCAGGCCCTAGGAACCAAGTTTCGGTAATGCTCATGCCCAATAAAAATTGTCATGTGCATCTGCTTTCAAAATTGGGATGATCAAACCGAGCCGAAACTGAATCGGGGTGGCGATCCCGTAGTTTTGCTAGTCTGGTTACAAACGAAAGCGGGCACTGTGGCTTTGCCAAATGTCAGTATCCCTTTCTTCGTGATTCTGGACATTTTCAATAAGGTGTTAAAAAAATGTATTATATTTTTTTCCAATAGCGATTAAAATATACATCATACAAAATAATTCTACAAATGCGAAAAAGAAGCATCCATGATTTTTTCTTACTTTCAGCTGGTAGCAAGTATCTTTAAACTTAGAGCTTATATTTTCTGGCATGTTTCGGGTTGAGGCGAGTCACTTCCTTTAGGGACTCCCTATACATACCTCCACGTTGCCTCCATGCCCGGACAGAACAAGTCACTTCTTTTGCTGCCTTAGACGTGGTCATAAAGAGTATTTGCATAATCGAGTGATATATCAGTAGCCACGTTGAAGTGTGTCATTCAGTCAAATTCAGCGAATCATGGCATCAGTGCGATCAGATACCAGCGCCCTTCACTTGAGCGGCAATTCGACCCAGGAGGTAAAGGCTGCTGCAATGCACAGTCCTTGAGGAAAATAGAGATGGTTCCCGGCTCGATAGCTAGACTCTTACATAAGTACTAAATGGATAAATTTAAACCCAACAAACTTAAGATACTACTCTGTACCGAGAGCATGCTAATAATGTGGAAGGCAATAGTAGCACCAGAAGATTATGCCAATGCAGTCGTGTAATACAGACGTTAAGCTTAAACTGCCGTTATCAAGACTGACCATTACTTTCCTTGAGGACTTCACGTTCCGCGCAGGGATGGTATTACTCACCAACGGTGGGTGGCTACATCTCCCACAACGCCAAAGAGAGGCCCGGTGGATAGCTGCATCCCTCACAAGACTATTAGGTACCTGCACCGCCCACAACCCCGAGGAAGAGACTGTTGCTGGGTAGCTACATCAACCACAACCGGAAAGAGAGACTGCACAGTGATAACTGATTAGCTCAGTCTCCAGTGAAACTAGACCGCGTCATGACAGCCTGGTTTTTATGGGTCCAAAAATAAGTGAAGGTTAGCCCTGAATTATTCAACAACTCTGATGCTATTTTGCAGTTCTACCATACAAGGAGATTTGTAATCATGCTTTCAGCCTTAAGAGAATCCCCCGTTAGAAAACCCTGGAGCGGCAAACCAGGGCATCTTTGCAAGCATGCAGCGGGATCATTTGAGGCCCCAAGCTCCTGCTGTTGGTAATCCGCCCTCCAGACTTTTGCTCACCGGAACCAGTGCCCTTTAAGGCCTGAATAACTGCAGACATGGTACTTGTTGGGCAAGAGAATTTGTAGTCCTGGTGAAAGCCCTATGGGCCAGTTAACTAGGCATACTAGGCCCACAAGGAAACATAAGTGCTTAAGCCATTGTCCTTTTGCCCCCCCAAAAGAAAACATTTCCTTCAACTCCAAAAGTTCCTGTTTACCTTGTTCGATCCCTATCAAGAGATTGACAACTCGTTATGTTGGGGCCTTTTTACGAGCATTTTATACGAAGCAGCTTCACGACAGGAATTTTGTTCGAAAACTACGTCCAGGGAAATGTAAATTTTGTTTTAAATAGTGGAATGCGTATGTGTATGCCCCTACGTTCTCACCGCCCGTGTCAACTTAAATTAGAAATGCACAAAATTCTGCTAACATACTAACGTGTTGGCCGGTGGGCAATTAATGCCCTTCTCGTCGCATGAGTAATGAGCGCAGATAAACTTAAGCTTCCTATCGACACCTGGAAATCCAAGCGGAGAGTTGGTTACCATTTGTCATGAGTTAAAGGTCCAGCAGCAGCCTTCCAGCCCACCGATCAGCTGATGTGGCACCGACAATGGGTGAGTCACGGTCGGGGGTGTGCCCCTCCCCCCTGGGCGTGTCCCCCAATCAGCCTAGCAACGGTTACCGGACCTGATCACCATCGAGGGTGGATACAGAGGGAGAGGGGACTGATCGCACCGCACATCAGTGGAAACCAGGTGGGGACCGGGAACGTGACGCTAGCTGCGATTCGCGTCGACAGAATTTGTGTAGATATGTACACTATATTTTTCGAGTAAATTACAACCCTGGCTTGATGAGAGAAATTTTAGAAACACAGGTTAAGAGTAAGAACTTGATCACATGCATTTATACATGGGTCGAAATCTCGGGGGGTTGGGGGTCAGGACTCTCCCTGGATTTTTGGTCTCCCATAGGCTTTGTGTAGGGCTTGTATGGCCGTACCAGCGTTAACCCACCCAGGACCCGCCTGGATCGAGAAGAGATTTCCAGCCATACATTTATAAACGAGAGCTAGGCACTTCTAAATCTCGTGGGAACTCTGATGAGAGAAGATTTCGGCTCTGTTTACCACGTCCTGTAACGACATGGGCTCAAAAGACCACCCAGACGCGGCAACAGCCATCCTCTCACTCCTCTCTCTGTCGTGTCTGACATTAGGGGGTCCACCCGACGTTAACTCACTGTTTTGATCACGTGAATCTGGCGCGGAATGTGGGGAAATGGCGCGAAATTCCCCGCCTGTCCAGGTCTGATGGGTTTTGAGGCCCGCCCTTTCAGCCTGCGTCAGATTTGTGGCGGGCCGGATAATACAGTGAAATTAGCTTACCAGATCAACGTGGGAAATCCAGGCTGGAGATGAAAATTCCGGCACTGTCGGAAAACATCCGGGGCTTCTCACCAGGGGGCGCAACCAACGGAGAAAAGAAACAGTTGTACATTGGCCTTTAATCAGTGATGCATAACCAATAGAAACGAAGCCTGACAAACAGAACTAGCTGTAGTATTTTTAACCATCATTGTGCACCATCATGAAATTACTTTTTTCCAGTAGCATGCGTACATTAAACACCTGCCAGTATTTCGTGCCAGGGTGGTACTACCACCAAAGCGGGCTAATCGGTTTACCTTCAAGGCTTATGGTCGGCTCAGCTTCCCACAGTAAACGCGTGCTCTAAATATGTCTGCGAACTACTTTTAGCCCCATGCGCACTGCGCAGTTCGCACAAGGTAGTTGTCCATTTCCCACGCCTCCACAAGGATCCTGAGCTGAAGCGGCTTTAGCGGTGTAGATACAGATGATAAGCACGCTGAAAAACCAAGCGAGGGCATTGTTCTCAACAGGTCCATTGTTTGTATTTTTCATGGTCTATAGCATTTGGCATGCTCAGTACGGTTTTTTATAAATAAATCTTTTGATACCAAAATATGCTGAGCTCTATGTTTATCTATATCTAGCTGTCGGCACTGGATGGGGTCGTGGGCAAGTGCGTGCCTTCGAAAAACGACTGCTTAATTTTGGAGACACCGCAATAATAACTTTGCCTTTCGGATATCATTAATTGCAACATCCAAAAGTGTAGCAGTTTTGAAGCCAGAGTTGAGAGCAACCACGAAAGGATATCAGGACTTCGACGTCGAGCTTGCGATTGCCGTTAGACGGCGCAGCGATAAACAGCAGCAGGACAGACTTGTGGAATGTGGGAGCCGCTCCATTTCAGCCGCCTGTCCCCGAACCGCGCTGAATTCGCGCCCGGACCCGATACATCACACTAACTGCCGCGCGCGTCTACCACGCTGGCTCGCAGTGTGGGTTATGGCATGCCTGCCAGTGATATACAGCCTCCTGAGCGGCGGCTGCTGATTGCTTGTCCCTTAAATATGCAGGAACAGGAACACTGCTAAACCTCAGAAGTCAAACATCATACTAGTAATAAATGGGGTGAGGCTAAAACACCGTTTGCATGGGCCTTGTGGAAGTGCACACTTTGTACCATATCGCAGATACCCAAGCTCTTGCCCATGTGTGTTGCAAGCAAGTGAGGATAGCAACCGCCACAGATCGTATAATTTTTCTTGGTATTTCCCTCTCTAAAAACAATTTTTACTGACGTCACCAGCAAATGAGCCTGCGAAAAAACACGTCACAAAGAAACACAAAATTATTTGGCTTGAACAGGTCAGGACCGTTTTCATATCAAGCTGAAGAGGGCACTGATCTCCCGGAAAAGCCCGCAGGCTGTCTGACACAGCGTACATTCCGACCTGGCACATACATCTACTCCTCCACGGCTGGGAGAGCCGGTGAATAATTTGCGCCGCAGCGCTGGTATCGCAGGATCAGATGTGGGAAGACAAGCCTGGCAGCGACTGCCGGCTCCGACGCGGTAGAACGCCGGCTGCACGCGTGCGTAGATCAGACACACTGATGCCACTTGCACGATGCGAGTTCGATAGACTTCTTTATTGGCAGTGGAAGAAGCTGTTGGAGGATAAGGCTGGCTAGATCTGATGGTGCTTTCTTTCCCGCCGGTCCGTGTGCAAGCGTGCGTAGCTTTTCAACTTTTTCGCCGCGTTCGTCACTTTCAAAAGCTCATTCTTTTGTTCCATGAAACAGCTTTCGCATTTCATAATGGCATCGCTTTTTCCACTCTGCAACAACTTTGCTTTTCATGGCAGAAGAGCTGCAACTGGCATATTTTGCGTCTATTCCTTCAATGTTTTTGCACCCCCGACTCGAGGAAATTTGTCTTACTTTACGCAACACATACTTTATGACACATACATACTAAACACATACTCTATGCAAACGGCAGGGGTTTTTCACCAGTGACAGATCCAGACATTCATTTGGGAGGATGGGGGGCGGCTCGAGCCTCATCCGCCAGTGCCTCGTGCAGTCCCTCGCCTATGTATTAACTATAGGGGCTCGGACATTTGTGGGGTGGAGGGGGCTTGAGCCCTCCTAGGCCCCCCTTGGATCCACCACCGGTTTCTACTTATCCGCACTCTTTGGGAACAAGTCAAGGCCTTACGCTCTCGCCACTAACGCTCCATCGCACTAGACGGAGGGGCTCAGGGGCCAAAAAAGGTGTTCAGTGTGTCACCCTTGAAAATGTCAAACCATAAATGTGTTCCCAGCCCAGGCTGAAAAACGTGGCACGTTTAGCGTTAGTAGGATACCAATGGATACTCCTGGACCATCATAATTGTTGGAAAACATCACGAGGTCAAATCATAGGTGCCAATTCGGCGATTTGTTCCCTAATTGGTCTGGAGAAAACGTGTCGGCTAATTTTTGTCAGTTTGCACACCTTGAGTTGTCACTATTTAGAATACCAAAATGGTAGGATTTTTCGACCGGAGGGGGCAATCCCGATTTCTCGGGCCCGGCGGAACAGAGGACTGCTCCGGTGACACACGGCGAGGCCGTGCCCTCGGGCGGTGCCACCGGACCGGTGGATCTGTTTAAAGGCAGATCAAGCCCGTAAGTCCCAATAACAAGGGCGCTGGATGGTCAGCAGAGGTCCCTAGTCAAGGCGGGCACTACCCAATGTACTGCCATCTCCTGGGTAGGAGGCAGTCGAGGAAAAGGCTGCCAGAGGCCAGCGTTGATCCAGTGACCTCTCACATGCAACAACGACGTCTTAACACTGGCCTCGCTGGGCGCGGGGAGGGGTTGAATTTCGGCTACCCTGATTTGTCATCATGAATAGTGCAGAAACGAAGAGATGCGGAACAAAACAGCTTACAACACCTTATCCCAGATCAATTTCATGCATGTGGTAGTTTTTGATATCAGGTCATGTCACGTCACTTTTCATTGGAAAATTGTATTTTTCTCAACCGAATTGTAAAAAAGTTTAGAAGTATTAAAATGAACAGGAGAAAAATGAGAGAGATGCAAATACAAAGAGTTTTTGACCCTAGGAAAGATAATCATAATTATTTGGGTTTAACGACGCACCAACTGCCAAAGTTATACAGCGTCACCAACCCTCGCCCTGTTGGGAGAGAAATGGAGGATCAGATTGACCTAATCAGAGGCTGTGCCGGGATTTAAACCTGTGGCCGGTGGCTGAGGAAGTTTTGATGCTGTCCACTAACCCATCATCCCCTTTTGGTTGGACCTAGATGGTGCCGTATTTTTGTCAGCGAGAAGTCAAATATATATTTCGTAAAATTTCAATACACTAATCCAGTATTGATTTTAAAAATAATCATGGACGATTTGAACGAGTCTAAGGCAAATATCGATAAGTTCGCACTTGAGGGAGAAAAATCGCTTCAAAGCGTTTCCACCAATCGCCCTCTCTTTTTAGAGCAGGGATTCGGCGTCGAAATTTCGACGCGTCGGGCGTCCTGAAGTTCGGGTCGAACCGTCGACCAGTCTCAGAGCGTTCTTTACGGGGTGGTACGGACGGTTTTCTGTTCACGCCACGGCTGAGCGGCATACACACGGCTCGGTAGAGGGTTAAAATCACCATAACTGATGACTGTGCGTACGCAGTATCACTTCTAAAGCTCACAGAGATCTGTAGAGATCTAGGAAGGTCTGGGAAGTATTGGCCCATACTTCCTAAAGATCTGGGAAGTATAGGCCCTGCTTTGTATTATTAACAGTCAGACCTTCGGTATGTTTTATAGGTCTGTATTTTGGTCACCAGTTTTTTTCTTTTACGGTTGCCACTGATTTCTAGAATAACCACATATCTAGCAATCTCCGTAATTTCATTAAACTTTTGGAATTCCGAGCCATTTCAGTGAACTCCCGCATCTAAAGACTATAAAATCTGGGGCACGACAGCAAAGACGACTTAAAAGCCTGGGCTCAAAAATGTCGAGAGTTTTTACTTCTTTTAAGCTCCTGATGTGTCGGAATGGCTCCAATGCGGGACTCCTCTGTCCTTGTTGTTTCTCATATGAGGGGCCACGAACAAGGACGCTCACTCCGTCCGTTCCAGTCCGCGCCCACAGGCCGGAGGCGACGCGTACACACATGGTGAGCTACGTTATGGACGATTTGACGAGAAGAATGAGAGCATTCGCAGATCGCCATTTTCTGTTCTGCGTTCGGACGTGAATGATGAAGTGCTGACAGGCGGCCGATCCGGGGGCAGGGACAAAAGGCATTCCCCCAACTCCACCTACCCCGATATAGCCCAAATTGGCTACAAATACACTATGTTTTTTCCGGTTTTAGACATTGCCCCCCCCAAACACCCGGTGTAGATCCACCACTAAGTGCGGAAGTGCTTTTCTGTGTCTGAAGCGTACTGTCAGAGTTACCAGCGTCACCTTGTCTCCAGTAATTTGTCCGTGTACTATTTACACTGGTTTGACTGTGGGATCAACTACATCCATGTCAATCCCACAGCTCATCTCGGAGGACGAGGGCTCTAGTGGAGGGCGTGCTCGCCTCCTGACTCCGGCGCCAAGTATTTGAGTTCAAATCCCTTTCTAAACAAGTGCAAACTTAACCGTCTATTCGGCCTCTAAATGACCGTCATCGGTGTGGATAGGGAATACACGTCCGCCATTCTGCAGACTCTGTACATACATATCAATCAGCCTAAGAGTTCCGGCTTCTCGTCTTTCCTTAATCTTCCTCGTGAAGGGCTCAATCCTTTGGCGTTATTGTGAGATTGGAACGCGCCAGTCTACTTTAAATTCAGGCATATGCAATGCAGATACTTGAATAAACCTCGATTCCACCCGCACAGTTGGAACGCGTTTTCAGTGAAAAAGCTAAGTGACTCTCTCTTTCACTCGGCAGTAATTTTGGATACCTTGTTCTGCCTTTTTTAACCCCATTGTATCTTACTTAGCCCTGGCCAGAACATTCTGAAAGGTCAGTAAGGCAGTTTAGAAATAATAATTGATGTTCTCTCCTGTTACTATCTTCAGACATTTCACTTCCGTGTCTCTTCAGCTGCCCCCCACTCCGTCACTCTTCTCTGCCAGCCCCCATCTCCCACCGCTCGCAGTACTCCTTCTCTCTGCATATCAGAACCGGTCAGCTATTCCAACCCACTGCCGCATTGGCGCGCTCCAAACGCCACAGACAAACCAGAAGTGCCGCACGGAGTCGGAACGCGCCACCAATGCCGCGCCTGCCAGGCGGCGTTATTTCCCAGCGCGCCACAACTGCCTCAATGGCCGCGTTGCGCCGTAAATTGGTGGGTCAGTATTCCCTGCCTCCACACGCGCGGCCCGATATTTTTTGCCAGCAAAGCGTATAAAAGTAACCTACCAACACTCCCTGATTTTCGGGAAATCAGGCTCCCCCGATTCGGAAGAGCTCTGTGCGCAGGCCTCGCTGGTAGGTGGCGGGTGTGGGAGGCAGTCCTTCTGACACCCCCAGAGCCGGTGCCGTCAGCACGCGCCCAGGCCGGTTATGCCGGTCTGAGGGATGACTGTGTTGTAACCAGAGAGATCTGTGAGATGGAATCACACTGCCCGGTCCGCCCAACAGCGCCCACTTCTGCCGCCTGTGCGTGTGTGTGCGTATCGTTTCCCATTTGCTGAAGCTTCATGCCATCCTTTCGAACGTATTTAAGATGCGTCGTATCGTCACTCAGATGCTTGATGAAAAAATTTATCTGAAACAGCGACGCTCAATTCTCATGATGAAAGAATGCACCCTAAAAATCCGGATAAGCTAGCAATGAGCTTTAAGAAGGCAAACTTCGCATCATGATACAATTTCCATGGCATATCAATAGTACTGAATACCGTGGAATACGACTGTACTGCCGATATGAGCATCCTGTTTCAGTCGTACTTTGACATTTGCCTTGGAAAAACGTTTAACGGGTCTTTTAGCAGTGGACCACAAATTGTCCTACGTTGCCTATGTACTACAGCTACATGAAAGCATGAATAATATTTCAGCAGTCGAGCCACATCAGTCTTAACTACACTGCCGCTTTAAGTGTAGTTTCAGCTGACTCCTGTGACTTGAACGTCTCCGCTTGTCGCTCCGTACCTTTGCCGTGGTCTGCCGAATTCTCTCCGCGAGGCCACGGCTCACAAAACACTACACTGGTGCCAGCGTGAGCTAACGGAGCGACCCAGCTCGTGATTAGGCTGCGTGGTCTTTCCTCAGTGCCAGCGTAAAGCGCATGATTGTAAAATAATCTGACCAATACTCTTTTCCTACACCGAATCTTGGGCCAAATCCCATGTCTGCTGTTTAGGTTTTAAATGCAAGTTTAGGTGTAAAGATAGATGTCATGGGCGGCACCACCGAGGGAGAGAGGTGGAGAGCCCTCTTGTGGCTCCCTTGGGGCGTTGGTTCCCCACCAATCGAAAACCCTAAGTTGCGCCCATGGGTATACGCATACCTGTCGACTCGTATCGTGGACATAACATACACCAGAGATAGCCAAAACGCCAATGCGGGCAGCCTGTCTGCACGTTCACCGCAAATTATGATTACATGCTTTCCTGTGTTTAGCTCTGGTCTTGCCAGTTTATCTACTTGCTTTTCTTCAAACGAACTTGCGCTCGGCTGGTGGCCCTCTATACAAGCTACGCAGCAGCGGGTTGAGCGGGCAGTTCCTGCTCTCTCCATCCTGTCACCAGAGGCCCTGGCCGCTCCTCTGTCCGGAATGTACAGCCGGTGCCGCACTCAGCTGGTACTTGACCTTTGTCAACTGTCGGTCCCAGCTGGGGCTCTGGCGCGTCTCCAGCCTCCCGGCCCAGGCGAGGACCTCCACTGACGCCGTGTACTTGCACAAACCCCAGCCCAGGGCTCTGTAGAACAGCTTGGTTCAAGTGCCAGGTCTTTTATAGTTTCTGAAGATAAAAAGCTGACGCAAGTTATATTTAGAATGTATATAATGAGACATAGTTCTGCATACAGTGAAAGCTTTTAGGCGATGCCATTTTCAAGGTAATCAAAGCTGCAGTTTTCTTCCCCCGTTCCACCTAAGAACAACCAACTCCCCATAGGTTTAAGCTGTAAAACGCCTGCGGCGTCAACCCGCTGATGTCACCGGGACCATTTGCCAGGCGGCCTGAGCGGGACCTGTCGCCGCTGCCAACCGAGCCTCGCCACTGGCACCCTCCTCCGGGAAAGCCCTGTGACCCGCGCTGGCTTCGTGGACAGTTTGGTATCTGGACAGAAAAAGGATTTGAAATATAATTAGCGAGAGACGGAACAGGACCTGGAAGGCAGGAAAATTCATACGGGACAATAAATAATCCAGAATTATTTCATTTGATACAAATCAGAATCGCCCTCCCTGAAATAAAACAAAGTAGCAGGCATAGCATACCTAGGAGTTGAGCGAAAAGGTAGATCATAGAAAAAACCACGGATCTAATGTTGTACCAAAATGTCCAGGAAAGGTTCAGAGGACTGGTTGACAAACCAGAACCACAGTATTGCTAGAGTAGCAGCACGGCTGGAAATAACGGCATCTGTGTAATGATCCCTCAATGTCAAAAGCTATATTTTCAAGTGAAGACATATATCGAAACACTGACCAAGCCCCTCTCATACCGATAGGTAGTGAGAGGGATGGGGATGTTTTCGTTGGCCGCATGCCAGCACTCGAAAGCAAAATAAGACAGCAATGATCATAAAGAGTGTCATGTGTGCAATAATTCGGCTACTGAAGCCAGGTGTGTCAGGAGCTGCATCATTCCAGCCTCTATGAAGAAAGGTTCCGTCTGTTCTCTGATGATTCAGAGTCTATCACGTTCACATTTTTACATCCACACCATTTTGTCTCCTTCCGTAATTGTGCATGCTTTGCTAACAAGTAATTTGGCCAGTCGTTTCAACTGCTGATTCCACTGTGAGCGGGCGTCACGCTCGCGTCACACATCACAGCCGTCACTTCCGACATCTGCGTCACGCCAGGTCCTCTGCCGTCACGTCCGCCGTCACGCCAGCGACGCCAAAAGAGCCACCGCCGCCCTTTAGTTGCGGGTCACTCTGCAGAAACTGTCCGTCACATAGCGTCACGCTGGTCGTCACGAGACACCCCCCGTCACGCCATGCTTGCCGTGGAACACGCGGCCTCTCATACAGCACGCTGCCCGTCACAAAGCCAGCCATTAGCGGAGTAAAGCACGGAAGGCCCGCCATAGACCATTATAGTCTATTATGCACGCATTTCGTAGCAAGCACCGCCCTTGTAAGTAACAGCCACATCACATTAGACATTTGTGGGAACCATGGGGTTTCACTGTAGACTGCTGTGGTGAATAGGGGTGGGTAACTTGAGAGAGGGGAGGGACAACAGGGTAGAGAAATCATGAAAGACAGTGTTTTTTTGGAAATCACCAAAAACGTGATGGTCTGAGGTAAATGATCTTTTCACCTCCCCTGAACCCGCCCGTGGTGGTCTGTAGCAGCATCGGCACTACCTCTTTTTCGCTCTGGTCCGGTGATGGACAGCCGTCACACGCCCATCGCCAGCATGTCCGGGACCTGCCGGAGGACCACCGGCCAGGATCCTCTGAGCCAGAAACCCGGATGAGAGCGCCCATTCACTCACATGTCACTCCCCAGACTCAGTCAACAAGTAGGAAAAACACTACCGGTTATTAGATAGGCTGTACTGGCCATCAGCTAAGTAAACAAGTGTGCGTTGTGCGCAGTTTTTGTTGCTTACTTGGTGCATGCACAGTTGCAGCTACACATCCGAATATTCAGAGACTATTGAGTTGCACTGGAATAGCTGAAGCACTTGTTGAACAGTGGGATAGGTGGTCCTGAAGGGCAGCAGGGTTTCCCGATCTTGCAGTTGGCCTCAGAAATAGTTCCGTTTTCGGCGCAATTGGACTTTAACCAAATAAATGTATTATCATGGACAATCCAAAATAAAAATTCTCGAGGGACCTCAGTTTTGAAGGGTTGGTTCTTCTCATACGATCAAAGTCCTGCTTATCCCTTCCTCTCGTCGGTTTCAGAGGGGTGTGAAAACACCCATGATGTGCGCCCATCATCACACACAGTTGCTTATCCAACACTTCATCAGGTGAAGAGTATCAGGTATCAGATACCAAACTCATCAACTTCTCTTAAAGGGGCGGAGAGAGTACAGGTCATAGAACAAAACTCCCCTTGCTGTGCCTCTCTGTCACGTCTTGTATGCGTGCGTTCCATCACGCGCAGACCTCACGCGACCCCGAAACGTCAGCGGAATTTCTTCTGTCCGTCGGCGCCCAGAACGGGTCTGTCGGCGGCTCCGTCGTTGTTTGGATGACACCAGACACGTGGAGAAGCACTGGGTGGCACAGCTCCGCGTGATATCAGAGGCGTCTCACGCTCGCTGAGCACCACGTACAGAGGCGCACCCAGGACCGGGGCCTAAGCCAGCTATACATCCGCACACCTACATTCGCAACACGTGACCAACACTACAGGAGCAAGCGTGTGATAAATAAAACCAAACGAGGTTCGAGCTATCTCTATACTATCTCTATACCCGACTTGATCGCGTCCCTGGACGCGCCCGTGGCCACTGCGATGCGATCTCGGCTATGCGGCGGCGGCGGCACGCACCGGCGCGAGCCCACCGCCGAGCTGAAGCGGCGGTGCGCCGCGTTAGCCGACGCACGCGGTCAGTGACCGTTTCAATGCGTCGTTTCACGTCTCATTGCGCTGTGCCCTTCCGGGCCGTCTCGGCCGCGGTGAGGAACAACCGGCGGCGTCGCGGCGCGGCTGTTCCGGCTGGCGGCGGTCAGCGCAGAGTCGCCTGCGACGCCGGCGGCGACTGTAGGGCGCGTGTATGGGAAGTGCGGCTCGGATCGAGCATCGCGATGGACATCCGAATCGTCTGTGGATTGGACTAGATTGGATTTGATTGGTTCGACAGAAAATTAGAGTAGTTCTTATCTGTCTGGCTATGGACTTTGGTTTCATTTTCGTCAATTTGGTTGTATTTTTAGGGTGTGGATTAAATTTGGATTGATTATCACAGTGTGTAGACGGATAGGGCTAGATTTGTGGGAGAAAGTGCGGGTATGAACCGGATAGGTAGGAATTCTCCAGGTTATGACGTACTCCCGTCTACGGTCGACCCGCGTCAATGTCTGGCGAACACGCTCGCGGTTGTAGCGTATCAGATTGTAGGCGAAAACAATGGCGTGCTGTGTAGCTGAGTGGTATTCATTACTTAGACTTCGTTAACGGAACAATGAGAATGTGAAGGAAGCATGAACGAAGCAGACCCCAGCGAACCTACCCACGACGCCTGGTCAATGACCTTTACCCCTATATTTGCCCGGTCGGTGTCAGGAAGTTCTCATCTTTCGAGTCTGACCTATCTATTTGCTATTTTGGCCAGTTAAGATCACAGACCCGTAAATCTATTATGCAGCTGCCTTTACACTGAGTAATGACTGCGCTTTTAAACGTGCTCTTTTGCACATATTTTCATCATTCTAGTTATTTTCGGCATTTTATTTTGTGTTATATTAATTCATTGTGTATATAATGATGTTCCTTATCCCGCCACTGAGTTTTATTTCAAATGGCTTGAGCTGTGATCGGGTATACACACCTGCTACTCATTACATGAGCAGTTACAGTACGCTCTTTTTATGTACCGACCACGAAACTCGACTTATCAACTCATGTAACCGAGAAACCAGAACAGCAACAATTGGTTGCATACGTTATTAGGTCCATTCCCGTGATCGGTACGTAAATAAGACGTATTGAAACCGCTCATGTATCCGGGGTAATAGCTGTTTGACTAACAAACCGGTTCTTGCGACTCGGAATTGGGAAGGTTTCGCCATTTCGTGCTTGGGACCTTCCTAATAGTTGGCCTGGGCTGGCATTCCCAAGGTAGCTAATTCTCTATTCACAGGCTTAATCTTCCCTCCTTTCCGCAGCCAGTGTCCATTACGCATAGCAGCACAACAGTTGTGGGAAGGGAAAATTACTCTCATCCTTTCAGCGACCGGATGTGCATCTGCGAACGGAGAGTGAGGGTAAACGTCGGAGAGAGAGAGAGAGAGAGAGAGAGAGAGAGAGGGAGGAAGAGAGGGCGAGGGTGAGAGAGCGAGAGAGCGAGAGAGAGAGCCAGAGCCAGAGCCAGAGCCAGAGACAGAGACAGAGCCAGAGCCAGCGCCAGAGTCAGAGCCGAAGCCAGAGAGAGGGGAGAGGGAGAGGAGAGAGAGAGAGAATTCTGTGGTTTTTGCATGCCCGGTCTGAACGTGGGAGCGTATGCGGCCCGCTGAGAGACACTGAGAGAACATCCGGGTGTCGGGGCTGCTGAGAGTCCCGTGGGCTGGCACGATCCACAGCGCGGGAGTGAGATGTATAACATCCCGCCTCACCGCCGCCGCTCGGCGTCGGGGTGGGAGGCAGCCGCAGCCTTTTTCCGGCCCGGACCGGCTCCGGAGCCGGAGATGAGACGCTTTTCCGGCGCCTGTGTGTCGGGCAGTGGTAACTAACAGAGGAGTTTTTGCCGGGCGCGACGCCAGCCGGCGTGCCCTGCGGGCGTCGACACCAGAGCGGCGTGTCTCTGACACTGCCGTCTGCGGAGACGATACATCCCGGAGTGGGACCGTCGGCCCCACAGGAAGCTGAACCGCCACAGGCAGACGCCGCGGGGACGGACCGGGCTCATCAACGGGGTGTAATACACTAATCAACGGGCTGTAATTAACTAATCAACAGGCTGCGGTCAACTATTATCAACGGGCTATTCATAGTTGTATCTTATCGGACTATTGATCTCATCAACAGCGCTATTTCAACACAACGTTTCAGTCGGTTTCATCTCCGACCGTCATTACGTGTCGCAAATCCTAGTTATAGTTAGAAACTTTGTGCCTAGGACTTCGAGAGTATTATATTATCTTATATTATTTATCTTATATTATAGATATATTATCAGTTCTTTTAATTCCTTAATTCATAACGGGGTCACACAACATAACAGTGGCGGATCCAGGAATTTCTTTCGGGCGTGGGGCTAGGGGGCTCAAGCCTCACCCCCCCCGTACCTCGGGCAGCCCCTCGCAGATATATTAACTATAGGGACTCGGACATTTCGAGGGGGATTGAGCCCTCTAGTCCCCCCTTGGATCCGCCACTGCACCATACCACTCAACATAAGCACACCATTGAACGTACCCATATCAAAGTATATTCGAAGCACGACTCCGGGGGGATGAGGTGGCTTAGTGGATAGCACCCTTGTCTTCTAAGCCACCGGTTCCGGGTTCAAGTCCCGGCGGAGCCTCTGAATAAGTCGATCTGATCCCCAAAATCCCTTCCGACAGGGTGAGAGTTGGCGACGCCGTATGACCCTGGCAGTTGGTGCGTCGTTAAACCCCAATAATTATAAGCACGACTCCGGTACAGCATTTAACACAAGAATCTTCCATCTCCCATTTTGGTGTGATTACCAGAGCCGGCAATTTCACGGCTGGCTGTTTCTGTAATGACAGGAAAATGACAGCGGAACTCTATCAGCTGCATGACTTTGCGCTAGCTCTCAGCTCAAATCACTGGGTGGGTGAATAGCAATCCATCTCCATCGAGTTCTCTCTCACGAGCCAAAGTGTAATGCACTTTTTGTGGGATACAGCTCACGAGCTGGCGCACGCTCAAATCATTGCAGCTCTGCAATTGCACCGTGATGGGATTTTCACCTTTACTTTATGAGCTTGCAAGGTAATATTTCACAGACTCAGTTCAAAGTACGCCAGTGCACTTTTGGTTTTTGTGTTCCTTGTCAATGATGCTGTATGAAGAAGATAACTACATAAAAAGTGTAAAGATACAACACATTACATACAGTCATAGGAGAGCTCTCTTGTTCAAGAGTACATGTGTGTCATTGGTACTTTTAATGCCATTTTGTGCGTATCTTTAGTGTTTGACTTCGTATGTAAGGGACGAAGACTCTATTGGTGATTTATGTGACAAAATAAAACAAGGAGAGCAACACCTGAGGGAACAGATAAGCACTACAGTTATCACCAGAGTCCTGCCCTCAATCGTCATATTTGTCAGGCTGGCGCGGTTTCAGTGTGCGTTGTTGCTTGTAATTTCCCACAGCTCACTTACCCATTGGTTACAAAAAACAACACGCATATCTAGCGACGGTTAAACACCACTGACCTGGAGGTTGGAGAGAAAACGTGAGGAAGAGGGAAATTATCGTTGTAAATCACGGCTGGAAATATGAAACATATTTTGTTTTATCAATTATTTGTTTATAAGAGTGGCGAGACCAAGTGTCAAGGAAGCTTTGCTTTAACAGGCCCAGGTGGCCTTTCAGGCTTTCAGTTCTCGCATGCTTTGTTCAAGTCTGCATGATGAGTGCTGTGGACCTCTGGGTCCAGTGCATACATTTCCAGCGTGCTTTTTTAATTGCCAAGTGATCACAGGCATAGTACAAATTCCTTCGGATGTCCGGTTCCCAGAGCAGGCACGTAGAACAGAAATGACATCTAAACAACCCATGCAAAAGACAGCACATGCAGCTTTTCATACCTACCACGCCGCTAATGAGGCTGGCAAAACGGTAATGTTCCTTTGATAGCGCCACGAAATTGGTGGGTCACGACTCGCCAATGCGTGAAAGCGACGGAGCAATGACACTAGAGCGGCGACAAAACATTCCAAAGAATCGTTACATTGCGCAACTGAGGCACATAATCACCAGGGGTGTGTGATGTGACACCAAACTGTCATCCTACAGACCGCGGAACACTGGCAAAAGCAGCGGCAGATCCAGGGGATGAGGCTAGGGGGCTTAACCCCTCGGAAATCTCCGAGCCCCTAAAATTAATGCATAGGCGAGGGGCTGCCCGAGGTACTGGCGGGAGGGCTCGAGCCCCTAACCCCCTCCCCTAAATGAATTCCTGGATCCGCCACTGGGCAAAAGTGAATTCGATCACAGGCAAACGCATGTGGCGTCATCGCGCGGCGATACGTAAATGGCGCCAAGCAACACAACAACGATAACGAAGTCGGACAAAATCGGCCTGATCGGGGAGGGCAGTCGTCACGGCGGTAAATGTAATGGTCGAGGTGAAAGGTTAATGTGACGCATGACCTTCGAAGAGGGCGTAAAAGAACGGCATACAATGAATATGGCAGTTGGAGCATTGCGTCAAAGTCTATACAACGCTATTGTGGGCGTATGAATAGTGACTAGGGCGAATTGAGGGTCAAAAGCAGTCACAAATGCGGCGATAGTCCGAGTTCCCTATGCCGACCGAGGAAGCAGTCACGGTACAATTGGTGGCCACACTGGCGGATCCAGGACGGGGGGGAGGTAAGAAGATGCTTCACATCCCCAAACCCATGATTTTCCCAATTTTCTTCGGCAATACAGTTTTTTAAGATTTTCGACGCCTTCACCCGTTCCCCTAAAATAACCGGTCTTGATCCACCTCTGGGTGGCCATGGGATTCAGTAAACCCCCAGTGGCTCTTCTCCACGGTCTATTTGCGCGCATTTTGTCATGCAAGTATGGGTGGAGGTTGGGACCAAAAGCCACTGGAATGCGACCCCATCAGTTTGGGGTAAAAAATAGGTCATGCAGCCAACCACGTGAGAATTGTAAAACCAGTAGATAAACAGCCGTCCATAAATTATGTAAGATATATTTGTTGTGATTTTATCCCCCTCTATCCCAATTAACGTTTCATGTCCTCCGTGTGTAACGTTTGATAACGCTGTAGTTGACTCCCCCGCTCCCTCTTCCATTACGTAATTTAGGACGGCCCCTAAATTAACAAAACACCAACACGCTATGAAACGAAATCAATGATAACCTGTCTGACGCCTGTCCTATTCCACAGCCCGCAGACAGTCAACTCACAACGATAAACTCTTCCTTTTTCTGTTTAATCTCAGTCTGTGGAATGTACCCGTGTGTATCTAGCTCTGTTCTTGGTATGTTCCGGGAACTGAACCGCAGGCGACGCCGCCAGAGCCGTATCTCCCTCCCACGCGCTGTGGTGGCTGCAGCTCCTCTGCCGCGCAGTGTCCAGCACGGGTTTTCCGGCCGAGCTTGGCGGGCGAGTGCTTCTAGCGATTGCAACCACCCACACTGCACTGCGTATGTCCACCTCCTGAGCTAGCTCAGCCGAGTTCTGTGCAATCCGTGCAATCTGCTTCGTGCCATGCATGCCGTAAATGGTGCAATGTAGGTTGGGACAGTGCGGGAGCCGGCGTGGAGAGATGGAATACTGCACGCTTGGTGGATGTAGACATAGCTGTAGAAAGGTCAGAGTCATGACTGAAGGTCATACTTGACTGTGGGTGGGCAAGGGACCAGCCAAAGTTAAGCAAAATACCGATATAATTATAAAAATTCAACAGATGTTTACGCATGTCCGCTGCGGTAGGTAGGGGAAAATATAATAGCTTTGGTAATACAAAAACCTTGACGAGAAAACCTAGGTCGATTTCTAATTTTCTAACCATCCCCTTTTGCTTATCAGTTGGGAAACGTCTTCCCCATCCTCCTCGCTTCCCAAATCCACACAGACATATAGTGCCGGGCAAGATGTTATCTAACACTCCAAAAGTAAATCCTAAACCAGGCTAGATGGTACCTCATATCAAACCGGATCTGCTAACTAATTACAAATCACATCATTTAAGCAGGGCAAAAGTCACCCTGTCACCATTGAAAATTTCAAGCCATAAATGTGCACCAGCCCATGCGAAAATGTGGCAAGTTTTACGTTGGCAGGATACAAATCGACACTCCTGGACAACATTAGTTGTTGAAAAATATTGCGAGCTTAAATTACAGGTGCCAATTTCAGCGATTTGTTCCTGTGTTTGTGTAGAGAAACATATCGGCTGATTTTGTCACCTTGCCCACCATGGGCTGTCACCACTTAGAATGGCAAAATGGTAAGTTTTCAACCCCTGCATTTAAGATCACAACGGCGGTTCGATCCAAATCCCACCATACACGTCACATCACCATCACGGTAAGTCCCTGGCATGCTCCCCGGCAGCTTCTGTTGACTTTCAACGACGCTCCTACCTTCTTCACACAGCGATGTGTAGATACCTGCGCCGCCATTTCAATACGGTTCCGTTATAGCTTCGGGGCACGCACAAACGTCACAAATACGCGGTCGTAAGCAGCGAAGACAGAGGCCAACAACCGTGGGTAAACAGCTGAGAGGCGGCGCTGGTCAAGGACAGACATCTTGCCTGATATTCCTGTTTTTCAAAAGAGATGAACAGCTACAGCGAGTCCCAGGACGTGGGCAAACGGTTATCTGTCAGCTTCAGCTGCCCACTAACAGTGCTCTACTGAGATTGGATTTACGCGCCGCACAAATTTCCCGCTCTACAGCATCCCGCTGTTGCTCGCAGTTACCCAAAGCTAGGCTTACAAACTATCGTACCCCCGTCCTGCAGAGGTAAAAAACTGCCAACTCCTCTAGAATGTGGTGACAAAAATATATAAAATATGTTACATACTCTGGGCCTCAGAACTGACATTTGCGAGGATTACATTATGTTCCACGATACAGAGATATATTTTCGTTTTCTGTAGTATCAGGGTGCAGAGCTGACTCTTAGCCTGTCAATACACATTTTATTATTCAGATGGATACAGAGCCTTCAGCAAATGGTTCATTATTGTGCCAAACCACGACATTTGTGGTGTCGTAGTTAGAAATTCCGTTGGCGGCGCTAAGACACTTTGTTCGACCCTGGCGTCCTCTACTTCTCCATGTCGCGTGCGCGGAGGGTCAGGCCCACTCCACCGGCCGCGGCTGCCCCGCCGTGATTTCAGCACGTGGAACACACCTGGTCCCCGCCCCCCGCCGGAGACAGGGGAGGGAGGGGTGCTGCGCACGCGAGCGAGCCCGCTGTCTGGTGGAGGGACACACCTGGTGGCCACCCGTACACCATAGGTGGGTCCACCCGGAGCCGGGGTCCGGCCGGCGACAGCGCCCTGTAATTGCACAGTAGCATACATGGCTATAAGCTGACGCTGACATTTACCTGTAGCACGGCTATACAGAGCTGTTTTCCGCATTAAAGTTTGATATAGATGCCGATATTGATGCCGAAACAGTGCCTAAATCTGTGATTGGGTAAAACCAGCCTCCCCCTCTCAGTGTGCTCTATTGGACTGGGAAGCTGATGGCTCAGTGTGTTTGGAGTGCCTTAGCTGGCGTCCGGCACTGTGCGGCAGTTACGCCAGGCCTCCGCTCCACCGGGCCCCCTGGGTCCGGGGTTGGGTAGGCGCCAGGACAAGAGCCTGGCGCCGGGGCGGGCGCTCCCTCTTGCGACACAGTTCGTTTGGTGGTGGGCGTCCGCCTCTGAAGACTCTCTGCCGCCCTTCGCCTTCTCAGACTTTGTTTGGGGGCGGGGAGGCGCCGGGATTAGGGCCCCGGCGCCCGGTGCCGGTCGCACAGCGGGCTTATCTGGACTCTGTGCAGACCTAATTTAATTGATCTGAACACCTCTTGGCCAATGTCGGCTGCCCGGGAAGTTTACTAGTTTTGGACTTGGCTCTCCCTTGTGCAATCCCCCTATATTGTGAGCAATCCGGGGCCCAGTTCATTTCAAGTTTTTTTGTGCCTGTTTTTGCCTCTGATAGTGTCTTCTTTCTTCCTCCCCTTTCTGCATGCCTGACTTGCATGCTTACCTTGCACATCTTGAAGAATATACTCGACTGTCTTTTGACACTTACATCTTAAATGATGAGGGTTACACTTTTGAGGATGAATTTGCTCACATTGCAGGTCAATGTAGATACAACAAAACTCAAACTCTTCAACTTCAGAACTCAAATATTTCAATGATCCATATAAATGTGAGGTCGCTGCCCAAAAATTTTGATAAAGTCATTACCCTCCTAGAAAACTGCCCAACTAAATTTGATGTCATCTGTGTCTCAGAAACTTGGCTAGACGATAACCTAACTAGTTCCTTCCAAATACCAGGATATAATTTCCTTAATAATTGCCCCGAGGCTCATACCCGTGGCAAGGGATCTGCACTATACATTAAAGAGCATTTGAAACATATTGCTAGGTCTGACCTGTCCTGCAATGTGACTGAATTTCAGTCAACATTTATAGAAATTACTTCACCTGTATCATCTAGCATAATCATCGGTACAATGTATAGGTCCCCTTCATTTGACTGTACACCTTTTCTAAACTTCCTTGATATGATTACTGACAATATTTCCAAGTCAAATAAAAAATGTGTCATTGCAGGTGATTTCAATATTGACCTGTTACAAGTAAACAATTCCTCAATTGCAGACACTTTCATGTCGTCCATGGCATCAGCTGGATTCATCCCCACTATTACACTTCCAACCAGAATTACAAATTCATCTGCGACTCTAATTGATAACCTATTTATGAATTTCCCTCGATGTTTCCAAAAGTCTGGGCTTCTTATTGATGACACCAGCGATCATCTTCCAATCTTTATTAATTTTGAGCATGTCAAGCAAAAACAACCCAAAAATCTCAGTCAAACCACGTATTTTGACCTAGCCTTAGTAGATACACTGGCCCGACGTGTTAAACATAAACTAGACCAAACCCCTGCCACTAGCGACCCTAACTTCTATGCTGATACATTAACTAATACAATTAAAAATGAAATAGACAATTTATCTAAATCACAAAAAAATATCAAGAATGAACCAATTCAACCTTGGGTAACTACTGGTATGGTGAAATGTATAAATAATAAGAATAAATTGTATCGAAAATTCTTAAAAAACAGAACAACACATAATAGACTTGTCTTTACACGATACAGAAATAGGTTAAATTCAATAATTAAGCAATCTAAGCAAACTTTCTATAGAAATAAGCTTGAACAAAACCGCAGCAACTCTCGCAAGCTCTGGCAAACCATGAACGAAATAATAAAGCGAAAAAGAAAAGAAGGAGTCAAACTGCCTGATTCCTTCACAGTCAACAATCAGAAAGTAAGTGACCCACAGGAAATAGCTGATCAATTTAATAACTTCTTCGCTACAATAGGGAAATCTCTTGAATCCCATTTATCCCCTTCAAACATAGACCCCCTCTCATACTTAAATGATGTTCAAAGTGATAATTTTATGAACCTTAGGCCAGTGACCTCTGAATATGTCTTGCATATCACTAAAGAACTCAATAACACTGGTGCTGGTTGTGATAATATCACTGCCAAGATACTTAAA
Source organism: Lepas anatifera (assembly GCA_034440635.1). Classification (NCBI taxonomy): domain Eukaryota; kingdom Metazoa; phylum Arthropoda; class Thecostraca; family Lepadidae; genus Lepas; species Lepas anatifera. Next base: position 122,536 of record JAOTON010000799.1, on the reverse strand, counting down.
AAGCTCACACCCTACTTACTCACTGAAATTACCTTTCTCATGAATCTTTGCATTGATAAACATACATTTCCTGACATTTTTAAAATAGCTCTAGTAAAACCACTGTTCAAATCAGGAAACCATGATCATTTCACAAACTATCGCCCAATATCGATCCTACCAGTTCTTTCAAAATTACTTGAACGAATAATTTATAATCAGTTATCAGATTTCTTGAAACAAATAACATCCTCTACAGTTATCAATTTGGCTTTCGAAAGCAACACTCAAGTTTCATGCCATTATCTCTCATCTATGATAATCTTACATCCTGCATCTCTAATCGCAAATCATGTGTAGGCATATATCTGGACCTAAAAAAGCATTTGATACAGTTCCTCACTCCATACTTCTTAATAAAATGGAAAAATACGGAATTAGGAATGAATCTCTTAAAATATTTAAATCCTATCTAGAAAACAGAGTACAAATAACTAAACTTAACATTTCAGGTAAGGAAGTTCAGTCTTTGCCCAAAGTTTCTGAAATTGGCGTACCACAGGGGTCAATTTTGGGCCCCATCCTCTTCTTAATCTACATAAACGATATCTATAAAGCTTCCTCGGCTCCAAATTACTACCTCTTTGCAGACGACACTTCTCTTTTCTTTTCAGGAAATAGCTTGAAAGATGTTGAAGCCGAGATCAACAAAGAATCACCGAAAATCTACAACTGGTTATGTTCCAATCGACTTACTCTTAACATCACTAAAACTTTTTATCAGATATACTGCATAAGTGAAATCAAGCCCGATATCAATATCTCCCTTAACAATCAGCAAATTAACCGAAGTCATTCTATAAAATATTTAGGCGTACATATTGATGAAAACCTCAAATGGAAAACTCATATCTCCATGACTTGTAACACTCTGAGACGTAATATTGGAGTAATATCTAGGGCAAAGTTCATGCTAACAGATAAAACCCTGCTTATGCTCTACAATGCTCTAATCCTCCCATATCTGGGGTACTGTGCTCTGGTTTGGGGGTCAAATTATGAAACAAGCTTAACCAAATTAATCAATTTGCAGAAAAGAATAATAAGAATTATTGACTTTGCTGATCCAAGGTCACCTTCAAGTCCAATCTTTAAGAAGCTTAACTTTCTAAAGCTACCCGATCTGATAAAACAGCAAAAATTACTAGTCCTACATGGTTTCATGCATGGAAGGCTGCCTCCTGTGTTTGCAAACTCATTCGAATTGAATCACACCACTAGATTATCACGACGGAGAATGCACTTCAAAGAACCCCCAGGAGAAACAGTATATAGAACATTTGCAGTATCAATCAGCTGTCCTAAGGTATGGAATAATGTTGTCGCTATTAAAATACCTGAAATTAGTGATATACCTCCTTCTAAATCATTCTTTAAAACAGTTACTAAGAAGCTGTTCATAGAAGATTACTAGGATTCATTTGTAAATCTTTAAAACCTAGAAACTAATGTATAGAGACTGGCCAATATAAAATAAACCTTGATCTGCAGTATATTTTTTTGTTTGTTATTATATCGTATGCCCTCACCCACTCCAGTTTGAGCTCATATGAGCAATAGTCAGAACCTTTCTTTATTTCTGTAATATGACCGAATTATAAGACAAGGAGCTATGTCAAGGGTTTAACCTTACCTGCTCCTTTTGTCCTGTTAAACTTTCCCTTGCAAACTGCAACCGCACATCTCTTCTTCTTCCCCTATCATAATCTCTCTCCCCCTCTCTCTCTCTCTTCCCACTCTCTCTCTCTCTCTTCCCACTCTCTCTCTCTCTCTTCCCACTCTCTCTCTCTCTCTTTTCTCTATTCCCCTCTCTCTTTCTCTATTCCCCTCTCTCTTTCTCTCTTCCCTCTCTCTTTCTCTCTTCCCTCTCTCTCTCTCTCTCTCTCTCTCTCTCTCTCTCTCTCTCTCTCTCTCTCTCTCTCTCTCTCTCTCTCTCTCTCTCTCTCTCTCTCTCTCTCTCTCTCTCTCTCTCTCTCTCTCTCTCTCTTCGCTTTGTTATCTTTCTCTATTTCTAAAATTGTTGGGCCCACATATGTTGTGTTAGATAAAAGCTGTTCCTATAGGGTGTTTTGAAATGTTTAGGTGCTTCTCTCCGCACCTCATATAAAAGTACCTCCTGTAAAAGCGACCTGGAAGTTGTTGCTGATGATGACGCTGTGTAAAATGTCTGCATGGTGTGTTGAGATGCTTAGGTGTTCTCTCTACATCTCATGTCATGTGCTCTTGTGAAGATCGTCTAGAAATGGGTCGCTAACGACGACAGCTGTGAAATAGGTCGCATGCCGATCGAGGCCACCTGCTCTGACTCCATAAGTCCTGGCAATGATTGTCCATTACTCTGGATCCAGTGTTTCACATTGCTTCCATGTACGTTGATTACCAAATGATTCGAGTCACATTAATTCTACTAGCAGTGTCCTCCTACAAGCCGGACCAGAACACGAAGCGATAGCAGGAGGGCGACGATGACGAAGAGGAGCCGGCTCGGAAGCGAGCGCCTCCGGGGGTCGGAGAGGGCGAGGAGCCCTCTACTGATGACATACTGCGCATGGTGGAGGAGGATCCGGAGGTGGAGCCGATGGACGAAAACCTGCTGAAGCGGCTGGTACTACAGCTGGAGAAGTGTATCCTCAAGAACCAGGAGATGCGGACCAAGCACGCCGACGCCCCGGAGGGGTTCCTCGACTCTGAGCTGGCCCTCCACGAGGCCACACAGGCGCTGCACGCGGAGGCCACGGGCCCGGAGCTGTTCCCGCGGCTGGTGGAGCTGGGCGCGGTGAGCTCGCTGCTGGCGCTGCTGGCCCACGACAACACTGACGTCACCATAGCTGTCATCGACCTGCCGCAGGAGCTGACTGACGTCGACACAAACTCGGACGAGGCTGAGCGGGGCGCCGAGCGTCTGGTGGCGGAGCTGCTGGAGCAGCAGGCGGTCGCCGTGCTGGTTCACACCATGGAGCGGCTTGACGAGGCTGTGGCCGAGGAGTCGGCGGGCGTCCACAGCGCGCGGGCCATAGTAGAGAACGTGACGGAGCTGCGGCCGGTGGCCTGCCTGCCGGCCGCCCAGCAGGGCCTGCTGCGGTGGCTGCTGACCGGGCTGCAGAGGAGGCGCCCTTCGACGCCATCAAGCTTTGCGCCAGTGAGATGCTGTCCGTACTGGTGCAGAGTCATGAGGAGAACAGGACGATGCTGGGGAGTTGAGGGGATCGACGTCCTGTTGCAGCAGCTGGCCTACTACAAACGCCACGACCCGAGCTCCTCAGAGGAGCAGGAGTGCATGGAGAACGTGTTCGACGCGCTCTGCTCGGTGCTGCTGGTGGCGGAGAACAAGGAACGCTTCCTGAGGGGCGAGGGCTCCAGCTGATGAACCTCATGCTCAGAGAAAAGAAGCTATCGCGGAACGGGGCGTTAAAGGTGTTGAACTACGCCACCTCCGGCCCCTCAGGTGCCGATGACTGCAACAAGCTGGTGGAGATCCTCGGCCTGTGCACTCTCTTCCCCCTGTTTATGCACACTCCGCGCAAGCACAGGCGGAGGGGTCTCAGCGTTGGGGATCACGAAGAACACGTGGTGTCGATCCTGTGTGGTCTTCTGCGTCACTGTCGTGGCCAGCTGCGGCAGCGGATCATCTCCAAATTCACCGAGAACGACTGCGAGAAAGTATTAAAAAAAAATATCAGGTGTCGCGCCATATTACGTGAGCCAATTTCGTTTTGCTATGTTCATTTCGTTCTTGTATTGCTCTTTTTGCTTTTTCTCGCTGCTCTTGTGCTGTTCCATTTAACTCAACTTTTGTTTATCCGTTTTCGTTTGCTTTTTGCGCACTTAGTGTCATCTCTGCTCTCATTTCGCCTGGTTATGTTCTGCGTCCTGCCTTTGCGCTGCTGGCTTCCTGCTCGTTGTTTTGTCTTTGCTTCATTAATTTGTTTTTGCTTCATTAATTGCCACAATTATCTGTTCTTATCCGGCACAATGTGTGTGAACCTGGGTGTTTTCTTTTCCTTCGTTTGTGACTAACGTCAAGAACTTATGTGGGCCCACAATTTCAATCAAACATATAATTATAATTGGTTAGTTTTTTCCGTCATTTTATTTGTTTTGTTAGGCACGTTTTGGATGATCTGTCTGCTCACTTTATTTTGTATTGCTTCTCTTTTTGTTTTTCTGCTTTGTTTTTGTGTTATTTCTACTGACCAGCATTATTATTTGTCCTAATCTCATAACATACTAATATCACAACATACTCACCTCATGCTGTACTGTATGACTATTGCTTGCCTCTCTCATGTTTCTTATCTGCTGTTCTTGTCCTTTGCCTCTTCACCTGTCTATATGGAAAAATGAAATAAAAATTGATTGATTGATTGATTGATATAGCTATTTGAATGTCACCAGGTGATCTCATAGTGTTATTGTGACTTAACGAACTGGACCATGAATATCAGTACCAGGACCTTTCGTGGACGTTATGCTATGACTATTATGGTTCTGTCTGTGGTGGTGGTAGGATTTATGATTTTCAGATGGCATAAGGATCAAGGAAAGACAACGAATATCCTCCTAATGAATTCAATATCCTCTTTTGAAGCCGATACTAAGCGCTTTTAATGACGAGAATTCAGCCCTTCATATCTGTTTAAGTTATCATCTCTCATTTCCTGGAGAGGAATGCCAAGCCATTGCTAATGAACCAAAGCCTTGCAATCTCCCTGGCATTGACATTCATCATGAAGATCCCTTGAAAAATTCATTTTCACATCAGGCTTGAAAGAAGCTGCCGATAGAAGACACCAGGATTATGAAGTCTTTACCTTCGGTGGCCTCGTTTCCGTCGCGAACGCCGCTTTGTTGACTGTAGTCTGACGCACTAGGTATGCCGGCCTGGTCTTGATAATGGGCTCCGCACACATTTCCTACCGATGAAAGCCTGAACGCTAACAAAGTGACTTAGCGCAGACAGGAGCCGCTAGCAAATAAGATAACCGCGTGGGAGGTCAACGTGTGACAAGTCGGGCTCTTCCATTTTCAGTTTGCACTCATGCAGAGGCGGATTCGGGGGATCCAATCCGGGAATTGTTCCCAACGCAACACAATCGTATCACGTTATGGCCAATTGGCGAATTAAAAAACACGCTTTATTTTTCAGACTCAACACGGGTTTGCCCCACCTCCTCCAACGTGTTTGTTAGATCCGCCTCTGAATTCATCACCCTGGAATTTGGGTCTGCATGACCAGTGACATCATGTCTAGACAGAGCAGCTACGACTTTTACACAATGATTATACATAAGAAGATGGTGTAAGCCAGCATTTATCGAGCATTCAGTAGAACTGAAAAATACTAGAATGTCCATTGGAAAAAGTTGAAAACATTTGTCATTGTGTTCTAACTTATTTTACATAATAATTCAATCAACGTAATTCCTGCATCATTAGCCTCTGAGAAGAGAATGATTCGTTCACCCAGCTATAAAGCTGCACCAAGCTCCATTCCAGAGCGTCCATTTCAGCGTCGACGTACCCAGACAGTCAAGGCTGATGGCCGGGGGAGCGCGGGCAACAGGTGGCGCCCGGACAGCCCGAGAATTCCTGTCTTTCCGCGCCGCCAACAGCTGTTGGATCGTGGAAACACAAACCGCTACATTTCAGGGTCGGTGAACATCAGCCACCGAGCGCCGGGCAAACGACATGCTATCCTGTTGGCTGAAGAAACACAAGAAACTCTTTACTGATTCTCCACTCGCAGTAAAGATAATAAAATCTAACATAAACAGATCGAGGAGATATCGGACACGTGCCCCCCCTCCATCGAGACTTAGTGCCCCTGAAACGTCGTTGTCACCCCCTTAAACGTCGCTTCGCATCCCCTCTTTCCCCTGTTGCTAGTATCGGTGCCCAGTCGATAAGATTTGGCCCCCCTCCCCGGAAGGCTGGCGCCCCTGTGGTCCAAGCACCGCCCCCTGACAGGGTGTAGCCCCTCCCATTTGAAATCCTGGATCGGCGTATAAAATTGGAGCTTGCAACCACTTACTGTGACCCTTTGTCAGCGCTTCAATTGTAAACTGTGGTAGGTAACTGATGAAGAAGAGCAATCTCTTTGGATCCGATTGCTTATCGGCATGAACGGATGAACACTGATGGATCGATTTCAGGAAGGTAAATATGCTTTCTCGATTAAGGTATATCTATATCGATCTGATTACTAATCGCACCTGTGCGAGTAAAGTGCCAACGAAGGCTGGTGATAGATAAACGAAAGCTTAAATCTTAGGGCTTTTGCTGATGAAGAAGTAATTATTCTGCTTAATCTTACAACTCCATTCATGTATTCCCGTGAATTATTTCACGAACCATATAAGTCATTTTTAGACTTGGACAGCTTGTACCCGTGAGGGGTCAGGGGTGGACCCAGGATCTTTAGTTCGGGAGGGCCAAACCCGTGTCAGACTCAAGCTCTAAAAACAAATGTTGCGGCGGAAGTAGCGTCTGCCAGAATTACGCTGGTGCAATGAATACATTTTTCAAATCAGTTATGCCTAAACCACCTGTTCAAGCTGGAGTGTCCCTCAAATGTATCAAGCGTATCGAGGCAAAATATTTGTGCGCCACATTACTTTGAAACCGATTGTGCTCGAGGGGTGGAAAAACCTCAGTCGTTCTTCCTCTGAAGACGGAATTTCTTTGCCCTTCAAAAAGATGCCTTCCAAACGGATAAAAACACTTACACAGTTTTTACAGACAGGTCCGTTCTCCCCAATTGATTAAACATGAAACACCTGTTTGCTTGGCAGAGCGGTCAAAGGAGCGTTTACCCCCTCTTTTCCGCTTTGGAGGGCCATGGCCGGATTACCTCTCCTTCCCCCCCCGATCTCCTGGATCTGCCCAGTTGAGGGCTATCCACCGGAAAGGCTATTGCGCCACACGATGTCAGAAGCCTTTCTAAACCCAACAATATGATGATGATATTTCCGTAGGTTTTGGAAGCTGGTATCGGTAATAGTTTATCTTGAAGGACACCGGCAGAAACGTTCCAGTGGCTGAATATCTTATCCCTGAACTAATGTTTTGATTTGACGTTTCTTTTGCTGTAACAGGTATATGTAAGAAATATGTCCCCTAGGGCTCTGTGAGGAAGAATATTAGTGCTCCTCGATGACTAACAAGATGCGACCCATATAACTGAATGAAACAAAATAAAGACAAGTTGTAGCATTATTGCATCTCTCACAACCTTTTAGGTCAGGTGTTTGAAACTGCCCGGGCCGATGAGCAATGACCCCCGCCTCACTAGCGTTATTATCTTCACTATCGTTACCCTGTGCCCCGTTCACCAGATGGCGTTGTTTTCCTCGACCACAGGGAACCAGCCGCGCTGTCTGGTCTTCACTCACCCCTTCCCTGTCAGTCTCGGGTGACCCGGGACGACCCCAGCGTCGATGACCTCTGTCCTGACCTCTAACCCGACGCAGACCGATGGGAACATGAGGCCACCGGAAACGGACAGTTACATCACCGGACGGTCACCGATACTCTTCAGGCACTGTGAGGGGAAGACAATCTATTTCCCACATTTCACGGCCATGTAAACCTACTACGCATATGTGTCTATGGACAAGGTGGAGCCCTCACGCATAGTACAGCTCTAACAAGTCAGATACAACAACGTACTGAGTGCGTTTTCCTTTTGTATGACACAAGGACGATGTGTTCTAGAAAAAAACAACTGTTGAGCACGTCAATAATCATGGCGACAGTAGGCGAAGTGGCTAATAAGAAGCAGAGAGGGAACCACAGCAAACATGGCTGGTTGGCTAGGTAAACAAGGTAATGCGCCACTGGTTGAGAACTAGAAACATCTCAATTGGCACTGAGGCATGTACTGCGCCGCCAAGCCTGCCTTGCCTGGAACTATGCTGCACCGCTGGGCACGCTGCACTCGTGCCGAGAATAGATACCGCGCTGGTAAGCAATGCTACCTACAGCTGTACTGCACCGTCGTACACGCCTGAGAAACACACTGTGCCACAGAGCATGACATAACTTGTTTTAACGCAATTTTGAATCCCCCGGAAGGTAGTCTGGAGACCAAAGCCCTCCTGCGCTAAATATACGGACGCCTTACTGATCTAGAGCATAACGATTCAAGTCTGCACATTGTGAGACGCAGTTTGAGACTGAGGACGCAGCAACTGGAACGGCATGTTGGCATTAACTTCCATCTCATCGGCGGAGTTGGAACGAACGGCCGCCCGGAGTTACTACCTAGGATGGAACTGTGCAACGATAAAGCAATGTGCGAGTAGAGATTTGTGACCATTTTACGACTGCGAAAAAACTAAAGCCATATTTGTGTAAACAGACTCCACAGTCGAAACAGATTGTCCTAGTCTCAGGTACATCAGGTGGAAAAGATTCCAGGCATACTTAACCGTTGACATTTTGCACCATTTATGTTTTATTTTTTGGAAAAAGCATACTTCTGAGCTCCTGAAATAATGAACCAAGCCGAATACTTTCCGGAAATTATGTTCTACTGAGCTCTACTATCCATCATGTTTAGGAACCCGCACAACCCTATTTGATCTGCTGTACAGCATGACCTTTACCCCCTGAGCCCTGCGGCTGGACCGGAACGTACAACGCCTCCGGTGACGCCCGCGGGCGTGCGTGCGGCGGAATAGGCGCGCGGCACGCGATCTCCCCATTGGCCGGCACCCGAGGCGTGGGGCGGGGCTAAGCCGGTGATCCGGGGAAGATCAACCGGCAATAAATCGGCCCCCAGTAACGGAGAGGGGAAGAGATGCCAAAGAGACCCTCACTTTCACTACAACTGCCGGGTATGCCTCCAGGCAGAGGAAGACGAGGCTTGGGAGAAGACCAGGGCAATGGGTTTGTCTCTTCTCACAGGGGGACATGGGTAATATTCGGCAAGGGGGACCAGGAAAAGAAAATTAGCCTAAAAAAGACATTTCCTGGAAAAATTACTTGATTAATTTTGAATTTGAAGACAAGCATGACTGGGTGCCTAACAATTAAGTTAGCTTTGACTGTCTCAGAATTCTACAAGTTTCGTGACACCTGATGGGCGAGATTACAACTTATTTGTCCTTTGAGATTGGTTTAAACCGTGTTTCTGGTACATCTGTAGATACCAACCCCAATAGCGCCTCCCTGTCCAAATCCTCAACACGAATCTGCCTTTCTCCAGTCTGTCCTGTAGCAAAGCCTGTTCCTTTACCAATCCCCGATATCTGTCCCAGAGTCCTCTAATGACCCGCGCGGCACACAGGTCTCGGTGCGCTGTAATACCCGGCTCGGTGCTCTGTAATGACAGTGTGCAGGCACAGCGACCACCTGTAACGCCAGTTGGAAGCCGGGGCTGCCACATGGCACCAGCTTGTGTTTAGATCGGACTGCCAGCGGAAGCCGCACTCATTTTCCATCCCCTCCCCGTGCCAACTGCATGGGCGCGCTCAGCTCGCTGGTTTCGGAATGTCAGACAAACAACAGCAGCTTGAAATCACGTCTACATTCCCGTGTCTACTATGACGTGTTCGCATGCATATAATATATCCATTGCAAATATTTCCACTCCAGAATTACGAATTTTGCCAGTTTGGTATCGTGGGCCTGGGTCTGGGTTCGCCCATGCTTCCACCCCCGCATGCGGCGCGTCACGGCGGGAACCACAAGAGGGAGGTAGGGACAGGGGGGGCGAGGCGTGACGGACGCGTCGACGTAAACAGAGCTCCAGGTACCACGCGCAGCCACGCCGGCCGCTCACCGCTAATGTTAACAACAGAGCGTGCAGCTTGCACCCGCATCGAGGAACGCACGATCCGCTCACTTCGCTTCCAGCGGCAGCAGAATTCACACATTATGCATACGACATAACATACATGTAACATGCATAGCTGTGCATGATACATAACATAAACCACATGTATGCGACGTAGCATAACATGTGTACATGATGCATAACAAACATCACGTCTGTGTGACGTAGGATATAGATTATACAAGGTTATATTCAGTCAGATAGTCTTATTGACAGTCTCATATTCAGTCAGATAGTCAAAAGGTGGGGAGCAATCTGCAGGTACTGCTAGCTAAAATGTGGAACACGTATTTGGCCTATGGCACTGATCTGAGGCTGAAGTGCCGGCGGCGTGGTGCCAAAATCCCGCGATGGCTCTCCAGACTATGGACCGAGTTTAAAATTTTTCACATTCTAACACAAAAATATATAATCCTGTGAAGCATTCAAAGAAAAGTCAAGAATGGGAGAAATGGATCCGGCCCATCTTCAGTTACTTGTCTTCTAGTTGAATATTTTGAAAGCTGAAGGATATTAAGCCCCTAGCTTGTAGCATTTGTATGTTGGTGGCACGTGCACCGCTTACCGAGATTTATTTTGTCACATCTTGTCTCATCAGTCGTGCGTAAACATGCTTTTAGGTTCGGGAAATATTTTTTTCTCTGATCTTTGCACGTGGGTCCTTGCTGAAAATCCCTAAGTGAAACTCACTCACTGACCTTACCAAGGAACAGGGGCGTAGCCAGGATTTCGTTCAGAGGGAGGGGGCGGCGCTCCGAAAAGGTCCCTGCAACAGCGCCAAAAGGGCCCTGATGGGTAAAAAGGGTCCTGCTTGTTACAGAACGTGTCCTCAGGAGGGTCCTTTGGGCCCTCAGAGGAAGGGGGCGGCTATCCCTGCCGCCCCCCCTTGGCTATGCCCCTGCCAAGGAACTAACTTTTTACCTGCAGCAATAGTCAATCAATGCGTGTATAAATATATATGCGAGTTGCCCTTACACCCACCACAGCAAAATCAGAGTAGTGGAGATTTTAAGAAAATTAATAGGTTATTTCTTCTGTTATCCTCGGATCAGAGCGCTCTTCAAATATCTGAACCACGCTACGACAAAAAAATTATATCAGATTATTTTGAAATCAAACGTGATCGAATTTCTTTCCATTCATGGGGATTTATTCAACATTCAAAGAGGTTTGCTTCAAACGGACAAAAACGTTTCACAGCTTTATCACTGGAAGATCCACCTTCCCCTACTTGATCAATTAGAAGCACTACTTCTGTTTTGAGGGAGGTGAGTAAAAGTGGCCTTGATCTGGGATCCTTCTTTTTCTCTTTTTCGCTTGGGGGTTGTGGATCTACCCATACCCCTGTGGTTAAGTTGGCATAGCACTGGGCTCCGACCTGCTGCTCACTATCCATGCAAAGTCCCAGAAAAGGCTCAGGACTGATTCCTCCGAGGCGCTGCATCGCTCGGTTATTTACCCGCGGGGCATGTCAGCTGGCAACCAGCCGGGGAGGGGGTGACCTGAGTAGGCCGCCCTCCTCGTGCTTTGCAGGAAGTTAAACCTAGAATCTCACATTTGTCTCCAATTGCAGGGAATTGCTCATGCAGATGTTAGGATTGCGATATTTGGCGAAAGTTTTTTTTTTAATTTCCACCTGAGACACCGATACCAAGACACAAATTGATAAAATAGGTCAAGTTATGCTACAATCACTTGTTCAAAATAAGATGATTGTTTCAGCGGAAGCCAATATTCAGCAGAAATTGAGTTCTTAACTAGAATTGAAAAAAGTTATGTTATCTAAGCTACAATTTATGATGATCGTGATGTGTTTTTTAACTAGTTTCTGTGATGGTAAGTTTATCAAACAAACACATACAATACGCCCGTATATTATGATACAGCCCCAACAGATTCGTTTCAGTAAGGTACCAGAAGGGCTGAGAAGTCGATGAAGCTAATAGTTCCTGAAGTACCTGCGCCGTGGTGCCAAATTCCCGCGATGGCTCTCCAGCTAGTAAGACACCCATACAGTCGATGCGCTCTAAAATTACATGCACGATTATCAGTTTTCTACCCGAATCTTATTATCTTAGTCTCTGGTAGGTATAAGATTATATAGGTATTTGGAACTTAAAAATAACACAGACGAATTTGAGAAGGGAGAACAAGAGAATCAGATCTCCAGTCACGTTGTGTACAAAAAAGACCGAGTTAAAAAAATCTGCTAAAATTTCCATGAAGCAGTTTGATAGCCGCTTAGAGCCATCATTGCTATCCCCGTCGCGGGGCATCGCTGGCGATGATTCTGGTCTGAGCTCCCACGCCCGGCTGACCGCCCGTCGACCCGCCGCCACCTGTTTACGTGACCCAGTATCCATCGGTGGCTGTCAGACGCTGCCGGGCCGTGTCAGAGGCGACGCAGAACATGCTGCACCGTTAGACGCCCCTCTGTCTGCGTGCAGTTACCAGTCAGGCAAGAATGTGTTTTTGAGGCGATGCTGGAGGTACCGATGTGAGATGAATGGAACATGGGCCAGAGAGGGCTGTGTGTGAATTTCAATGGTATTCTCGATGTGTTGCCAGCCGCCAAAGGTGTAGCCATTGGCGTTGAAAGCCGGGATGGGACAGTGGTAAGGGGAAAGGGGCATCCCCTGCTTTTCATTACGAAAATTCTAGATTTCAGCCAAATCCGGAAATGGATGGTTGTGGTAAGTGCGGGCGGGACATCAAGATGGATTTAAAAATAAATATATTTTCTTTTATTTTAGATGGGGCTTGCTAAAAGCAAGGAATAAAGCTTCCATTACAACCTCTTTCCATAGGCGGATCCAGGGGAGGTAAGGGTACGCTTTCTCCCTCCAGATCGACCTCCGGCGCCCCCTGAGATGGTCACAGTACCCCCTCCCTCTGATAGGTCGAAGACACCGCCTGAAATGCTGCTTCCTCACGCAAGATGTGAGCATCGGTGCCTCCATTGATAAGACTTGGTGCCAATCTGGTAGGTTTCTCCGTCCAGAAGTGGCGCCCCCTGGTTGGGATGCCCCTCCCCGATCGGCAATCCTGGATCCACCTATGCCTCTTTCTCCCCACTTTTGGCCGGTGCCAGCACTCCTGGGAGAAGTAACGAGCCAAATGACTGAGGGACTGTGGCTGCCAGTGAAAATTTGACTCATAGCTGGCAGACAATCCCTAGTTTCAGCGGAGAGAGCTTCTAATTTTTCCCTCTCATTACATATGTTATTACCGGCAGCCACAAATTTTTGAAACTTTCCTCACCTTGATAAGGTGTAGGCTGGCCCTGTCTCCTCGAATCTGGATGTAAAAAAACACTTAGATTGTATATTCGGGCACAGCCCTTCATCAGAATCAACACGATTCTGATGAAGGGCTGTGTCCAAATATATAATATAAGCGTTTTTTTGCATCCGGATTCGAGGAGACAAGCCAGTTTACACCTTATCAAATTATGATCATGCTCCTCGCCGCAGCACTCCAAAACTTATCAACTTTCCTCAGATTGTTGGAATTAGAAAATGCCCTGACGAGGTGCAGGGCACATCCCGCATACGCCTTCCGGTGCACATGCCATTGCCCTGAATTACCCGAATTAGGTATTTGTTCTATAACTGATACAGTGGCATTGGAATTCGGTAATTTTTAAATATGAAGTCATAGTAAGAAATTATTCTTGAAACGTAACTAATTTTTCAGTTCAAACATCAGTTGTTCCCATTTTTTATCTGGCATCACAAGTAGCAAGTATTTTTAAACTAAAAATGCGATGACTTTAGCTAACAATCAAACTAGCAGCAATACCCCTACAATTAGCAACAATAACGATGCAATAGCTAACTCATGCTTTCTACCAAATACCGGAATATACCTCAGCACATCCCAAGAAGAAGCGTACACAACAGCCGAAACCCGTTTCACTGAACGGTCCCACCCGCCTGACGTCCCCCCCTCTCAGAGCTGGAGAGGGGCGCGCGTGCCAGGGAGGATGTTTGGGGGCGGCGGCACGCCCGTGGGTGTAATCCTTAGACGATCTGACCACGAGCGCACGTGATGGACTTGATATACACGCGATCAGCCTGGCGGAGACATCCCCGCCTGGCATTGGCCCTCCGCTGCGGACTAACACCCGGAGGTGGATGCTTGTGTTTAACTTGACGTCGTATTTTACTAGAGCAGGGCGGCTACTAAGGCTCCGTGTCATTTTAGGGTGTTACTTTCAGTCCTCTTCAAGTCTTTTGCAGGGGTCTGGTGATTTATCCATCGAGGCATCAATAAGAATCATTGTATTATTGGTCCCACTTACATCTGCTTAGTACTGACGTTACGGCGTAAAGTCATTTGTTATAAAATGTTGGTGACCGCGAACATGCAGTAAATGACGTCAAAAGTTAGTATCACCTCCTAAGCATGCTCCGCATTCTTTCCTCCTTCGCTCCAAAAGCACGTGAATTAATGTCTTACCTATTTGGTAGTTCAAGGCTTTAAACAAAACAAAACTGAATTTTAAAAATAGTGACTCCAGAAAAAAGTAGTAAGAACTTGCAAAATCGCCCGCGAAGCAGCATAACATTACTGTTAAATCCACCAGCTTAATTGCAAATCCACCAATGGAATACAGACTCATTTTTCTGGAAATCATGTCAAGGTGTATGTTAAACGTTCAAACATCAACCAAATTCGGAGTTACTAATTCCTAGCACATTTTTCTCACCACCACACGCAGAAATCAGCTGGACGTCCAAACCACGCCATCGCAAATCCAGAAGTCTGTCGCCGACCACGCTACCGTAGCTAATGACTTCCCCAACATCTCCCGCCTAGCCAGCTCAGGGTCGGTCTGATTTCTCCAATTCACCGCCGACACTCCAGATAAATGATGTTTCGCGCGCCGGGCGACTTCCTTCCAAGCGAAACCTGGGCCGAGTCTGGGCGTGAAATTCCGCTATCGGTGCGGAAACGCGACTAAGCTTTGCTGGTGGGAAATATTTCATACTATGTGACGACAGTCGGGCAAAAGGCAAAAGACAGTCGGGTAAAAGAAAATCAATGTCAGATTTGGAAGACGTGGATAATTTCTATTCGCTGTTTAACAAATCAGGAATCAGGTAGTAAGCTAGGCAGTACCTTACATATAAGTCACTTGGAATGAATGCGTTTTCACATCTGCACTAAGGCTACCATATTTTCAATTATCTAACCGAGGCAGCGCATGACCTGAATGGCCTTCCATCACAGACGAAACTGGGCGTCGGACCAGCAGCGGTCGGCAGTTCGTCTTCTCGTAACTGGGTGCTGTCGGGCGCGCAGCGTCTGTTCCCGACCCCAGAATAAAGATTTCCTGCAACAGCACGGCGTGCTGCTTCAGGGCTGCATTTGATAACTACAGGAATTCAAATTAAATCAGTTCACTGGTGTTTCTATTTGATGTTTAAACGTTATTATGAAAGATCAGGATGGATGGAAATTTGATACTATCGCGATGCAAACAAGGTTTTGGTTGCTGTTCTATTTGTACAGCCTTTGAAGCGAATATCCAAAAACATTCAAGTTCTTCCAGATTTAAGCTCAGACATTCAGCTCACTCGAAGACAAATCCAAGCTAAGGTCGACAGAAAAATCCGAGACAGAGTCGACACCAAAATTAGAAACAGAGTCGACAGACAAATCTGAGCCAGAACCGATCGACAAATCTGAGCTAGAGTCGACGACAAGTCCAAGCCAGAGTCGACAGACGAATCGGAACCAGAGTCGACAGACAAATTCGAGCCAGAGCCGACAGACAAATCCTAGTCGGAGTTGACAGACAAATCCGATCTAGAGTCGACAGACAACTTGGAACCAAAGTCGACAGACAAATTCGGGCCTGAGTCGACAGGAAAATCCTATTCAGAGTCGACAGACATTTTCGAGCCAGAGTCGACAGACAAATCGGGCGGACAGTTTGAGGACGGGTCAGTCCTATTTGTCACTGGTCCCCAGCAACGGTCCTAGTCTGTTGTCCGAATGTAGGCCGCCGTCGCTGCCGACGATGACGTCATCACGGCGCCGGATTGTTTGGCTGCCTGCTTGTTGCTGCTGGGGCGGCTGCGTGTTGAATGTGTGTACGTGTGAGGGTCGGTGTTCCAGTAGAGGTTATCGCTGGAGACGGGGTCTGTTTCCACGGGATAATTTTCTATATTGTACCATTTTGACAGTGATGTTACATTTATGGCTTTAATTCATCCTCTGTACGAATTAGAACATACACTGTATGCCAATGCAATTTAGATATACAGCTGTGTTCCAAGATAAGTCACATAGTGTTCTACATAATGCATTTTACACATACGCGTCGGAAAAGGGGGGGCAGGGGGCCTAGTCCCCTCTTTTTGTCCAAAAATTTCCTGATCTCAGTCAAAATCAGAGAAGGCCGGACATTCTTATATCCAGCCGCTGCGAAAGGCAACGAGGAGCCCAAATTCGAACAGTTTTTGGTCCTGATGTTGAAAGTTTTTTTTGTCAGCATCAGGTTGAAGTTTGGCTGGCCACCCCACTTCTTTGGCGGTGGCGACACTTATGATTTTACATAATGTTGACATTGACAATGATGTTACATTTAAGGCTGTAATTTATCTTCTGTAGGAATTACAACACACACTGTATGTCAATGAAATTTAGATACAGCTATGTTCTAAGATAAGTCACCTAGTGTTCTATATGATGTATTTTATGCCACATATGATGTACTTACATACATATGATGTATGTAGTCCTGTGACCACTCTCGCCGCATACATTTTAATATTCACTCGATACTCCAACAAAGCCACCCTAAACCTAAAACAAACAAGACATTCCAACTCTTAAACCCATCACCGAAAGTAGCCGCCCACGACTCCGGCGTCAGCGTTGTACTCCCCGCGCCTGCTGTGTATCGCACGTGAGACCGGCGCCGCGCGCCGAGCGTGACATCGGGCCCGCGTGAAACGGGCCCAACGCCGCGGAAAACAATGTCGGCCGCCAGATAGATGGAGGGCCGGACGATGGGTGGTCGGCCGGTCTCACCTGGATCTCCGCTGAGGAGGGGCGCTGCCTCTGACGGCGCCGGCACCGGGTTTCCAGCGGAGGAGGGTGTGTCTGCCCGGCCGCTGCGGGGGGTTGGCTGCACGCATACTGAGAGGAGATTGCAGCGGTTGCTTGTGTTGCAGCTAAGAGAGCGGTGAATTAAATGATGCTAATTCTGTTCTAAATTTTGATGCTGGGGCGCCGTTATGAGTGAGTTCTATACCTATACAGTTCCTAAAATGTGTGTGGTGAAAATCTCGATAAAGATCAAACAACTGTGTCTCTTGACGTTGAAAGAGCTTATATATATAAAAAATATATATATATTCCGTTTAGGCTGGTACAGATTGATAAACGTTAAGGTGAAGGTCAAATTACATTATAATTTGTATATCACTTTAACCATCTGAGGCTAATTGGTGACTGTAACCATTTAGGGCTAATTATTGATAAAATGGTTACAGCAATCCAACAGTTATAACGGAATTTGACCTTTGCTTATGCCTTCACTAACAATTCATTCTTTGAAGCAGCCACCTGTACCACCCCGTCCTCCCCGCCTGAGTGCGCCCCTGGCTGGCGGCGGAGGGTCCAGGCTCTGACGCGGTGGGAGAGGCGTGACGCCGGCTATCTCTGCGAACCAGGACCGGGAGGGCAAGTTTCACCGGCGTCGGCCCAGCCGGCAGGATTAATTAGGATTTAAGATAACATCACATCTCATTGAAAGCGCGGTGTCTGCTATACAAAGCGAAAGTGAAGTTTATGTCCGAGGTCTTTGACCGGGCAAAAAAAGACTGATGTTTGCTGCTAGGAGGAAAGCACTTCAAGCGTTTTTCATTGCTCCTGCAAAGAGATAAATATGATCGAAAAAGGCTTTGTGTACTTGAATCTCTAGACTCGGGGTTCTGAATTGGACTCTGTGAGGATGGCAGAGTTTGGAATTTGCAGACACAGGGAGAATTGCAAGCAGACAACTATAAACAGTTGTCACCAGATTGTACCAAACAGAGACTCCAAACGTGCGAGGAGTCCCAGGGCCTTCAGCAGGACGTAAATACATATAACAGTAGACGAGAAATCCGCAAGCAGCATCGCAAAATTCTGGCAAACGAGCAAAAGTAATGGCGAAGAAGGAACACGTGTTTTTGCGGAGGAATCGCTGGAGGTCAAATCTGCACATGAGGAAGTCTCAGTACTTACCCTTAGCAAAAAATGTTATCGCATCGGCCGTCCTACGTAATGTTCCATGTAAGGTGCATTTGCCTAATGCACTGCAAAAAACGTCCAGGGAGGCCTCTAACCAGGATGGGAAGCGCGCAGTAGAAACAATATTCTGTGGCCACTACACTGACCATGGAAAGCAATCAATAATGGTGTAGTGTGGGAATGCTTAGTCGCTGGACCAGGTTTTTGTGCAGTTTTTACTCTAACGTTCATCATTTAGGTGCGTCATGTTCAAGACCTGGATTCCCTCGTATGTCTGAAGTGTCCGTTGCAGAAAAGATGCAATATCTTACCATATGCAATCACATGTATTCAGACATTGTACGAAATAGGAATGGGCTGGGAAATAAGCAGACTAAGAGCAAACTGAAAATGATTTAAAGGCACAATAAGCTAGCGTCCATCACCAGTGCAAATTATCGAGTGACTCCCACACTAGCATGGCGTTAAGTTTGGGGGTCCACGAGGGGCCTCGTGTCAGCCAACAGTGGGGCTATGGCGCGGGGAGAAGGGCTTCCGAGGTGTGCTGTCGAGAGGAGACCGCAGCACCTGAAGCATGTACCGCTCCATGCTGGGTACAGTACAGAGAAATCACAGTTGACGATGCGAAAGGAGAAACGATGCTAAAAGGAGAAAATTGGCATAAGCACTTCCACCGCCGGTGGCGGTGGAGGGTCTGGATTTAGCGGCGGGGAGATGGGGCACCATGAATTTTTAAACCTGTTTCTTTCCAGCCAAGGCCATAGGATTAATAATAAATATTTTGATTTAAAGTTGGGGACAGATACCCTGCTGTATTGAACATTCAGTATATATCAAGAAACGGTCTGTTCTTTGGTAAGCCAATGAGTTGGTTTTTCACGTTTCCGCGTCAGTTATTAGAAAAGAGTAAGACAAATATCAGAATTAGGGATGAAATCCAGATAAGCCAAACACATACAGCAAAATCTCACATGCAAATCGCTAAGATCACCGCGACTCCCTCAGCTGTCTCTCAAACAATACTCTCCTCGTGAGAAAATGAGAAGAGACTCATATTTCTTTGATCTTAACATTACGAGTGCCTTTCAAGGCTACTTGGCCTTTAAAGGCCCTCCCCATGCCATTCCCTCCCCTCATTACGTCCCACCGCGTATGTCCACTGCGTTGAAATGTGCTCCAAAGTAGATTCTTTGGAATATCACATTTTTCTCCATTCAAAGGGAACAGAACACGTTAGCCTAAAGACCTATCAGAACCAGTCGTCACTCCTCTTTTCAAGATCATTTCCAGTATAAGCATCAACACCAAAAAATAAATTTTCTGATCAACCAACACGCCAGCACGCGACATTGCTCTCACATCAGCCTTAGCTCCGGCGTGTGCGAGTGGTTGAGAGCCTTGCCCACGACTTTAGTGAACCCCTTTAATGACAGCTGAGTCTGCAGTTGAGGCAGGCGGTGGTGTTGACGAGCTGTTTTCGCCCTGGGGCTATTTCCTCGGGCTGTCGCTGTAAGTTGGTCGTCATCTGTCGCCTCCTGTCATCCCTTCACTAAGTTGGCGCCCGCACGGCTGTGATGCAACGGTTGACAGGCAGATGTTTGGCACTCAACACGGCTAATTTGATTGCTGGCCTGCTGTGGAAATAAACCAGGAGAATAACAACAACAGGCGGACCAACAAGGCGAAAATAAAGTTAGACGATAGTAGGCCCTTTATCTTCTTTTATCTATCTTTATGGCTTCTAAATATACTGTATGTCTCTACTGGATTCCAATAGCATGATGCTATTATACCTTGCCTTCTTAGATGTGGACATTGAAATTAATCTCACTAGGGATGAGAGTTTCTATGTCTCGGTGGTAGAGTGGGGGTGGGGGGGGAAGGAGGATGGTGGAATGGCCGAGCACCTCTACTCATGCATTGAAAGGGAATGTGGCACCCGAATCCGAATTTTAATAATGCGTACCTTTAGCCGAAAATAGGAAACCACCATGATTTTGGAAATGACAATAAGCCCAATATTTTGATTTTTAAAATACTCCTCTAAAAAAAAATAAAATCGCCGTGGAGATGTCAGATCGGCAACCACACCATACTCAAAGGCTTCAAGGGCTTCGATTGGCGATGCTCATCATGACGTCAGCATATGTCGTCACACCAGCAGCCACAACAAGCCGCCCGGCGGGGCATGAGGGGTTGTTGTCAGGTAGGTTTAGCTTTTTCACGGAAATATCGAGTTCCAAGACAAATATAAATAAGTACCAGGTTTCCAGCTGCTTACAACTTGGCTATCTCAGTTAAAATCACGTTATAAAGTGCGACATTCCCTTTAAGCAAAGTTAATATCTCTATTGTGTCCACTACGATTAATCAGCTTTCAAATAGTGTTTGGATACAGTTGTAAGTTTTGAAGTATCGGTGTTAGCACAGTCTCTATATATTGTCTACTTTTTATATACCATCTACTTTCTTCAAATTGATTGGATCTGAAACATGGAGCTGATAAACACGAAAAGTAAAGCAGGGGCTGCTCACTGGTATAGCTTTGATCTCATCAATCACAACCTTCGTTTTCGAAGTAACAAATCACAGCTACCCCACTTGTCATGCACATACGGTCAGTGGGAACGCTTCTGATCATCACAATGCAGCATGCACGATTTTTGAGCGCGCACGGTTGAATTTTAGCAGCGCTCACAAAGGTTACTACGACACTCTGAATCCATTCCAGTTGTTTAAAACATATCCATCTCATTATTCTGCAACGTAGCCGTCTCCTCAATCTAACCTCACTTTTAATACTGTAGTATGCAATTAACATCAAGTAATCTGGACAACCCCATTCACTTCCAAAAATTATCAACCTTCCCTCCAGCTTTCCAGTAGAGAATTTCAGGCTACAGTGACTTCTTCGGCAACCCTAACGGTACATTTTTTTGTGGGCGGTGGCTATCTCTTACTTTCTCACGTTGCAACGCTGAAGAAAGAAATATGAGCTGGTGAAAGTCAGCGCAAACAAGAAAAAGTGTTGTCCAGTAAGAAAAACTCTCAGCTGGGCACCTGCAGCGCCTGCTGACATTGAATATATCAGCCTAAGTCTTCCTAATACAAACCTTTTGAAAGAAATTTTCATGGTGATTTACCACAGGACAGGAAGATATCTAAGTTGCTTTTTTAGTGATTTGCATGACGTTTTCGCCAACGATAGACTCGTTTTAATCGGCTGTAGTCACAGTGACTGATATGTGGAAACTTGTCCTGGTCTGTTAGGAAACACTGAAACTGGTGTCTGAAGTGCCCTGCGGGATTGGGCCTCGAGACATAGTTTCTTGTCATGTTTAGACGTCGAAATTATTGTTGAAACAAACAAAACACGACATTTTGCTATACCTATATGATCCTGTTTTCGATTTCATTCGCATTGTATTGCGTTGTTCATTCGCATCGCATTGTAAGTTTGGTGTTGCCCAGAGGAAAAGCACTCTTGAAAGCAGACTTATGGCAGAAAATGGACCATTTTTCAATTTTGTAAAATTTCTGGAAGTAATAAAACTTCGAAGGCTATACTCAAAGTAGGTAAAAGTTTGGCATGATGTGTGTTATTTGCCATCGGCAAATAAAAGTTTCCTGATGCTAACCGAAGCTGTTAATAGAAAACGAAGCATGTGCCTACACCTCACAAAGCACTGTCACAGCTCCGTGGGCCCGTGACTAGTCTAAGTCATTATATGCAGAAAAAGACTCCGACAGTCGCAGCGGCCGTCGCTGCCTCACCGTGATTCCGTACGTGACACGCACCTGGTCCCCCTCCCTCCCCGTCGCCCAGGGAGGGAGGGGAGTGGGGGTAGCACGCGCGCACGCGAGAGAGGGCGTGCTGTCTGTTGAATACTCACCTGGCGGCTAGACGCTTACCTGGAGTGGAGTTATGGGCGAGAGGGAGACAGGAGAGTCTAGTACTGACTATTTACGTTCGATGCCTGACGGCTAACACGACACAGAAGTATGGAATCAAAACGCTGTTTCCAAAAAGTGAATGTCTAAACCCTTTTTCTGCCTGCCTTTTTAAATTTTGTTCAAGTTGTTCCTAGTACACTGGTGGAGTCGGAGTCTCACAAAGTCATCAAGGACTTGTCACGACCACCCCACCACCCGAACGAGCAACTCCCTCAATGGAGGGTTAATTTAGAAGCCAAAGTTTAACGTCCCACAAGGCACAGGACGGCCGCCCCCCAGGTCACCCTCCACCAGTCAGTTGCCAGCCGACCTGTACGTCGGGTAAACTATTGAGCGCCGGAGCGTCTCGGGAACCGATCCCAAGCCTGGGCATGCCCTGCCATGCATGCTTCAGCAGCGGGCCGGAGCCCAACGCTCACCAACTGAGCTACCGGGGCGGCATGACCCCTTTGACCCCTCCTTCCGTCTAGCCCTCAAGGTGAAAGGTCTAACCTCCCTTTATCTGCCTCCTTTTTATCCATTCTCTCGTCTAGCCCTCAGTGAAGGCTTTTTTCATGGTGCAGCTTAGCACATGCATAATTCGTGCCCACTGACATTGTTTTTCTGAAGCCCAATGTATGTTTAATAGATTTCCTTAACGATGAGATTCATCCGCTCGCCATTTTTTTTTTGTCCGAGGCCATTGTTAATAGTATATTATAGAAAACACACACCCATCACTTGAAAATAAAACAACATATTAAGCCACGAACTTAGTTTCCATTCCGATAGCGAAAGTAAGAATGCCAGAGAACCGAGATATTGCGTCGTAAGTATGACATCACAACAGTCAATACCACCTATCCCAAACCACCAGGTGAAACTTAATTCCCTCCTGTTGCCATGTCACTCTTAATCCCGAAAAGATTACCGCCTGTCAAGAGGCTATTGTTCACAAATCATCGCGCTCGGCGCCGATTCAACACCACCGAGCATGACCGCCCTCGACGGGCGTCTAACGGTGGAGCGTGTTCTGCGTCGCCTCTGACACGGCCCGGCAGCGTCTGACAGCCACCGACGGATACTGGGTCACGTAAACAGGTGGCGGCGGGTCGACGGGCGGTCAGCCGGGCGTGGGAGCTCAGACCAGAATCATCGCCAGCGATGGACGCACTAAAATCGCTCTGAAGATGGTTTAACGCTGTCATGGGTTGTCAATATGAACGAGAATCGCCGTGAGCAGGCGCCACGTTTCCTTCAATCATCAGTAGGCTTGGAAATCAGTAAAAGCCTAAAATGTCCTCACTTAAAGAACTGGCACCTATTAAAAGTTCCATCACGCCATGGTTGTCGTGTACTTCTAACATCGCTCTGCATCGCCCGCCGAACTGGCAAGCATCATTCTCCAAATATGATGGCTTGATAAAGGACAATATTTTAGCATGATTTACATTTAATGCTGAGCTACTGCCAGGATAACTTTTCTGGATGCTGGAGAAACTGAAAATGTTTATTCTTTGGCTGAAATAATTCCATTCATCACAAACCTGATGATCATTATCTCCCTAGAACGCCCAATGAGTTCACTGTAAGCCTGATGTCCTGAATGCATGTCCAAGTAGGGGCTCCACCTACAAACCCCCTCCCCTGCTGCAGCTTCTGTGAGTAACCAAGTGACCCTAAGAGCACCCATGACCTCCTTGACCTCAGTGTGACTGCCAGGGGGCCGCTGTAACCGCAGCGCGCCTCAACAAGACTACTTGACCTCAGAGGAGTCGGACACGTGCGCTTGACCCCGGCATAAGCGGTTGGGGCTACTGCGGCGTCCATGACCTCCCAACCACCCGAGGCGTCATGCTCAGGAAACAGGAGACACCTCTGTGGCAGGAACTGTGGTTAATGGTGCCTTTCAACGCCAGCCGTATTAAATAGTATCTGGAGCGACCGCATTTCGGTAGGCGGCCACAAGCTAACCAAATCCTTCCGCTCAGGTCAAAGTGCACTTCCGCGGCAGCAACCTGAGGAAGATGAGGTCACCGAATCATTTACCCGGGTGTAGAATTTGCAACACCACCGGCACATCCGACTGTTTGTTTTGAGCCTGGGAACGGCGGTGTCACCTTGTTGGATCCGGGGTTCAAACGCGGCGGAGCAAACAGGCCCAGGTGATGAATGAATCACGCGGCTCGTAAATCCGCTCGGCACTGTGTTTGCTGAAACCACCGGCCACAGAATAATGAGCTGCAACGGAATGTAAGGCCAAGCCGACGAACTCTGAGCTATAGGTGGCGCATTTGGATGCACAGTAACGCCACGTCTACATCCAGCTCACTTCGGAACAAAAGCAAGCACAAGATTGGAGCATAGCCGCTGGAATTTAGGCTCAAAAAATAATATGCATTCACTTTCTACACATTATTTAGACAAAGCAGAAGAATATCAGCTTGATGTGTACTTAGATATGCAGAATGCACCGGATCGCAGGCAATTAAGGTTGGTACCACGAGGCCTTGCCCTTTAATGAGCAAGGCAGCGGCTAGACCTGCAAGCTCTCTTTTTCCTACCGGCGATGAGAAGCAGAGTAATTAATGTTTTAAGTGTGGGAAGATGTGAAAATAATAAGCCACCACCGCAGCCGCTCTGCAGAGTCCCGTTTCCCTCTGGCTATGCGGTGAGGTTAATGCCCAGTCACCTCAGCCAGGCTACTATCAACCAGGATTATGGTGGTTTTCACTTATGTCCCGGAAGGTGTTTTGTAAATATCTTAATTGCTTAAATGCACGTTTTTGTCGAGGAAATTGCAGGATCGCAGAATTGCAGTCACTTGCTTAATATTTAAAGGCAATTGTGACAGGTAGAGGATCCTCATAAGAAGTTATTTTTAGGTTGGATAATCCTCGAGGGATGTAATTTGTTTTAAATACTTCGATTAGCTTTAGGACAAAACAGTTTAATCCAAGCGAAAGGTCTGGTTGCATAAACAACCTGACTGCGAGTTGCTGTTGCTGATGTAGCTCGAAAACATGGAACAAAACACAGGCTAAGCCCAAATTCAACAACAGAAAAGGAATTAACGCTGGCAGAGTCGGCCCATCTTCTACGCCACAAACAGCCCTTAGATGGAAACGCCCATTGTCTGTCGAGCTATTTCGGTCCGGGGTTTGTCTGGAGCCTCGAGTTTCTTTTGTAGCGCCTTTAATGGAGGGTGCCGATTGGGAGAGTGGTCGGCGCCGGGTCCTCATTGTCAGCGTTTGCGCGGGCCACCCGTGGCGCAGCAGTACGGCGGGGTAACCAATAGTGATTAACACTGGCCTCGCCGCCTCCTATTGGATCCTCCTGGTTAGAGGCGAAAAAACACATCAGGATTGCCATCCGCAGCGCACTTCAAAACTCTTAACACCACCTTTTTTACTGTTTCAAAATTTTCTCTCGTCAAAACAGTCCACTGATGGTCCTAGCAACGGCCGGTGAGTACACCCCGTGTTCGGCACGCTCCCATGTTTGCCTCATTTGCATGAGGTATCCAGCTGGGCGGTACTTTCTCCGGGCACCTGAGCCTGAGACAGCGGAACGGTGGCCAGCGAGCTCGGTATACATTATCAGGATGGTCTAACGCAACACTGCCAGCGTCAGATCCGCCGACGCGAGTACCCACCCGGTGCAGCATTTCGATTCGACGTGTCTGATAACACAGGAAAATCAAACTAACCAAACTAATCTGAAGCCAATTGACAACAAACCATCATCAATAACTTCTTCACCAGGATGTTTTAACACACCCTGTCCGTATCGGACAGTCAGCAGGAGCTGTCGTGCACCCACACAGAGCAGCGCTCCGATTCGCTGTTTAACGCGATGCCCGGAGGGCGACAGTGGCGGCCCGCCGCCGCCTCCGGCTACTGGCCGTTTATCAGCAGCAGCAGCACGGCCCGCCGACGCCGCTGCAGCCGAGTCGGGTGTCCAAGATGCCGCCCCCGCCGCTGCTGCCTGATTCTCGTTTGTTTACAGCTGCTGGCGTCGCCGCCGACGCCGGGCTGGGAATTTCTGACGCAGGTCAACATGAACTGTTCCAGATGGTAGCCAAGGATTAGGTAGAGAGGGGTGCCGTGGATAATGTTTACAGCGACACGGTTGAAAATAGGGTAGTTGCAGAGGTGCGAAACTGCCAACTCGGCTACGGAGTTGGACAATTTACGAAAATTGAGGTGCATAATTGTGACAAAATAGCGATCCGACGAGGCTCAAGATGAAACCTCATATTTCGAATTAGAAATAAGCGTGTAGGAATATTTTAACAGCAGCTCTGTTCTTCAATTGCACAGCGTACTATTATAATACAATATTGGTACTGTGTTCAGTTTCTACTAAAAGAGGACCCCCGCTGCAGAAAACCAAATGTACAGTTGCAGATTTTAACATGCAGCAATGGGCTGATTGTTAGTAGATTGCAGAAAGTTGTCGCTAGATAGGAAATGTGACAGTCAATTTTTTTCGAGAAATACACGATTGTGGGCATATTTAAGGCATTAACGATAACGCAGATACTTTATTAAGTACGTCTTTGTCCATTTTTTCAGGTTAAATCATATTTACAGTTGAGTGTCTTCGATTTATTGGCCCTATTTCTTCGAATTTAGTATTAAGTACGCCTAAAAGCTACTAATGAAAGCACTAAGTGGTGAGAAAATAAACATAGCTGGGCAGCCATTCTACTTAAACTGCGCCGCAACAGCGACAAGACATATTAGAAATGTTTATGTGATGTAGAGCCTGCCAAAATTTTTAAACAGGCGGGAAGCCGCTTATTTTGAGGGCATATTCATTAGGTATATTTAAGATAAGTGCAGGCTAAAACTAGCTAGAATAAATATTGCTGCCCATGGCTGATCTAAGATGAATGTAGGCTATTGTAAGACTGATGCACTTTCCCATATCAAGCTTGGTTTTTCATTCCTTAGCCTGCTTGTGCCTTAGTTTATTTGTGCCCTAGATTGGTTAGATAGATTTGGAGCTGGAGGAAGTTGGGAGAGTTGGCGCCAGCAACAGGCTGGCAACAACAGTGATTCAGGTGAGTTTTCATGATCAAATTATCATATAAATATTGTACAGATAGCAAATGTGTGCTAATGCAGTCCTCCACAAAGTGTTAACACCCACACTGGAGAGGGGCCTGGAACTAACGTGCACTGGAGGGGCCGAGTAGACCCCTTCTTATCTCAGAAAATCACAGCAAATCTCAGAAAGAAATAGACTTCGAAAAACGCTGGTTGGGGGTGTGTTGCTTACTACCAGTGGTGGTAAGCAGCGCACAGGACCTGAACTGCATGGAGTTAAAGCAGGATTTTGACTACACTGGATCTTTCTTTGGTACCTATGTGAATTCCAATACCTCTGTACCTATTAGGGCAATAGACATAATTTTACATCTATGCAGGCTAGTTGCCTCAGAGTTTTTACTGCAAAAAGGAATGACCAGGCAGGTGATGATCATGAGTGGGATGCAAATTTTAAGCATTTGCTGTGTTTATAAAAATGCTACCTGAGGTCCACTTTACCAACACATTTTAGGTAGATTCAAATACAATGTTGACATTGACATTTTTTCCTTTGTTGATATGTGAGATACAAGTTTAGTGGGGGAAGCTGTGGTTAGGGTTCCCAATTGTGTGTACATGTACGCTCCCATTAATAGGTATGTTCCCAATTATGACTATTTTCATGATAATTGCTACATGTAATCATGTGGAAAAGTACCATAATTGGAAACACTCCTTCCAAAAATGGAAACTTCTTCAAAAAGGAAATGCATGTCATTGGGAAACTGCAGTCAGAGTTGCCAATAATAGTTATGACCCCAATACTGGAAAAATGACCCATAATTGGAAATTTTCCTTCCAAAAACAAAACATGATCTATAAATGAAAACTCAGTTTACTACTTTCATGCTGTAATGGTTTGGTGCTATAACCTTGTCTGCTGCAAAAGTAAGGGACAGGTAGAGGACATTCAGCATATTGGAAATAGTATTCAAGTATCAATTATTATTTCCAGCTCTGTGTGACAGAGGAGGCATACGTCACATAGAGTTTGTGACAGCCAGCATACTTTCTGCACCTCTGGGTAGTTGGACCATGTCGAGTGGACGTGTTTACTTGGATGTGTATAAGGCCTTTTCAGAGCGGGATACAACGCACTCTGAAAACATCGTCCTGTATAGGGAGAGAAATCAGGAAAGCTGGCATATTCGAATATTCGTGATGAGGACACAGACAGGAGAGCTGGTGGGCGTCCAACAAGAGAGATGGACATTAGAAGAGAGCGCGCCAGTCTGCGTGAGTGCGTGACCTCAGGTGACCTCTGGCGTTCACACACCCACACTGCCGCCCGCGGACCGCGCGACGAAGGTCTGACGCGTGAACAGCGCCCCATCAGCCGTCTGACGCAACAAGGTGCACGCTTGAAGTACTGGATAGCATCATCGGGGGGGCAGCGAGGGGGTGTAGTACTCTCTGAAGTTAGAAATATAACACAAACCCTATGGGGTTAACGGGAAAATGGTTGGAACTTATCCTGGCCCTCTCCCGTAATTTTGTCGTAGCTAAAACTTTGGCCCTAGTTATTATTGCCATCAAATTTTGCTGCACGACTTTGTGAAGCCTTTGACGGCTTTCGCCACGTGCAGATTTGAATTAAAACAGTTATCTGCTATTAGGATTTCAGAAGAGCTCTCCAACATTGGGATTCACCATTCTGACGCCCCAAACGTGACGACTACCTACGCAAACAACTCTCATCAAGGCTACACCGATGTACCCCTCCCCATGATCTGGTCTGTTTGCCTAGCCTTGAACCCAGCCGGGATAATGTCCAAATCTGCTCCATCGAAAGCACGGCGCAACTGTGCCGAATACGTAAGCAGATGTTTGTCCCCGTTTGAACCAATGAACAATCAGAATCCACGCCGCTGAATAAATAGTCGTGGAAACGTGCTGGGTGAGAGATCATAATCTCGCCGTTGTGTATTGCGTAGTTACAGTGATATACACATAGGAACATATCAAAGTCACGACTGCTTATAATAAAATTTTCTAAAGGTGTGTTTACACACAAGTGTCTGCAGGGCACGCAGCAGCAGTTTTTTGGACGCGTTTGTCATCACTTGAGCGTATGGAGATGGCCTCTAAGCAGGTTGACGGGACAGATACTGTTACGAATGCGTGATGCTTATGAATGCTAATGACGAGATGAGATTCCAGATCAGATGTGGAGCA
The DNA here is from genome assembly GCA_034440635.1 of Lepas anatifera. NCBI lineage: Eukaryota > Metazoa > Arthropoda > Thecostraca > Lepadidae > Lepas > Lepas anatifera. Next base: position 93,205 of record JAOTON010000799.1, on the reverse strand, counting down.
TTTCCCAGAACTAGTGGGAGGTTTCTGTGGAATTACGATCTGCCGTAACAGGGCAGGGGCAGATGCTTGGACACCAGAACTTACCTGCCCTGCTAGCTTAAACAGCTTGAGAGTTTGTTTTAACTAGAGAATCTAGTTTCAGCTAATTTCATCAGCTTCAAGCGATCAAGGGTGAATGGGCATGTGGTAAAAAAACTTACCCAAAGCTTACTAAAAATTGCAGCTATAGGCGTGAGAAGTGGTTAGAATTTGGAAAGAAGAATCAAAACACCAATAAATCAGCAAATGTTTTGCCAAAATTAAGAGCGGAATATTCCAGGCATCAAATGAGGAAAAATTCCGGCGTAGATAAAAGACATAACGTTCCATGACGTCCATAACTTCAGACCAATGGTGGAGCGGGGTGACGACCTTGCTCCTCATCAGTGGGATATGCTGTCCGAACACCAAGAGCCGATATACAGCGAAGGCCAGGTAAGGAAAATGTCAGTCATCCCCTTTATCTCGGCGTTATCGGTAGACAAACAAACGCTGGGGCGCCCCATGGAGTTGTTAATTTGCCCCACACAGAGCGGGGAACATACCCAGGGGTGCGCAGGCCGCCCCGCTGGTGGTACGGGACCGCGGGAGGGAGGGGTACCAGCAGATGCTCCATCAGCGTGAGGGACCTGCAGGTGTCGCGGGCGGACCCGGTGCCGCGTCAACCTGGTCCGCTACAGCAAAATGATGCAGGAGACACAAAACGCAGCTGTGGCCTATAGATAAACATAACTGATAATTTATATGTGGCCGTGTTCCCAGTAGCTTTGCTAATGGCCATCCTGAACGTCGTCTGCATTGAGACCAAACGCTCATGCATCATGACCTTTGTATTACCTTTGGCATGGCGGAGCAGACAGCGCCCTTTGTTTGCATTATCACCTCTCGCTTCTGTTTAGACAGCCACCCTTCCCCCCTCCCTCCCAGCCGGCTGCGGGGCGTAACTAATGGTGGGCCGGGTAACGCGATACGTTCTCGTTTGGCGCGCTTTGACTGGGGAGGACTGCTGCTGTTCGCGCCCGGTCTGAGTTTTGGCGCGGAAACGGCGAAAACAGCCGCCACAAATTAACGACAGCGCTGCGAATGTCACATCTGTGCTGCAGCTGCTGCAACAGACGCGCAAGTGAACAGAGGGCTGCTGGCTTTGTAAGGCCGGATGTTGCGCTGACTATTTTTTGTGATCATACTTTGTTGCCAGAGAAATGCCCGGAGAGCCGCCGGACTTTTCTGTACAAAGCTGTGTTGCCCAACAAGGTTGTTTTACCTTTGCATGTGCCTCGTTCTTAAAATCTGAAATAATCGTCGGGAAATATTTCATTGGCGTGGTAGATTAAGAATATGTCCTCCGGTTGCATGTGCAAGCGAAACTATTTGGATTTAAACAACATTTCAGACGAGTATAATGTTCCAGCAATTGGAATTGGGAACGTTTTAAGCTCATCTTTAGAATGCTTTTGTGTTCTTTGGAGATCTGAACTTGGCTTGAATCTCACAACTTAAAACAATTGGTCATGCTCACAGCCTACCCATAGGTTCTTGGCTTTAAAATATTTTTGAAGTTTGAAGCGATTCGCACATTTCGGGTGCTCCAGGCTATGGTGGTACCTGTGGGCAGCCTTCTGCGGTTGTCGATTGCCCTTCAGCAGCCTACACTCCCACAACTTTCCTGTGTCCGGTTTGTAGATTTCTCACGGGATAGCAGCCGACACTCAAGGCTGTTGTCCATTTCATTTCCTTTTCCGGACCTCGACAACCAAGAATCGTGCGCACAGCTGACTTTCAGACCAAATTATAAAGCCGCAGAAACGTGTGCTAAAATTATACCGCACCAAGAGTTTGGTGCGTGCAATGGATTATTTCCAGTGATATCAACACATTTTTGATCGAATCCGCTCCGGAGTTCAATGCATATCCGACTTAGGTCGGCTGGCAACTGACGGATGAAAGTGTGAACTGAGCGGGGCGGCTTCCTTTTGCTTTGTGGGACGTTAAACATTGAACGCAAAATTAGCTCGTCATGGCAAGAATTACTCGTTCGGATAGTGGAGTTAGGTCTTCGTGATAGGTCAATTGATGCCTTTAGTGAGGCTTCTACCCCAAAAGCCGAACTCATAATAACTTAGACAACATTTATAAAAAATCACCTCAATCCTCGACGTTGTGAATAAAAAACAGAATCACTACGACTTACATCCTTTTGAACTCAGAACATTGAATCACTACGACAGCTCTTTCCCATTTTTAACGCCAGTGCTTAACCCCTGGGCTCCTCCGAGATTAATGCCCTCACATTCCTTTGCCCACACCCTTTCTGCCACCAGAGCCTACACGAAACCGCCCTTCTTCGTCAGCGCCAGCGCTTGAATCGCCCTCTGTGCCCCCAGGCAGTGATCCTGCTTTGTTGGCCGCTCTAACCCCGGCCTCCCCGACCACACATGTTGCGTGCGGAATATCCATTTCGATGGATAACAAGCACTCAGGAGTGATTTCCTCGATGCCCTAAAGAAACGGCGGCGAAGCCCCGCCGAGCGGAGCGTGACCATCGCGGATGTTGACGGTCGTTTTCTGCCGAGCAACGTAACCCCTCCCAACTGATCTCTTTAGAGCAGGCTGAACAGAATCTTCTTGTGACAGATGTTTGTTGTCTTCCCGAACTGCCTTCAATGAACCACACCGTAAAATGGTTTTGCAGTAACATGCTTCCCTCAGGCAACATTTGCAGATGCAACCATTCACCGCAACGGGAGTAGTTTGACCAGCTGGTCAGATCATTAATATTTTTGTTGTTGAGCCGGAAATCTCCAGGCCAGAGATCAAACCGTGAAGACGGCTGCATTGAAATGGTGCGTTCTTGAGTGTAGTTCCTGCACATTGCTTATCCATGAAATTATATTTCACAATTATTGATAAATTTCGCCGTAAAGCAGAAGGCAGAAAAGTCACTATTTTGCCAATACAGATAATGAAAATATCGGGGAGCCAGAAGATTGAATATTTCAAAAACTGCTGCTGGTACTCGTTTAGCTCCAAAAAATCCTTAAATATAGTGTGGCATCATAATCTGCTGCCTCACATATTCTCATTCTGAGGCCTGGGCAAAGTCTTTTCTTCATTGGCAAGACTCTAAAAGCCCTTTTCATTTGGGAAAACTTCCTGAACTCGTGGTGAAAATAGGTCTCCGATGGAGAAAATAAATGATATTTCTGACATCTGCTGTAAGCTTTCGGTCGCTCCAGAGCTGCTGATAATATAGATACAGTGGCGAAAAAACGTCACGCAGTGCAAAACAGCGCTACAATATGACTTCCCAGTAGAATTTTGGGTATGTGAGGCGAAAAGCAAAAAAACGTCACCGGGTGAAAAATATGGGCTCAAGATACTTTTTCCCTCTCCAAGGCCCCTAATTTCCACTGAACATAACTGGTTCTGTTTGAAGTTGAGAGTTGAAGCACCAAAATCTTGTTTTCAAACTAAAAAGGAGTCGGGGAAAAAAGGAGGTCGATCGCTTTGGGGGAGGGGCAAAAACATAGTTTTGCCCCGAGCTTTTCCGTTTGGGGGGCAAATGCCTTTTTTGCCCCCCCTGGATCCGCCACTGTATAGATAATATCATGATAAAGCTCAAGCACTATCTTAGATGAACCGTAGGTGGCGCAATTACAGTGTCTGGCCTCTGTTCAAAGCTCTGGATAACAGGATACATAATAAGTCAACCCCAGCTACAAAACCTTTCCCAAGAATCCATCATTCAAAAAGCGTGATTCATCCCAGAACCGGACCGTGCCCAAATAACAGACAACCTCCACTTAGGCATCACGTTCTTCCGATAAACACAGCTCCGTTCACAACTTAATTGCAGACGCCGCGGCGTTGGGATCATTACAGTTCGATGTGGCCCAGAAGTTAACGCCTTGGCAGGTACAAATCGCCGGCCTTGCCTTCCCTGCGGTCGCCTCAGCACTTATACGGATGGCTTGGCTGTGTAGTGCTTTGATTTAGTTTGGTCTGTGTAAAAATGTCTAGGATTTATGATATATTAGGCTGGATATTGAACACGGAGCATTGCCATATATTTCTTGATGATGGAATTCCAAATTTTAATTTTATTGTACGATATAGCAAATGTGAGCACTGAGTTCTCAATGTTTAATTCGGTCTGTTAGATAGCTAAGATTTCTCCCAATAGGATATTTGATCCAGATGTCTGCTGATATTTGGTTTTGAACAGCTATCGAGGAATCAAACAGAAAATTACCCTCAAGGTAAATACATAACATCTTAATGTAGAGCTGATTCCTTTTCTCCTGATGCCTTTTAAAAGCTCATCTGTACTCAAAGCGTCCGTGAGCATTTTCTTTTAACAACAGCTTTGCTGACCAATATGAGTTTATCCCACGTTTTAGCTCCTGAACGAAAAACACTTATACGAATTCCAGTTTTCATATTTTTTAGCGGCCGCATCAGCCCTGACAGAAGCACGTTGCAAGTGGGGAGTCAATGAGTAGCGATTCATTGAACCTCTTCCCTGACGTCTCCCAAGCCTTCCCATATCTCCCGTCCGAACCAAGCGCCATCCGGCGAAGCTGTCTCAGCGTTGAGCAGGCCAATAAATCAATAGCCGTGCGGCCGTCGTTTCCCAGGCCTTGTCATCCTCCGTTACCCATTTGCATTCGGGGCCCGCCCATCTCCAAGTCGGTTTAACGCAGCGTGTCCAGCGCCGAGCGGCCCACAACCGGACCATTCATCTCCATTAGAGCCTACATCACAGGAATCTCCTGCACCCCCTCCCCCCTACCGTCTCCTCTCAGTTCCAAATGCTGAAGAAAGAGGGCGGGCACAGAGTAGCTGTCATATATTTCTTTGAAAGACAATTGATACTTATGAGCTCAAGTGTATGTTGCCCTGGAAATGATCTTGAGATATTGTCAGGACCCTCTTCGATCACAGGAGTGCGCCTCCGCCTCTGCTGCTGCCAATGCAGCACGAAGAATGTCCTGCTGACGCCCTCTTGCGGTGGTGCCAGAAATAGCCGCCCCTGATTCCTGCAGACCCAGGTCTACACTCATACGGAAATATTTCTTTAAATTTATGTATTTCTCTTTTATTTTGCAGGTCTGTTTAAAAGGGATTCCCTAGCGCTACTTCAGGTAACTCATAAGCTGATTTATAAAATAATTTCGACATTTGCCAAGTTAGGATACCTGGGGTGGGTATGCGAGTCTTGGCTCCCGGAAGACCTCTAGTTCGTAAATTCTGCGTTAAGGCGGATACATAGATGTGCAGCTATTGCAGTTAATTATTCCACGAGCCTGCGTAGGTACTAATGTACTCCGCAGGTTCCGACAATGCAGCGCTAATGTTATGGCTTGTTGGAAGCGTGGGGTAACCGTGTATTTGTGCCACTTCCGAGAGGTACGCACTTCATCCACGTGATCATATGGTGGGCATGTTTTCTGACAAGCGATACATTTCCATCGATTAGCACATAACATCACTCATCCCAGAGAGGTGGTAGTTTTTCTTCTCTCCGTGAAATGCCCAGCGATGACACTAACCATTGTGTAATATGTGATGCCAGAGATATTTTTCGGACCAGTTTCACTTCCCAAGTATGTCGGTCCACTTGGTGCTCTCCGTCGCGGTATGCTCCTGTCGTGGCAGTCCTTTTCAGCGTCCACTGCCGGGGTGTTTTGCGCATTGGCGGATCCAGACAAAGTAATCTGGGGTGGTTGGAGGGGGGGGTGGGAATAGTAGTAACGTGATAGTTTTATAGAGAATCGGGGAGCTATTTTTTGCAAAATGAGAATTTTTGGAGAAAAAATCCGTTCCTCCTGGACGTGGCTGTGTGTTTGTAAGTGTGTATTGGTGTTTTAGGGCGCTTTCAGCGACCGGGCCATACCGCTTCCTCCTAGACACACCAGTCGTCGAGCACAGGTGTTCTGCAAGATCGCAGCCTTGCAATCGGCAGGATATGAAAGCAAACCTGCAATCATATGCACTCCGTGAGTGAAAAGGGCCAGTCTGGGCATTCACCTCTCTCCCAGTCGATCCATTGTTCACCCATAGTGAGCCTTCCACGCACTGGCCAGCACCCATCTCATAACTGGTCATTTCAAAGACTGCGGTCGGTTCCTTTCAGACCACTACTTACATTTCTATCACGGTCATTCCCCGCATATCATCTGCAACACTAGTTGAAGCCTCTGCATCATGCTTACGCTCCACCACTGAGCCCACTGTCACTCCTGCCCGCTGTCCCGCCGCCTTCTAGCGTTCCACCGTTCCATCACACGGAGCCACTTAATACCCTCATTATGCTTCTGTATGCGTGAACTGGGCAGGCGCTGGGAATGGATGCGAGGCCCGCCGGTCGACCTCAGACACCGCGGGTCACCGACCCACCGCCAGGTGATGTCAAAGTTCAGACCAGGAAATGTAAATACTTGGCTGGGGATTCGCCGATACTTACGCAATCCTGCCGCTCAGTGGGTCCATCACATCAAGACAATAGCACAGGGAAATGCTAACAATCCTGACTGACTTCGGTAATGTGAAACTGTTAGGTTTACGGGAAACATCGCTCTCGGTTGGCTGGGCACTTTCAAGAGAGCTGGGTGATTGGACGGCCTCATTACCGTCGTGTGCGTGTCGCAATAGGGTGCGTAGGGTCCTGGCCCTGAGGGACTCGGCCCTGAATTCCAGCTCACTGTTACGCACCGGGTGTGTACACCGCGCAGCGTGCTCTCCAGAAAAGGGCCGATCACGGATGAGGCAGTGTCAATCAAAGAAGAAGATAACTAGCGAGACTGTCTTTCATGGCCATATAACAACTTCACATGTGATTAGGTTAAGAAAAGCAGGCTAAAACCGGTTTCACTTCTGGAGCCACCACCTGCTTATCCAACATATCTAGGTTAGGGTGCCTGCCATCAACTCCAATTAAACAGAAGCCTTCATAGCGAACATTCCCAATGGCAGCCGCCCATACCAGACCGGCAGCACTAAACTTCAAGCAGCCACTAATGGCGGTACTCCCATTGCTGCACAAGCCTCCTGCACCTGCACCTGACCCTAATTGTCCTGGCCCCACTTCTTGCCCACCACGCAACGGGCAGTAGAAGCACACCAATTTGTAGAGAAGCGTAGCGGAGTGTCAGCTATAGCACCCTTATGGTCAAAGGGTGCTCTGGAGGAATGCGTAGCGTCATTCTTGGCTTCTGTCCCTGCTACCAGACTTGCAGGTCCCAGGGTGACTTGATGTGAGTGAGAGTGAACTCTGAATCCCTGACTTCATTGGGTTAGTCAGGGGGAGTGAGCCAGTTTTATGCCTAGATAAGTTTGTTCGACCACTTGATTTTGCAGTGTCGTGTTGAGTCAAACTTAGGACATTAGCTTACCGAATGAGAAAAGTATTTTAGTGGGATCTGGGCAGGAGTAAGAGTTGCTTAATCCGAACGGAGTTTAACTTTGAAATATTTCTGACCCCGGCAACCAGTCACTTGTTCTAGCCAAAGAAAATTCCCACAAAATTATATTTTCAGACCACTCCAAGGACAAGCCCCAGGTCACTGGCTTTCCAATCACACAGTTGAGTCACGGAGACATAATCTGCTTTCATCTTTGCTTTCCATGCTGAGTAATTTACTTCTATTGCTGTTTTGACGGTTTGCTTTTCAGAATTTCACGTGCATATTTCCAGAGCTGTCAAAAGCTGTCAACTTTTAGAACTGACAGCTCTGACAAGGTTAATGGGTATGCTTCAATACACGCAATACAGGAGACCGCACTACCTTCGCAGGGAGGAGGCAGTTTCTGCCCCCCATTCCCTGCGATCTCAGCAACCATGATAAGTAGCGAAAAACAGAAAGCAGCATTAGATAGTCCATCTTGATTTTTATTAGGAAATATGCATATCAGATCGAATGATGTATGTTATGAACTTGTCTAGTAAAACCCAAAATTGACCTGACTTGACCTAAGCACAGGTCAAGATCAACATGGGTCACAATACATATCATTCGAACTGTTGTGGCAAACCAAAGACGATGACATCAACATAAACGTTCTATCGGCATTTTCTGGGAAGTTATCGAACTTAAACAATTTTGATGAATTTTCGATGGGGAATTCATGACCTGATTTGACCCCACGCCATTTAAATTAAAATCCCGCTACAATTAATTGTTCTATTCGGAAGCATTATTATTAAATGTGATTCCTAGATCGAACGATTAAGTCGGTTCTTTCTCCTGCACCTCTAAGGATTTTTGAGGTTAGGACACTTGACCTGGACTGGTGACTTGACCTGACGTAGCTTGGACCTGAAATGTCGTATAAAGCAATAAAAAGGACCAGGTAGCAAGTATATCAAGTACAGCAGCGCCGTTTTTGGCTATTTGTGAAAAACCTTGGAGCTCAGAAACCTGCCCTCCTCGTATCAGAGTGTGTTAACCCTTGCCCCGGTGGCGGGTACGAGCCACCTTCGCCCTGGTGGGGGGGCTAAAAGACCCCCACGATCTCAAAAGCTAAGAGAGCTAGAAAAAGCGCAAAACGGCAATCGAAAGCTCTTCGAAAATGATATCGAAAATACTTCGGTCATTTTTCTTGTCAGGTCAATATCAAGGTCACCAGAGGTCAAAATAGGTCAAAATCGCTAATATGAGGTCTACTAAGAAAACCTCCTATATCTCAGAAGCTATGATAGCTAGAAACATTTTTCTAACACCATTCGAAAGCTCTTGAGATGTGCTTTCATTACAGTGGCATTCATTTTCGTGTCAGGTCAAAGCCTAGGGAGCTACAGGTCACTAAATATTGGGCATATTCTTGGCAATGTCCATAGCCACCCATGCATAAGGGCGTTTACTTTTTCGCTAATAGCTTCCAAACCAAACAAGATACAGCCATAGTTTATGCACCATTGCAATCCTCTCGTCAATACGAATCGAATGATATATGATATTACTATGCCAGGTCAAATTTAAGAATTTGACCTGACCCAGGTCAACAGTCTGACCCAACTTGACCTGGTATAGTTATGATGTATATCATTTGACTTCCAGTGACTATACAAACACTTCGGTGACAAAATAAAGCTCTATCCTAGTTTATTTAAAATTTATAGAGAAAAACACCAAAAATGCTTATTTGACCTAAGGTGACCTTTTAAAGGTCACAAGTCAAAAATTTGGTATCAGCTTCAGAAATGGGCTAAGAGCAAGACGCAACCGATGTTTGAAGTTGATTCCATCCATACTACTGAGAAAAGCTCATTTCGTGATTTTCCCCATGCATTGTCAATGGGAGGTCATGCTCTCACATGACCTTAGGTCACCAATATCAAAAATCCCGGAACAAATGTTGTAGCTCCTGGTGGGCCCAAGATGTGGTATGAGTTTCAACTTGATCGATTAACCCTTCTTTTAGTTATGCCGTCCTAAGTATTTTTGAGGTGAGGTCACTTCACCTGACCTGGTGACCTGACCTGATATGACTTTGAGCCAAAATTTTCAGGAAAGATGTAAAAATGATGAAGGAACAGCTAGACCAAGTTTGGCGGCCTGCGCGCCGCGTTTTTGGTCACTTTGGAAAAACCGAGGGGGCCTAAAGCCCCCACCCGGGCGAAGGTTAAAATGAGGGTGGAGACCTCAGGCATGGACAGATCCATTGTGTTAGCAGACAGTAGCACTGTCTAGATGACAAACTTGAATTCCAGTCACTGCCCCATCAAGAACAGAGTATGCATCTTAATGGGTGTCACAAGTCAGCTAAAGTCATTTCCCTGCAAATGGAACAGTGCAACAGGTTACATTTCCTGCTGAAAAAAGTCAGCCAAGGTAGTTGCGGGGTGTCACTTACTCCCATACTAAGGCAGCATCGAAGCCTGGCTGGTTAGTGGGACAAAGGGCCATTGCTTCCTTTGGTTTATATATCCAATGCATGGTCAGAAGTGTCTCAGAGTGGGAATCTCCGTCTGCTGTATTATGCCTCCCTCTTGACAAACATCTGGCAACGCCTTTGTGCCCAGCTCACTTCTTACCTGTGAGCGCACAATAGCAACGCAAAAACCTCGCTCCTCGGATAGCTCAATCACGAGGTAAAAAGCTGTAACAAGACTGGTACCCATACACGGAGCACGTGGTTATCTGAGCCGGGTAACGAGGTCAGGCTGGGAGTAAAAGAGCAGGTCGTGAGCTGTCTTCATCTCATTAAATCGGACTCACGATCTCAGCGCGATGGTACCTGGCTTGTGCTCATCTCAACCATCTCGTTTTATTAATCATGGCTATTTTCAGGTGTCATCCATCATTATGGTTTGGGTTTTAGGGTGTATTGACTACAGTGTCAATTTTGTGCAAATATCGAAGCCATTAAGAACACGTGCTGCTTCCGAAGTGAAAGTTTCACCTAGTAAATGTGTCATCCCATCTTATCTACTCATCTATCAACAGCTTGACGTGGTGTCGTAAAAGCCACAACCGTTTTCAGAACTGTTGATGACTCCGAATACAGTCTGTCTTTATCTTTGTCTTTGAGAACCTATGAATCGATAGAATTTATAATGACATCCCAAGAGATAGGACTCCAAATCCGCTGTTGATTTTCCTAAACAATTCACAACTAGTTGTTTATTACTATCGGAAGCCGCCATACCCCTCATGGATCCATAAGGCCAAGCCAGGGACATGGCCAGACTTATTTTCGAGGGCGAGCGTGACCAGGGAGTGGATTCTTATATCTTTTGGGTACCTCCAATGAAACCTGGAGGTATCATTCAAAATATCCTTTCAATTTTCGTACTTCCATTTCAATGCTTTGAATTCGTTTGTGCTTTGCAATAGACATGTGAGCACGCTAAAAACTGTTGGAACTGAGAATCAGTATTAAACACTAACTCTATCTTTTAACAATGTTCGCAGGCGTGATTGTTTTAGCTATTGAGTTGTTAGATGTTTAGATTAGGTTTTTAAGTCTCTCAACTTCGTCTTTAAATGAGACATGTGCCCGTAGACGATAGACCAAATAAATAAAATGAAATCATGCAAATAAAAACCCACGTCCCTGGTGTGCCTTGAACACTAGAGCTGGGCACTAAAAATATTGTTCTTAATCAATTTGTCTAAAAGATGATGTCACGGCTCATTTTTTGCCCTCGTCAGGGGTGTTGTGGGACGTGTGTTAGCGGATTCGAAAGTTTAGGCCCTTTTCAGGCCCATAATTGTGGTTGAAAATTTGGAGCTATGACCCTCCCTGTCAGTGCGAAACACCTCACTCAGTTCAAAAACTGGATCCCAACCCTGGCCACCTTTGGAATGGTGGCGGCCGCTTACGGATGCTACATCACGGAGTGGAAGGCGGTCGTATCGTTTATCCCCTTCTACGGTGGAAAGTTCAAGGATGAGGCAGACAAGTAACATCCTCAGTGTGTGTGGCGTGCGATATTGGAGACAGCATGCGACTTTGATGCTGCGTGCGAGGTGCGTGTGACGAGTCAGAGCAAATCTCGTGTTTTGTTCATTTTCAGCTGACTACGTCTGCAACTACTCTGACGCACCTCAATGCAATTTATATAGTGTATAATAGTGGCCGGAAATTTCGATAACATGAACCAATAAAGATGTGAATGCTATTCTTCGTTCAATTATTCCAACACTGGTACGCAACTGTAGCAGCTATTCAGATTTCATGTATGAACTCAAGAGGTTTTGATGTGAGGTCCCATGGCTCTAATTGCTTAAGCTAGTCCAATGGCTTTAAATGGGCGATGGTTGTTTTGTAACTGCGGATGGCAAAGGGCAACGACTATTCCGACGAATTGTGGGCGCAATCCACGGGCTAACTGCCGTCCAGAGCAGTGAAAACTGAACGGCTGGCAGAAGAAAGGAGTATGTCGACATTGTACACTAAAGAGGTCCTCATTTCATAACACTTCACTCTTTACAAAATGTTATAATACGACGACCAGTTGAAATAGAAATATGGATTTAGAAATAACTATATCAGCACCAACTAACACAAGAAAAGAGTTATATGAGAGCTGGGTAAAGCAGCCAGACCACAAAGTGTCAGAAATCGCCGCAAAGAAGTGATTCCCTCTGCCCCCTCGTTTTTAACCAGACTCGGCAGAACCCTCAAGCTGGTACCAGTGTACACTGGAGTTCCCGCAGAGAACCTCACCGCCCCTCATCTATTCATCTGACAGCCACAGCCCCTTGTATGTCACACAGCCTGCCAGCCACAGTCACTTGTATGTCATTGGACCTGTCACCCACAGTCACTTATATGTCACGCAGCCTGTCAGCCACAGCCCCTTGTAATATCACGCAGCCTGTCAGCCACAGTCACTATATGCCACGCAGCCTATACAGCATGCCTACCATCCATTTCTCAGCCACAATCACCTGTGTGTCATATGTCTGTCCATTTCAGTCACTTATCTATCATCCGTCTGTCAGCGCGTCATCTTTCTGCTATCCGTGTGTCAGTAATATCATCTGTCTGTCGTCTGTATGTCAGCCAAAGTCAGCTGTCTCCCAGGCGGCCCGGCCCAGTCCCACAGCTGGCATCAGACACCGCCGGGTCATGGCACACGGCAGCGGCAGGGTCGGGTTGAAGGGCAAAGCGAAAATACTGCTCATAAAATAATGCTGCTTTTTGAACCAAGCACAAACTTTGAACACAGTAGCAGTACTAAAACATGGTGTGTTCAAACCATTCATTCATTCATGTCGCATATACATGAATGAATGAATGATATGACGTGTGAATGAAATGATATGGAATGAATGAATGATATGGGCATATGGTATATTTCATGTCGCATACACCATTACTCTCCAATTTCTTCTCTGTCCCCAAATATTCAATCAAGGCGCCTATCACTGTCTTTTTCCCCCATGAAATTTCACACATTCCGCGTGCCTTTAAGGCAAGGCCCATGCGGAGGCACTGGATCGTGCTCCTCCGCTTGATATTACCTATGCGACTTCTCAGAGGCTAACCTTGATCATAACTCTATGCCTCTCCCCATAATAATATTCTGGCGAAGCCGCTGACAAAGGGTCACGTGTTATTCAAACGTTTCTCAGTTGTACTGTGGTTGACCCCTGCATGGGGTCGTGGGATGGTGTGAAGAAGAAGGAGGGGAACGATAATGATGGCACGGGAATGGGAAACGGACGGCTCCTCGCGACAAGATGAATGTCATGGATCATGTGACTGAGAAGGTGCATGTTTTTAGGGTGGGAGAACTTGGAGCCAAAACTAATGTTCCAGGAGCTGCCAGAAGGCAGGCAATGGCGCTTGGCGCAGAGAAAGGAAGCAAAGGCTGATTGATTGATTGATTATTGGGTTTTAGGGGCGCGCCAACCTGCGAGGTCATATAGCGCCCATAACACTTCTCTGCAGTCAAAGCTTATAATTTTGTCTGTCTTTAGGGGAAAGTAAAGTCTCGTCTAAAGCGAAATAATATTTACATTAAAGAGTGATTCTTTCACATCGTAGTTACGATTCTCACTGCACGGGTACATGATCACAGATTCAAACAGATTTGCCGCGCCGGCAGGCGCCGGCGCGGGGCGCCGGGGCATCACTTCCGGCGCCCACCCCGCACCAACGGACCCAGGGGCCCGGGGGCGCGGAGGCAACCTAGACGCCGAACCTAAGCTCGACATCTAACAGAGGCCCTCCCCGTCGCTTCGAGACTTGAAAGACCTCGGAGCGAAAGGGAGGACCCGCCAAATCGGCGCCAGGCACCTATCAGCTCGGTTGTCTAAGTTATGTCGACAAGTTATGTACGTTTATAGTTTGCTTGGTGATGATTTGAGGACAGCAAATGGCCGAGGATTTTGCTAAATGGAGGTGGGGGGGGCAAGTCTGAGCGGAGTGCCAGGATACCATCTTGGGGGGCCATATGGGGATTACGAGGGGTGCTAGCCCGACGAAAATTTAGTGATTGATTGTAAAGGCCAGACCTACCATACATGTACTATTTTTTACTTTTACACCTGTATTTCAAAACAATTATCGGCAAGGATGTTGTGCACATTTGATTTTTTCCCCACAAGGCGTCATTGACAGAATGGGAGGGGCCAAAAAATGTTCGGGGTCTGCAGAAGACACGACCACCCATCTCCTTAAGCCTTTGGGATCCGTTCCTGTCAAAGTATTGAAGTAGCTAAAGCTCTTTAAGATATGCTTAATGTTTTAAACAAAATTATTACACAGACAGCTAGACCGAAAACCATCCTCCATCAAAGCACAAAACAAATCAAAAGTGATCTCAAAATTTATGTTTGAGAAGCATAAAAATTGGTAGTATCAAGACTCAGTGCTTTAACCCCGCCCCACCGGGGTCCGGCGCCACCTTCGCCCCACCGGGGGCCATCGATGGCCCCCCTCTAACTCCGAAAATATGGGCGTTAGCGCAAACTGCAAAGTGCAATAGAAAGCTCGCGTGAATTCAGTAAGAAATTACTTCGCATGTTTTAGTGCTCAGGTCAATGGTTTGACCTCCAGAGGTCAAATTAGGTCAAGATCGGCTATTTTCACTCAAATATGCAATGATTAAGCAAACTGGGCATAACTCTTATGTCATTAGAGCTATTGAGGCCTGGTAAAGTACATTTGATAGCAAATTGCCAGTACTTTTTCCGCTATGTGGAACGTAAAGACCTCCCGCCAGTGGTTTGACCGCCAGAGGTCACCTCGTGACCTAATATGACCTGAGGTCACGAAAGGTCAAAAAGTGACCTTGCCGTATATTAAATGAAAGCCATTGACAAGACAAACACGATGGTGTTTGTTTCACCGCTCTAGCTCAATTAGGTCAAAAGTTATTGTCAAAATACTGTTTTTGACCTCTGGTGACCTTGGATGACCTTGGAAAAGTCAAAGGGCAAATATGACCCCTGGGATCCGTGAAAGGGTGTCCAAAAACGTTGTTCTGAGCAGTCTGAGTATTTGCAATCATTTTTGTGGCTTTTATATCATGAAATAGCTTTCCCCATGTTTTGTCAATGGGAGAGGTCGCCTCGTGACCTGACCTCAGGCACGAAATCGAAAAATCCCGGATATACACCTTGTAGACCCTGGAGGGGTCATGAAGTGTAGGAAGTTTCAAATCGATCGACTTTGAAATGTAGCCTTACAGAGCTCTAAAGGTGAAGTGAGGTGACCTTGGTTGACCTCGTCTTGTGACCTGACCTTGGGTGACCCGGGGTAAAAAATTTCAGGGATGATGGAAAATGATGCAGTGAGAGGTAGAGCCCTCAACTGCGGTGCTGCGCCTCGTCGTTTTTCTGCTATCCCGGAAAAACCTTAGGGGGCCATCGATGGCCCCCCGGTGGGGCGAGGTTAATTCAAATGCGAGAAGCAGCACTTATGTACAGTCCAGGTGAGAGCTTTCCGGCTACTATTCATTTTCCGGTAGGCGGAAAAACGCTGGTGAGAATGTGGCCATGGGTCGATGTGAATTGTTGTTTTTCATATATCCGTCACCACCAGGTCTCACCACCTCTGAGACCTTTCACCTGGGGCTTAGTCATGGACCTCGACGACCTCAGTATGACGTAATACCTCCAATAATCTGTGAATTTCTCAGGCTGCCGCTGCAAAATTGCCACCTGGGAACTATAGCCGAGCAATCCCGAGGACAAGGAGGGGATGCGGGTTCACCTTTTAGGATGGGCATTAGTCATGTGTCATGGGAGCAAGACAAATTGGCCTAGTTGGAAACACGATGCCTCCGACGGAAGACTCAATTTCCTTTTAAAGCGATATTCCACAAAGCGATTTTCTATCAGATAAAGATGAAAAACTTCTGGCTGAAATATTCACAATACCCGCCATTACAGGAGGCATATCTGGCGCATACTTCATGATCGCTCATTTGGATTAAAGCTTCCTAAGGATTAAGTCTAAGCGTCCAAGAAATCCAACACCATGCCCGAGTAATGTCTCGCGCTTAAGCAGCAAGGTCTACGGTCGTTGCAGGAATAGCGATAAAAAGTGTTATGCCATGGGAACGTCCGTGTTACTGCAGCACCTACTTTTCTGGTTAGAACATCACGTTATTGTAGATAGTGAGTTAGCAGGTCAATGCTCTGAGTGCGACCTGCAATTCGGCGAGTTTGGAGCGATTTTCCGGTCCTGTGAATTATTCAAATGGAACACATTGAATGTGGAATATTGGAGACAATTTTAACAGAAGGAGTGAAAGGTGAATCTAGGGTTTCAAATAGAAGGGGGTGGTATGGTCAAAGACCATTTGGGTCTGTAGGGGAGGGGACCATTTTAGGACTGAGAGGCGCTTATAGGTGTGACCTAACAGAGTGGCACTAAACTGCATTGTGGGAGGGAGGGGGCGCCAATACTTCCATCCTAAGGGAGAGGGATGGGTGGGAAGTGACATTTCAGAGGGGGTGGGGTACGGCCGAAACAGTCAGAAATATTTATGGGAAAGTCATGGTATCACCTGCAGTTATTTCGTGTATTCTTATAAAAGAAACTAATCAAACAGTAATAAAACGCTACTCAAACACATCAAGTAGATGTGCGAATGCTTACTGGCAGCAGCTTTTGATGCGCAACGCTGCTTGAATTTGTATGTATGAAGATTAAAGCTAACTTTGTGAACGTTGAAACTTTACTAAACTTATTAGCTTGCAATCAACACTAGAACCGCTCTTATTCAAGGATGCTTGTTAAACAACACTTTTACACGATATTTCCCTTCATAAATATTTGCTGCGGATATAACGGCAGAATATGGTTTGATAACTTCCGGAATCGATGGATAACTTCTGGATCAAACAAGCTATCCATAGCTTCAATCTAAACAACGCTACTTATAGAATATCCCAGTGTTTGAGGCGTTCTAGATTAGAACGTTCTACAGCTCTACTTTGTGGCTAGTTCATGCCTGATATTCTCCTTTTTGTTGCCACATATTGTCGATGTTTTCATGGTGGAGGAACCAGTCTGTCCAAAAGCCGACGCACATATTATTGTCCAATTAGTACCCAGCTCTGATTATACTAAGATTAGATTATATCCGGTATTAATCTGAAAACAGAGGAAAGAGGAGGTGAGGAAAACAGTCGGGACTAGCGTGCATGTAGATTTCGGTAGCTCCGTGTCAAGGTGCGTAGGGAAAACTGACAGGAAAACCGACGAAGCCATTAGATCCTGTGGTTCTTATCGTAAAACATATCCACTGTTGTCTGCACCGGACCTAAAGCTCGTGCTCAGCTGGGTCTTAAGGCACATACATTTATTTTTGTGCTTCGAGAGTGCTTTAACAGAAGACAAGTTATTATTTCGTCACTCATGTTTTTCTTAGCAAATATCTTTTCATCTCCCCTCAAAAACGCGAAATAATCTGTAAATCTATTTAAAATAGCCCATTGGATACATTTCTTTCAGATGATAGGAAATGCCACAGATAACATAATACCTACTATCATCTATGGAAATGGTCTTCTGTTATCTTTAGAAATGCTGATAAAAAGCTGCGAATTTAATGTAACACTTGCTTCCAAAACGAAGTCAAATCGCTTGAAAAAAATAATTTTTGGTTTTGAATAATCTATTTATTAGTGAGGGATCTTCACAGCACACAGATTCTACATGATTATCACAGAAAAACGCGTGGCCTGTTGGCAACCCAAATATGTTTCTCAGGATCCAGTGAGGGTCCGAGTCTTGAAAATCTAGTACTACTTTTTTAAACGAAATCTGAACCGATGAGATACGTCCAGAACACACTTTTTCCCCGGTATTTACCAAATACTAAAGTAGTTAAGCGAAGTTTTTTCTCACTATCAGCTTCAGGAACACCAGTTTAGCCTCATGCTCTCATCTCAATTGGGAAATATCCGCATCGCTCCCTTCTCTGATTATCACACTGATATTTTTCCCAAACAAGCATAAAACGTTATCTGATGCATACGGAATGTGATGCGCGGTGCTAGCGGAAGGGGAAAACGAGCAACACATTCAGGTGATGCCCTTGCCCCTTCCAAAGCTTTCTTGAAACGCCTGATTTCCTATAACTTTCCTCAAACACTGTTTAAGATTTTTTACCTCCCGTCCCCCTCCTCAAAGGGAAATGTCTGGAAATACCCTCGCAAAATTGTATCTGAACAATATTGAATCTGATGACTGGAGAGAGAAAACGTCAGCATTAAACCAACTGGACCTCAGATTGATGATCACGGGATTAATTAGACAGCAGCTTTCAAGAAGCTAATAATCTGCTGCTGAATTGCGGGAGCTCTGGATAGCCTCACGTCAGCTGGTGTTTACCCCCAGTAAAGTAAACAGAGACCTTCTGTCGCCTCAGGCCATTCTGGCGGCCACCATGGCATTGTGTTTATCCGAGTGATTATACCGTATATGGACCTGGGGTCAAATTGGGTGAAGGTGGTGTAAGGTAAACATAAGTAGCCACGGTGTCGGGCTCGGCAGAAGGCCGTGACGTTTATCTGGGTGAAGAAGAAGCACGGAAACAGGAGCCAAACGACTGGCGGTACATGGTTAATTAGTGCTGCGGTATCAACCGCTGTAGAAGAAAAATGGCGTGTCATTTGCGGCTGAAGTTGGCATAAATACAGAGCCACTCCAGTTTAGATAGAGAGTGTGCAAACACAGCTGAGTCTACAAAGACCGGTAAAACGAAACCTCGACTGGTTCGCCGCAGGCTGTCTACCTTTCCACGATTACCATCGCCCGTAAAAACCTACCCGCTTGTACCATCAATTTAAACATTCATCTAGAACATGAAACCTGATTAAGAGCGGCGAAACTAGCCAGCTCCTGACGCGGGCGCTTCAACCGTGTTTCTAGGGAACCATGCCACTGCAGCCAAAACTATACAACAAGTGCACGATCTGTCCCGGGTCACTCCACTGTATGGAACATGTCTGACAATAAAGTGATAGTCTGACCTGTATCCATGGACGTTGAAAGTGAGGGGGAGGGAGGGGGTGACGCAACCCCTAGCTCGTACACCAGGGAAACGTCCCCTCCACCTTTCTGGGACTCGATCTATATCGTTTGCCTCTCATCCGTGCTACTAGAGCAAACTCGGGTAAATGTTTTCACATGTGGTTTTGCATAGCTGCATTGATATGCTCTTCAAGACAGTAACCCAATTCGGGTTTCACCTGCTTCACCCTCACTTGTCACATAGAAGTCCGCCCCTGTGCTCAAGCGAAAACCCGTGACTGTGCCCCTACCTGCACCTATGCCAGCTGAGGGCCCATAGGAGGATCCAGGAAGGGCATGGGGACATTTACATCCCCCACCAACCCTTGGCGCCACCTAAAAACGTCACGGTGTTGCCCCTAAACTTTCGCTTCCCGCACACCCCCCCCCATGATACGAGATCAGCGCCACAAAGATGTGATTTAGGGCCTACCTGATGGGTTCTGCCATCAAAAAGTGGCGCCCCTTGGTTCGGATGGCGTTCCCTGACCGATTATGTCCCCCAATCGCCGTCCCCCAATCCCAATGGCCAAAGCCCCCCGACCGTCCGTCCTGGATGCGCCTATGTGCGGGCTTCTATAAATCTCGGCAGCTGGGAAATCCACGCTTCTGTCTCCTTGGCGAGTCAATGAGCTTTAAGGCCATTTGGCAGATGTGCACCGCTCGTGGCCGGAGCTGACTCACGCTTCTGGGGAATGCTGGAGAGGATGCTGGCCGTGTTAAATCCCGCACGGCTGATGACTTTGTTGGCTCGTTGTTTCCAGCTGCAGATAGAAGCCTCTGCTTATAACGCCTGGCTGGTTCTAGGTAAATCAAATGTAGTTATATAGCTTACATAAGCTTCATATGAGCTATTGAATTAATCGAGGTCACTCTGTAGTTTTCTGGAGTTGTCTATGAATACCACAACAAGTATTGTCATCGGAAATTCACATTCGCATGGGCTGCTTGCTTGAACTGCACCGAATTCTCACGCTCAGCAGATTCATGAAATCACGAGCGCAAAACAACAATATGCAAATCTGAGCCGCTTGGAATTACTGTCAGATTTATACTTTGTTGGCTCAGTATATCAATGCACTACATCAAAACAAGAGCTTATGCTTGTGGCAAGACGATTACAAGGAGACCAAATACCAAATCGCTGGGCCTAACACATTGAACCAACCCAGGTGTACCTGTGCAATTTTCTAACTGAAGGTTGCAAATAGTGGTTTTATCATTCCGAGTAACTGGCGGTACAGGCGAATTAGCGAGGCGGATAATCTAAACGTATAATGCGGGGCACCATCCATTCAATTGGCATAAATTTGCTTTCCAAGTATTTTAATGGCACACGGAAGTAATTGTAAAGAAATGTTCTGGTGAGGCCATAAGGCATGAGCGTACGTCGAAAGGTTCCATCCGGCTCTGTGACAGGTGCCTATATTCGGGTTCGTTTTTATATCTCCTGACCTGTATATTCGTTTTATACCTGTACCCTGGTTAGCAAATCTTAAATTTGTGTTTAAAAACTTTTACGGCTGTTTAACAGCTGTTTAACGTCATGTGGATAAGGCATTAATAGAGCATTAATAGATGATTGCTGGAAATTACGCCAAATGCTTGTTGGGCTTTTAGGAGCCTTTAATCCTCCAAATTCCATACAAAACGTTTCTAAGGCAAGAAACTACATCAAAACCTCACCTCAAAATGTCGAAACATTTCCTTCACATCAAGTATCTACACGTGCGCAGTAAATAACTCCAGAGGCGGATCCAGGAGGAGGGGAAAGCATGGCACTCGCCTTCACCACCCTCCCAATTTTCGCCGTTTTTCTTTATAAAAGCACGCTGTTTTTCACAATTTTGAATCCCGTTGCCGAGCCTCCCCCCACACACACACCATCCACCTACATCCAACCCTGCATACCTCACATAAAAGTCCATCGAGCAGCAACACTTCTTCACTGGTTACGCCTCAGCGCCTGCTCGTTAGCGGAGGCTGCATCCTCGGCCGTGCGGTCGCGTGCCAGATGTTGCACTGCTGCACGCCATTGTTGCACCGTTAACGGACCAACGGAGACGTGACGACCGCACGGGCGCGACAGGGGACAGAGTCACGTAGCGCTCTTCTGTGGAGGACGTAGCGGAGCTCTTTCACACGTCGTCATCTCTGGCGCGGTCTAGGGTGCACCGGCTGCGCTGCCAGGTCCATAAGCGTTGGAAGCTGGGGTCACGGGCGATGCAGTTTCCTTGCCTTTTATGAGATCCTAGAGAGAAAGGGCATTCTTAGGGCTCCAAGGGGCATACCTTGATAATAAGAGAGGCATACCGGACTTCTTTAGCGGGACCTTTATTTCCGTACTCCGCAACGCAAAAGAAGCCTAGTCAAAGTATCACCTAAGTCTCCATCCGCACGCACAAAAAGCTTCTGCCGAACGAGCTATAGGTTTGTAATTTTTGGTACTAGGAGGACACCCCAGTGTCTTTCTGTGGGCACTATCAGTGCACTAGTTTCCAGAAGCTCCAGTGAAATCATCGGAGGGGATGGGGATCTAAGATGATCATAGGTTCTCATGCAAATATCATAGTCATAAGGAGAAATGACCTGCCATCTGGTGATAAACGAGGACAACCAACCAAGCTCCGGAAGCTGTTCGAGGTTTTAACTTTTTCAATGTTCACACTTTAAGTGTGTTGGAAACCCTCGGTGGCACTTTCCAGTAGAGTCATAAGCTTTAGGTTTCTCGTCCTAGCCTCTGCCTCTGGTCATTGCCAGCTGTCGGAGGCTGTCCTTCCGCAGCAAAAGAACTCGTGGCGAGGCTTGTGGTCACTGAGTTTCAACACGTGAGAGCTTTAAGCTGTGCTTTCGGATACCAATCTCCATGCACATAACCTTAAAAAGGCAGCATTTTCAGTTCTTTCCTTCAATGTTCCCCGTCACAAATACTTTCTGAAGCATAAATTCCAATAAACCCCACTTGAGAACATTAGGTATTCATTGTGCAGCACTTTGAATGATATTGCATGCATAATACTAAACGTGAATGACCACTAGTCATCAGCGTCCTTCATGCGCAGAAATAAAAAAATAGTCTGTCCCTCCCAATAATACAATAAACCTAAAATCACGACTGACCCGTTATCTGGCCGGAGATCTCTTGGACAGCCGTTCCTTCCCCCATCTCGATAGAGCACCACTGAGGGTTACCTCGGCGCCTGTGCACCGTAGTAGTGTGTTCTGTGTACGGCACCGGAGCGGAGGTATGTCAGCGACCCGCCGACCAGGAGCAGTCACCCGGAAAATGCCGACACCGCCGGCGGTGGCGCTCACCGCTACACCAGGTGCCGACGCTGGGTCAGACGTTTTTATGATTCGCGGCCCCGGGGGCTGACCGGATAAAAAAGCTTCACGGGTCGGCCTCTATCCCCGGAACCTTACTTTCTAGGTCTGCTGTCTCTGAAACTGTTAAAACCAGGAGAATATACGCAATATATATATATATATATATATATATATATATATATACTTTCTGGAGGCAGTTCTGAAGGTTTCATCACCATGGGCGGTGCTCTCTGCCATAAGGGAGACATATGCACTCTCCTTACCCTCCCCCAAAAATACAATCCCTGCAAAGAGGATATGAAGAGGCGGTCTCATAATATATATATATATATATATATATATATATATATATATATATATATATATATATATATATAAAATATATATGTCACCCTTGCTTTCAAGCAGCATTGATACGCGCACACTTAAAAATATTCAAGCTTCACGGTGCATCAACTGCTGGGGTCATATGGTGTCACCATCCCTGTTCCTGTTGGAGGTGATTCCTGGGGATCAGAGGACTCGTCACAACTTGAAACAAGACTAATTTCGGTTTTAATGACGCTCCAACTGCCAAGGTTATACGGCGTTGCCAACCCCAACCTGTTGAAAGAGTTTATGGGGAACAGGTTTTATTTATTCAGAGAACCCGTCCGGCCTTGAACCCGGGACCTGTGGCGCATGGATTCACAGAAAGCTGACGTGCTGGTGAATACATCACCACAAGACCGCAACAAGCACTCAATTCTAATCCAGCTCATCAGCATCTAATGCGCCTTAGAGCAGCCGCAGACTCGTATGTGGTATCCAATACAGCTGAGGCAGTCAAACTACAGAATACCCGCTGCGCAGGAGCCTGATGGCAAAGTTGGCGTTTCTGATAACCTCAGCTATAGGACAGACCAGGTGTGCTCCTGAGAGCGATCGCTTGTAGATTAATGAGCACCGATTTCACAGAACTCCGTATCACACGCTCCCAGGTGAGTCACCGCGTTATTCACGCACAGGGGTGTAGCCAGGGCATGGACGGGGTTCAGTTCCAGGTCAGGGCCAGCTTTTGACCGAAAGTTCTGATAGGAAATCCTGACCACTTAAGAGCCGTGACGAGTAGCAAACGTCCTCTTCTGCTAACCTGGAACGTTATACTCCCTTTAACCACCCCCTGAGAACACCGCTGTTCCCGCCTGTCCATCGCTTCCTCCGGGACGTGCCACGCGGTCTCGGCGCTCCGTTCACCACCAGGGGAGGGGTCCTCGGCAGCTGGCCCTCGCTCCAGTGGCGGCACCTGTCCTACCACGCGCAGACGTGCAGTTGGAACAGCCGCTGCACAGGCCAGCCTGCACCTGGGCCCAGTCCGCCCAGCCGCGCCGACGCTGTGATAGCCTACTGACACTTACAGAGCTCCACTGGTTCAACACAGCTGTGTGAGTGGCTCAAGGCGGTCTTATAGTGTAGCAGACGGAGCTGGGTCCTGGCCGCGCGGGTCTGGGAATTGGCTGCATCGATCGCAGTTGTCAGACCTCTCACGGCCGTCTCGATAATTTAACAACAATTTTTGTTGTACAAGGCGGTGGTGTAACACAGAAGTGCACTTCTGTGTTGTGTAAAAAAACTACACTTTTCAACGCCATGGCTGCAAACGCCGTAACAGAAATCATCCAATCATATGGGGATCTCGGTTGCAGTGATTTCAGGGTATTTATGCATCGAACATTTATCAAACATTTTCGGCTGGTATAGCTCTACATTATATCAGACCGCTGTTTTCTGCTGTGCAATGAAATGATAAAAACCAAAAGCACTCGTTTAAGCAACGTTCCTGATCGTGTCGCATGACGTCAGACTTTGCTGTGTGCGGTGGTTCGGGATCATTGCGACCGTGGCGGTAATTATGTGACTCACGCCTGGCTCATGCCTGCCCCCTTCCCCTGATCTGTCCGGGCACACAGCAGCTGTATTCTGTCCGTTATCACCGGACGCCCCCACACATACTTAGGCAAGCTGTGGTTGTGAATGACGCTAATGCAGTGCAAGTGCGACTGTACTTCTTCAGCTCATCATTAAAATGAAATCTGAATGATAAAAGATTGCATTTGGTTACCTTAACGACACATTGTGCCAAAGCTATTTTGACTATTGACTTCTTGCCGTGCATGTAATGCTCTTATTTCTGTCCAACGAGATGTGATACCACCTTAGATCTGTGAATGCGCAAACGAGCGGTTCATTGCCGTCATTTTTCTCTGCAGCTATTGCTCCATCCAAGACTAGTTGACTCCTAGAAGACGCGTTCACCACAGAGGAGGAGGGCGTGAGTCTGACCGAGAGCGGGGGATCAGGCGTCTCAGGGCAGTGACTCAGAACCCCTAACGCCCCGCCGGGGAATAGAGGTAATCGTGAGCTTTTCAGGGCCACAGGACTGGAGGGGTAACTCCACACATCTAGCGTACACAAATAGAGCAGATAAGGTGGAATGGATATAAAAGTAGAGTTTAAAGAAATGGGTTTGTAATTTGGACTTGGGATTGGTTGAGGGACAAAAATAGCTTTGTGTGAGCTATTTCTGTCATAGGCGTGGGAAGCTATTGCGCTACAGGCTTTCTGGGAACTAGTTGATTATCTAAGTCAAGACGATCGCTCTGAATTTGACGAGCTACGGCATGACGCATCAGCGGATCCAGGATCTCCGATCGGGGGGCACATGGTTGAGGAGGTGAGCACCCAGACCAGGGGGTGCCGCTCTTGGGTGACAAAGCCAATCAGGTGGAACATAATCCTATCGCCGGAACGCCGATGCTCACATCTTGGCGAGGGGGATTGGGAAGCGACATTTCAGGGGAGTGCTGTGACTATTTTAGGGGGGATGAGGGTCTGTGGGGAGAAAAGTGTCCCCACTTTCCCCATGGATCCGCCTATGACATGACATTTTGCGAAACACCGTGCAAGTGTTTGTTATCTCTCATACCATCAAGAAGGTAACACTGAATGAGCTCCAAGTCCAGGAAAGCATGCAAGTGCGCGTAAATTTCGTGCTCAGACCGGATGCAAACAGCTGAGTTTCCAGATCTGTCCAGACCAGCCTGCCAGCTACAGGTCCACCTCCCCCCGTCATTCCAGAGGGCACTGAACGAAGCACATCCCATTCGCTTCGTTCACAAAAGTCACCATTCAACTCCTTATAGAGTTTTCGGCCGAGGCCAGTTCCCTCTACTGCAACTCCTCATCAAGCCTGATGTTAATCACTCACAAGCTTTGATTTAGTGTGCTCACCCTTTACCTTAATTGGTAACCGGAGCTGTTTTTAGAGCACAGTTAGCGTGACACCCATGCTGCGACGCAGCGGCTCCCAAAGTGAAAGTGCCGATAACCAGATCTCTCGTGCAAGGTTGTGCGCGTTTTTGAAACTTTATTCAGCATTAGTGTCCCGCAATTAAAGAATTGTTGTCTCCGCGCTTCATGCTCTGTGTCCTAGCAATAGGATGACCGTGCAATGTTCATACGCCACAGTACTGAGCAAGGTAATAGAAAGAAGGTAAACCAAAGCTCTGTTGCTCAGGCTTGGAGGCCTGTTTCATTTTTTACAGCTGATTGCTGATCGTCTTAGGACAAAAAGACATCTTTGAAAGATTAAAGGGAGAAAATAATATTTTTTTGAATTACATTGTCATATTTGATAGACAAAAAACAAGTTTGAGAAATTTCTATAGCTTAAATCCAGGTCAAATATTGTGCTGGCACAATAGTGCTTTGTCTATGGAGCTGGCACAAAGCTGGCTCACGTGTTGAAGGAATAGGAGCTTTTTCGCATACAAACTGGCGCATTGAAAGCAGTTCAGTTTCTCTCTCTATCGTTGCTTTGATTACTGTGTCGTTTGACTTCATGTGTGAGTTTATGCGTGTGTCTGTGGTGATATACTGTTCATTTCGTGCCTAAATTCTGTTTTTCCTATCCTATGATGAAGTCTTCATGGGAAAAATATGTCAACTGCTGCCTACCAGGGTGCTGCAGCAGGAAAGACGAGGGAAGCGATATAGTGCTCTTCAGGATTTCAAAGGAACCAGCTCGGTTAGCATTGTTTTCAAGAATTTTTTTCACTTTAATATTAGGGTATAAGTAGTTCCAACTTTTTCAATGACAATAATTTGGCCAATAGGTACTAGGCAAGGAGGCTAGTAGTTTCCAGTGCTGTTCACACAATAAAAATAGGTGGTCTGTGATCGTTATTCCGCGATTGAAAATTGGATGGTCAGCAACCGAAATTCCTACAGTTGATGGCCCTTCTATGGCTTAGAAAATGTATATACAGGATTTTCAGATTTGCTGACCTAGCGTCACCTCATGAGATGACCTCTCCCATTGAAATAACATAGGGGAAATCTGTGTTATGATGTAGAAGTCACAAATATTACTTACCTGGTTTACTTACCTGGTTGGTTCCCTGATGCCAGAGTGACCATCAGGGTAGAGGGGAACAGCGGGGAAAGATGGAGGGAACCTTAGTGAAAAGACACTCCAGTTGTCTGTTGTCTGTGAATGTGGTATTGTGGAACTGCTGACTAAAATTCTGTGATGAACAGCGCTGGTAGTTTCAAGCCAAATGTCTTCTGGCTCGTCCAGTTGATGTTTAGGATAAATTACTGGCAAACTTGTGGCATTTTAGCAAATGTACGCTACATAAAATTTACTGTGTTTGTAAGAAATATGCTTTTTTCACTTGTTGGATTGAATTTGTGCAAAGGATTAATTAACTTTTTATATGGCCTATCAATGCTCATTGAGATCACCCTACAAGTGTTCTCTGCTGCTGCAGGAGAGTAGTTAGCATGTTGTATTTTTGGCCTCATCTAATTGTGTGTGGAACTTTTTGTTTTTAATTGAATTGATCTTACATAGATTAATTAAGATCCCAAAAAGGTTAAATGTGAAATGCAGTTAGGGATGCAACAAGAAGATTGCTATATTGTTCTTGGGCAGATATTTGGGATGAGTCATACAGAAAATTATTTGTCTTATTATGGTTAGTACATGCATATTCCATCTTCTGGCAGGTTGCAGGCATGGGTCTCAGAATGCCAGGGCCTAGGAGCGTCGATTGGAAGTGAGCGGGCCAGAGTGTGCTCCCAGCACTTCATGCCCAGCGACCTCATCAGGAAGTCCGGCCGCACTATCCAGAGAAAGGCTGCTGTTCCAATAAAAACCACCTTTCGGGACATTTTGAAGTAAGTCAACCACTGAAAATATTATTCAACATCCTTTTGTATATCATGTTTATGTTCTGTGCCTTTTCAAGTTGAATCCCATTTCTGAAATATTCAATGGCCTAAAATATATATAAATATATTTATTATTAACAGTGCATATGTCCGCGATCGCTATTCCGCGATCGAAAATTGATGGTCTGCAACCGCGATTCCGCAGTCAAGGAATATTTATTTAATTCTGAATTAATATTCCGTCATTTTTATTTCCGCGATCGGCCATCGATGGTTAAGTTTGGGCGAACCGCTGAGTCCTGGGGCGCCCCTCCCCCTTCCCGCTAATAGCAGCTTAACTATCCACGCGAGTGGCGGGACAGGGTTGCGTTGCCTCCCTGTGTTCCCGGAGGTCTTCACCGTGTCGCCACGAGACGGGGCGTGCTCGCCCAGCTTGTCCAGATTGGGGCATACTTGTGAGCTTTAGGGGCCCGCCCCGATTGCATTGCTTTGCTTATGCTCGTTTTACTGTAGTGTCGTGTATTAGTATCAATTTATGTCGATGGATTTAAGCTTTTGCTTCCAAGCCATAAAAATTAGCCCACAGACTATTCGGCCACTGACTGGAAGTCTGGTAGCTATTGGGATGAAACTGAGTCTGAGACTGGGAGTGGGAGGGGGTTTGAGTGTCTCCGATTGAACTTGGCTTTACGAATTTTGCTTTTAGACCATAGTTTCTTTTAAAAATCTTACGTAAACAATTCTTCAGACACCACTTCAGAACATACACCAGTTATCACGACGATTCAGATGATATAGATCTCCCAAAGGATTAATTTCTCACTTAGCAATGTCTATTGCAGGGTACCTGAGGATGTTCCTGTTCAGCACACTCCAGTGAGGCAGAGGAGCGGCGCCGGGAACCCGCGCAGGCTGCTGTACGCCCGAAGCCTTCAGCCTGGTGCTGAACGGGGGTGTACATATATATGTTTGTGGAGTTTCGGAGTTCTCTGGGCACTAGTTTCCTCATGTCTTCGGCTGTGGTGTACATATATGTGTTTGCGGACTGCCGGAGTTCACTGGGCACTGGTTTCCTCATGTCTTCAGTGGTGATGTACGCAGAGGTGTTTGCGGGGTGTCGGAGTTGACTGGGCACTGATTTCCTCATGTTTTCAGCGGAGATGTACGCAGAGGTGTTTGCGGGGTGTCGGAGTTGACTGGGCGCTGATTTCCTCATGTCTTCAGCGGAGATGTACGCAGAGGTGTTTGCGGAGTGCCGGAGTTGACTGGGCACTAGAGGACACAAGTGGTACAGGTGTTTTGCCTGAGAAAGGAGGGATGAATTCATTATCTGGGCGTGTGCTTGGTGCTGATCGAGCTGTTATTTAATCTTGCTTAACTCTGTGGATGACTATTATGTGGAATTGGGCTTACAGAAGGGATATGGCTCATGAAGACCAATTATGTGATTATGTTACGGATGTTATTACTTCTCATGACTTCAAGAGTTCGTGGGTCTTGTACTCCCGTAATGGTAATGTGGTCTGCTTCCATGTGTTCGCTGTGCTCAGTTGCATGGACGATGCTCTGTTATTTGTCTTTTCAGTCTTTAAATTCTTGGAATTGTTGCGTTAAATTTTTGGATAGTTTTGATGGCATGTAGCTGCAGTTCAAGGGATCGCTAGTTTTGCATCAGAAGCCGTTGACGAATGAAGTAGAGTATGCGGTTTGCTGTATGTTGTGCTGCGTGCTGAATGAGAACTCCTCGTAGCCTCCACTCAGTAAATACAATGTTTTTGAAAAGTATTCTTTCATTGAATTTCAACTGAACTGAACGACACAGTTCGCATATTTCAAGGCGTTCAAGGCACGTGATATTTGCTTCGTCCTCAGAAACAGTGACAGAAGTATGGGAAAAGTTGAACATGCGCACTGGAGGGAGTCTGAAACTTACGCGCACCGGAGGGGGCTGGTAGGCCCCCGAAGGTCTCGGAAACCAAGAAAGTTAAAAAAACGTGCGTTTAAGGGTTAGTGGTGGCCGAGCTGTGCTACATTTTTACCAAGTTTCATTGACCTTGGTCAATATATTCAAGGTCAAACGAGGTCACAAATATCAAATATTGGCCGTGTTGGAGACCTCCGAGAAATGCCAGGATTTTTCGGAACCCAAGACAAAACTTTCGCTTCCTACCCACCCCCTAGGATGCAAAAATCGACGCCCGCGAAAGGATTTGGCGCCCCCAGGGCCAAGTGGCTCCCCCAGGGAGATAACCGGGCACCCCCACCCTCCGTTGCCACCGCTTTGCCCCTTGATTTTCTTTAAAAAATCATATTTTTTTCACGATTGTGGGATCCGTTGCCCCAAATCTTCGGGATTGATCCGGCCCTGGTGCCCCCCTTCACGATCGGCGGTTCTGAATCCGCCCGTGGAAGGGCTTGAGCCTCCCTAGCTTCCTTGTATCGCCACTGCTTAGACCCGTTGTCCAGGGGGACGAAAAAAGCATTTGCTCCCCACCCTCTGTTGCCCCCGCCCCCTCTACCCCTCTGTTGCCCTAAGGCACTGGCGGATCCAGGGGGGCAATGGGGCATTCGCCACCCAAAGCCCCCGATTTTTCCTTTTTTACCGAATTTCTTTAAAAACCATATGTTTCACGATTCTTTTCCCGTTGCCCCCTCCCAAACCGTCGGACTGCATTCGCCCTTGGCCTAATGTGGCCCGCGGCGGAAAACGGGGCAATTCCCCTTTCCCCCAGCCCTCCATTGCCACCGCTTTACCGCTCGATTTTTTTAAAAAAACCATATGTTTTCTCGATTTTGGGCTCCATTGCCCCTGTCGTTTTTATAACACACGCTATTTCGGGTATCTCCTGAATCGGCGGATTTTTCATCAGCTAGCCTGAAATTGTTTTGATGTCACGTGATTTGGCCGCCCTGGTACTGAGTATGCCATCCCCGCCCTTACACTGATTGAAATCGCTGAGCAAATATACGTTTTGGTGGAACCAAATACTTTGAAGCCGATGTATGTATGTACATACATGTTATTTTGACTCTTGCCACTTGTTTAAGCACAACCCAAAGTCCTCACTCAGCCAGACACTTCATCCTGTTTTGTGAAAACCTTTACGCTTGCAAGCGAACCAGTTTTACCCTATTTCACTCAAGTTTGAGCTGCACTCAATGATGCAAATCACAATGGCTGGCGTGCGGGCACACCACCTGTAAAATCAAAACAAAACGCTATGTCGAGCTACGGACGGCTGACTACCTGTGAAATAATCCACGACCTCCGTCTGCATTAGAATATCAGTACTAAGCAAACAAAACTGCAATCGGCACTAAGCCAAAGCTTTTCTGGTAAGCTCGCCAAGAACGGGCAGCATTTGGCGGCGTTGACCCAGCATGCAGACCGCGCGGTAGCCGGCCGCCCGCGTTTGGCATCCACGGCCTGACCATGTGGGTCAGCTGGGTGGTTTCTCCCCGCCCCCGGGCACATGGGCTGGCCACTGGTCAGGAATGTACCCGCACGTGCCGTGCGTACTCATGAGCCCGCAGGCTAGAGGCGGAAAATGCCGGTGTCTTCGTGTGAGTCCTCAGGATGGAGGTGAAAAATGCTGCAGCCGCAAGCCCAGGCGCAGTGAAGGCAGCGGTGGATCCATTTGGGGGGGCTCAAGCCCCCAAATTTCCCAGCCCCTATAGTTAATACAGTGGTGAGGGGCTGCCCGAGGTAATAACGGGTGAGGCTCGAGCCCCCTAGCTCTCTCCCCCAGATGAATTCCTGGATCACTGAGTGAGGGCGTAGGCCAAGGCAGGGCAAAACTGGCCACACCAGGTCAATACTTTCGAATAGGATTTCGAAACTATATCACATTACGGAATGATGTCAATGTTTATCCTGCACTTTGTCCAACTCATCTTATCTCCGGCTCCATACTGAATAGTGTCATTGTTCTGCAAGATGAAAGCAACAGTCATTTCTCTAAGGCAGCATTTCGGCCCATCGAAGTTCACCCTGTTTCTTAAACCAATAGAGCATTTAATACATTTTGGGGCTTACCGACGCACCAACTGCCAAGGTCATATGGCAGCGCCAACTATCCCCCCTGTAGGAAGGGTTTCTCGGGAGCCAGACTACTGCTTGTTTAGTAAATTCACCGGGCCTTGAACCCGGGTTAGTCGCGTGGAAAGTGAGCGAGCTAACTACTTCACAACCAGTACCACCCATCCCCCCTCCCGACTTTAACATTTCAGCATTCACTGAGGTTGTGGATGTTGATCGATTTGATTCATATTTGCAAAAATGCATTCAAGTGTAAAGACCCCAGCCGCCAGGATGTTACTAATCACTCCGAGGTTTGGTGCAATATGAATGTACTTCATGGTCATCAAAGCCATGGTGACTAAGAAAATCAGCCCGGTGTCTCACGGTGGAACCACATCCTCACGAGATCAGAAAAACCCGATCTTGCCAACATAGTTGGGGAAAATCCCAGGGAACCATAACAATGACTATTTTTAAAGCTGACAGCGATAACTATCAAGGTGTAAGATATCCCTCCAATATTCAACATTCATGACCCTGGTGTCATGATGTCAAGCAGCGTTTTTTATAGGTTCTTATGGAGGGCGGGAGCGGCTATTGAGGGACACGATACGAATATCACGTTTCTCGCCTTTTAAACGGGTTGTTATGGTATGTGCGTATGTGTGTGTGTGTGTGTGTGTGTGTGTGTGTGAAATACACGTGTTTGATTGTTGTTTTTATATACATATATGAGTGGCATGGTAGCATAATATTGTACCCAGCCTGCTGAATGAAAATTCTGACTTCTGGTCACATCCTTAGGCAGCTCAACTGCGAACATTATTTTTGCCCGGGATTCTGGGGTAAAGTGAGGCCTATTCTCTAGTTCTGATTCGATTTCTGAGTCAGAACTCAGAGTCACACATTACTGCATGGAGATAATCTCACTAACACGATTAGGCGTCCCCTAAATTCCCCCATTTACCTCACACTCAGTCTAAACCTAAATTTCGAACTATGCCCTTATTTCTATTGTAATTTCAACTACACCACATCGTCGAACAAGACAGGCACGTAATTCCGACCATGACAAAAATTGTCACAATACATAGGATCATCACATCTTCATTTGGGTCGCAAGGGAACAGCTCATCCTGGCTTCTGACCAGTTCCCGCGAGGGTCTCTGTACAACGTCATGCCGCCTGCTGTGCTGAAGAGTATGTCACGGTAAAGGAAATTTATATCCAATCCGGTCCATGTCCAAATATTCCCTTGCAAGCCCTGGCCAATCTGTCAACACACCATGACATAGCAATACAATCCAGGACTGCAAAAATACAGCTCAATAAAAGATGGCGACAAAATAAATATGCAGAATCAAAACTGACAAAATTCTCTAGTCAATCTCATCCAATCTGATTCGTGAATCGGGTTGGAC
Organism: Lepas anatifera; assembly: GCA_034440635.1. Lineage (NCBI taxonomy): Eukaryota > Metazoa > Arthropoda > Thecostraca > Lepadidae > Lepas > Lepas anatifera. The sequence goes on along the minus strand of JAOTON010000799.1, from coordinate 60,199 downwards.
TGGATGTCCATTCATATCTCCATGCCATGATGACCTCTTCTGTGCTCCAGTGTCAATTATGAACCGGTTTTGGCTATCCGAGATTGGATGGTGAGCCATGGAATGTAGTGCGGGCCCACTGACCCATTGTTGTCAGTGGGGCTCATCAAGAGCGTAATTATCTCTAGATCTTCTCAAAACAGCTTAATCTCACTGAAATGTTGATATAAAAATCGGTATTAATGCATAAAAGATACTGATATTACATCAAGGTTAAAATCAGAAAGGAGGCACAAACTTTTTAAGGAAACGAGTAGCACTACAGTTTTAAAGTAATAATTCGATAAAAGCTTAATGTCAGATCCCCTTGTCATTATCTATAGATTTAATCGCATTAGCTCTCACTGGGAGGCGAGAGCACAGCAAAATACAAGCTTGAAACTCGAGCTATCAAAAGAGCACTACCGAGGCAAATTTCACGCATGTTTTGAAGATTAGGGATTTGAATATTTCTAGCTTGACTTATAATCTCCCCAAAATCAATGGTTTCCCAGATTTAAAGCAGAAGACAGATCAGCCCAAAAGCAGTATCGTTACACAGTTCAGAACATTATGGGACCAAATTTCTCATACAGATTAAAATTAAGTATAATTTCTTTCAAAGTATCGGTGAGTGTTCATCGTATTCTTCAGACACTGACAACGCTACTATTTATCGAGTACCACAAATGTCTCTAATTTTCATCTCTTTACGTCGCTCCGTTGGCAGAGTCTAATTTACTCCGCCTCCGGCGCATCCAATGACGGAAGGCAGGTCGGACGGCGGTCTCTCTCATGTACCTTTCCGTGAAGATGCATGCCATCACCTCGGGCATCGCCGCGGGCGTATACCAGTCTGGAAACCATTTAGTGCCGCCAACCGAGGTGCACGTAATTGTAGGTGGATATGACCGATGAGGAAGATGACAGAAGAGTTCGATCTGACCTTTTTCATGCTGGCCGGAAGATGTTGGGTGTTACAATTAGAGTGCTAAGTGCAGCCTTGGAACAGATGGAACGCATGTTTCGTATAGGTGATGAAGGTGAAGAAAGAACAGATTATAAGGGTATTCTACGTTTTAAGGAATGTGATAACGAGATTTGATTATTATGTCATAAATATTTGCGAACATGTCCCGAGACACTTCAAAACTGACTTGAAAATGTTCAGTATTTTTTCCGTAAATCTATCAGGGGTTAGGCAAGGACTCAATACCACTATACTTTGCAATGATTCGCTGCTGGCTAGAATAAGAATCTTGTTAACTACCCGTATTCATTGGGAGTTCAGACAATTAGACCATTTACTTGGTAAATCAGCCATGGAAGTCGACACAAATGAAATAAGCTTTGCGATATTGAGTGAAATTTCCAGGTATAGAAACTGGTGTTTCAGGAGTTGATAAATTGTTAAGTACTGCAGCTGGGGGCATTATCACAGAAGGTTACTTGATACAATTTTAGTCCACTGAATCTCAATCGATCTAAGTCCATCATTTTTCCAGCCCCTCGTATCACTTTCAAGGAGATAGGCCAAATAACACTTTTTCATTTTAAACGGATGTTTTGGGAAAATTCACTGCCGACGTGCGGAATTTATCAATGCACAGAGTCAGAGACACCTGCAAAAGCCACAGCATGAAGCACTGTGAGAGTATCGACGACCCCATGAGTCACTGACAAATTCAGAGGTGAAACTATAGCCAAGGGCTTATACCAGTTTTGAAGATATCTGCAATTTCACCCGGAGGAGTGGTTCCATAATGGTTCACTTGCAGACTAAAGACGACAAGAAATAAGGGTAAAATGCAAGATCTGCAACGTGCCGAAGTGTAATATCAGAAACGTAACGACACGGGAGTTTTTTCTATGAACTAAAAATGATTCCTGAATTCAAAATCCACACATAAGCATCCATTTGTGTGCCTCACACAATACAGTTCCCTAGAAAGGATAAAGTATGTTGGCTTCTTTTCACCTTTCGTCCTGTCAGCTATAACAGGCAGAGGTAGGTTTATGATCCACCAAACTTGTGGTTGGACCGACAAAAACCAAACCACCAAACCACGCGCCTCGTTATGCGTTTGCGACGTCAAATGACGATTCATCGCCGAACCATTACGAACTCGGCGCAGGCGAGCGCTGACTAACTCTGACGCAAACCGGCGTACCGAAGAACTAGAGCTAATTCAGTGGATTCACACATGTCTGGAAGGACAGTGCCGGCCAGCAGGGCGACTTATAGTGCAGAAATAGTGGTGGTGGAGAGATTGTCAGAATGATGAGTAAAACACCCATTCCGGGCATGACTGATTGCGATGCTGCATTCGAAATATGAAGTATCAGAGGAAGATCGTCTGGTTACTCGGACTCATTTGAATATTGTGAGAAGCGCTTAAAGAAGTGAGTGCCTGTTATTGCACGAGTTTTTTTGGGTAATTTATTACATATTCTTTCGGAAAAAGTTTCACTCTGTGGTCGTTATCGGCCAAATAGGTCCTAGATAATTAAAATGATTTTCAGTTCAGCCTTAGAAATTCTAGGTACGTGCCACGAACCAGCATCTAATCTTACTAACGACAAGGATCGTTTCCTAGGCTCTATATAGCACAGCTGTTGTCAAACAGAGGTGCCTAGCTTTACTAAACTGCTCGATTTGTCTGTGAATGGTGCGCAAACACCCGGTGTCAATGCATAGTTTTGAAGAGCTTTCGACGGGTGCTAAACCGAGCAGAATGATTGCCTTTTTACGTGGCGAAAAACATGGGTGTATGAGTGTTCAAAATTGGGAGGGCTCATGGTTTAAAATGTGAACATTGGGGGTATGTCCCCTAGCTGCCATTCAAGGTATTCGACATGACACTGTCAACATTCATTTTTGAGTATAGGATGTATTCCCTGTGAACCTACGAAGTTGAATATCTGAAGCTTTGCAGGTGAGCTGGCAGGAATCGGTCCCAAAATTAAACAGCCGAAGCGTTAAAACATACCACGACTCTGCAAACATCAATCTCACCTTGATAGTACCAAAATTTTTGGCTCCAATCATTTGCCGTGAGTGGAGAGAAAAAGGACAGGGTGCTGATGTGAGACGGCACAAGTATTAAGACATCGGTTAAAGGATGCTGTGATCAAACGAAAACATAAAGGACAAGTTTTTCAACATTTGTTCCCATTGGCTATCTCTATATACATGATGCCAAGCTTCATCATGCTCGAACAAAAATAGCGGAGGGACCTTGCTCGTGAAAAATGTATGGTCTGATAATAAGAAAATAATAAGTAATTCGTAAATATGTCCTATTTACAATATTTCGAATAGAAATTAGGATAAATATAATTGCCTTAGTGATTAACTTACCTTATTGATATTTACTCCAGCAAGAGCTACACGCAGTACCAATCGAGTCAAGTCTACATTTCATTAATTCCGAAGTAAGATCAGGACGAGGAATCTGCTAAGGGATGGAGGCCGATATCGTTATTAAATACAGACTTTAATATTATTTCCGCTGCTGTTGCTAACAGATTGAAAAGCGTAATGGATAAACTTGTATCTCCTGCTCAATCAGTCTATATAAAGGGCAGATACATCCGAGAAACACAAGAATAGTTTATAATGTAATCGACTATCTTGAAAAAATAAGAGAAAGCCGGACTTATTCTTGCAGCCGACTTTGAGGCTGCATTTGAGTCTGTTGCCTGGATTTTTTTAAACAAGCGTTAGTGTTCTATAGTTTTGGGCTTCGATTCAGATCAATTGTTGACTTATTATACCTTAATTCGAACAATTTTTGCGAATTTTACTGGCTGGTTACTTAGGAGAAAAAAATTAATTTAAACCAAGGGATCAGACAGGGCAACCCAGCCAGTGGTTATCTATTCAACTTGACAGTCGAACCACTTGCCTCCCAATTAAAAAATCAACTCGATGCAGCGGTATCCGTCTTGGAACAGACATGGAAGTGCGGCTCTCTCAATATGCTGATGATATAATAAAATTCTCCAAGGCAGACGAAAATGCATTAGGTGCAGTTGCTGACGAGTTGAGAAGATTTTCATGTTTTACCAGCCTGAAGCTGAACATAAAGAAAATGAAGCATTCACCAATCGGGCCAATTAGTGAAACCCTAAGCAATAATGCGTCAGGTATAACATTGGTAGAAGAGCTAAAAATATCAGGAATCAAGTTTAATAAGACAAACAACTTGATAACTGAGGAACATTTGAAAAACAAAATAGACTCTATCCAACAAGAGATCAAACAATGGAATTGACGAAAGGTGACACTCGTAGGAAAAATCAACGTTATTAAAACTATGTTATTCGCAAAAATGATTCATGTATTTATTTCATTGCCAGTTCCACCCAAAGCAATGATAAAACAACTTGAAAAAACTATTTACGATTTTCTTTGGAATTACAGGTGTGAGCCAGTGAAACGCTCCAAAATAGTGCCAAAAACAACGCACGATGGGCTGAATGTTCCAGACACTACTTCATTTATGAAAAGCCTAAGGATTGGATGGATTAAACGTTTGTACACCTCAAAACAGTCCTGGACAATCTTAGTTAAGCGAACTTTGAAAGAGCAGAAGAGAAACTGTGAAGCAGAAGAGAACCGTGAAGATCAGAAACCTGCAAATAGTAGGATTGTTTCAATTTGTGAATGATCAGTTTATAGTTCACACTTTAAAAGTTGGCCAAATAACCCGTGTACATGGCGTCCGTCTGATATCCCTCAGATATTGCCTTCCACGCTGAGTTGAGGTATGTGGCAAGGTTGCTAGAGCACGACCGACCCGGAATGAACCCATGCTGTTCCTGGCACAGCACCGGCGCAACGTGGTGGTACAGCTGGCTGTACACAATTCTTTCCAGGGTTTTTTAGAAGAGGGGCAGAAGAGATACGGATCGGTAGTTGGCCGGGCCTTTTTATTGCCTTTCTTAAAGATAGGAAAACATTTGACCAGTTTCCACCATGTTGGAGAGATGCCACTCTGCAGGGAAAATTTACAAATTTCCGTAAGGGGCACAACCAGCTCGTCCGCACAATCCAAAACAATCCTTGCTCTAATGTTTTCGGTGCTACATGCCTGGTTTGGACTCCGGGATGTTGCAGCTTTTCGGACTGCTTCCTCGGGTACGGTAAGTCTCAATAATAGTTCCAGAGGGTCCTCAGGTGCTGGAAGAAAAGTGGTAACTCCCGCCCCGGTGAGCCTCCGAACCACCTTCTCCCTGGTGTGGGAGGGGGGGGGTTCAAACGCCCCTCCTCTCGAACTCGGCTCCTATGTGCGATAGCGAAAAAACTTGAAAAGCATTGGATAGCTCATATAAATTAATTAAGAAACTACATCGGCTACTTTTTTGCTCAGGTCAATATTGAGGTCATGACAGGTAAAAGAAGGCTGCATGTGAGACTAGTGTTTTTGGGCTCTAGCGTCTGACAGAGTTGTGTTAGAATAATTTTTTAGACACCATTCGCTTTCTCTTGTCATGGCGAATCAAAAAAATATATGAAATGACAATATTAGGTCAAAACACAAAAATTGCCTGACCTCAGGTCAGGTCAAGGTCACTTTCCAGCCTAGCATAGTCAATACGTAAATCAATCGACTCGCAATAGCAATGCAAACGTAATGGTATGAAAATAAAAGCTTTATCATGATTTCCTGCAAATCGATTGACCCAAGTCTGAAAACCTGCTAAGTAGTGTGTGTTTTGTGGTTTTGGGGCGCTTCAGAGTCTAGGCTATATCGGACCCAGATGATCTCTCAGAGGTAACAGATAAAAAATTGCAATATGGACCTGGAAAGAGGCCCATGGATATGGGCGTATGGAGATGGAGATAAGGGGCCCTTGGGGATTTGGAGAATATGAGGGTATGCTCAGCTATATCTACACAAATACAGCCCAATTCCTGTTTCCCATGCATTTCCAATGGAGGTTATCTGCATGTGACCCTATCTATTATCTACATGTGACCCTAGGTCATCGATATGAAAAAAAATCCCGGAATATGTTTTGTAGTACTCAGTAGGCCCATTATGTGGTATAAGTTTGAATTCGATAGATTTATCCTTTATTTACTTATGCCACCTTAAAAACATGGAGGTGAGGTCACTTGACGTGTACTGGTGACCTGACCCGAGATTACCCAATCTTAAAATTTTGGGGAAATTGCGGAATTAATCAGGTACAAGATGTGCCAAGTACGAAGGCGCTTTGCGCCGCTGTTTTCACGTGCCGCCGAAAAAAACTGAGGGGGATGTTCAAACACCCCCACCAGGGCGAGGGTTAATTATCTAAGCGGGTCATAAATAAGCTCAGGGGGATAGCACTAGTTCAGAGGGCCAAGCTTCAACTCAAGGGTCCCAGACACGCTGAGGGGACCTAAAAGCAGCTCAGGAGGCCCATAAAAACCAAGAGTGCTAAACCAGCTGGGTGTCTCGACAAACTCACGGAGCCTAAGATAAGCACAAGGAGGCCGCAAACAAGCTAAGGTGGTCCATACGTTAAACAGGCCCCATAACAGCCCAGGGGTCCCTTGTAAGCTCATGGGACACGAATCCAGCTAGGGCCCATGGGACCAAGTCCAAAACCTCTTATGGAATTCCTCACATAGGCCCTTGCCATTTAACCCTCGCCCCGGGGGGCATCGATGGCCCCTAAAATTTTTTTCCGGGATAGCAGAAAAACGACGAGGCGCATCGCCGCGGTTGAGGACTCTTCCTCTTACCGGATCATTTTTCCACCATCCCTGAATTTTTTTCCCCAGGTCACCCAAGGTCAGGTCAACAGGCGAGGTCAACCGAGGTCACCTCACTTCAACTGTTGAGCTCTATAAGAGCTACATTTCGAAGCCGATTGATTTGAAAGTTCCTACACTTCATGACTCCTTCAGAGTCTACAAGATATATATCCGTCATTTTTCGATTTCGTGACCTGAGGCCAGGTCCCGAGGTGACCTCTCCCATTGAATGGGAGAAGCTGTCTCATGATCTAAGACTAAAAAAGTGTGCTCTTATTTAACACGTACGGTACTGAGCGTCGAAAGCAGAGAACAGGAGAACGGGAGGACGGATCCCCTAACTCGTCAATCTGTGAGGACGTCTCCCGACAAGTTTTGGGAATCGACCTAGGCTTTTATTGTCTCCCTATTACCTACCTACGTTGACCTGCGTAAATGTGTTCATTAGCTTCATGGTCATTAGCTTTTTCAAAGACATTCGATTTAACCCTCGCCCCACGGGGGCCATCGATGGCCCCTAAGGTTTTTCCGGGATAGCAGAAAAACGACGAGGCGCAGCACCGCGGTTGAGGGCTCTACCTCTCACTGCATCATTTTCCCATCATCCCTGAAATTTTTTACCCCGGGTCACTCAAGGTCAGGTCACCAGACGAGGTCAACCAAGGACACCTCACTTCACCTTTAGAGCTCTGTAAGAGCTACATTTCAAAGTCGATCGATTTGAAACTTCCTACACTTCATGACCCCTCCAGGGTCTACAAGGTGTATATCCGGGATTTTTCGATTTCGTACCCTGAGGTCAGGTCACGAGGCGACCTCTCCCATTGGAAAAGCATGGGGAAAAGCTATTTCATGATATAAAAGCCACAAAAATTATTGCAAATACTCAGACTGCTCAGAACAACGTTTTTGGACGCCCTTTGACGGATTCCAGGGGTCATATTTGCCCTTTGACTTTTCCAAGGTCATCCAAGGTTACCAGAGGTCAAAAACAGTATTTTGACAATAACTTTTGACCTAATTAAGCTAGAGCGGTGAAACAAACATCATCGTGTTTGTCTTGTCACTGGCTTTCATTTGATATACGGCAAGATCACTTTTTAACCTTTCGTGACCTCAGGTCATATTAGGTCACGAGGTGACCTCTGGCGGTCAAACCACTGGCGGGAGGTCTTTACCTTCCACATAGCGGAAAAAGTACTGGCAATTTGCTATCAAATGTACTTTACCAGGCCTCAATAGCTCTAATGACATAAGAGTTATGCCCAGTTTGCTTAATCATTGCATATTTGAGTGAAAATAGCCGATCTTGACCTAATTTGACCTCTGGAGGTCAAACCATTGACCTGAGCAATAAAACATGCGAAGTAATTTCTTACTGAATTCACGCGAGCTTTCTATTGCACTTTGCAGATTTGCGCTAACGCCCATATTTTCGGAGTTAGAGGGGGGCCATCGATGGCCCCCCGGTGGGGCGAAGGTGGCGCCGGACCCCCGGTGGGGCGCGGGTTAAAGTTCACGTACCCCCTACCCCTGCCATCACTAGCCCAGGGTCCATAGCCCCCAGTAACAATTCCGTGGCGCTGCCCGTGGGTAAGGTTTGGACTAACCCGAAGTTTAACACATAGCTGTTTACTCTAACAAATGGTGTTATATTGCTGTGGGGAGACGCCCCCTTTCCACCGGGAAAGTTGCCCATGGTGCATCTTTCCCCATTCGTTGAGGGGGCATCTTTCCCATCAGTACCTAAACTAGATAAAACCTAAAGGGCAAAAATCATACAATTAATACACTCAAGGGAATTGCTCAGTTAATGAGTTCAATATGCCATCATTCGTAATGGGAAGTCAAACAAAGCACGCATCCAATATTCTTCGAGACATCTGCAACCTATGTGGGCAATTTTTTCTTAGAAAAGTATCGAAACAAAGACTTACCCATTGAAAAAATGATACTTCAACAGGTTGATTAATATGCATAACATACTCATTAAGTTTTAACCTTGAGGGCAATACATTTTATCAAACTGAAGCAAAAACGGCATAAAAAAGTACAGCTATGGGATAAACAACATTTTGAGGAGCTACCTTCCTCTGAATGCATTTGCCACCAGTTCTCAGGCAGCAGAAGTGTTTACCACTGAGAGTTCAGAATTCCACCAGAGAAAGTCATCATAATTGAATATCACCGCGAAGCTGGCCGAGCTCCCGCCATTTTCCTGCGGCGCGCCACCGCCGCGCGCCAAATTGAGCCCATCTCCGCTGTTTCGCGCCACAGGCCTCCGCCTGGGAAGGCATCACTTCCGCGCCGGATATCGTATCCGGCACTCGGATCACACGCTTCTCCAGACCGGATCGTCGCTGCCGATACCCGACGAGGCCCCACCAAAGAAGAGTCGGCATCTGTTATTTCCGTTTGGTGGAGGAGAAACAACGGACTGGGACGAAGAGAGTTTGGCAAAAGCGAGTTAGTATTACTTCTGTGTGATAGAAAAGCATACACCTCGGACGGCCAGGGGCGTGGAACTGTTTTTCACATAGTGGAAGTAAAATAGAAAAAATAGTGTTCTGAAAAAATCATCATTGGGAGGACGGCGTGACCCCAGTGTTTCCTCGTCCCGGAAAAATATTTTTATTTACATTGTAGAAGAAATATATATTTTTGCGACTCTAGACGATGCATATGAGAATCCAGGATCTCCCATTGTGGGTGGGGGGGAGGGAGGGGGCAGATGGTTGCGGGGTACCATCCGGACCAAGGGACACCACTTTGGACAACAATATCAGGTGGGTGCCAAATCCTATTTCGGGGGCGTCAATACTTGCATTCCGGGGAAGGGGGTGGGAAGTGCATTTCAGAGGGCGCCATGGACATTTCAGGGGGCGCCGTGACCATTTCAAGGGGCGCCGAGTGTTGATGGGGGAAGTGCCTCTCTTTGCCCCCCCACCCACCTCTGTATCTGCCTAGGAGGTGAGGGTGAGTGACGCAGCTCCTGGTGAAACTCAGCTTACGCAGAAGCAAAAATGTTGGATACTTTTACATCGCCCCCTTCATCAAGTATCATTACAAATCCAAGCTGGACAGGTCGCAGCGCACAGTCAGCAAAAGGTAAGCATTTGTATCTCTGTTCCGTCTGGCACAGGATAGTGGAATGAAAACTTGTTCCCTGTTATTCCCACCCGAATCTTCTTTCGTTGAGTTGATGGTTCTCTAGAAAGTGTGTGTCCTAGCCCTGCGAAGAGTCATTTTCGCTAGCGTGTTTTGAAGGAGATTTATGACCGTGTCAAGCGATAATCACCACCGTAAACTAAACGGAAACGGTCCCGGTAAACAGACGTGAACAAACAGATGGAATTAACGATCAAATGCAAATGAAAAGGAAAGGAGATGGGGAGCTGGCGTTGCGTCACCAGACCCCATGGTGACTTATAGCAGGAGTGGTGTGAAAGGCAAGGCCAGGTGCCTTAAAAGTTCTTGCTCATGTATTAATTTTATTGTTGCCGCAGAAGAGTCGTCAGCTTTCGTGCGCATCAATATATACTAGGCAATGGTGCATAGTGCATGTCATGTTATGCATCATTCGACTGGCTGTAGCGAGAGATCTCTCGACCCCACCCTGAGCAGAGCGCTTGCTATAAGGATTTTGGGTTACGTTACCCTCATAAACCCCAGAAAGATATTGTAAAAGCCTTTTTGGTGTTATCCAGAAAGGTCAAAACTACCTAAAACAGCTGAGAACAGTCGTCAACCATTAAGCTGAGGTCGAGGAAGGATTTTTGTGACACTTAGGAGAGGAAGCGAATGGTGCCTAAAAATTGATTCTAACTTAACTTGGTCAGACGCTAGAGCCCAGAAACTCTTCCCTAGCCTGTCACTTTCTTTGACCTATCATGACCTCAATATTGACCTGAGCCAAAAAGTAGCTGGTGCAGTTTCTTCATTAATTTTTATGAGCTACCCAACAGATTTCGTGTTTTCTCGCTATCCCGCATAGGAGCCGAGTTAGAGCGGGGTGTTTGAAACCCCTACCAGGACGAAGGTGGCTCGGAGGCCCACCGGGCGCGGGTTAAAAGGTTTATGGCGGCGTCACTGGCCTTCCAGTTTTTCAACTTTTAAGTTCGACACAGATAATCTTACCAAAGCCCAAATGGTTAATCTCCGCATCTCATGCTATTATAATCTAGATATGAAGCATCTTTCACGAATATTTCCAAACCCAAACCTACCTATCTTCTCGAAAACACGGATTGTTCACTGCAATTTCCAAGTCTAATCAATCACAAAATTACAGCTACACTTCGAAGCTGCGCCTGTCATTCAGTCCAGCTCCATCGCACGGCCTCTAGAATAACATCTATATCTGTATAGAGAGGAGAAGACGCCGCGCCGGGTCAGCTGCGATCCCGGTGATGACACCCTGCGTCGGCCCGGAGGCCGGTGAGCGATGGACTCGGACGCGCGGTGAAAGGTGATACTCACCTGATGGTAGCTGGCGTCACCGATCCGTCATGAGCTCAGAGTCTCTCAGAGCCCATTACACACGGCTCGGCCCCGTTCCACTTCTGGGCCGCCGCGAATTATCCGTTAAATTTGTTGTAGGACATGTGATGAGTATGACCCGAGACCGGGAATCGATTGGATTCGCGGGCCCGCCAGTGAGGATGGCCCGCAATTGGCGCTTGTGTGTACTGTGACCAATCCACGGCCGAGCTGTGTCAGGTCACTGACATGGTGACAGGCGAATTTCACTACCAGTATCGATTGCAGTTACACAGCGTTACTTGTGATTTCGGGACACTTTTGCCATATATCATAGCAGCTTCTAAATAGCCCAAAAAGTTTTATAGCCATCTGCATAGAATACAGGAGGACAGGTGAATGCAGAAGGACGGGTCCCCAAACTCTCGAACCAGAGGACACCTTCCCTCCTCCGGATAGGGGAATCCGACCTATGCTTTTGGCTTTTCCCTTCAACAAGCGCAGGTATGCGTAAATGTTTCGACGTTTCATTTTCTTCAACTTGGGGCCGGGTGGCCAAGTAAGTGGCTTCGTTGCCCATCTTCAGATCGGATAACATGGATTAACGTGGGTTCAATCTCCACGGCGGGAACCCGCCTTGCGTGTCCGATCTGACCCGGTGGAGAGGATCCTTAAACACACACGCCAATACTCCTTTAATTGGGCAAGTGTGCCTGCTGGGAGTGACCATAATAAATAATAAAACTGTTCTTGCCAGCGCTTTCCATAACAGCTGTCATTGGTCCGCGTCTCGTACTGGACCGAGCAACGACGGGACATATACCCTTCTGGGGCTGGGGGGAGTAGCAAAGGGACATCCTCCCTCTGGGGGGGCGAGTAGCGAAGGGACATCCTCTCCTCTGGGGGAGAGGGTGAGTAGCGAAGGGACATCCTCTCTGAGGGACCGAGTAGCGAATAGACATTCGCCCCTCTGGGCATCGCTCTTCCTACCCATAACCATGGCACGACCCTGGTATATGGGTTTATACCTTCGTTACAGAATTGGTACTATATCTAAATTATGATAATGCTTGTAAGTGTAAGATTCGTTCCGGTATACCAACTGTACAGATGTAAGCTTTTTACATTAGTATGACGTTGGGGCCGGGCCGGTAGACCGGGTCGCCGAAACGTGACATTTTATCGATATGTAAGGATAAACCTCGCAGGCGCTGCGTACCAGCTCAGTAATCACTACGTTGCAGGTCACAATGAGTGGGGCTTCCTATATGACGTGTAAGGCATCCCGTGCCAGACTTCAAAGTTCCTATGGCAGGCATACCAATGTTTTTTATATTTTACAGCAAGAACATTGTTGGAAGTGACCTTCCTGCGCTTTGCTTACAATGGGTTCGCAAAATTAGCTTTCCTGTCAAAGAAGTGAAACTACGTAACACAGAATAGGGAATGGGCCTTTGAATGAGATCTTTGAAACTGATCTCCAACAAATAGAAAGAATATCAGTACATACGTGGCTTCAATAGTATTTACATGCAATGGGGAGGTGCCATTGCTAATAAGCTTTGTTCTAGCTTTACAGTGGTAAAAGCTGACCAAATGCCAGGTTTCATTCATTCCACTGCAATGCCATTTTTTGTGCCATGCAGTATTGGCTATCCTCATTCTAAAAATAAAACACGTAACAGCTCCTTGAAGATAAACACGTAACTTTTTCCGTAAATTCTCTTCCTTCGCATTTCACGTGACAGAACACCTGAAATCTGTATGTATGTAAATATGCACCTTTTTCATTGGCGTCGCCTCATAATTTTTCAGGGCACTGATTTTTTTGTAAACTGAGGGAGGGAATTCTCCTCTGGAGACGTTTACTTCTGCAATTTGTTTACATATATATATATATATATATATATATATATATATATATATGTATATATATATATATTTATATCTATATTTAAAAAAATTAAAAAAGTCTGAAGTCTCTTCCATATATCATATATCATGCCAAGAACATATCAACAATACATATATGAGTTTACGTCGGCAAAATATCTTCTTATAAACATATTTTATTAAAGACGAGGGAAAGCTTGCATTTTAGTATTTTCTTTGTGGTGTTTTCGATGTCTCTTATGGTTTTCCTGGGTTCTTCTTGTAATGAACTAATAAGGTTACACCACAAAGAAAATACTAAAATGCAAGCTTTCCCTCGTCTTTAATAAAATACGTTTACAAGATTATATATATATATATATATATATTCATATATATTCCCCTGACACGATCTGGGACTCAATACCCGACGTAGGTCAGCTGCCAATTGACTGGAAAGATACCTGAGTAGGGCGGCCGTTCCTGTGTTTTGTCGGACGTTGAACATTGGTTTCGAAATTAACCCGTCATCGCGGGGATTGCTCGTTCGAATGGTGGGGTCGGGGTCCCCGTGACATGTCCATTGATGGCCAGTGAGGCTTAGATTCTAAAACCTGAACCTGGACAAAATTTATATTTAAAGAAAAATGGAGAAAAATGTTATCCGAGAAGGGTGGGCGACGGACCAAACAAAGCATGCGAATAGGGTTTCGTCGGCATGCTCTGTAACATTCCTTATGAATCTTCTTTGCCGGTAGACAAGCATTCGGTGCGAACGGCGCTAAATAGCTGATAGTTCCACCATTCATGCACAAGCGTCGCTGTACACACAAGAAACGGCACAACGATAAGCAGATGTACTGCCAGCAAAGGCTTTTCGATGAACAGAAGATCTCAAATTTGTAACACCGAACATTGGACAACATTACCAGACAAGGTGCACAATGTGGTTCAAACGTTTTCTTTGTGTTGATTCCCGATGGTCCGTTTATAATTTTTGTATCTTCAGTGCCAGCTTGAATCATTCGAAACGCGGGTAATAACTAGCTCCACGGCCGCCATTACACCTGTAATAGTCCATTAATAGTGCTGTATGACGCCGTTTGGGCAGGAACAGAGACTTAAGGGCTCTATAATAATGGCTTTCAGCCGTCGACAGCCAGCTTTGTGAACTATGGCTGCTGTTGAGCCGCCCCACTTCCGTCGGTGTGCTCCGGTTCGGTACTAGTCTGAGAACCACTGCCAATTACAGATAAAGGTTTGTGTCCGTGTCCGCGTCGATTGTTGAGCACTCATCGCCCACAGAGCATCAGGGCCAATTATGAGGACGTGCTTCGTGATATTCACCAGCAGAGTGCATCCGGGATCCTCTTAGGACAGAGAAATCTCGGGTCTGGCTCATCGGTGACTCTTCTGAAATCGGCATCACATGACGATTTTGTCGGCCAATTTTTTGTGTTGTTTTATCTTGTGAACTGATAGAAACTGATCCTAATCAAGTGTGTAGTTATTTTGATTTACAACCAAACGGACTATCTATCTTGCAGTTTTCAGATCAGCTTTCTGCGGTTCTATAACTCATCACTCCGAGTCCCCAGATCAATATCCCAGGATTCCTGTCTAGACAAGCTGCCAGGCCTCTTAGACCAGTATCGATCACCTCAGACCAGTATCTGGGAACCCCTTTAGACCGGCACTTGGGGTATCTCTGATCAATATCTGGAGAATCGCTTAGATCAGAAATTAGGGCTTCTCTGACCGCTATCTTATGGGGCCCCCTCAGACAGTCAATCAGGGCTCTCCTGACCAACGAAAAACTTTGTGTTTTATGTGACTGTTTGTATGTTTTTACTAGTTCATACAGTATCTTGTACATCCCACTGAAGTTTTAACATATGACTTCACCTGTCAGTGGGTTTTAAGCCTGTTGGTGATGAATTTGAATAAATAAATAAATAAATAAACCCTCTGACTTAGCACTCCGGCGCCCACAGGCCAAGTCTGGATCATGTTCAGGAGCTATCAGAACTGTATCATATCACTGAGTAGCATCGAAATTACGCTGCTGGCGCAGACCATATCAAGCATGAATCAAAGCGTGTCAATGGGTCGTTAACACATCGCAGGTCTGCACGGAAGTCCCTTGTTCGAGTCTGGAATCGGTATAAACGGATCCAGGAGGAAAGAGGCATACGCTCTTTTACGATCGAGCACCAACACCACAACACCACAACACACAATACTGTGCCCGCACGCTCCAGCGTTGTTTAGGATCAACTCTGTACGGGTTTTCGGCCACCTTAAAAACACGCGTGGATAGCACTTTCAGATCCCATCCTATGCGTGTGTGTTAACGGGATTTCGGAGAGAATGTGCTCTGACATGAACAGGCTCTTTCCGATTTGACATCGTCTTCCGACTGTATTCGCTTCTGTTTTCGAGCATCGTGTCCGTGCCATGATTTTCCACTCATTGAGAAATGAGATGGGCAGAGGAAAACGCTCTGTTCGGCACTGGTTCAGGACATTAGCCCTGTTCCAGCTGTCAGCACAGTTTTGTCAGCAGGACATCTAACCTCTCCTCCAGAAAAGTAACATCAGCGCCAAAATCGCATCTTGTTTGTGTTAAACAAAGGGAACTTAAACCTTTATACCATTAAAAAATATTAGGCTGCCACTTCGTGCACTTACGGTTTTTCATCAGCACAAACAGCAGGCCGTCAGCTCGTAAAACCTCTAGAACTAGTTCCCGGGGAGAGGCTACAGTCCTGTGACGTAGGCGCAACGCGGCCCGCTGATTGGTGCTGACAAAACTGTGCTAACAGCTGGAAAAGGGCTAATGAATGGCGCTACTCAATATTGAGGAAAACCTCCGAGATTGTAATCAAAAGCGAAATGGCTGCACTGCTCCTATTTATGAAACACCGTGAAAATACTCCTAATTTCTTCAAACATCTAAGATGACAACAAATATTATTACGAGATGAAGCTAAGATGATCACTGTTCTATCACATCACTTCTAGTGCCAGGATGAGAGCATCGTGGCGAACCAGACTGATTTTACATGCGTGAAGAGTTCAGTGACCCGATCAGCAGTGCTGGATCATTATATCAATTCGTAATAGTTTGTAAGGAATTATACATGTGTTTCGCAAATTTAGAATTTTTCGTGCTGTAACATGCTGAACCAACTTTTGAAACAGATGCATACGTAGGTAACCTGGTGTATTTAAATATCATGATTTGATTTGTTTTGATGGGTTTTTAATTGGCCCGTCCTCTTTCAATCCTGGATGTAAAGTGGAACAAAATCACTATGATTCTTTGACTTCGCTGATTCATTTTCTGCACATGTAGCGAATTTGTATATTTTTTTCATCCAGGGTTTGAGGCAAGGGGTGAGTTAAACAACTTATCAACTTATAATCGTCATACCTGGTTCACCACTGTGAGACTTGTGAACTTATAATTTGTTCTGGTTTTCTTTAGATTGATGTAGAAACTACGTTCAAGTTACTGAAATTTCCCTCTGAATCTCAAAGCCAGTACAGACAGTAAATCTAAAAAATGTGATCTGCGAAGTGGTTATTTTGGGTTAATAACTTCAACCAGTTCTAAGTGACAAACAGTAACGGGTTAGGTCGGTGTGATTAACCAAATCATTCCCGTACTTCATTCTCCCACCGCTCCCTCCCCGTATCCACCAGTGTCGGGACCAATGTATCACATAGGGCAAATGGTGATTATAATTTAAAAGTGTCATTGCGATGCTTAATGTAAATACTGAAACCTTCCTGACAATGTTTGTAGCATGCCTGTTAGAGCTCTAACGCCATCCCTGACTACCACACAATAGATATCGTAATCCAATGACAATTAAAGATGGATGGGGCGAGGGGTAGCCGAACTTGGCACCAATTTTAAAGACAGCTACGCTGATATATAATTTTGGTTGTCTGGATAGGAAGCAGCACTATCTTCTCAACGTATGATTTCTTCTTCCCTTCCTCTCTTCATTCTTACCGGTTCTTTCTTTTTGCAGTGACCGGCTGGAGAGGAATATGCCATATGAAGATAATCTCAACCCATCCAGGACACCGGTAGTAACAGGAGTGGGAGCTCTGAAGGAGATGGTGCTGGTTGTGCCGTCCAGGTGGCGCTAGTGCGGCGGGCGCTCTGCACTGGCGACGCCGATGCGCCAGAACACTAACACCAACTCACCCCAGACTCGGTCAAACCCTGCCGAATTACAGGGACAGAGCCGTACTGCTCACATCGAGAAGACTCAGTCGCAAGATCGGTAAATTCGAAAATATTTCACCGTAACTTCGCTTACCCTCGGCCAAATTACTATTTCCTGTCAGCGATACCCAGCCGTGGCGACGCGCTGCAACTGCAGACACACGAGAGAAATCCGTATAAAAAACAGGTATGAGCTGAACAACCACCGCTTGGCTCGGTAGATTCTCACGGCTAACTCACTTTATCTGGCACATTGTCACGAGTCACGAAGCTCCCACGGTTCACGTAGAGATCGCGCTCTCACGGAAAAGCCACGAGGTCAAGACCAGCGGGCTGGTACACTCACAGTGAATTGTTGCGATGTCGTATGGTGAGAAGCAGTGACATGTGCCAAGGTTAATGTCTGCTCTGGTTCTCAGCGCTCACAGCCAGCCAGACCTGGTTAGAGTGAGTGTCACTGAAGTCACGGAGTTACCGAAGCTCGTCACGAGCGGACGGTAGAGTTCATCATCGTCGAGGAAATACACATCCAATCCAGTTCGTATCGGCAAACTCGGCGGCAAATCCAGGCCAATGATGCACAATGATAATCAATACAAATTCAATTCATTAAAAAACAGCCCATTGGCAAAAATGAGAGTTTCAATCAGTCCAAGATCCGAAATCATCCGAATTTTCTGGAAAACTCAACCCAGTACAATATGAAACGCTAACGGCCCGGAATTCATGGGAGCTTCCAACTCCTAACGCACCCGAGTGCTCTGTCGAGCTTCACAGTGACTTAGTGCCGGTACAGTGAGCACTGTCTACACTTGATGACCTCATTCTATGGTTCCCACACAAAGGTATCCGGGATCGAGACAATTGAGGCTGCTACTACCCTGGGTCCGAAAATACATGCCTATTTTCCCTTCTTACAAGCTCAGTGGAAACGTCACGAAAATTCAGCCAGCGAAACACAATTAGCACAATATCTAAGCTAAGCTCTATTTCCACACTTTCAAAAATACACCCAAACTCGCACACATTTTCAGCTTACCTGGCTTTAATTGTATAATTTCGACCTCACCCCCCGTCCCCCTGTGGATGTGTTTGAAGCCCTACCTCTCAGATTTACCGCAATAACGCTCGGGAAAAGGCAGCCTGCAGCCAGGGCTGGGTCCAGGAAAATAATTTTGGGGCCAATAGGGCCCGAAATTATGTTAAGAGATTTTTATTTTTTAAGAATGTCGGAAAAAATCAAGGAGTGTGAGAAAATTGTATTTCTATCCCCCCCCCCTTAGATCCGCTCCTGTATGCAGGGATGCTGGTACTAATCCTTGCCCTACCGGCTAGTGCAAGGAATTCGATGTATTACGAAGTGAAACTACATTGCAACAGGCTGGTGAAAATACATATCTACCCAAAGGAAAACTGCAGCTCCAGAAGTCTGATTGTCCCAGTTCACTATTCAACCAACGAATTCATCGACTGAAACCGACGAATTTAAAATGCATGGGTGTGTTACTGTCACACAAATTTCAGAAACGGGAAAGGAAAAGTTCACATGTTTTATAGCAGAGTGGTCAGAAAAACAGGAAAGAATATGTGTGAGGTAAATAAGCACACGTTGTGTATTTCAACCTGCTCCCTCAGCTCAGCTATAGAAACATATAAGTCCCCCACTACCGTAGTTCTCACTACCACACACCTAGGATTTATAATCCACCTCGCGACCCCACCGGCGCTTTAACTCGGCGTCAGCGATGGCCAGCGTGACCTCTCTCACCTCTGTGCCCCGCAGGCAAATACGGCTGCCGACGGATGGCGGCCGCTAATTGGTGGATAGGTGTTCACTTGCATTGCGAGAAATTCGACGCCAATGTATCAATGAAAATAATAGTGTCTTAGAGTGTACATGGGTAAATGTAAGTTTATGGGGATGGTCCAGGCCCTCTTGCGACAATCCGAGAGCTTTTGGTGCCAGACATTTTTCAAGAAATACCTACTGGCCTTGAAAAAATACCCAAGGTAAATGACGTATTGAAAAGTAGCGAATGCGTTATTATTGCCTTGTTCTTTGTTATGACAGATATGACTCACGTGTTCCAATTCCCTTCATCCTTTGTCTTGGGTAATTTTTTACAGAGCGCCTGGCACCAAAAACTCTCGGATTTTCGCAAGAGGGCCTGGACCATCCCCTAAGTGTCATTTTCAGGTATTCATACTTTGTCCTATATCGGATTAATGATTTGTTCCACTATCCACGGCTGTTTTCCGCTACAGGCGAGCCGGCAGGAGTGTCGAGATGGGTTTCTGCTGAGTGTAGAGGAACGAGGCCCTCAGATGTTCAAAACAAATTTCGTTGAAGATAATCGCGATTTCCACAAGTGTCACCACCAAGAATCCAGTGAGAGGGCCAGTGAATATTTAGCCCCTGGACATCACCGGTTCACCTATTCCAGTGGTTGTGAATATTTACGACGGTTTGAAAAAGACGACAACGGTCCCCAAGGTTGAGTGGCAAGGCAAGAGTTCAAGATACTGGCAAGAGACTGGCAAGACAAGACAAGACACTGACAAGAGTTCAATAAAAATATACCTTGCTTTTACATTGTTTGACAGTCCAGACCAACGTTTACCTTGCAAAAGGAAATCATCAAAATAAAGTGAAATTCAATGACCACACCTCGTCTAAGGTGGGGGGGGGGTAAATCAAAATATATTTTGGTCCCGGTCTGGGCGTTTGGGAGACATAACCCTAATAGCCTCTCCCATCTGAATCCGCCAATGGTAGGCTTAGTGCTTAGCAGAATTGCTAACTTTAGCAGGGGTGTGGATCTATATCTTTTGAGGAGTTTCCGGGCACCCCCATTTGATACGTTGTCTTAGTGTTAAAAATTTCTTTAAATTTCATTGTTTATCATTTTCAGACCTTTAAGCCAGTTCAATTTGCCTCAGAACGCGTGTGTGCGGGCCAAAACAAATACTATATACCATCAATGCTATTAATCTTTGCGTGATGACTTTATGTTCTTTCAAATTTGGGGCACTCCCAATGATTTTTGGAAATCCACGCCACTGACAGTTAGGTACTACTGGTGAAGGAATTCTGAAATTTTCCCTAGCTTATGGACACGATACAGTCTTTTTACGCTTTTTTAGAAAACATAATGTATTATTTATGTTTTTGAGAGTCGTGTTATTCATGTGCGAGCAAACTGCTCCATCAAGCCATGCGTTTCTGAAATCAAGCTAACAGCGACATCTGTGTACGGTTCGAGCTGGCTTTAGTAAAAGATGGCGCACCA
This sequence comes from Lepas anatifera, assembly GCA_034440635.1. NCBI lineage: Eukaryota > Metazoa > Arthropoda > Thecostraca > Lepadidae > Lepas > Lepas anatifera. Next base: position 39,547 of record JAOTON010000799.1, on the reverse strand, counting down.
CGGACAGAGGGAGGCACCTCTGTTATCTTCCTTCCTTTTAACTCTCTGGTTAAGCTTCCCTCCTTAAGTTTATAATTTCGCCCTTCAGAGCTATTTCACGTTCTCACACTTCAGGAAGTCAGTTCGGCCCTCCAGGCTACTTGCAAGTAATGGCAGATTGATAGACTTGACATGGCATAGGCGGATCCAGAATTGCCGATCGGGGGGGCACTTTCCCGGGGGGCGCCATCCGGATCGGGGGCGCCATCCGGACCGGGGGGCGCCATCCGGGACCGGGGGGCGCCATCCGGACCAGGGGGCGCCACTTATGACCGGCAAAAGCTATCAGGTGGGCGCCAAATCCTATCGGTGGGCGCCGACTTTTGCATCGGGGGGGTGGGAAGCGACATTTCAGGGGGCGCCATCGACCTTTCAGGGGGCGCCGAGGGTCGATCGGGGAGGCACGTGCTCCCCCTTGCCCCCCTGGATCCGCCTATGTGACATGGTAAGTTTCGGCGTGTTACTTGTGACCCGAACTCTCCGATTTGGTATGGCCATTCCATTTCAAACTGCACACTAATTATCATTGTTATATGTGATCTCCAGATGATGCCTGTCCGGAGTTTGGAGGCAGAATGTATTCAACAAAGACGAATCTCGGTTTAAATAGTACCGCAGGGGGTGACGCCGGGTGGGTAACACGTGTATCGACTGGAGCGGTCGGTTGCTGGCGGGGGTGGTCGGCACATGGGTTGGCGCGTGGGCCTTTGTGCCTCTGGCCATCCCTGCACAGCTGCTACACACGTATTTCTGCATATGACATCATCACCCCTTTTAATTTTGTTGCAACTTCACAAAATGGTCTATATAACTATGAAAATATAAGCTTCAGTCCTGGATAACCTTATTATTGAATCTTACTGGTCACAAAAGTTACTGAATTTCTCAACACTGCACATGCCAAATGCTTTGATATTTGTACAAGAACATCGACGAAATATAAAGTTAGGTGCTTCAGATGCACAGCAAGCCTCCTAATTGTCTGGGTTTTTGCAATTTTGTCGGTAATCTTAATATAACCTTTCCCTAAGAAGTCAAATCGAAAAATTCCTGACATGACAAAGTTTTGTACCTGCTGAGGATGTCTACGGAACTCTCAAATTTGGTGATGTTATTCATGGATCAAAAGTACAACAAACAAAGCTGATGCACACTAAACAGTTCTTCCTCGATTAAATCAGTTGAATCACCAAAAAGTGATCGGCCGTTTGCTCAGGATATTTTTAAGAAAGCACGTCAAATTGCATATGCGTTTCGCCAGAACGACATGACATTTATCAACAACGAGAATATATCAGGGCTTGGCCCGCCGGCTGGTACCGCTCTCCCATGGGAAAGAGATTGCCGCCGCCTCTGCCGACTGGCAACCGGCAGACGGCGGTCGACGCACACCAGCTACGGGCGGGACACTGGTATGGCTCGCGGCAGTTCCTGCATCGTATCGGCCAGAGCCCTTCCCGCGAGTGCGAAGGGTGCAACACTATCAGCTGCCCTGTGAGAAGATGCTTCATGTGCAACAATGAGGAGGCGGACACCCCGGAACATGTCCTCCGACGGTGCCCGGCCCTCATGAGGACCAGACTGTCCCCCGTGGGGAACAGTTATCCCAGCCTGCCCCAGGTCCGGGGAGAAGACGTCGTGGTGGCCTTGGCGGCCGCCAGCAGGACGCTCCAGAGCCGCTTGGCTACAACACTATGAAGCGTCTAGAGGAAAACAACAACAAGAGCTGAATTTTTATTGTGCATTGTTCTGCTCCATCTCTAAGGGCTTGCATCATTTTTGCTACTAACAATTTGCCCGGTAGGGCAAGGGAGGAAAAATTCCATATTTTCTTCACTACCTGTTCATGATTTAAACCTCATCAACTCCATTGAAATATGACATGAAAACTGGTTTAATTTCTCTCCTACAATCAAACTGGTTTTTCATAACTCCTTACCTCGATAAAATCCCTACCGTCACGCGATTCACTGGTGGGGAAGGCCCTTTCCCCTACTGTCCATCTCACCTCATTGCGAGGCTAAAGTACTTAAGGGCTATTTCTGTGCGTTTTGAAGCAGAATGACCCACATCATGTTTTTACCTTAGTTTGATACGGGCCATTGAAAGGTATCATATGTATCAAAAGTTGGGGGACAAGTTTAAGCATATTTCAATTGCTTCTATGTCGGTGCCGATGCTGTCACTCGTGCTAAAAGCGTTAACAAATATCATCACGTAGAGGGCATCTCGTGAATTTATCTAATAGCTAATTTACCGTATTGCAAATTCACCTGAGTCACAAAGTATTTTTATCCAGGCTCTCTCAAACCCGGATCACCATGAATGGCTATTTTTACTTAAAGATCTATCGCAGCAATATCAGCTCCTACTCTCGTAATAAAAGTGACAAAAATACAGATATATGGGGAGGCCAGGAAGTATTCTATTGCAAGGCCGACGAATACTCAGGTTTTTTACGCTAGCCATGTGGGGGTGTTTTCCAGGATCAAAATACCTTTGTCGCGCTGTATTGCGGCGTTTTATCCGTCAGACTGAAATTAAGCGTTTGTTTAGTCCCGAGACGAAAAGACCCGTCAACTCGCCAACCATGCCCCGACTGATCCGGCGGAGATCAAACTGACCCGGTTTTTCTTCAGGACCGAAGGTTTCAAAACATTCAAGATGTGAACAATATTGAAGTCTGGAAACCAAAACTGCCTCAGGCAAGGTGGAGCACAAGGAATAGAATTTATGAAATCAAAGACACAATAAATAGGAAGACGCAGAATAAATATTTTCACTCTCATAATATTTTAGTTTACATGTTCCAAATGTGTGTGTGCAGTTGTGTGTATTTCTTTTAAAGTGACAGCCCTTGTCTCCATCCTTACGCTACCTGGGGGCATTGGCGGACGCAGGGGGTGGCCATTCCGGCCATGGCCCCCCAAAGCGCTGGAGGGGATCCAAACTATCTTTTGCCCCCTCCCCCCAAACGCCGGAGAAATTTTTGAAAAAAGGTGTTTCCACTAGGTCTGTAGAGCAAAAAATATTCGCTCCCACCCCCCCTGCCTGGGGGCTGTAAGCGTCTTCACCTGTGGCTGCTGCGACCCCCGCCCCCCTCCCCCCGATAGAATCCCATCTCCTTTATCTTCACCTTTCCTCATCCCCATCGTCTCTATCCATAGTTTTTAATCACCTCATACTCATCACGACAACGCTTTAAAAGCCATCTCAGTAATGTGGAAGTGTATGTTATACATAAATGGGGTAACAGAAAAATCATCCTCAGACCCAATCTCGTTCCAAGTAATTATGCGCATGGCCTGTGCTGGTAAAAATGCAAAAAATAAACCAAGACTGGCGACATATACTGGGTAAAGAAACTCAGCACTGTGACAGCAAATTATCTTCTCCCGAAACTGTGTACTGGAGGAAGCACGCAAATGACCAGCCCCCTCCAAGAACAAGCGCTCGTGGTGTTTGCCCTTTGGGATTATTCTGGATGGTGTTGATACACCGTAGATAGATCCTTAGACGGGTGAGCATGTGACGTCACTGAGGCGTGAAGGAACCCACCATGAAGATGCCTTTAAATAAAGGTATCTTGGGAAGTGACATCTGAGCTCCTGTTCCAGCTGTCCGCACAGTTTTGTCAGCACCAATCAGCGGGCCGTGTTGCGCCTACGTCATAGGACTGTAGCCTCTCCCCGGGAACTAGTTCTAGAGGTTTTACGGGCTGACGGCCTGCTGTTTGTGCTGATGAAAATCCGTAAGTGCACGAAGTGGCAGCCTAATATCTTTAATGGTATAAAGGTTTAAGTTCCCTTTGCTTAGCACCAACAAGAGGCAGTTATGGCGCTGATGTTACTTTTCTGGAGGAGAGGTTAGAGGTCCTACTGACAAAACTGTGCTGACAGCTGGAACAGGGCTAGAGGCCGTATGTTGCATCAAAGCTTGCAGCTGCCTTAGCTTTGCCTCGCTTGCCTGCCTCCCTTTGCATTGAGCGAGCATCCCATAATTATGAATTGCGATAGCTATAGCCTTCTGGCGTTTAGCTGGGTACAAGTTTCAATTGTATTGGTCCTTATTTGAAATGATTTACAAGTTTTCCGGGAATGGAAATATGCTGGGACATAGATCAGTGGCGTACATTTTATTCGCTAGGGGAATCAGAATAGTTGAGAAAACTTTTTTAAAGCCATATAGATAGAAAGGGAAAATAAGCGCCTGTAAAGACATTGCCCACTCTGTAATTGTTGGTTTCAGCTTGTCCTCCCTGAAGACGTATTTATCCGCCCCTTCCCCTTGCGCACTCCTCCCCCTCCCCAGCATTATAAGGCATAAAGCTTTCATATTCTAGAAATTTGGTAGGGTTACCTCACGACCGAAACCTATCAGTAAGAAAGGCACTGAACAGCAGGAGTCATCAGTCCTCCCACACAACCTAAATTCAGATTGATGAATTTTGGGGTAAGCTTTCTGAAAGTAGGTCAGAACAAATATGGGACACCGGGGCTAGTTGCAGCCAGGGGCATGTTGAACCACTTGCGATAACTCCGCTGTTTCTGAAGAGATTGCGCCGTAATCACAACAGCGCATGAGTGCAACCGCTTTCCGTTTTTCAGCAGGAAATCGTCGTGGTATCTGGTCGGTAGCGGTTTGGAGACAGAAAAACCTGCTTTTTCGTAGCAAAAGTGAATTTTACTTTTTCGAAACATTTTGTTATGACACTGTTGATATTAGAGATAAAGATTAGCCCTACTAAATGAGTTGAATGTAGGCATTTACGCCTTATTTTGGCCGCAAACCATCATAACTGATCACCCACTTTCTGCGTCAGCTACCTCCGGAGTGGCGGCGGGGTCTCGGGGTAAGTTGAGCCACGAGGGTGTTGTGGTATCATCATCATCACATATATTTTCCATCACATAAAATGAACGATAAAGACAAATACTGTTTCTTGCCGATTGGCGCAAAAGCGTCCGTGGACGCTTAATTCGAGGCGCCGCTCGGAAGTTTTTACAACACAACAATACAATTTTTTCACTTCCGGTTCTGCGTCTTGGTCGCCACCTTGGGTTCCGACTGCACCCGCTAACAAGGTTATTGTGTTCTTCAGGTGCCGGTGCCAGTCACAGAAAAGCGTTTTGAGGTTTCTAGAAATTTGAAAACTTCTCTAGCTATGGCACAGTGCTTCTCCTCGTTACTACTTTTGCCATGTATGATAAGCAGAAGTTTTTTCTTTTTCCGGTAGGTCGGCGAACCCCGCACCCAGGTTGTCGCTGAGTTCCCTAATGAGGGCGGTTCTTTGAATTATATACTTTGGGCATTTGAGGAAAAAGTGATGCGTGTCCTCACTCCGGTATCCACAGTCGCAGAATGGAGAATCAGATTTTTGGATAACGAAGGCATGGCTGTTTAATTTGGACCGCCCAACTCTTAGCTGTGTCAACAGTGAATTCGGGTGTTTTGGGCCTAAGGAATGATACATGTTTATTTGCCTGTTGTCGATAAGTTGAGCGAGCCGTTTCCTAAAAAGTTTGTGAGAATTTATTTCCATAACCCCGAGGGGAATTTATTGACCAATTTGACTGCACTGGGGAGGAATGACTGTTGAAAATGGGATAATCTAAAGTTTATTTCAGTTCTAAGCCGGGCGTTACGCAATCTTACGTCAGTTTCACTGCCTCTAGTTGAGGGTAAGACCTGTCTGATATATTCGGGGGAGGTTCCATGGTAAAGACGATGGAAAACTGAAGTTTGTGAATTTCGCGTCGTTCCTTAAGGGAGTGACAGCCTAGATCTTCCCGCAGTTTAGCATACGATGTGGAGGGAAGGGTGGAAGTAACAAGCCTGGACGCTCTGTACTGCATTTTCTCCAGTCTCTGGCGGTCGGCGCTTGTCAGAAGTATGTCGTACAAGATGTCCCCGTATTCGAAGTGGGGCATCACGTAATTCATGTAAATCTGGTCAAGAATGGTCCTAGAAACAAAGGGAGCAACTGGATACAATGGGCTGAGAGCAATGTCTACTTTTTTTGGTGGTCTCTACTATATGTTCGCGAAGTCTGAGATCGGACGATAAAGTCAGTCCTAAGTGCTTGTGTTTTCTAACAATTTGAATCGGCTGCTCTTCAAAAATAAGCCTAGGAGAAAAATCGTCCTTCCGAATAGAGAATGTTTGCTGAATAGTCTTATCTGCGTTGAAAGTAATAAGCCAGTCCCTCCCATATTTTTGAATATCATTGAGGTCGTTTTGGATGGTGTTTTGAACTGTTATGAGATTTTGAGGAGTGTGGCGAGCTAGCAGACAAGCGTTGTCAGCGAAAAAGAGCATTCAGTTTTCAGTTTTCCCAGATAGGTTGTTGAGGTATAGGAGAGCCAGAAGGGGGCCCAAAACTGAGTCCTGGGAGCATCCTGAGTTTAGTGTTAATACTGAGGAATAGGCATCATTTATTTTTACTCGCTGTTGTCTGTCGCTAAGGTACGAGCATAGCCAGGAAAGCATGTTTTTTAATCCGAATTCGTTTTCACATTTGTAAATTAACCCCCTGTGCCAAATTTTCTCAAAATAGCTAGACATCTCGAGGTAAATCATAGTCTGGTCTTTTTTCTTATCTAATGATTCGTACAGTCACAGGGTGATGTAAAATAACTGAAGAAGTGTCCCGTGTCCTGACCGATAACCACTCTGTCGTTCCGTCAATAGGTCGTGGTCTACTATATGACGGTAGATTCTTTTGAATACAACTTTTTCGAATACTTTAGAGAGACAACAGAGCAAGCTAACCGGTCTATAATTTTTCACCTCGGCAGCACTTCCTTTGTTCTTAAAGACTGGTGTAACATAGGCAATTTTCCAGCTGGTCGGGAACACACCGTTCTGTATAGACTTGTTGAACAATTTAGCCAGGGGTTCCGCGATTATGATTGCTGATAACTTAATTAGTTTTGTTGAAATTTCGTCGGGGCCGCAGGATTTGTTTTGATTTAGCCTGTTGATTATTTGGATTACTTCTCACTCAGATACTACTGGAATGTCTAAGACCGGTACTGCGTTGTTTGAAGCAGGTGTAACTTCTTGCTGTCGCTGTCTGGCAAAAGTAATTGGTTGACAAAATAAGCATTAAGTAATTCTGCCTTTTCTAAATCATCCACCACAAGAGAATGGTCATCTTTTTGAAGGGGAGGACTACGGATAATTTTGTTTTGTCCTGTCATGCGGTGAAAGGTGGCGTGGTATTTATCAGGGGTCTGTTTCTGTTGGATAAGATTCAGTGCTTCCCGGCGCAAGTACTGGTTTTTTTAATGTCTAACTAAATTCGTTACCTCGTTTCTACAATGTTTCCATCTATCCCAGGCTGCCTTAATAACGTTGCCATTTTTACTTTGCTTTTCTTTAGAACGAGCAGTTTTGAACAATCTATCGCGTTTGCGTATTAGTCTTTTAATGTCTGTGTTCGTCCAAGGCTTGTCCCAAGATCGAATAGTGATAACTTTGCGTGGAATGGCGTTGTTAGCAGCTGATAAGATAGCTGAGGAAAACTGCTCTGTTGCCACGTCGATGTCATTACGTAAGATATCGTCCCAAGTTATAGTCATTAGTTCATTGGTTAGTCGAGGAGCGTCCAGTTTTGAATAGTCCCATACCCTATTTTTCCGAACCATTTTCGATTGGAATATTCTAGCCTGAACAGATACAAAGATAGGAAAATGGTCTAGCTGTGAAAAAGAAGGTAAGACTCCACTACTTATGACTGATTTTTCGTCTGATACAAGGGGCATTCCAGGACAGATCGACCAAGGCTTGACACCACCATGTCTAGAAAAAATCTGAAACTTTGTCTCCGGGGTAGTTTTGGGCCAGAAACACGCCTGTGAGAATCTCAGCCCCCTCCGACCAACGGTGACCGAGTTATAGCCCGAGGCACTTTCGGGAGGTCACGTTGTAGACTCATCTTTGATGCTTCATAACTCAACAACGCATCACCTGATTAACAAGTTTTATATATCATTGAACTCGTCTTGAATTATAGCTTATTTTGAAAAAAGAAAATGTTAAAATTTGAAAATTTTTGACTTTTAATTTGTTTGACCTTTTCCTTTTTGACCTAGCTTGACCTTTTCCCAGTTGAAATTGCCCTTTTAGACACCTCAAAAATGTTTCTTCATAAAATATCTTTTGATAGTAAAAATAAAAAAATGCGTTCTTGCTATAAGTTCCGAATATTTAGCACCTAAGGTAGGTATGTACACGGTTTTTGACCATTGCGGTAGTACAGCCTTATATTTAACGCCGCAAATATAGCGATTGCTTTTGTAATCGGTCGCTGGAAATCATACTCCATTGTCTTTACGAAATTTTAATCGTACAAGTATCCAAATTTATGACATTTAACACGCGCCCACCCGAGGGGGTGGGCAACCGGCCTCCTCAGGTTTCCACAGGTAGTAAAAAAACACCTTCGCGCAGCGCCACCGTACTTCATGTACCTCTAACTCGAAATTTTTGCAGCTTCTGGCAAAATTTTAGGTCTGGGTCATACCAGGTCAGACCACAAACCCAGGTCAAGAGACCTAACCTCAAACTTTGGGAGGTGCATAAATCATATCAAATTTAGCCTATCGTGGTTAGAATCGCATTGCATAGTAAGATCGCCTAGCAAGATAATTTTTCGTAGCAGGATTTCTATATCGATAACCGGGAGCAGGGCAAAGGTCATGATCTTTCCATTATAAATGCATGGGGCGATTGGTAAATTTTGATAACTTGCGAGAATTGAGAATTGTCGAGAATTGCGATGGAGGTTGTATTTTTACATTGTCGTGTCTGACTTGCCACTGCAGTTTGATTAATATTCTTTTTACCATACAGACCTAAGCCTGGCTCTAGGTCAAAGCAGGTTAATTTTGACATTTGACTAGGCAATATTATAAGATACATAATCCGTTTGGGCTCAACAAGAGTGTTCCAATGGTGCTGAACTTTTCTTTCTACAGCTCTTCTCTGTCACCTATTATGCCACAAAATTTAGGTTTCCACTTAGTTCCCGTAAGAAATACTGTGACCTTGAGCAGCCTCAAAGGTGACACGACCAAACGATTGTATGTAACATATTCGGTAATGATTAAAACTGGCTATTTAGCGGCATCACTCCCAGTGCACTGTGTCATTATTTATCTGGGATTCTCGGATCCGTGTCAGCTATGAAATGATCACCTTGTAAAAATATCATGAGGCAACCTGTTCAAGCGACCAAGTCGAATGCGTTACAATTTCAGGACATTTTGTCGAATATATGAGCAGATTCAAATCACTTTTTGGGAATGAAAGCCTTTCAGACACGTTTGTTTACATTGCATGAATCCTCTCAAACATATGCTGTGCTGCACTGGATCAGCTTGCATCGATACTATTTTCCATCTCCGGGAACGATGTAATTGTGTGAGTTAGTGGTGCTCATAGGATAAGTTATACTTGTTTCAATTATTGATAAGGTCTCGACATCTTTGTAAATTTTCGTTTAAGGCTGAAAGGTTCATTATTAATAAGTTCATTTGCCCTCGTCTCCCTCGAAACAACGAATCCCTTTTTATCACTTTTAATGGCTGCAGTTTTTCTGTTTATAAATATTGCCCAAGTTGTTGCCAGTTCAGTTTTTTTATACATTTTGTACAAGTTGTTCTCAGTTCGATTGTTGGAGTCGGGGTCTCACTAAAGTCATCAATGGACTTGTCACGGAGACCCCGACCCCACCATCCGAACGAGCAACTCCCACAACGAAGGGTTGATTTTAGAAGCCAACGTTTAACGTCCCACACAGCACAGGGACGGCCGCCCCGCTCAGGTCACCCTCTCACCAGTCAGTTGCCAGCCGACCTGTACGTCGGGTAAGCTATTGAGCGCCGGAGCGTCTCAGCGGAACCGATCCCAAGCCTGGACATGCACTGCCACTGCCTGCTTCTGAGCCGCGGGCCGGAGCCCAACGCTCTACCAACTGAGCTACCGGGGCGGCAAGGAGGCGGTTTTAGGAGTAGGTGTCTCACTAGAGTCATCAAGGGACTTTTTACGGAGACCCTGACCCCACCACCCAAACGAGCAGCTCCCACGATAAAGTGTTAATCAAGGAAACAAAGTTGAAAGTCCCACAAGGCATAACGACGACCGTCTACCTCAGGTCACCCCCTCACCACTGAGTTGCCTGCTGGCCTTCAGCATTTACGGTACCTACCACCTCCCAGTTGACCTAAGTTATTTTTCCAGAAGTTGCAAAATGTTGTGTTAGAGGTAGATGGAGTACGGTGGCGCTGCGCGAAGGTATTTTTTACTACCTGTAGAGACCTGAGGAGGCCGGTTGCCCACCCCCTCGGGTGGGCGCATGTTAATTGTCATAAATTCGGATACTTGTACGATTAAAATTTCGTAAAGACAATGGAGTATGATTTCCAGCGACCGATTACAAAAGCACTCGCTATATTTGCGGCGTTAAACATAAGGCTGTACTACCGCAATGGTCAAAAACCGTGTACATACCTACCTTAGGTGCTAAATATTCGGAACTTATAGCAAGAACGCATTTTTTTATTTTTGCTATCGAAATATATTTTATGAAAAAACATTTTTGAGGTGTCTAAAAGGGCAATTTCAACTGGGAAAAGGTCAAGCTAGGTCAAAAAGGAAAAGGTCAAACAAATTAAAAGTCAAAAATTTTCAAATTTTAACATTTTCTTTTTCAAAATAAACTATAATTCAAGACGAGTTCAATGATATACAAAACTTGTTAATCAGGTGATGCGTTGTTGAGTTATGAAGCATCAAACAAGACCCTACAACGTGACCTCCCGAAAATGCCTCGGGCTATAACTCGGTCATCGTTGGTCGGAGGGGGCTAAGATTCTCACAGGCGTGTTTCTGGCCCAAAACTACCCCGGAGACAAAGTTTCAGATTTTTTCTAGACATGGTGGTGTCAAATTGAAATATTTTTGGTCGTTTTGTCCTGGAATGCCCCACAATGCAAAGGTCGCGTAAATTCTTGACCCTATCCTCAATTCTAGTCGGTTCCGAAATAAGTCGGGTCATATTGAGAGATTCAATGGTGTCCTCTAATCTTGTTTCAAAAAGGAGATGCGTGAGTGGGTTTGGTTTTGATTTTCCAAGAAAGTATTTCGCGCATTAAAGTCCCCTAAGATTGCAATTAATTGATTGTTGTAAGTTCTTGCTAAGTTAACACTTTCTAAAAGATTGGACAAGAACTTGTCTAAACGTTCTGATGTGAGGCTTGGCGGGAGATATACACAACGCACTATAATTGTTTCCCCTAGTTTCACTTTTGCCCAGTCTCACTCCTCGTTTCCGATTTCGAGCGCTTCTAGACGCGTAGCATCTAGAGAAGGGTGCATGTATGTACAAAGCTACTCCACCTCCAAATCTGTTTCTATGGCGCAGTAGTGGTTGCTGGAAATTGCGGATTTGGTAGCGACTAGGGTGAACAGTTTCATCTAATTTAGTTTCGGCAAGTCCCACAATTTTGATGTCGTTTGCTTCTAGAAAATGCTCAAGCTCATCTCTCTTATTCTCTAATTTGATGCTATTAATGTTCACGTGTGCAATCTTCAGTCCGTTTTGGCACTCCCCTGGGCCGGGGTTTGGTTCAACGCCTCCTATCAGGAGAATGGCCAAGGTATTTCTGCGTAGATTTAGGAGCCACCAGCTACAGGTAGATAGAAATGAAGCCCTGTGCGGCAGCTCTTCAACAGTATACATTTTGCGCTTCTTTCCATTGCAACAAAATACTGGCCATGATGATATGTTGAGCCATGATCAACGCACCCCGGAGGAAAAACATGGAGTACCTCAATTTCCGCCCCAAACTAATGGGGCACGGTGGTGTAGTGGGTAGCACACACATTTTCCATGCGACTGACCCGTGTTCAAGACCGGGCGGCTTCCCTGATCAGAGAGCAAGCTGGCTCCCGAGAAACCTTCCAACAGGAAAATAGTTGGCGACGCTATTTGGCCCTGATAGTTGTCCCCTAAAATGTCTGCTATCGGGTCGACTCATTGGCGAACGGGGAAAGACATTTACCACCAGCTTCTATTTTCCGTTTATTTTCAAAACACTTGAGCGACTTAATGTCCCATTATCTGCCCCCTGACCTGCTACTAGGCCGACCAATTATGGAGAAGAGCTTCCAGCGCTGGTTTTGGGCCCTCCTCTCCCATTAAAGCCTCTCCAACTCTAGGGGATGCAGGGGTCTTGGCCTTTACCCCAAAACGTTCGAATTGTACCCACTATTGGCCGATTTTCCCGTTTTCTCAAATAAACACTGTTCTGTGATTCCGCCCAGACTTCCAGCAGGGCCCAGCCACTGGCGGATGCAGGAGTGCCATTTGAGGGAGGCAACTCGGGAAAAATAGTAAAAACAAACTGTTTTTAAAGAAAAAGAAAATCGGCCAACATTTTGCTATTTTGGGGGGGCATGGCCTCTTGCCACCCCACCCCTCTGGATCCACTAGTGGGTCCAGCATGCCTGGAACGTCAGGTGGTGCCTCTGGGCCTATACCCGATCCCCAGCGGACACCGGCCTAACTGACAAATCGACCTGCGTAGAGCCCTCAGTAGGTTCTTGAAATGTCCGGAAGTCTGCTGAGCATCTCAGCGCCTAGAAATCCAGCAGGGTCCAGCATGCCTCGAAGGTCAACGAGAGCCCCTAGTCCTGGACCGCATCTTCAGCAGACCCTCACTGCACCATCGGTAGCAGAGCTGGACATCCCCGCAGGTGGGCCTGAGCCGTACACTCCAGCATAATCTCCCCGGACTATTCAATGAGCAGCAGTCTGCCCTGATCCTGACGGTGATGCTGAACCTGCCCTGCTATCCTGATACGTTCTCGCCTGCAGCAGTCGGCCCGTTTCCTAAAGAGCTGAGGCAGAGGAAGAGAGCCTCGCGTCAGAGGAAAGCAGCAGTGTTGACGGATACACAAAAACAGCTTCGGGAAGAGGAGGCAGAAAAGAAGTAAAAAAGAAAACCAGCAAAGAAAAGAGGTACAACAGATGGCAAAGGCAAGAAGCAAGGACACGACTGGTGCAAAAACAGCACAAGGAAGCGAAGAAATGCCCACAATTTGTGTGCAGTACAAGAAGTAGGTACTGGTGCAAAAACGGAGCGTCAGATATCGTTGCAGCAGCCGTGTTCATTGTGTGGTCGAACAATAATGCACATTTCTGATGTAAATAAACAATTTCGGAATTAGATTTTGACAAAAACAATTGATCCTTGTTCTGAAAAGTCCGGGGAGGAACAATGTGATGTGTGTTGCAGCCATTGGGCTCAATTCGGCCCAAATGCACATTGACTGGACGCTAACTTGCCCGAGGCTTTCGGTCCACAGGCAGTTACATGCTGGTTCACTCGATAGCATGGTATTTTCAGCGAGTGGGTGAGGCTCAGGGCCTGCGACCAATCAGATTGCTGCTTCCATATGGAAAGTATTCCTTCAGGGCTTGAAATAAGTCAATAAGCCCCTCTACTTTGAACTTTAAAGCTGGCGGAAGTTTTATATCGAGAGCTTTGAGTGAAATTAAATATGCCGATAGTGGTTTCTCAACACGCTTTACAAAATTTCTATCTCAATTCAAAACTCATTATAAAAGTGGGACACTCCCTTTAAGCGGCTCAACGTACCCCGGAGCGCAGCTCAACTTACCCCGACACGGGGCGAGTTGAGCCATTTGACTTTGACCTATTCATATTCAAATACCTCACACGGCGACAACATTCAAGCATTGGCACACGCATCACTGGAAAGTCAAAGGAATAGGCTTACCAGCAATGACAAAACTAATTCAATACCTTTAGCAATCTCTGAGATATGCGAAAAAAATCATGTTCAATTAGCCCCGGTCTCCCCTATTTTCCAATGAATTTAAAAGTTTCAGGAGCGTCACTATCGGGGAAACACAATGAGGTAGCTAGGAACAGTGGCGGATCTAGCCGGTTGGTTTGGGAGGGGCAAACCAAAGTCGAAAAGCAAAAAAAAACGTCGCGCAGTGAAAATTGCGTTACGATATGCCTTTTCGGTAGGATTTTGGGAACTGGAGACGAAAAGCAAAAAAACCGCCACGAGGTGAAAAATATGCACTCAAGATACTTTTTTTCCTATCCAAGCACCAATATTTACACTGAACTTCACTAATTCTGTTTGAAGTTGAGTTGAAGCACCAAAATCCTGCTTACAAGCTAAAAAGGAGTCGGGGGAAAAAGGAGGTCGATCGCTTTGGGGGGGGCAAAAACATAGTTTTGCCCCGAGCTTTTCCCTTTGGGGGGCAATTGCCTTTTTGCCCCCCCTGGATCCGCCACTGGCTAGGAAATATCTAAACCCCTTAAGGCCGGAAACATCCGCCGTAACGTAAAGCATCTTTGGATTCTAGCTCTTTACTGCCTTCTGCTGATGCCGCGTGCAGAACTTTTACATTTGTTTTTCAAAAAACGTGATTTGCTACCTAGACAGTCTTGCAGAATAAATTTACGTTAAAATATTGTAAAAAATATAATATCATATCTCGTGCGGGGGTATATTTAAGCCCTCCAGTCACTTATTGGGTGGAGGGAAGGCCTTCCCCTAATATCTCCTTGGATGTGTTAATGTACACACGCCCCGTTCAAAGGAACGTGTTATTTTTATAGTTTGTGAGCTCATCTCCGCTTTGAGATACCTGAATGCTCGTTAGCTTTGTAAAGAATGACGTGCAGCGGTGCTGAAAAACTACCCCATTAAACCTACCGGAACTCGCAGTGGGCGCGTAATCCAGCCTACCACTGTTGTATCAGCTCTTGTTGCGTTGGACACTGAATTGCATTATGCATTATGCTTTATGCATTATTGCATTATGATAATTGTAATCTTACTGAACCATCGTGATGGCCTTGTTGCGATCAGTTGTTCTGGCTGCAATGGATCAGGCGTTTCGTTTTAAGATGTTGGGCTCATTACTAGTATGTGATAAATAATCTGCATAGGTAACTTGCACTGCCACTCCTGCTCCTATGAATGTATATATGGATATTTGTATGTAGGTCTTATTAATGGATATATGTCACTATTCCTAACGCACATCGATTTTGCCAATGCATAACAAGTTTTCCTACATAGTTTTTGTCTTATTTATGGTGCAACTTTGCGCAAATTCCAATTACATTTTCTGCCAAGTCATTGTGTGGCACCTATTTTTGATATTATACATATTCTACGGCGTTTCTGTTCATATCTCAGCCGAAACAAAAAGGAATCCTTTCCAGCATGCCATCGCTAATATAAATCTTTTTCAGTCCACGAAGTAGCCTTGACATGACGCTGTCCTGGACATGTTTTCAACAAAATCCAAATTACAAATTTGGAAAAATATAATCCCTAGTTGGAGCCATTTTTCAGCAGTCAGCTTTGGCGGAATTCCACAAATAATTAAAATTGTTTTCTATGAAGTAATGAGTCCAGAAATCTGTAAGTCACATTCTTGTTTCACCTTCAATTGCTCAGAACGAGATTGTTTTTTTTCGTACTACCCTGCAGGGAAGTACGAGAAAAGCAAATATTTTCGTTTTCCTGGGTTTAAATCCATGGGTTTACCTAACCATCGCGTGTAATTACGAAGTTGGTCGCTAGGGTACCGCTCGCGGTATGTAACGTTGTGATGGGTGCAGCCATTGTTAATCATTATCACGTGACCTGCGTGGCATTGGGATTAAGACTAATCAAATTTTTGCAACCAGATGGAAAGAACCTCCTCCCTGGTTTGAATTAAGGCATTAAAACCCTTTATTTTTACTCTAAACTGTACAGCAACTTAACACAGGGAGCTTTGGGTGAAATAAAATATGTCAATAGTGGGTTCTCGACACGGGCTACAAAACTGTTATATCAGCTTAAGACCCCTTATAAAAGTGGGACTCTATCTCTAAGTGAGACTCCCTGAGCAGCTAAGCAAAACAGCCGTCTTAAAACATGAGTGGACACCCCATTGTAGGTTAACGATGGATAAGGGTGGTCACTGGTCAATAGGTTACAGCCTCCGAAGTAGCGTGTCTCCTGATATCCCAAATTCAGTGTATAGGTTCATGACTTGGATTTGCGAGAAGTTACGTTCAAACGTTGTTGAAAATGGTCATATTTTCTGTCACATGATGAATAGAGTAGGTATGTTGATTCATGCTTTGATATCTGACCAACAACATTGAGTAAGAAAAGACCTCCCCACTGCTGTATTTTCTAGCAAACTGTGTGTGCGTGTGAGTTTTTTTTTTAGAGAGAGTGGCACCCAGGAAAGGTGCATTTACTTGTGCGTTAAGATTATTGCATCGTTCTACCAAAATTATAGGTTCAATGGTAAGCATAGATGTAGATTCTTTGAATGGTTTAATTTTCAGCACGTTGGTGATTCAAGAAAGACCAGACTGGTATAAGTATTTATCCCAAAGAGGCACATACCCAATTATAGGTGAGGTCAATGAAAGGTAAAACATATAACATCATCACCAACAGCCTTGCTCCTAAAAAGGGGGATGAGGTGGCTTAGTGGATAGCACCTTTGTCTTCTAAGCCACCAGTCCCAGGTTCAAGTCCCGGCGGAGCCTCTGAATAAGTCGATCTGATCCCCAAAATCCCTTCCAACAGGGTGAGAGTTGGCGACGCCGTATGACCCTGGCAGTTGGTGTGTCGTTAAACCCCAACAATTATTATTATTATTTGCTCCTAAGAATGCGCTACAAGCCATTTCAAAACACGACAAGCACAGATAATCAAACTGTGTCACTGACCTAGAATAGCTGTTTGAGGTGTCGTAAACGAGATAATACACTTCTTAAGCCGTCCAATGGGATCCCTCAAAATATCACCAGTTGGTAAGCTGAAAAATGTTTACAATGCGAGGAGCCCGCACAAACAGACTTGACTGTACAGTGTTCACTGGACACATCTAAGGCACATCTAAGAAAGTTGCACTAGCATATCTCGTATTTCTAGGAGGTAAATGAAGTGAGAAACATTCCAAAAGATGAGATGATGTGATAAGACTTTTAAAAACCTTGCATGTGAAGAAAATGTCATGTTGCACACGCCTCGCCAGTAAAGTACGAAAATCATAAAACTTCGTCAATTCATCATAATCTAATGATGGGTAGGCGGGGACAACATGGCTCGCAAGCCACATCAAAAGCTTGTGTTGAATTCTTACACGGTCGAGGTGACATTTTGCGGCTCCAGCCCAAATCACTGAACAAAGCTGTCATGACCGGATCGACCGGACATTATCATTAAAACCCGCCACGGTGGCGCTCCTGTTCAGCTTACATCTAGGGGATGCCGTCTGGAAGGTTCGTATTAATAAACCTAGTGATCTGTTTGCTTTGCTCACAATCGGGCTGATATGATTGGAAAAGATAAGCTTTTGGCCAAGAATGATTCTCAAACCCCTTATGGAGGAAACGTTCTCCAAAGTTTTTCCGTTGATTTGACAAGCCGAATCGATGAGATTAAGTTTTATAGATATTTTGAGAGAAAAAGACTTGCATTTTGAGGCGTTTAGATTCATCTTCTAGGCAGCAGCCCAGCCTGTTACTGCATCCAGGTCTTTCTGTAAGTGTTAACATCATTTTGGGATTCCACCTGGTGGAAATTTTTAGATCGTCGGCGAAGGGCAAACACTTGGTAGAAACTACGTGCGGCAGGTCGTTTACAAAAAAATGAGAACAGCAACGGTGAGATGAGCCCTCGCTCTGGTGTGCCTGAAGCTACACGAGGCCATAATTTGCCGCTCAGCACCACTTTCTGTTAACGTCTGCCCAGATAAGAGGTCAACCATCTCGATGCTAAGTTGTTAATGTCATTCATGTACTGCAGTTTGTACAGTAAAAGGCGATGGTTAACATTTTGGAACACGATCGAGAAATCCGTGTACACTACTATCCGACCAGTTGGCTGCTGTCAGAAATGGCTTTTCGGTGACATGACACTTTTCTGTTTGATATTTTAGAAGCTGTTGGGTGTAAAATAATTAATGACTACAAAAATAGACACCAAAATAGGATTGCATGTGTTACCTGCTCAGAATATACGTATCAAACTGTACCAGCAACAAGAAAGGCCCAGGTAGGCGTCCTCTAAACTTTTGTATACATTAGCCAAATGAGCGTCAACGTTTCACACCGCGCTGTCAAACATTTCGCCGGGAATTCAGAGCTTAAAATAGATTCCCAGTTGTCTCCGGTGGATGTCGGATATACCTCCAGTTCCGATTTAAGCCAGCCCTTGCCCTAGCAGCCTTTGTGCGTTGATTGCGTCGATTGGCCGCTTCACGTTAATGGCGCGGAAAATGTCAGGAACATCACCAGCCCGGACCGCTCCTGCATCAAGGCTGTAGTGATCACCGCCGCAATCTCCCATTATGCTACGCATTTGGATCGATCCTTGTATCTTCTGAGACGACTGGAACGCCCTGAGGCGAGGATCGCTCACAAAGCCGCGGGGGCTGCGACACCGGCGGCAATGTTTGGGGATGACCGCTGTCTGAGCAGATTACCGGTGTGGGGCGTATTTCGGGCCGCGAATAAGGCCAGCAGGATACTGGTCTGCCGCTTCCACGCATTTTAACAGCGACACGAACGGCGGGGCGGCGCCGCGCCCGGTGCGTAGGCGGAGGGAGGGCGGCTGGTCTGTATGCTATGCATTCTGGCAGCAAATAGAGACTGGACGACGGCGCCACACCATGGCACCAGGTCATAATGTGAGTGAGCTGCTGGGACCATACGACATTGTCAACCTTACCCTGGTGGGTAGGGATGCTTGGGATCTGATTATTATTATTTAGGGAATCTGCCGGGACATGGTGCCTTTGGAGACAGCTGCACCATGCAGTGAGCCATGCCCCCTCAGGGGTCCCGGTAGCGACGTCTATTGTTGGTCGATACCGCGCATGGTACGTGGGCCCCAGAGGTAGTGCGTGTGGCTCGGCACGGCAGGGGTCGGTTAATTGTTGGGGTTTAACGACGCACCAACTGCCAAGGTTATACGGCGTCGCCAGCGCTCACCCTGTTGGCAGGGATTTGCGGAATTAGTTGGATCTATTCAGAGGTTCGACCAGGGCTTGAACCCGGGACCGGTGGGTTAGAGGACAGGAAGGCTATCCACTAGGCCACCCATCCCCGGCTGGGGCCAGTGAACCGACACCGTCGGTCGGTGTATCTCCTGACAACGGAGATGAGACCTTACGACTGGCGAGCAGTATGACGGTCCTGCATGCACGAATTACCGAGCACCATATTTGATGCTCATATGTCAGAAATTCTGGCTACCATATGTCACATTGACCGGCTGCTGACGCTTTATAGTTGATTGGTAGGAGGTAGTGGGTGTTGAATCATCTGGGATTTCACCAATCTGATGCACATTTTGCGACTTAGGCTGCCATTGATATTCTTGAAGTGATTATTGTGTCTAATAGGGGAGCTCTGAAATATTTACAGGTTGAACCTTTCTACTTTTTATTCTTTTCATCCTCTCAGTTGTTGAAATGCGTCAGACATGCTACCAACTGCTTTACTTGATCGCGAAAAAACTTTTTTCTCCATTACTCACTGCTTGCTGCCTTAATTGATGATTACTTCAGTCCGCGTTTGTGCCATCATTACCTTAGTTAGCGGGTTAACCTGGTCTTTCTTGTCTTCTTTAAGATTTTCGAGAGATCTGTTTTGATAACATTTGTTCACTTTTTGTGATAACGTTGCTAGATCTGAACGAGACACTCAATGAACTCTGAGTAATTATATACGTTCTATAGGACTTTTTATTCTACGCCCACAGCAATAAGGTAGCATACTCGCATCGGTAATAATAAACGTGCATGGTTCCAAATAAATATAGAGATCTTCTGTATGTGACCAGGATGAAACATCTAATACCTTCACAAAGTTGAACCATTTAGAGCTTCCGAAATGGATGAAATTTTGTTGCACATTTCCTAACCTAGATAAGTTTACGTGATATTCTGTTGTACATTGCCAAATGACCATCCATATGCACGATGCAGAACAATATAAAGCATGGCAGCAGCCCCAGCTATTTACTAGTCAGGGACAGCACTCCGACAAAAGTCCAGAATGTCAACACGTTTGTGAATAGGTCTTACCAAGTTGACAATAAAGAAGTGGCAATCGTCTGATGCAACTCTCGCTGTTTTTGCGGTTCGCTCTTTCGGAAGCCTCACGTAATGCACTGAGCAGCATCCTTTCGAGAATGGTCTTAATATTGCAATGCAAGTCATTGTGCGAACATACCCCATATAGCGAAATATGGATGACCAGGAAAATACACAATTTGCAGGACTGGGGTAAAAATCTGGATGTGGCAGCGTTATCTAGTTTTTACGTAATGACTATTTACTAGATAGTCATTGCAACCCCGACAATAGTTCAACAATAAACTAGGTAATTAATTAGAAGACGTACACATAACTGTTAAAGCTCATTTTATAGCTATTAAATCAGGTTGTGTTTTTAAGACAGCTGTGCAGAAAAGCCGCTCTTCTGCACAGTCCTGTCGGCCTGACCTGTCCTAATCACCAGCAGGGAGTGTGTTTAGTAAACTAAATGGTGCCCTCTAGTTGCACTTGGGTCCTAACCGGTCACAGTGATGCAATGTTGTTGTCATGGCTTGATTAGGAATGTATACATACATACATCGCAGCCAAGCATTGATTTGAAACACAGGGGTACAAACAGGGCACAAGGTGCTATTGCGCCTAGTTGTTGATGTTTTAAAATAGTAACCCTGGCATTGCATGGAATAGATTAACTTAAAATACCCCTTCCCCTCCCTTGAAAATATCCGAAGCCTTCCCAAGCAAAAAAAGAAACTTCTGGGCATCCCACACTTCTTATTCAAATAGAAAGGTACGAAAAAATCAGTAAAAATAAGAACATTGTGTTGTGGATGTATGCTGTCGACATTTCAGATATATTTTCGTCAAAACATTATTCAATTGCTTAATAGTATATACAATCTTGAAACATTCTTTCAGCTCACATTCGATGGCTCGCCCGTTAAGTTCACTAGAATGTCATGAAATCTATCGGAAGATACCAAGAAAACAAAGCTATAAAAATATATTTTCACTCATTCGCATAGCCGGAATGTCATCACTAGGAAGCTGTATTGTAAGCCCAGTGGGGATGAAGAATAAAAACAATTACATGCGAGGCAAATAGCGGTGCAAGGCCCAACAGCTCTGTGAGGCCATGGGATCCTAAGCTATTTCAGGTGTCCTAGGTTTCCGAACATGTTAAAGGCACCAAGTGAAGTTTCATGCACCCACAAATTTGTTATTCATTACCCGTTCAAATTTTCCTTTTCGTGTTGTCGGTTAGATAGCGTCCATATTTCACCAGCCCTTTATTACAACTCCCAGGCAGAAATTCTAAGAAATATAAATAGGTTCAAACGCAGCTAGGCGAGTTTTTTTCAGAACACTGTGTTGTAGGATTTTTCGGACAATATCATGTTGGAGCATTATCAAAAGGCATACGAAACGCCCTACTTAACTGAAAAAATTGTTTGAGATGAAATTAAGTTGAATCTTAAACAAAGCTCATTCTATTGACAATGACATCATGTTTTGCGCGCCATGAACAGAAATCTGCACCAGAGCGGAACAGCAGGCCCGTTTTCAAAACATTATTCCGGGTACGACATGTCATCTGAGGCATGCTAAAGCTGATGACGCAAGTGGAGAAGATGTATGGTCCGGTATGGTCCGTTGCTAGGAGGGTAGAGCTTCAACTGCGCCGCTCCGGAGCGCTCTGTAGCACACCTCCCACGCCAAAATGATTAAACAAAAACAGACATGGTCGCTGTCACTTTGGACAGCCAGGGTAAGCGTGTCAGTCGGGTTGCGTTTTTCTTACACCAACTGCCACGTGACCCTGTTGACAACACAACCGCCAGAGAGATAGCCCTTTCCAGCCGACCGCTCGTGAAAAATTGTATATTTAAGCCTGAAAGAATAAAGGAATTCATTATCTTGCTTTGGTGTTATGAATTATACTGATATCCATGCTTCCGTATTAAAAACTGTGAGAAAAAAGCTACACCAACAGCTTAAGCTATAAATTCACCCAATTGTTACTTTTTTATGAAACAATTCAGCTGAAAGAAAAATACCAGATGGCTTAAGGAAAGGTCAGCACATCGGCAATAGCCTACAGATCTTTTAATGTCTATGTTTTGCGCCAAAGACAAACGACACAATGATGATATAATTCTTCCAACTACTTCACATAGTCTGTGCATTATTCAAAAGATGTTTGAATCAGACCATCAGAATTTTATAGGATGGTTAATTCAGAGCGGGATACGTGCCAGAACAACATGGTGTGAGGGGAGGGGGTGGTATAAGAAGTCCTGGCCATGTTAAAGATCAATATTTTCCCTGACCGGAAAATAAAAGGGCTGTGGAGTTGCAATGGTAATTGCTGGAATGCACTGACCCAGCAGTCATTCAGCTATTTAGTGCCACCGACCCTCACAATGGTGGCACTGTCACTTTGGCTTAGAACTTTTAGAAGCAGTGCCTGCTTAAACTCTTTTAGAGATCGGACTACTTAACCTAGCGTCATTAACACTTAGGCCTAACCCAAGATTATCTTGAATTAAAATTACGAGTAAACACGAAAAAGATTAATAAAAACCATACGTCGTAGGGTGGATCTCAACGCCATGATCTTCCCGACCTATCAGAGAAGTCATGTGGAGACAAACTATCCGAGCCGGGCAGTGCGCTATTAAGTCCCTACGCCGCTACTCCGCTAATTGCCGACCCTCTCAATGATAGCGGAGTGGCGGTATCGGTTGCTTTCATAAAAAGTAGCGGAGTAGCGCAGGGGCGTAGCCAAGGGGGAGGGGGCGGCAGGGACAGCCGCCCCTCTCTGATGGCCCGAAGGGCCCCTGAAGACACGAGTCGCGCGAGGCGCGGCTCGCCCGCACTATGCTCTGTGGCCAAATTTGGCATTTTATACCAGAAAGGGCCCTCTTAAGCCCTCTTCAGCGCTCTTTTCTGTAACAATCAGGGCCCTTTTTACCCATCAGGGCCCTTTTGGCGCTGTCACAGGGGCCCTTTTCGGGGCGTCGCCCCTCCCTGAGCGAAATCCTGGCTACGCCCCTGGAGTAGCGGGTAGCAGACTTCAATAATTTAAACGAGCCACCGCGACCGACATCCATTAAAGAAGACTGGTATCCAAATAATCATATCATGTTATTTTATGCGTAGACACAAAAAAACTCAGCACTGGGTTCCGGTTGCAGGCTGAAATGCAACATAGTGCGTTTATTTGCAGATGCATGAACCCTGCAGCAATGAATTATTTCTTAACGGTATAATGATTGTTAAGATCGATAGACCGTATGGATTTCCTTGCCTAGGTGTTCAATGTTCCCTTATATTTGATTGCACTTGCTAGGTTTTTTTGTGTTGCCCTGCAACGGAGGATAACAACGATATTTGCGCAACTCGTAAACTTTCGTTCCCATTTTGTGGCACACTCATGCTTAAAAACATTCTTAGAAGAGGTGATATATGTGCCAGTAGAGCATGGGGTCGGAGGTTCAGTGCGCCTCCTGTGCAGCAGATTTATTCGGCTCAGCACAGTAGCTTAGAAATCGTATTAATACAACTTTCCACATGTGAAACAATTGACTACCGACGTGGATAAAAATGCACTATGTCTAAAATAAACTTGATTTTCGGTGAAAAGTACTTAAACGACAACGAAAAATTTACAGTAGCGCTTCAGTAGCGCTTTATTATAAAAGTAGCGGGAGCGGAGTAGCAGGTAGTGGGTAGCGGTTTCGTGATTTGGAAAAAGTAGCGCTAGTAGCGGTTGCGGTTTCAGTTAGTCAAGGTAGCGGAGGAATTAGCGGTAGCGGTTTCAAGATCTTGGTAGCGGCGCCTGCCTCTGCAAACTACACCACTCCCTCAGTTCTTAGATCAGATTTTTCATGAAACTTCTTTGTTAATAAGCCAGTGCCCCCTTCAAAACCACATGGTATGACTGTGACCTCATCAGCATGATTTCTTAAAGATGACGCCAGCGGCTGCGCGGACCGTTGGGTTAGATCACACTTCGTCGAAGTGCTCCCCTCTTCGACGTTCCCGGAGGTGGCAGTTGCCTGGGATGTGCCATCACCCCCCGCAGCAGATCCCTGGAAATCGATGGAGTAATCACCTACAGGTGATAACAAACATCTTCTTTGCCACACGTCTTGCTAAAACAACGATAGGGATGATGATGATGTTGATACAGTTATAGCTTCAACTCGGGAAAGTTCTGCAAACTCCAGCATTATTCGTATCCCAATTCTGTGCTCTCCGGGACAAAGAGTCCAGATTTTCTTCATTGCTTCACTGAATCAAGCTAATTTAATAGTGGACTCTCCAGGCTGTTTCTGTCCAAGTTGCAGCCTAATTACTCAGATAAGAGACATAAGCACAGCTCTCCAGGCATTAGTGTCAAAAATAACACAGGTAGACAAAAATGGAACTATATTTGCCATCATTTGCGTTGTAGGCAGGAATAGAACCAAGTATGCAATTCCTGTAGCAAATCTCACTCCACATTCATTCCTTAACACGCGCATTGACGAGGGGGCGGGTACCCACCCCCTCCTCGGGTTTTTCGGAGACAGCAGAAAAACGGCGGCGCGTAGCGCCGCCGTACTTGGTACACCTTTTCTCTCATCATGTTTGCAACTTTCGTAAAAATTTTAATGTCAGGTCATTTCAGGTCAGGTCACCAGTACAGGTTAAGTGACCTGACCATAAAAAAGTTTAAGATAACATAAGTTGAAACAGGGTGAACTTATCCGATTGAAAATCATATCACATAATGGGCCCAACGAGTTCTCTAAAATATGTTCCGGTATTTTTGATATTGATGACCTAATGTCAGGTACGAGCCATGACCTCTCCTTTGGAAATACATGGGAAAATGGTTTTAACTAAATAACTTATTAATGGATGGTGATAGAGCCTTTATTGTAACTGCATTAGATTTGCCCTGTGTCTGCTGTTCTAATGATATGCATTTTATCTAATTTGACCTTGACCTGACCATAGTTCAGGTCAAATATTTGATTTGACCTAGCAAGGTTATATTATACATCATTCGATTCGGCTTAATGCGAGAATTCATATCGTTCAAGTTGCTTTGCTCTGTCTTTACTTGTTCGGATGTAATGACCGAAAACCTTCATTTACATGTTATCGTTATCCCTATGACGGCATGTTTTGAACTCTAGTAACCTTAAATGTGACCTGACAAAAAATAGTCCAAATATTTTCGAAGGAGAAGTGGATGGGCTACCCAACGTCGTTTACCGTTTTTCGCTACCTAGCATGGTTCTCGAGATCTTAGGGGGGGCGGGTACCCAACATCCCCCGTAAAAGCGAAGGTGGCCCAGACCCCCGTCAATGCGCGTGTTAATACACATGATATTAATAACCAGGTGGGCCCCCGAGCTACCTTCGCCCTGGCAGAGGGGGGTTCAAACATCCCCCTCGATCTAGGCTCTTATGAGGGATAGCAAAAAATGGCGAACGCTGGTGGATATCTGAGACAAATTAATTAAGAAACTGCATCAGCCACTTTTTTGGGTCAGGTCAATATTTAGGTCATGACAGGCCAAAGAAAATTACAGGTTGGAGAATAAATTTTAGGCTCTAGTGGCTGCCAAAACTCGGTTAGAATCAATATTTAGCACCATTGGCTTCCTCTCCTTATGGGAAATCGAGTGATGTAAAATATGACTATACTAGGTCAAAAAATAAAACAACGCGACATAAGGCCAGTTCAAGGTCACCATCTGACTTAGCATAGTCAATGTGCACATCAATCGACTTGCAATGATAATCCAACCGTATTGGTATCAAGAGAATAGCTTTGTCATAATTTCCTGCAAAGTTATTGACCCCAGTATGAAAACCTGTTTAAGTGGTCCCAGAAAACGAGTTGACCTCTCAGAGGTCACAGGTCCAAAGTTGCAACATGAACCTAGAAAGGGTACTAGGAATAGGAAGGTATTCTAAACAGTATCTACAGAAAGAGATCCATTTTCGCCCAATTCCAGTTTCCCCCATTCATTTCCACTGCAAAGGTAAGTAACACGTGTGCATGATTTGTACCTGACCCTTGGTCATCGATATGAAAACTCCCGGGATATGTTCGTTTTTTTAGTGACATTTTTCGTATAATTCTGTGGGTCCATTATGTGATGAGTTTCAATTGGATAGATTCACCCTGTTCTTAATTATGTCATCTTAAACTTTTCGCAGGTGAGGGTACTTGAATTGCACTGGTGACCTGACCTGGGATGACCCAACCTTGAGGTTTTGGGAGTAGTTTACAAAATTAATCAAGGTTAAGTTGCGTACAGTACGGCGGCGCTTCGCGCTGCCGTTTTTTTTACTGCCGTCGGAAAAAAACCCGAGAGGGTGTTAAAACATCCCCCGCCGGGGCGAGGCTTAAGGGGATTCATATGCACCACCCAAATTTATATTGTTTGTTTTTTTGGCGTACCTCCATATCAGAGGGGCATTGGGGGGGGGTGGCGCAACAACACATTATTTTCTGAAGTTATTTTGCATTGGAAGGGAAGTGGTGTGAGCTAGACTTGAAGGCAAAGTGCAAAATTCTACCTTCAGACAGGCCTGGGCCCGCGACCACCAAAGCAAACGCGACTTCTGAAGAGTAAAAAAAGAGTCATGAGAATCAGACGTGACTTTTGGAGAGCATACAGAGAGCCACGAGACAAGCCGAATTCCCATGCTGACCGACAGTGCCACTTAGACCCCTCAGAGGTCATTTTATGCCCAACTGTTCTACTGGAAAAACGTCAGTATATTTTATCCTAAATACTTTCCCACTTACCCAGTACCTTCAGGGTTTTGTCATGGTTCTAAAACCTAGCGATAATTCTGCAAAAACTTATTAATGTTTTATGCTCAACTCTCTTCAACAATAGCGTTGCGGTTACTCAAGAGTGGCATTTGGCTACAAGAGAGATGGGTGACGCGTTTCCCCATTCGCGAATCAGGAACGTTCTCCTCCCAAATTTTGGGATTCGATCCAGGTATTGGCATTTTCTCCCTATAACCTGCGTGATGCATAGCCTAAGTAAATGTATTAGTGAAGGGCATCGTCGGTGACGTTTTCGGAGTCAGTCGAAATGCTCAGCCACCATTTTCACACCTCTAATGGACTCAGTGGCTCCGCTGAGACGGACCCGACCGCGACCACCGCATGCTCCACGTATCACCGATCCAACCAGGGAGCTGATGGCGAGACGGCGTGCTGCACTGGAGGAGGGGGCCACGCAACGGGCGAAAACCATCAGTCGTCAATGCCAGGCAGCAGTACGAAGAGACTGTCGCAACCAACTGCAGGAGCAGCTAGCTGATGCCAGCCCTAGCCGCACGTGGCAGATTCTTCGGCCCATAATAGGCAGCAAAAAGGCATCGTTTACGACACCGAACGTGACCCCAGACGCTATTAACGCGTATTTTGTGAATCTTGGACCTCAAACATCTGCCAGCATTACTCCACCTACAGCTCAGGTGCCTGTCAGGCTGCCACGTGTACCAGCGTGTGGGATGCGAGTACAGCCCATCACTTTTGATGATTTATGCATAACTCTAGGTAGCATGAAAGCGTCTTCTTCTTTAGATTCGAATGGATTTAGCGTCGTGTTATTCCAGAGATTTTTCTTTGGTCTTGGAAATGTGCTACTCGATATCATTAATTCAAGTTTAACGTCAGGCACTGTACCGAACGAGTGGAAGCGAGGACTTGTGATACCCATTCCGAAGGGTGGTGATACGACCAACCCTGCCAACTGGCGACCTGTAACGATTTTGCCCGCAATAGCCAAGATCGCAGAACGCATAGTCCACAGACAACTGAATGGCTACTTCGTGAATAACTCTCTATACTCTGAGGCACAGCATGGCTATCGCCAGAACCATTCAACGGAGACCGAGCTAACAATAGTTACTAATAGAGTGTACAAAGCTATGGATTCAGGCCAAATCTCTATACTTTTACTGCTTGACCTTTCAAAATGCTTTGACGTAATTGACCACGAACTGCTTTTAGCCAAATTTGAGCTCTATGGAGTAGAAAAACATTGGTTCGATGACTATCTGCGTAATCGCACGCAACAGGTAAAAATTAGAACAAAAGATGGGCAAACCATTTTCTCGAAATCGCTTCCAAACACCACTGGATGTTATCAGGGTGGCTCGCTCTCATGTTTGATGTTTTCCATCTTCGCTAACGAGATGAGTGTGTATGCAGAGGAAAGCACAATAGTCCAATACGCGGATGACACTCAACTTTTGGTCAGTGGCCCGAAATCACACCTCTCGAATATGATTTTTAGCCTAGAGACTGAGCTGGAAAGGCTCTTGGATTGGTCAGCCAAAACAAGTTAAAGATAAATGCCTAAAAAAACTTAAGCAATAGTATTTGGAACCCGAGCTATGCTCAGGGACATGCCTCAAGTCAGCATACAAGTAGGTAACACACAAGTAAATGAAACACAAATTGTCAAAAATCTAGGACTGGTCATGGACAAGCACCTTACGTTCCAACCGCATATAGACCAACTTACTATGAAATGTACAGGCATACTCATGGGACTTCCCCACGCCAGCCATGTCATCCCACGCACCTTATTAAAGCAAATTGTTGACGCTCTGGTGATGTCAATAATTCGGTACTGCATATTAATTTACGAAACTTGCGGCGCGACACAACTTCATAGGGTGAAAAAGGTTATAAATTTATGTGCAAGGGTAATCACCGGAAAGAGAAAGTACGACCACATATCTCACGAAGTAAGGCATCTCGGCTTTTTAACACCCGATAAGCTCGTTAGGTACCATCAACTCTGTTTAGCTAAAAGTGTAATGAACACGGGCGAGCCAAAAGCGATGCGACAAATGTTCCGTTTTACTGAACACCAACGAACGCGACAGAATGGTCAACTCCGCCCGCCATGGCCACGTACTGATGCCGGAAAACGGAGATTGGCCTATGTAGTAGCGGCGCCATACAATCGGCTTGCACCTGACATACGGAATTCCACCATCACTAGTTTTAGACACAGTTTGACTGCACTACTAAGGAATGAAGTCTAGTCGATTGCTGAATCATCTCTTTCACCTTTTATCAGCATGACAGTTTAGCACTCATTATCGTTACATTGTACTGGTCCATTGTTTTTAATTCTTACTAGGCGCTTTTGCTATTTTACATTAACTAGACTTCCTATGTCTCGTTTTAGGTACGCTACTAGTGATATACTCAGGGGCGGAACATAACTACTTTTGTGTGTGTTGGTTGATTGATTGATTGATTTGATTGCTTCTGGATGTGAGAGTTATCTGTTGATCCTGTGTTTATTCTGGACGTGGAAACTGAAAAGCCTCAAATGTAAGAGGAGGAATCCGAAAAATATACTCTGAATACTCTGAATACTCTGAACTCTTCTCCCACCTCCCCCTTCGTCAGCGCCAGTTCGGGATCCACCCACCCCCCCTCAGCAAAAATTCCGTTACACCCATGCCACTATGTACTCTATCCTTTTTTAAAAGCAGGCTCAGACGCGAAGCTAGTTTTTTTGCAATCTGATCATGTGCGACCTAGTACAAGGACGTCACGTAAAGCTGGCTGAACCTGTATGCAAAGCGTTGATGTCACCAGGTATGGACGCGCGCTCAGTCTCGCTCACAATTTCCTTACCAGCCGGGTTTGCCGGGTTCATCAGGAGCAGCTGACGGTACTGTTGCTGACCGGGTACACTCGCTGAAGTCGCAGGGTACGTACAGCCGGCT
Organism: Lepas anatifera; assembly: GCA_034440635.1. Classification (NCBI taxonomy): domain Eukaryota; kingdom Metazoa; phylum Arthropoda; class Thecostraca; family Lepadidae; genus Lepas; species Lepas anatifera. The sequence continues at coordinate 9,591 of JAOTON010000799.1, read as the reverse complement.
TCACACTAATTGGTAGGTATAAGTGTCAGTTGTTTTAATAATTATCTGAGTAACGATTACACTTCTCGCAAAAGGTTGCGTCTCAAGTAATATATTGTGATGAGCTCTTTAAATGTGGGCCCCTGTGAACTGGATGAGACGTCAACCGGAAAACTATGGACAAAAAATTGTTTTCGCTGATCTTGATGATTTTCTGTGTCTTTTCTTAATTACTTCGGAATTTTGGACCCGATGCAATATTTTTGCACGTCAGCTCACGCATCCAGTTAAAACGCTGCAGGTGAGGCAGCAATGGTGTCGGCAGGAAACATCACTTGACAGATATTTCTCAAAAACTACCACGGCCTAATACCTACCAATCAGTGTTAGAGCCGGCTCAGAGTCGGCTGTATGTACATACACCCATACATGCAAACATACATAAATAAATTATATTGCTGGGGTTTAATGGCGCACTAACTACCAGAGTTGTACGACGTTGCCAACTCCGCCCGGCTCGGAGGGATTTTGGGGATCATGTTGTAATTATTCAGAGAACCCACCGGACTTTGAACCCGGGACCGGTGACCCAGGAGACGGATGTTCAACCCCTAAACCACACATCTCCTACATAAATACAGACGTACATATACATAAGTACATATATTCTGGTACGTACCTGGTTCATACGGGTTTACGGGCATCTCCATCTGGGCGGGTACATACATAGGTACATGGGTGGTAAATTCCACCGCAAGAAAGTAAAATAATCATTCTCATGTATACATATACAAACTAAATCAAGAAACAAGTGCTAAGCTGCGCTCCATACTTTTCTTTATGTGCTTCTGAAGACGAGGCAGAGCCGTTGGCACAGACCGACGGTTCCTGAACGTTAGGCCGTGGTCCCATTCTGATCCACGGTGTGTTGATATGGGGATCACTAAGATGCGAAGTTGAGCCATCAATGCAAGGCTAAGATACTGTCAATGCGGGGCCCATTGATTAGGACTGAGATTCGACACATTTTGTTAGAACTGAAAACATTTTAAATGATTGAAAACTTGTATCCCCGACCTGGATATATTTTACATATCGCACAACAATCACACGCTTGCACACTTTGTAATCGGCAGATGTTCCACTTTATCAGCACCCTCGCGGGACAGTCACATTCGCACGCTCCCTTTCCAGTGTATCATTGTACCAGACCGTGAAACTTTCCCGACTATTCGGGCAAGGGAAGACCGGTCTATCCATGGACAATGATTTTTGTTAGGCCTTGTCATCAATGAAGACCAGAATTGACACATTTTCTAAAAAAGGAAGATCAATACATACACATGCGCAGTACTTTTTACGATTTCAAAGCTGAAAATATTTCTGATAGTATGAACATAAGAACTATAGATTTCCCTTGTTGAACATTTTTAAGGCAGACATCTCTGATTTGGGAGCAAAATAGCAATTGGTTAAATGTGCCCTATCCAAATACATATTCAAAAATGAAATCCATTGCATTTTCGTATGAGTGTAGTTTTCTTACCATAAGCCATTGTGACTGCAAGAATAACACCTTAAAGTGACCTGCAGGCACTCCAGACCAAAATTCATGGATTTAGCCTCGCCCCATTTGCTCTTATACTAATGCTTATTTCTGCTGTGGTATTGACCTAATATGTTATGAGAGAATGGTACAATTAAATGTAAATGCACCCTCCTCCGGCCGCAACTTACCTCACACTATGGAAAATACGCCCTTTGCATGGCTTTGCTAAAAATGTAATTTAACCCTGGAATACGCAATCCTCAGGTCAGAAAATTTGTCTAAATAATAAAAATCAATATTTAATTTTGAAATTTCTTCTGCACTAGCGACATCAAATGAGAAACATTTGTATAGCAAGTGATTGCTCTTATGGGGGCGCAATACACATACCTTCCTCTACACAGCCAACTTGACCTACATGATCCGCACAATCAGAGCGATCTGCGACCACTTATACTGCGCGCACAAAAGCCCAAAGTCCTTGCTCCCCTCATATTCAGCCGTGAAACTGGCCATCCCATGCACTGAGCTACTAGTGACAGCTAAAGATAGCTCTCCTCGAATCCGGTATCACTCCCAATGCAATGTTCGATGCACAGTCGCCCCAGGCTGTTTGCTCCAAACAGCTGGCGGTGACGTCATTGTGACGTCACGGCACTAGGGCGTTCCGGCGTTGATATCTCCGCGGATGCTATTTCTACCGCCGAACCCCATGTGAAGGGATGTTTCTTGGTAACATGCAGGGCATATTTTAAGGAATTGGGACTGGTGGGCATTCGGCTGAAAAGTGCACGAATTCCCACCAAAAGGGCACTCCTAGAGCATCAAATGACTGGTGGCTGGTAGGCACTGGGCCGTTCGGGGCCGCTCACTGGTGGACATAGCACGGGGGACTGGTGGGCAAAATGCCCACCACTTTGTAGCTTAAAATATGCCCTGGTAACATGTCAACAGTTGGGGGTAGCTCCCGGTAATTATAATTATGAATCAGGTTAATGAGGTAGCACGATCTTTTCTTGGTATGGAGAACACATTAATGGGGCACTGATTATGATGGAAATATGACATTGAACAAATTATCGCGCGCAAAATAGCCAGTACCCTGGGTGCAATGGATACCAGCCTGTCACTGCAAAAATAAACACGACGGTTTTTCACAGGATTCGTCGGCTCCATCGTTTCATATTCGATACCAGTGGTGGCGCTACCAAATAGGCGCATTAGGCACTGCCTAGTCAATTTGAAATGTCGAATGAGGTATATACTTTATGAGGAATAAAATATAATTCGACTCGGTGTTTGGGTTACAGAGAATATTCCTTTTTTGGTTCGTGTGTGTGTGTGTGTGTGTTTTAGGGCGCTTTCAGCGACTGGGCTATATCGCGCCCGATTTTTTTATCGCTGGGTCAAGGAGCGTATAATATGCATACCTGAGAATCCACGTTCGCAGCTCTTACTGTCAACAAATGTGAGATTAGGCACTTTGCGATTTCGTTGAATCTGCCTAACCTGGTGGCAAACCTAACGTGAGCTTTTTATTGGCATCTTTAATACCTCATTCATTCGGACACGAGTACTGGCAGCAAACCACGCATGCCTTAGGAGCTAGCACGTGCGATGCCGCGTCTTAGGACCTCGATTACAGCGGATTCGTTTATTGACATTCTTGTATTCGCGGCTGTCTAGCCTTCTCTAGCGCGGGACAGTTGTTTGGAAATTTTGGCAACATATTTAGTCTGTGAAACCCATATAAAAAACGTGAGACATAGCACAAAAATCTGGCGGATGAACTTTAAAAAATCCGTTCACAAATCGATCGTACAGCGAGAAATTGGACGTCATAAAAAATTAAGTGCCAAAGCTGTCCTTGAAATGGGAAGCTCTCGTGAGTACCTTGCCCTTCCCGGCTTACTTGCTCCCGGCTTACTACCCCTTCTTGGATTTTGCCTTGTACTTTCATATTACAGCCGCATAACAGTCTCCACAAACTACCGACATGGTTTTGATTTTTTTATGATATTACCATTCAAAAATAATAATAATTTTTGCTCATCGACTTGAGCTTGCACTATTCTCCAGCCCACCTGCTGGATCCACTCCTGCCCAATATCAGGTAAAAGGCCTGGGCGACGTCCTTACCTCTAAGCCAATCGTGCATAGGCTGTCATACTGTTACAGCGCCGCCACTGTTCGATGCATACGTTTGAATTTCTGCCACTTCTCGAGGCTGTACCACAGTGGTTGGTCGAGTCAGACCCTGTCAGATACGGCGATTCATTCTTAGACGGGTCCCCATGCGGCCGATCATCAAATTAGCGAGAGCTCGATATATCGCACAGACATAGCCCTGGATAGGGATTCCTCACGAATACAACATCAATAATCTTCTTTTTGTGCTATCCCACCCAAAATACATTTATTTCGTGGGGAAATGGAAATATTATCAATAGCTTTAACCCTATTTCCGTCAGGCTCCCGGCTACCCCTATTTCCGGCAGGGGGCGATATCGGCCCCCCTAAGATCTCGTAATCTAACCGGCCGATTTTGAAAATTCAAAGTGCCATTGATTCCTCTGCTGCTAAACTTTATTTTGAAAAAAGAAAATTTCAAAATTTTCATTTTTTAGGAGAAGGTCGTGCAAAATATACAATTTTTGTGTATTTTTTAGATTTTCCATAACCCTTGTCTCTGTTGTACGATTTTCACAAAACTAGTTCAGATTTACAAATAATTGACCCAAAATTTTCATATACTCGAGTTACGCAAAAATTCGAAATTCAATGGCAGTTCCAGGACCAGGACTATGAGGGGAAATATATACAACCTAAAAGTTTTTGTTACGCGGATTAGAAGCCGTCATATACTGCTTGGCATCTTTGACACATAAATAAATGAGAAAAAAGTGAAAAACTCATCAGGGGCGGATGCAGTAAGGTAAAAACAGTGGGGTAAAATGCATACCAACAATATGCGAATGGTATGCATGAGTATATTAGTCCCTTGACTAGTTGAAATTTAATTTCTGATAATTTTTACCCTCCCATGGCAGCTCTGGGAAAGGGGGTGACATAGGCGGATCAAGGACTCGTCGTGGGGGGTGGGGGTGATTGGAAACACATTTTCAATATACAACGATATTGAGTCGCGGCGGTGATACTGGCTGGGAATATACATTTTGAAAATGTGTAGTGACTGGACACGCCTCTGGTAATCTAGAATTAGGTTATAACTATTTTGAATTTTCATATACCCAATTTTATTTGCCCTGGCACGGCTGTAAGCAGTCTTCTCACTTACTAACGTTTAGTCCTTCTTGATAACATTCCCCCCATTTTGAACTGCTGTAACCGCCCCTGATGAATACAAATAGTGACAATTGTGAATGCACTATCATCTCACATAAAAAATGATATAATAAAACCATATAACTGGTATCAGGATCAGCAGAGACGGCTTCCTTTTACAAAAACCCATCGCATACGATAATACTTGGTTTGTGGATAGAACCTCCCAAAAAACCCAGCCATAGCTCCGCCCCTGGTAAATATATAATCTTGAAAATTTCAGAAAACCTGCCTGTACTAGTTTTAGGAAAAGTCAGGAAGTTTCAAAGTTCTATCGCAAGCCGTTTCGGAGATATTCTCGAAAAACCTGAAGGGGGGCAATATTAGCCCCCCTGCCGGAAATAGGGTTAAATACAGTCATGGATCCTATTTCTGCTGTTTCTTTTAGGCGGAGAATAGGGAAGGGGTGAGCATGACAGCGAGAGCGAGGAAAGGATAAGAGAGAGAGAGAGGTCAGAAATCAGCCTTGATCTGGCTTTTAGTACCAATTCTTCTCTCACCGGGCCGCCCCTGCACATAGCGTGCTGCTCTTTTACGTGATAAGTACCATCTCCGGCCAATTTTTATCCTCTAGTGACCTATCGCTCCCAGTCAAACATGCCACCCCCATCAGCTTGCTGCCCCTCCCCTTCGTTAGCCGGCCCCCAAACGGAAAATCTGGGTGCGTAATTGTATTTAATAATATTACATACAACTGACAATATAACGGCGCTACCCCGATTCTCTACTAGCAATGCAATTGACATTTAGAGATCCAAGCGAATGTCAGATCATGATTGTTACGACGATTACTTTTCCTGGTTTCTGCTGTCTCGACCAGAAGGATGATCAAATCACATGCACGTCGCCATGGAATATGTATATTTATTCTATGACGTCGCGACTTGGTTGTGCCCACGCAATGGCTAGTATATTTGTCCCCTCTCCTCTCCTCCAACACACCCATCGTTGTGCCGTGTTTGTTCATTTCCTAGCCACAGCCACCGACCACGCCCAGACCACGCGGAGGAAAAGAACACGGTTTGTATGACAGCATTCAGTGATGTTTTTACAATGCCCTGAGTGGCAACACTCGCATTCAAGCAAGTTTGACGTGCTAAGCGTGTAGGGAGACTCTGAGAGAGGCCGCTCACGGGACGCAGGTGACAGCACGAGATGATCTCTATATCGAGCAGTCACCACCGTGCCAGCCGCCGGACTCCATCAGACAGCTGCCTGGGTGATATTGCTAACGTATTCCAGTTCAAGAAGTAATTGGGAGTATTTAGACTCACCAAGGAGATATGACGCGCTTTGTGTGACAGCTTTGTCACAAACGCGCTAAACTCGTCACTCGTCAGTAGGAACACTACTTCTGACTACAAGCATGCAGACTTCAACGGACTAAGACGAGCTCTCCAGTTAATATCGTGGTCTCTGCTTGATGTTGATGACGTTGACGAGGCTGTTGAAATGTTTTATTGTTTACTTCAAGCGGCAATAGCCGATTATATTCCTGTGATTCAAATCAAGCGAATCCATCAGACTCCATCAGACAGCTGACCGGAGATATTGCTAACGTATTCCAGTTCAAGAAGAAATTGGGACTATCTGGAGCTGTCAAGGACGTATGCTGCGTTTTGTGTGACAGCTTTGTCTCAAACGCGCTAAATAATTAGATCGCAAAAAATCGGGCCATCGTCTTACCTAGTAACGCTTAGTTAGGAACCAGCCTCGCCCTCCACGTCTCGCACCACGTGGCTAAGCTTCTCAAAGGGGGACTAGTATAAGGTTGACCCCGATATCATTCTGCTGGAACTCTATAATTGGTTCATGCCCAGACAGGGGCGAAGGCGTTATGTTCAAGTTGGGGAAGACACATAAGAAGTTGAATGAGTTGCCTTGTTGTGAGAGCTGGCTAGATGAACTACTTACGGCATTGTATTCAAGTAGCATAAATAGCAGCAGCCGTAAATTGTTCAAAAGTGGATTAGAAAGTGACATTCTAAAGTGATAACCATTGAAACTACTTAAAACATACAATTTGAGAAGCAAACCGACTTTTTAGGCCATAACGCTGGGGCAGAAAGTGCAGGACTCTCATGCAGAGGTAAATATTCCTTGTTCTCAGACCAATAGTAAATTTTACCCGGTCGAAATTTACATCTTACCGTCCATCAATTGCGTATGAAATTGAATTTTTATATCAATGCCTTGGGGATGGATAGATACCATAACCTCTCCCTTCGGAATGCATGGGGAAATTGGTCCAAGTTTAATAACTTTGCAACGAATGATGACAAAGTTTTTTTCTATGGATGTTATTTTGACGTCATTGCATGTTGCTTGTAGTGTTAAACTTGTTCTGACATCAGGCACGCCGATTTCAGGATTTGACGTGGCAAGTTCATGCGATACGTTATCTTAACCGGTATGAAAATACTATTCCAATGTTGTTAACATATTTTCTATAGCTCTGGTAGCTCTGGTCTGTCATTCATATGGCAGAAAACTTAATGGAATCTCTATGGAAATTTTTTTACCTCTAGTAACCTCAAAAGTGTTATGATTGAAATTGCATACGGCACTTTCGCTAGAAGTTAAGAGGACTATGCAGAACTCCTTCTCACTTTTTGCCGCCTAGCGTGGTTTCTGGATATCTTGCGGGGTTCACAACCCCGCACCGTACCCGACAAATGTGGCCTGGAGCTTCGTATCTGTCGATGTTCAAAGTCACATCAGGTCACGCAGTTTTAAGTCAAATAGCTCAATAATCTTCACCCAATTTCTCCGTGCCTATTTTCAGCATTTACCCCTAGTGGTGTGCTGAAATAAATGCAGTTTTGACATTGATAACTTTAAGAAAATATCTACAATATTATACTGCAGAACCATAAGCATTGCAAATACCGCAGGGATTAACCCCGAGCCCCTCTCTATGTCCATATGGTCTTCTACAGAATTTATGCAGGTCATCCGGTCTCTTGGTACACTCTACACCGATGGCTACCCCACCCTGATATATTGTGAAGTGACGCAACAGACGGTTCCGCGCTGAACATGACGTAGGACTCGGGAACGTTTGTCTGATAACGCACAATTGCGAACAGGGCGGTAACTCGCGGCGAATACCTCAACATTCCAGGGCCGAGGTCGCCGTGGAATCCCGACACTTGGGACGGCGGTTATTCTGCGTCCATTTCAGCGATTGGTTCGGAGAAGCTGTGTTATCTGTCCCGGCTTCCGGGGAGTGGTCATCAAACAAACCGGTAATGGACGCCTACCGCACCATATGTTGCCACTCCTGACGCCCACACTCCCCCTGACTCCCACCTTCGCTCTCCTCTCTCTCTCTCTCGCTCTTCTCTCTCGCTCTCTCTCTCGCTCTCGCTCTCTCTCTCGCTCCTCGCTCTCTCTCTCTCTTCTTTCTTCTCTCTCTCTCTCTCTCTCTCTCTCTCTCTCTCTCTCTCTCTCTCTCTCTCTTGTAAGCCTTCTAAAGAAGAAACAAAATTCCATTCATAGCCTGTTTCCTGTCATTCTTTTTTTTTTGAAACTGATATGAAGCCACGTGGGAGGCCTATTTCTGTCAATACAAAAATATTCAAGTCTTGTGACCACCGGGGATCAAGAATAGCTCCAGCCGTGGTGGCTTAACCAGGCTATGCAGTGACGCAGCTAGTAACGCAGCCGTGACGGGGCTCCGAAGGTTTTCCGGTTGCGTGGCCATAAACGGGAGTGGTTTCCGCACTTTTGGTGCATGCTTTAGTGAAGAGCGTAAAGGAAATGTCCTTGCCGAGATGACGTTAAAGCAATAGAAATCATATTTTCGATCCGAAAAGCGCAAAATACTTGAGGGAGCATTCGTGCTGTGTTACAGCGCTAGTAAAGAAGCATTGAAGGAATTAAATGTTAAACTAAACGGCTGCTAAGTAAAACCTTTCATTGTCCTATACAAGATTCACATTGTAACACCCACACCCATCCACAGCAAAACACACCCACACCCACACGTTATCTGTCGCTGACCACAGAAGCGGAAGTGGGCCAAGAAAGGGGTTTTCAGAAAAAAACTGCAGCTCTAAAGCATAGACCAAGTGGCTTCATTTAATGCATTCAGGTTGTGATCGTATGGGGACAGCGTGGCGCAACCACAATACACAAAGGGAAACTGCCTTCCTTTGTTCCATATAACCCAGTTGAAAGGTTCATTCTTGTCAATATATGCTCCTGTAATTGGGAAAAGCCTAATCCGGTGGAAGTGACCCTAAGAAATATTGAAATCATTGCAGACCGACAACTGCCCTCTTCCAGGACCGCCTCAAAATTCTGAGTTTGACTCTGATTCAGATTCAGATTTATTCAAACAAGATCCACTTCAAAGGGCTTTTCACTTGTCCACGTCAAACTGTAAATAAAGAGGAAAAAGGATCACAACCTAAAATACACACATGCATGCATATCGATCGACACTTCGCATCATTTGCCATCCAGAAATCGAGCGCACGTTCGTCCCTATTCAGCACCACGGCGTGTTAGCACCGCTCTCAGATCTTGTCGAAAGTGGGGTGCACCAGGTCGTATTCCTATTTGGTTGAGTATAGATACGCCTCTGTAACAATAAACGGCGGCGACCGACCTGGCAGAGCGTATCGGCGGCAGAGTCCACGCGCTGGCATTGCGGGTGTCGTGGCTGTGCACCTCACTCCCCTGCAGTCCAAAAAGTCTGTCTAATGTGTGCG